>JASFXZ010000027.1:2851331-3536331 GCA_032209605.1 Mactromeris polynyma | reverse complement strand
TTTCATTTAGCATTTTGATGCCCATCTGTCCCGTACCTTTGGATTGGTTGAAATGAACACATCTCTGGCCTGAGTTATTTATTAATAATAAACTAAACAATGATTATTTTGTCAATGTTGTTGGCGTCTTAACATATACCAGTGTTGGTTGTCTCTTAAGTTGTTTGTTGGTTGTTCAACTGGTATAGTCGTATTTACACTGGTCGTTTCATTCGAGTAATTGTGGAGTAAACGTAAGGTTTGGGCACCTTTAAACCAGGTCATTGCTTGCACCACTGTTCCTATGCGTATTTCCCCTTGCACCTCCTCAATGCCTTATATTTTTTGGACTATTGTATTCGCGGAGGTATGTGAGGGGGACATGTGTATGTGGCGTTCCCTGTAGCAACTTATTCTCCCTTCTCTTACATTACTAGTGGTGTTTTGCCACTGACCGAACCAAAGCGGTACTTTTACTTTCTACCAATATTAATGTTTGAGTCATGTGCCTTTTTGCCTTTTTTATTTTTACATATACGAGTATATATATTTAATTTGGCGTTGGCACGATTATGTGAATAAACTACTTTGGAAATAACTATGGTATGTGTATTAAATTGGAGACTTTAGGGCGACAACAGAGGGGAGGGGCAGGAGTTGAATAGATGGAATTCACCCAGGAACAAGCCAAGAAAATGAGTAATAGTAGGCCGAATTGCCGAAGAAACATTCATGAATATTATATCTAGTAAAGGAACAACACATGGGGAAATGGGAAATTAACTTACATCTAAAATCATAAATAGAAATTATAACCACATAGCGACTTGCTTGGAACTGTCAGTAAAAATACACAGACGTATCTTCATTTAATTGGTATATTTTGACTTATTTCTAGCATCAATAATATTTAGGGAAAATCGGAGCTGTACATGCGCTGCTCTGAAAGGTTGGCATAACCGTAATATATGTATAGAATTGTGTCATCAACAAAAGCATATATAATTATTATGCGGAATAGTACTGGTTCTGAACACATTTCGTATATTCATGTCTCCTAATAGTTAAGGTTGTTGCCCGCTTGGTATATGGCATTTTGCACACAATTTCTACATTTTGACGGCCAAATGAATGCCTCTACAACATGAATCGCTTCATGTTTAACCACGTATGCAAAAATTACCATCCTTGATTGTCTTCTAGATAACACTTGTTTGAGTGTGAGATAATGACAATTCGAATTGTTGATATCACACGTTAAATGCATGATATATAAAACCTGACAGATTTGTTTACCACATGCTTTTTGTTTCATTTTGAACTTGAAGTGTTATTGACATAGTTTGACAAATACCTTGATCGGACTGAATCCCTGAATCGACTCACATTTCCTCCGCGTAAACAAAGTCGTTTGCTTACCGAAGCGGTGTATATTTCATCTGTTTTCTTTAATAGCTATTAATCAAATCAAGGATAGGACCAAATTTCTTGGCTAATTAAAATAAAGTCATTTATTTGCAAACTACACAGCTTTTAATTTGATCGATTGTGCAAACCTGCCTCGTAAATTTCGCAGACGCATTATTATTTGAATCATATATGTTGACGTTTTGTTAGCATTAGTGTACATTAATATATGTTTGGCCATCGGAACTGCATTGGTTGAATGTACATGCGCTGCTATCGAAGCTTCACATTTATAATCGTTATATTTGTATATATACAACTGGTTCACACTTCATACTTATCATTTAGACAAATATATATATCAGTTGAATTTCTTTATTGTGACGTCATGTAATGGCGTTTGTTCCTCATGTATTACCTACGTACCATCGATGTATATATTGCTGTTTTATAACACAATTTATCCTCATTTTGTACAGTCGTAATTTTGTTTCAGTTTTCTAAATGTATACAGTTTTATATCTTATTTCTATTTGTCTTTATTTTAAATTCCCTATCAACAGTATTTAAGATTATGTCTACTTTTAACTTCATTTTTCCGGTTGACTTTACTTAACGTTAATGATTGTATACTTCGTGGTTACTTCATTCTGATGTAAATAATTTAGGTTCAGAGAGACCTTGCTCTCGGTAACTAAACTATTTACACCAGAATGCGAAATAACCACAAAATATCAAAGCAATAACCTAATGTAAAAAGGGATATTTATAGCAAAAGTTACGAAACGCTTACATAATGTATGATAACGATAACCTTGTTTTTAGGTGTTTACCTGTAGATAGCACGTGTTCGTATTATAGATAATTGCATTACAAATTGATTATATTACACGTCAAATACGTGATATAAGCACACATTCGTTCGTTTATAGGTTAGATTATCATTTTATATTTATTTCATCTTGAACAAAGTTTCGGTTGCACATTTTTCAACAATTATTGACCACACATTGAATGTTGGTTTCACTGGACCAAATCTGCTCATATCTCTTCCGCGTATTCAAATTTCGTTTGCTGACTACAGAAGTTTATATTTAAATCAATGTTCTGGCATAGCGCACTAGAATTTGTTATTGCTATTGACGCATCAATCTACTATTATTGTCCGCATATCGAGTGTTTGTGTCGTTGTGATGGTCAATTTTCATCCGCTTGCTGCCTCATATTTCCACCAGTTTCGGAATGCAATTGTAAGTGTACGAGAAGACCAGTCTGAACAGTTGAAAAGAAACTTGTATGTACTGATATCATAAGGAAAAATAATCGAAAATAATATGCTCTGTAAAACATAAAGGTGGTACTTCACTAAGCCACAATAAGAAATATAAAGTTTCAAGGTAGCATAATCATACATAATAACGCGTTATTCTAACAAAATGGATATCATAATTATCTTCAACACCTCTGTAATAAAATATAACAATATAAAAAACTTTTACAATCCAGTTTTACTTTGATAACATCTTGTAATATGCATTCCATGCAGAATTATCAAACTTTGGAGAAATATAGCATATTTTTAGAAACCAATTGAAATAACATATATTCTATAATTCTATATCAGTTTTCTTGCCAAAACCTCTCTGTAAAACAAGTAAGTTCATGAAAAAAAGTAAAGAAAATAATTTGGGCCTAGCGGGGGTTTGAAAAAGCACCTTTCGCATGTATGGCAAGAGGTTTAACACATAAGCTAAGGATTGATATTGACCAAGATGTTCCAAATGATTCAAAATTTACATTCTCATTAGGGTGTCATAACCTTAAAACCGATTTCTTCCACTTCGTAAAAATCTTCATTCCAAATGTCAGCAATTTGTTCACCATTGTTATTGACCGGGGAACATTATAAGCTGAAAACGTTCTACTAAAATAAACGGTTTACAGACTTTTCAACCCCAAGACTTTTCAACCCCACTTTTCAAATGAAGACTTTTCAACCCCAGGACTTTTCAACCCCTAATTTCAAAACTTTTCAACCCCTACCTGTTGAGACTTTTCAACCCCTAGTTTGAAGACTTTTCAACCCCTATTTCTAAGACTGTTCAACCCCTATATCGAAGACTTTTCAACCCCTGTGTTTCAGATAAGTGTATTGTTTGGCATAATATTTTCATTGTTTAAAGTGTGCCAGTGTGAAATAAAAAGTGTTTTTGAGTCAATTTATGTGCCAGTTTGAATAAAAAGTGTTTGAATAGTTTGAATAAAAAGTGTTTGAATATATGTGCCAGTATCTGAGTGTGAATAAATAGTGTCTGATTGTATTGGCAGTATAAATAAATAATGTTTGAGTGTAAGTGACAGCGTAATTAGACTTAATTAGACTTAATTGGAATAACAAATCACATCATCAATTAAATACCAATTAAATTCCACCTGCTGTTTTAGGCCATATCAAATGTGAGAGAATGATTATGTGTATTTTGTGTATATATCTTTATTAGTTCTGTGTATTACACATGTTGTGCAAATATATCCTTTATTTTTTTTCAATATTATTGATGTGTTTTTGTGTGTGTGTATATATGCTTCATAAGTATTCATTTTGGAATGTAAATAAACTTAAACAATTAAACTTAAACAACGTGTTTGTCAACATTTTTCCAGGTAACAAATGTGATAATTGTCCAATTAAAAACATAGTCGAGGGGTTGAAAAGTCTTGGTTTATTAGGGGTTGAAAAGTCTTGATTTTAACAGGGGATGAAAAGTCTTAGGCTAATTAGGGGTTGAAAATTACAGTGGGGTTGAAAAGTCTTGGATTTTTACCTTAGGGGTTGAAAAGTCTTTGGGTTGAAATGTATTGGGGTTGAATAGTCTCGATACCAAATGAACATACCAACTCTCTAATGAGATTCCGGCTTGAGTGTGTTAGTTAATTTATTTAACTCATGCCGAAACAGTTCTTAATTATTAACTAAAGACCCCAGATGCAATAAGTAAGTTCTATAATATAGTATATATAGTATAACATTCTATTTTTGCATATGTTTTATATACATGTTTACTGTTTACACAAATATTTAGGTCATGTAC
Source organism: Mactromeris polynyma (assembly GCA_032209605.1). Taxonomy (NCBI): domain Eukaryota; kingdom Metazoa; phylum Mollusca; class Bivalvia; order Venerida; family Mactridae; genus Mactromeris; species Mactromeris polynyma. Next base: position 3,531,853 of record JASFXZ010000027.1, on the reverse strand, counting down.
AGATCGCGGACCGAAATTGTTTAAAACACTTTCTAGTTCCATTTCTTTGCATTTCTACATTGTGAGAAATACCGCGGTTTCCTCCGTTAATGTAATAGGCATGACCTTTTTTATGACGGCTGACTCTAGTTCCGTTATGACACTGTTAATATCAACATCATCGTCATCAAGCATTGTGTCCACTACATTAAAACAACCGTTCATACTATCATCAGTTAAACGCTGAATATATTTGCTATTGTTTCGTTGCGTATTGAATGATACGCTGTTTTCTCTGAGTTTGTACCAGTAATTTTATTATTTACGAAACTATTTCTCTTCTGAATGTACAGAAATAAAGGTAAATGAAAGCTATCTGTATTAGGCATAATATCTAGCTTCTCGATAGCATCAAATATGGAATTGGTAACAATGTAAAAGTCAATAGTACTGCAACCATTGTGATTAATGAAGGTAAAACACCACTATTACAACGCTCATCAATACGCCAATACTATATAAAGTAAATAGAACTTACAGAAAGCAATACGTTCTTGGCCAAGTTTTTTAACTACATTATTTAGCGATACCCTTTCTATACCTATATTACCGTCAATTATACCGTAGATCTCGGGTATATTGTCAATATGGCTTGTGAAATCATCAATATTTGACGTAAGTGCATTAAAGTCGCAACATAATATAAGCTCTACATTAAGTAAACGCTTTTCAACAATACAGATTTCAAGTTGTTTCAACACAGATAAATCACCACTTTTATGTACAGGAGAGCGCTCAGGAGGTATACACACAAACATGAAGTACACCGCGGTCGAACTTAAGTAATGACTCGATCCGATCAGTAGCGTTACACCAAAGTCAAAGTTTTAACCCCCAGTATTTTTACTGATAGTTCCAAGGCTGTAGTTCGCTGTATGGTTATTATTTCTTTTTGTGTGTTGAATGTATGTTATATTTCCCTTTCTCCTGCGCAATTCTATCACTTTATATAGTGTACAGGTTATTTTCCGCCCAGTTTCGGCCTATTGTTGCCAGCTGTCCTGACTTGTCCTGTTAACTTTTCAATCTATTAATTCACCCTCTTCACTGTTTGTCCTCTTTGATTCTCTTAGTTATTTCTTATGGTCTGCCATGCCATTCCTTGCGACTCTGTTCCCTAACGTATGTACCCTTTCACCTCAGCGAGTGTCTAATGTATGGATTGTTGTTTCCCCGGATGTCTGTGCGGGGAGGCACTGTCTTATGTATGTGGCGTTCCCTGTAGAAACTTATTCTCTCTTTTACCTTAATTGATGTTGTTTTTTACACCAACAAAAACACCACACATGTGTTACAGCCAGCACGTGGATCTAATGATTTATAACACGAAGAAGTGCTGTTTAAAACGTAACGGAGCGGAAAACGTTGCCTGTTTTGTTTGTTATTCAGTTCTTTACTTTTTACCTAATGGTAGCATAAATAAAACAATTACCTCGTTGAAAAATGAACCGTCATCAACAGATGTTAACCACTCAATCTTAATCAAATAACGTATCAGACACCTACTTGCTAGACAAACATGATACAAACATGGTATAAAAAGGACCCGCACAAACTGTTCGACTGTCGATTTCTCTGCCAACTGTTAGTATTTTAACTGAACGGAGAACTATTATCTACAACAATAACGTTTATGATGAAGACTATTTTGGTATTAGCGATCGTGCTGGCGTTCGTGTCCTCGCTCTGTGGTAAGTGGTTTGATTTTTAAATATTCTCGGAGCAGTTACCTCCATTGTCATCTAATAAATTATCGAGCAGTAAAATAGTTTACCAATTTTATAAATATACACACGCTTAGTTGAAATTTACATGATAAGATATAATATACATATCTAGATATGATTATATACTATAGACGTCTGTTCTTTCTTGTCTCAAACATAAATGATACTGGAATTTACAGACAAAATAAATAGTAGGTCGATATTCAACTACCATTTATAATGGCAATTTCACAAAATGATTTATATAAATACAAACATTTCCTTAATCGGTTCTTTAAAAGTAATATAAGTCGCTAATGTAAAGCATGATCTATAATACATCACCTAGGCAGAAAAATACATATTGTTTCTATAGTATTGATGTTATTTTAGTAAAACCAACAGGAAACATTTATACAATAAACATTTATTTGACTTAAGTAATAAATGAAATGTATATGTGAACAATTATTTAAAAATGATAAAATACATGTGTATCATATGAAATGTCTTATGTTTTGTTATACGTAATTGCTGAAATATAACTACATTAAAACTTGTTTTATATATAATGTTATGTTATATATTATAAAGTGTCCATAATTTAATAGGAAAGAAACAAAAAAAATAAAAATAACTAAGTACAATGATAAACTATGGTATGCATACAAACTAACTATTAATTGTCATCAAAATGTCTGTTTCACAAAATGCATCACATGTATTAAAAAGCGAAAATTTCCTTAATCGGTGCTTTAAAAGCAATCTAAATTGCTGATGTAAAGTATGATTTATAATACATCATATAGACAGGGACTTATTATATTCATACTATTGTTTTACATTAGTAAAACAAACATGATATATTTACAATACAAACATTTATTGTTTGACAAAAGTGTATCACATGAATGTTATCCAAACACTTTTTTGTGCTCATAGCTACCAAGATAGTTAACTGAAAAGGTATGAACAATTAATAGTATTTAAAATTTGATAAAATACCTAATGTAGATCATATAAAATAATATTAAACATGTTCGTAAAAAAGTCAGTATACGTTTCCATAATGTAATAGAAAATAACCATGAAAATAAAAAGAAGAAACAATTGCTAAAATATATAATATATAAAGAGGTTCTTTTATTTTTATAGACAACACATGGATGGTCGGTTAAACGTTTTTTGTAACACCGATATTCGCTTTAACATTATACATTGTTATCAAGCTCGCTGGTGGTGAGCTCGACATAGTCGCCACAATGGCGGTCCAGTGTGTGTGTGTGTGTGCGTGCGTAGGTGTGTGCGTGCGTCCAGATTTTTTTGTCCGGACCATTACTCTGTCACTTACTGAAGGATTTTCAAATTACTTGGCACAAATAATCACCATGATGAGACGGCCTGTCAAGCACAAGACCCGTGTCCGCTGCTCAATGGTCAAGGTCACACTTGGAGGTCAAATGTTAAAAATGGGTCTAGATTTCTTTTTCGGACCATTACTCTGATATGTTCTCCATGATTAGACGGCGTGTCACGCCTTAGAGCCGTGTTCGTAGCTCAAAGGTCCAGGTCACACAAACATAAGAACAATGTGTCTAAATCATCTTTTCCGGACTATAACACTGTCAATTATTTTGGGATCTTAAAATTACTTGGAACAAAATGTTCACCATGATGATATGGCGTGTTGGGCATATGATCCATGTCAGTAGTTTAAAGGTTACACTTGGAGGTCAAATGTCAAAAATGGATCTAAAATACAAGTATAGCATTATTTAACCATATTCTCTTAATCTTTTGTCAATTGGCGGGCTCGACATGCTGCCCTTGGGCCTCTAGTACTGTTTTGTTTCCGTCCGTATATGATTGCAAGGCTTGCGGAAGAATGCATTGTATTTTGAATGAATAGTTTTACTGTGCATGTAATTTATCTCATTCAAATGATTTAAGGTTTTAAGTGTTTTGTGTAGACACACTTTTTCATTTTCAAGATGAAGTGATATACTTTGACGTGTGACCTTGTTTTACTACTAAAGTACTTAAATTTTCCATTACTTTTCGTTAACCTTTAAATTATACGCTGGTGCATTAAAATTGTTGACTTAACCTGCATTTTTTAAGTTTGTGGTATTTAATGTTTTTGGATAATACTTAATAATAGTTTATTTACATTGATTCAATTCCTGTTACAAAGAAACCATTTCACTAACCGATGCATTGTTTTTTTAAAATTCAAAATTATGTTTGGTGTCTTCTTTCTGCGTTTCGTCTGCCAATGCTTTTAAAATTCTTCACTTATATTCTTTTCAAAGCAATTTCTACATTCATTATTTAAATCAAAGAGATAACCTAACGGAAATGATTACAAAATTACGTGTTGTTTTGAATGCACGATCTTCATAATTATAAAATTGAGTATAGATCAAGCCACTGTTGCAGATTCAGTCTACATATTGTTGGCCAACATATCAAGATATTGATTTTTAAGGGGCATATCAGGATGTCACATGGAATCCTTTATATTAATCTTTATTAATATTAATTTATATTAATCCCAGTATTTTTGCTGACAATTTTAAGGCTGTAATTCGCTATATGATTGTTGTTTCTGTTTGTGTTATGAATGTGTTTTGTATTTCCCTTTCCCCTGTGCAATTCTGTCACTTTATACAGTGTTCAGATTGTTTCCTGCCCATTTTTGGCCTATTAAGGCCAGTTGTCTTGACTTGTCCTGTGATCTTTTCCATCCATTAATTCCCACCTCCCCCTCCCTTTACTGTCCACTTTGATTCTCCTAGTTATTCCTTGTGATCTGCCGGGCCATTCCTTGTGCCTCAGTTCCTTAATATGTGTACGGTTTGGCCTCCTTTAGTGCCTTATGTCTTGTGGATTGTTGTTTTTCCGGAGATCTGCGTGGGGAGGCACTGTCCTTATGTATGTGGCTTACGTATTCTCTCTCTTTTGTTAATTTCTGTACTTCACACATCAACTTAAATTTCGTGCCACATTAGACTTTCTCATTTTTGTCAAGCCGACTTGCTGACAGCTCGATAATAGTCCCACAATGGCTGTCAGGTGTATGTGCGTGCAGATATTCTATGTCCGGACCATTAGTCACTTATTAGAGGAATTTCTAATGATTTGGCACAAATGTTCACCATGATGAGACGGAGTGTCGGATGCAAGACCCATGACCGTAGCTTAAGAATCAATGTCACACTTGGAGTTCAAACGTCAAAAATGGGTCTAAAACATCTTGTTCGGACCATAACAATGGCATTTATAGTTGGATTTTCAAATGTGTTGGTGCAAATCTTTACCAAGATGACCTCATGTGTCACACAAGACCTTTACCCAGCACCAGTACATAGCTCAAATGGGTGTATATTGTAGATGTGCACTTTATAGCATTATATTACCGTATTCTCTTAATCCCTTGACAAGTGGTGGACTCGACATGTTGCCCTTGGGCATCTAGTTTGTACAGTAGTAAGGCAGTAAAATATATGCCTAGCATTCATTTTGTTAGCCCTGTTAGCAGTAAGAGCGACGACGGCAAGTTCGGTTTTAATGTGGAATATTATTGCCATTGTTCTTTATATTAACAGCATACAGCCAAGTAGGGTGTTTCCGTGATACAGGATCAAACAGAATTCTTAATGGAACGTTTACCAGTTCGAAACAAATGACAGTAGAAAAGTGTGTACGAATATGTTCACTGGAAGGAGACTACTTTGCTGGAGTGGAAGTAAGTAAAACGCAATTATTCCCCTTTGGTTGTGAGATATTTATAGTAATAAAATTTCTCCCCCATTACGGCGTATCGTTGCCTGCTGTCTTTACTTGTCCTTTGATTATTCCATCCATTCAATCCCCCATGTTTGTCCTCATTAATTCTCCTTAGTCGTCTTTTATAGTCGGTTAAGCCATTCCTTGCGCCCCTGTTCCCCTGCGTATTTTCCATTACACCTTCTCAAATGCCTGATATTTAATGGACTGTTGTTTTCCGGGAGGTTTGTGTGGGAATGCATCGTCTTATGTATGTGGCATTTCCTGTAGCAACGTATTCTCTCTTTTTCTGAATTATTTTTCAGTATGCCTTCCAATGTTTCTGTGGTAAATACCTTAAACATGATGAACAACTTTCTGAAAATGTCTGTTCAACACCTTGTGCAGGAGACCGTAAACAGAAGTGCGGAGGAACAAATAAAATTTCTGTGTACACAACAGACGGTAATTCATTTGACTGGAAACGAATGATTAAAACTAATATTTAAACCATTTAGTTATAAAACTGTTCAGTTCTTAATTGACCTGGAGACAACAGTAGCAGCAGTTACAAAATTACCAACAGTATGACAGCTACTTCGGTCAACATTTAGCATATACAAAAGTGTCACTAAGGAAACTTAGACAAAGTAAAACTACATAACTGACAATGTTGACAAAGGATACGATTGTTGGTTACTATATGATAATATCTTAAATTCTGAAACAACATTGTATCATAACCATGTAAAATGCTGAAAAGTCTCATCTGTCATTTATTTTTAACATTGATTGCGATAAAAGCAGTTGTTACTATTTATATATCTGCTGCAGTCACTGCAGTAACTGTTGACTTCACATCGACCAGTTCTGTCAAGCTATACATGTGTTTAACACTGAAAAGCATGCAGAAATTCATCAAGTAAATATCGCGTCCAATTTCTTGTGATCAGTTTGATTATTGCAATAGCATAATTATGGTACTGTCATACCTTGTTTAGATTGTCATAACGGCCATCCTGTAATGTCGATGTTTGAACGATACCAAATTATACTTTAATAATCTTAGAGCAGGTTAATCTGTTAAGATGTATGTAGATGAAAGTAAATTTGACCGATATTAACATCTTGGTGATTATTCTACATATTACTGTCGATATGATTACGTTTGGTCAGCGTGACATTTATTATACTAGTAGCAGTTTCATACCTTTTCAGTTAACTATCTTGGTTGCTTTGAGGACAAACAAGACAGAATTCTAGAAGATGCAGTGACAACCAGTAATTTTATGACATCTGAGATGTGTATACAAACTTGTCAGAATAATGGCAAAAGATTTGCCTTAACAGAGGTAAGAAATGTACTTCTTCTTTCACATTATTAGATGTAATATTAGTTGAATTCTAGAAGGTGAACTCATAAATAATGATCGTATGACAACTAATATGTGTATTCAAAAGTGTCAGATTATACACAAACGTTTTTCCATAACCGAGGTAAGAAAATGTACTGTTTCTTTTACATAGTAGATATCATTTTAGCAGAATTAATAAGAAAGTATTTGCTTAGTAAATTAATTGTGTTATCCACTGTTACAAAAAACACATCATTATATGCAAAATACATCGTATGTTTTTAGTTGAATATTTACCATTACATTTCATAAATAAATAAACAAGATTTATCCTTTCATATTCCGAATAGTGTCCAGAACAATAGAACGTGCAACATCTCCAGAGCATCACCCATGGAGGGGTGAACTATTTTGTTCTTGTTGAGAGGTTGTTGTTGCTAAACTGGTGGTACTATTACGACTCCAAAATTGAAAAAGGTGTTTAGGAGATGTAGTTGCTCAAAAGAGAGATAGAGGGCCGTTCTTGAGTTGCTGCGCTGAACATTAGCTGTTTTACTGTTTGAAATAATGTTCTATAATGCAACGCTACACTCGACACCCTTTATGAGGCTTATAAGAGTGTTAGTATAGTATACACGTTATTTTCTGCCCCGTTTCGACCTATTGTTGCCAGCCGTCTTGATTTGTCCCGTGATCTTTTCCATCCATTAATTTCCCCCTTCATTGTGTGTCTTCTTTGGTTCTTCTAGTTATTATTCCTGATGATCGGCCAAGCCATTCCTTGCGGCTCTGTGCCCTTACGTATGTACCTTGAACCTCCTCATGTGCCTTATGTTTTATGTATTGTTGTTTTCCCGGATGTCTGTGTGGGGAGGCACTGTCTTGTGTATGTGGCGTTCATGTAGCAACTTATTCTCTCTCATATATATTTATTTTATCAGGTCTGTGATACTGGTAACTAAAGTAGGTTACGTGCCGTCTATATATTGTTAAAATTCTCTTATTGATTATTTCATATGTATATTCATACCTGTATGTACCATTTTAGAATTCGTCACTATGCATATGTGGAAACCATCTTAAATCTTACGACAAGAAACCAGAAAGCGACTGTAATTATAAATGTGCAGGGAATAGCAACGCGATTTGTGGAGGCCATTGGCGCGGTTCTCTTTATCTGACCCATTATAATGGTAGGTTCAGTAATCAGCATATTAGATGTTTACGTATTTCATGACCAACAACTAGTATAACAGCTACAATGGTAACGCCTTTAATGCATATGTTCATAGAATATTTCAGTATATATTTCAGTGATCTTTTATAACTGATAGTTTATGGTGTATATTTATGAAAACAGCTGATAAAACAGATCCAACCTACTATCAGTAACCTCCATTGTCATTTAATAAATGATCGAGCAGTATAATATTATATCAATTTTATAAATATACACACGCTTAGTTAAAATTTACATGAAAAAAAAATTTACATAGTTTTTCTATATATCATTATAGTGTTTAGTGTTTATTTCTCAATACAGTAGACTTTACAGTCTATGAGTATACAAAATTAACAGTTGAACAATTACAATATATGTGATCAATGGCCACATTAATACTATCATAGTTTCAAGTTTCAAAGTTTATTTGTACTTAGGCCTCCGACCCATATACATACAGCATATATACATAATACATCAAAAGTAGTTATTTGCCTATAGTATATGTATATAGTTTCAACAGGTTTTGTACAAAGTGTGATACTATCTAAATAGTGTTAATTTTACATATAATTATGAGATTTAATGAATCTATATAAACATTGTACTGAAAAAAACAGCAGTATCTATAAAGTAATGTAAGTACATGTATAGTAAGACATAAGATACGTGGAGTACTAAGCTGCAGAGAGTATATTAATTCATATGAAATGTTTTGTTTCTCATTTTAAATGATTTGCAAGTATACATGGCAAGATTTCTTATAATAGTTTTGTTATATTAATTGATCAAGACAATAAATTTAATGATATTTGCATTTTTTTCAATAATATTTTTTAATATGAACTTGACGAATTTCTTGATATAACGGACATTCTAATAAAAAATGAAACTTATCTTCAATGACATTACATAATCTTCATTTTCTTTCGTTATATGGTATTTGTACAGGCTTATGCCATCTTCCAGCTTCTACTTCTAATCTATGAGCAGATGTTCGTAGACGACAAAATGCAAAGCGAAACTTTTCATTGTTAATAAAATCTAAATAAAGCTGAAAACCATAAGCACTGTATGATTTATATGTTCTAGCTCTAGATGAATTTTCTACGTCGCTATTCCAAATTTGTAAATAATTATCATGAAGTCGTTGTCTGAATATTGATAAAAAAGCGTCTACATCACCAATTTCTTGATTCAGCCAAACATCAGCAAAACCATTTGTTTCTAATATAGTTTGAACATATTTTGCCCAACACTTACTGTTTGGGTTTTTGTTCTAAAGCGTTTAACATAATATTGTATGTAACGTTAGTATATTTTTCTTTAGGACATCGAACAATGTTTAAGCAGTATCTAATAACATTACATAAACGCCTTATCTTTAATGGGTATCTACCAAGCTCTCCATAAATAAAATTGATCTGTGTTTGTGATCTTACACCCAATATTTGTTTACAAAATTGTAAATGAATACTTTCTATCTTATTTGCTTTGTACAAACCCAAAATGTCACTACCATAACAAAGTACAGGAACTATACGTTTATCAAATAAATCAAGCTTATGACTGTAAGACATGTTTGGAAACTTAATGAAGTATCATTTTAATTTAAATAAAGATTTCAAAGCTTGGCCTGACAGGGCTTCATATGAAGCGTTAAACGAACCCCCTGTTGTGCAAATGATTCCCAAGTTATTTATTTGTTTTATTATTTCTAACTCTTTATTATTGAAAATAAACTTAATACTTCTTTTATTTGCCCCACCTTTTTTGAGAATCATGACTTTAGTTTTTTCTACATTCACACTTAATTTCCATTTTTGACAATAATCTTGTAATACATGTCATCCTAATTGTAAACCAGATTCACTCTCCGAAATAATAACAATATCATCGGCATATAGAAGTAAAACTATCTTGAACATACCAAGATCCACACCATCAAATCAATTTGATTTAAAATGCTCTTCTATCATGTCTTACAATATAATCAAAAGCTTTCGTAAAATCTATAAAAGCTACATATAATTTCTTGTTTTCATTTATCAATTTGTTAATTATACCTTGAATAATAACAATATTGTCAACAGTGCTCATATTCTTTCTTAAACAAGCTTGTTTAACGTTCTGCCCAAAGTATAAGGCGGTTTATAATTTCCTAATTATTTAGTATCACCTTTTTTATGCAATGGTACAATAAAACCTTTGGCCCAACTGTCTGGAAAATAGCCAATATTAAATAATCTATCAAAAATAAGAGTCAAACATTTAAAAATGTTCACACATTTAGATCTATGTATAAAAAATGCATTTAACATCATATCCGGTCCGGGTGACTTTCCAGTTTTAGTTCTTTACAAGCCTTTTAAATACCTCACTTGCTACAATGCTTACATTCATTTCCTCAAACATGCAATGGAGTTCACCATTTAAATATTTGTTATCAAAATGTAAGATATAGTTATATAGTATAGAAGTATTAAATGAAATATACATGTGCAAGTATTTAAAAAGGATAAAATACATAATGTGTAGCATATAAAATGCCTTTCGTAATTACGAAATTTCTGTAATATAACTACATTAAAACTTGTTTTATATATTATGTTATGTTATATAATTCATATATAATAGGGAGTCAGTGTCCATAATTTAATAGGAAAGAAACAAGAAAAATAAAAATAACTAAGTACAATGCTAAACTATGCTATGCATACAAACTAACTATTAATTAACTGTCATAAAAAAGTCAGTTTCACAAAATGCACTACATGTAAATAAAAGTGAACATTTCCGTTATCGGTGCTTTAAAAGTAATCTAAATTGCTGATGTAAAGTATGACTTATAATACATCATTACGACAGGGAAATACGTATCATATCTATACTATTGTTTTATATTAGTAAAACAACCATGATATATTTACAATATAAACATTTATTGTTTGACAGAAGTGTATCACGTAAATGTTATCCAAACACTATAACTTTTTTGTCCCCATAGCTACCAAGATAGTTAACTGAAATGGTATGAACAATAAATAGTATTTAAAATTTGATAAAAAGCCTTATGTAGATCATATAAAATAATATTAAACGTGTTCGTAAAAAAGTCAAAAACTTCTTAACAAGGCGGTCAGTATACGTTTCCATAATTTAATAGAAAAAAACAAGAAAAATAAAAAGAAGAACAATTGCTAAAATATGCTATATATAAACAGGTTCATTTGTTTTTATAGATAACACATAGGGATGGTCGGTAAACGTTTTTTGTAACACCGATATTCGCTTTAACATTACACATTGTTGTCGAGCCCGCTTGCGGTGAGCTCGACATAGTCGCAACAATGGCGTTCCGGTGTGTGTGCGTGTGTGAGTGCGTGCGTGCCTCCGGATATTCTTTGTCCGGACTATTACTCTGTCCTTTATTGGAGGGATTTTCAAATTACTTGGCACAAATGTTCACCATGATAAGACGGCGTGTATTGAACAAGACTCGTGTCCGTTGCTCAAAGATCAAGATCACACATGGAGATCAAACAAACAAAAAGATGTGTTTCCTGACTATAACACTGTCAATTATTTTGGGATATTCAAATTACTTGACACAAGTGTTCACCGTGATGAGTCGGTGTGTTGCGCGAAAGGCTCACACTTGGAGGTCAAATGTCAAAAATGGATCTAACACATCTTGTCTAGACCATAAAACTGTCATTTATTGGGGGATTGTTAAATGAATTAATTGGAACGAATGTTCACCATGATGAGACGGCGTGTTGGGCATACGACCCATGTCCGTAGTTCAAAGGTAACACTTGGAGTTCAAATGTCTGGATAATGTGTCAAAAACATCTTTTCCAGTATATTACACTGTCATCTATTAGGGGGTTTCAAATGACTTGACACAAATGTTCACCATGGTGCCCTCATGTGTTATGCAATACATGTACCCTACCAGTACATAGCTCAAAGGTCAACATCACACATGGAAATCATAAGTAAAAAATGAGTATAATAGATATGCACTGTATAGCAATAATATAACCATATTCTCTTAATATTTTGACATTTGGCGGGCTCGATATGCTGCCCTTGGGCATCTAGTATAATTCTTCACTTATATTCATTTCAAACCAATTTCTACATTCAATATTTTTAGAAAATACTCAAAGAGCTAACCTAACGGAAATGATTACAAAATTACGCGTTGTTCAACTGTTTTGAATGCACGAACATCATAATTATAAAATTGCACTTGGTTGATAGCAAAATTGAGTATAGATCAAGCCACTGTAATGTCAATATTGACCTTATCTCTTGCAGATTCAGTCTACATATTGTTGGCCAAAATATCAAGATATTGATTTTTAAGGGGCATATCAGAATGTCACATGGAATCCTTTATATTAATCTGTTAATTTCTGTACTTCACACATCAACTTAAATTTCGTGACAGATTAGACTTTCTCATTTTTGTCAAGCCGGTTTGCGGTCAGCTCGATATTAGTCCAACAATGGCTGGCAGGTGTATGTGCGTGCAGATATTCTATGTCCGGACCATTAGTCACGTATTAGAGGAATTTCTAATGATTTGGCACAAATGTTCACCATGATGAGACAGAGTGTCGCATGCAAGACCCATGACCGTAGCTCAAGGATCAATGTTACACTTGGAGGTCAAACGTCAAAAATGGGTCTAAAACATCTTAATCGGACTTAACAGTGGGATTTTCAAATTTGTTGGTGCAAAAATTTCACCAAGGTGACCTCATGTGTCACACAAGACCTTTACCCAGCACCAGTACATAGCTCAATGGGTGTATATAGTAGATGTGCACTTTATAGCATTATATTACCATATTCTCTTAATCCCTTGACAAGTGGTGGACTCGACATGTTGCCCTTGGGCATCTAGTTTGTACAGTAGTATGGCAGTAAAATATATGCCTAGCATTCATTTTGTTCGTAAATTCCTGTATCATTTATATGAAAGAAAAATAATGGAAGTATCTGTTTATAGGGGCTCAACAATAAATATATGGCACTTCTCATATAAGTTTAACTTTATCAAACAGATTTTGTTATGGGATATCTAAATAAATATTACAGTTTTATCATACAGACAGCAATCGCATTCTGATTTTAGGATACCGTTGTTCTCTGACTTAGGTACAAATACATATACATTGGATACGTAGATGACAAAGATGGTGATCAATCTAGAATACGTACCCTGTATTAATTTCAGAAGTCTTTAAAACGGACCGAAGTGAAAACGTTATATAATTAACGCTGGCAAAAATCCATGTTACGTCATCAGGCCCTGTTAGCAGTAAGAGCGACGACGACAAGTTCGGTTTTACTGTGGAATATTATTGCCATTGTTCTATATATCAACAGCATACAGCCATATAGGGTGTTTCCGTGATACAGGATCAAACAGAATTCTTAATGGAACGTTTACCAGTTCGAAACAAATGACTATAGAAAAGTGTGTACGAATATGTTCACTGGAAGGAGACTACTTTGCTGGAGTGGAAGTAAGTAAAACGCAATTGTTCCCCTTTGGTTGTGAGATATTTATAGTAATAAAATTTCTCCCCCATTACAGCGTATCGTTGCCTGCTGTCTTTACTTGTCCTGTGATTATTCAATCCATTTAATCATTAATTCTCCTTAGTCGTCTATTATGGTCGGTTAAGCCATTCCTTGCGCCCCTGTTCCCCTGCGTATTTGCCATTACACCTTCTCAAATGCCTGATATTTAATGGACTGTTGTTTTCCGGGAGGTTTGTGTGGGAATGCATCGTCTTATGTATGTGGCATTTCCTGTAGCAACGTATTCTCTCTTTTTCTGAATTATTTTTCAGTATGCCTTCCAATGTTTCTGTGGTAAATACCTTAAACATAATGAACAACTTTCTGAAAATGTCTGTTCAACACCTTGTGCAGGAGACCGTAAACAGAAGTGCGGAGGAACAAATAAAATTTCTGTGTACACAACAGACGGTAATTCATTTGACTGGAAACGAATGATTCCAACTAATATTTAAACCATTTAGTTATAAAACTGTTCAGTTCTTAATTGACCTGGAGACAACAGTAGCAGCAGTAACAAAATTACCAACAGTATGACAGCTACTTCGGTCAACATTTAGCATATACAAAAGTGTCTCTAAGGAAACTTAGACAAATAAAAACAACATAACTGACAATGTTGACAAAGGAAACGCTGGTTGGTTATTTTATTTCAATATCTTAAATTCCGAAACAACATTGTATCATAACGATGTAAAATAATGAAAAGTCTTATCTGTCGTTTTATTTTTAATATTGATAGCGATATAAGCAGTTATTTATATTTATATATTTGCAGCTGTCACTGCAGTAACTGTTTATACTTCACATCAACCAGTTCTGTTAAGCTTTACACTGAAAAGCATGGAGAAATTCATCAAGTGAATATCATGTCCAATGTCTTGTGATCAGTTTGATTATTGCTTTAGCGTATGGTGCTGTCATACCTTATTTAGACTGTCTTAACGGCCGTCCTGTATTATCGACGTTTGAACGATACCTGAGTATACTTTTAAATAATCTTAGAGCAGGTTAATATGTTAAGATGTGTGTAGATGAAAGTTATTTGACTGATATTAACATCTTGGTGATTATTCTACATATTACTGTCGATATGATGACGTTTGATAACGTTTCAGTTAACTATCTTGGTTGCTTTGAGGAGAAAGAAACGAGAAGAATTCTAGAAGGTGCAGTGATAGATAATGATCGTATGACAACTGAGATGTGTATACAAACTTGTCAGAACAATGGCAAACGTTTTGCTATAACCGAGGTAAGGAAATTTACTGGTTTTTTTTACATAGTTGATATCATTTAGCAGAATTAATAAGAAAGAATTTGCTTAGTAAACTAATTGTCTCATCCGCTGTTTCTCTTGACCCAGAAATCAGAATTATTCAAACATTAATAACAAAAAGGCACATAATTATTTGCTAAATACATCGTATGTTTTGGGTTGAATATTTACCATTACATTTCATTAATAAATAAACAAGATTTATCCGTTCATATTGAGAACAATGGAAAATGCAAAATCTCCTGAGCATCACCCATGGAGGGGTGAACTATTTGTTCTTGTTGAGAGGTTGCTGTTCTTAAAATGGTGTAACTATTACGTCGCCAAAATTGAAAAAAGTTGTAGCCCAGAAGAGAGATAGAGGGCCGTTCTTGAATTGCTGCACTGAATATTAGCTGTTTTACTGTTTGAAATAATGTTACATAATGCAACGCTACACTCGACAGCCTTTATGAGGCTTATAAGAGTGTCAGTATAGTGTACATGTTATTTTCTGCCCAGTTTCGGCCTATTGTTGCCAGCCGTCATGACTTGTCCCGTGATCTTTTTCATCCATTAAATCCCCCTCCCCCTTCAGTGTTTGTCCTCTTTGATTCTTCTAGTGTTTCCTTATGGCCAGGCCATTCCTTGCGACTCTGTTCCCTTACGTATGTACCATTGAACCTCCTCAAGTGCCTTATGTTTTATGTATTGTTGTTTTCCCGAAGGTCTGTGTGGGGAGACACTGTCTTATGTATATGGCGTTCCATGTAGCAACTTATTCTCTCTCTTATGTCTTTATTTCATCAGGTCAGTGATACTGGTAACTAAAGTAGGCTACTTGTCATCTATATATTTTGTTATAATTATTAAAATTCTCTTATTGATGATTTCATATGTATATTCATATCAATATGTACCATTTTAGCATTCGTCAAAATGCATCTGTGGAAACCATCTTCAATCTTACGACAAGAAACCAGAAAGCGACTGTAAGCATACATGTGCAGGGAATACCAACGCGATTTGTGGAGGCGATTGGCGCGGTTCACTTTATCTGATCAATTCTAATGGTAGGTTCGGTAATCAGCATATTAGGTGTTTGCGCATTTCATGTCCAACAACCAGTATAACAGCTACAAGGGAACGCCTTTATGGCATATTTTCTTAGAATATTTCAGTATATTTTTTACAACTAATTGTTCATAGTGTATATGTACGAAAACAGCTGATAAAGCAGAACCAACCTACTAGATATCATCATCAGCGTGTGTTGGTAGGCGGCTTGTTTCTTCGTGCTATGTATGTAATGGTTAATTGCTTTTAATGATTAGTTACTGTCTACTTAGTCAATTTACTGCATATTTTCATAGAATATTTCAGTATATTTTTCAGTGATTTTTACAACTAATTGTTTATAGTTTATATGTACGAAAACAGCTGATGAAACAGAACCAACCTACTAGATATCATCATCAGCGTGTGTTGGTAGGCGGCTTGTTTCTTCGTGCTATGTATGTAATGGTTAATTGCTTTTAAGGTTTAGTTTCTGTCTACTTAGTCAATTGTCTGCATATTTGCATAGAATATTTCAGTATATTTTTCAGTGATTGTTTACAATTAATTTTTATAGTGTATATGTGCCAATACAGCTGATAAAACAGAACCAACCTACTAGATATTATCATCAGCGTGTGTTGGTAGGCTGCTTGTTTCTTCGTGCTAGATTATACACAGTGTATTTGTTGCTATGTATGTAATGGTTAATTGCTTTTAATGATTAGTTACTGCCTACTTAGTCAATTTATGTGTGTTGGAAATCAATGACCATATAGCGATTAAGTGTGGGTTTAGTTAGCTGTTAAATCGATTTTAACCCAGTATTTTTACTGACAGTTCCAAGGCTGTAAATCGCTCTATGGTTATTATATCTATTTGTTAAGATGTAAGTTAAATTCCCCTTTCCCCACATGCTATTACTGCTATAACTTCTACTGCTGTTGACTTCACATCGATTGTTTCAGTATATAGATCATCGGGTTCTATCTTGTAAAGCGGTGGGGTTACATGTTCCAGTTATCACATTTAAAGATCCTACGACATGATAATGAAAACACCAAATTTTAACTGAAATAGCTTGAAGATAATATTTTAGCATGAAAAAATTGTAAACATTTCGTCGAAATTTTATTCCGAGATGTTTGCTTCATGTTTAAAAACCGATAACGCGCCGTTCAACGCGTACCTGCTGGTTATACAATGAAACCGGAAGTGACGTAATTTTATCCTCAAAACATACAGCGCGTCAACTGATAATCAACGTACAGAGAAAATGGTAAGCGAAGATGAAATTTAGCAGTTTTTTGTACAGCCGCATTTGTACGAACCACCAGCAAGACAACGACGAGTCTCAGAGGATTCGTCTGCTTCATAAGATGAATCGGACACGGATAATTCAGACGAAGAAATCGTTTATGAACGGATCGGTAATACTTAATGGTACAGCTTCTTTGCAGAATTTATGTAAACTGTCGAATTTTATGCATAAATCTGGTGCAAAAAAGTGCGTTTATAATAGAAACCGCTTGCACATTTACTCCAGTCTTTAAGCATCCTCATGATCATTTAACAATGCATTTCTTTGTTCCTGAAGGTCTTTTTGTTCGCAATGGAGTAGCTTTTACTTGTATTCATTGTCTCAAGATTCTTGTGGTGTGTTATCACGCACATACAATATGGTTGCAACTAGAGTAAATCTATTTGCTTCAGAATTACTATATTCTAATTTGAGATATAGTCAAGAATGTACGCTCATAATTGCAGGTACACCCGTCACTCTTATGAACCATTACAAACTGCAGAAGAAAGTGTGTGCTGCAGGGAGTTCCCTGACCTGGAAGGCAAGCTAGAAGAGAAGGGGCTGCAATGCATTGTTTTTCATGAGGGTTTTATCGGAAATTGTCTTAACAAAGATGTGATTGAGGTTTTGTTTTGTGAGTTTCTTCATGGACCCATTGGAGATGAGGAATCCATTTATAAGTAAGACCAGTACTAATATTGGAGTATACTTCTTAGTAATATTAATGTCAGGTTGTTTGTTTCTCTCGAATGTTTTGCTTATACTCATTCAACTTGTATCATATGTTTAAAATATGACGCTATCAGTCGATATCATGCAAAACTTGCAGTCTGAAGATCACGAATTCGATAGGGGGTCGAGCTGGCTTCAGCTACTTGAGATTTGATCAAAGAATAATTATGAGATAATTGGCCACCCATCGCAGATTTAAATGAAAAAGCAGCCGGTCGCTCGCAATGAAACGGAGCATTGCTGTTATCAGCTTTCCATCCAAGAATTTGTTTCTTTACATTCCAGGGAGCAAGCCAATGTTTTTAATACAATCTTAATGAGGGGAGACCACTACCAGCCTGTGCGGTGAATGCGATTCGCATGCGGTTCCCTTCGTTAGAATACACAGGGTTTCGATATGCTTGACATGACATGTAATGATGTGTTGTATATAATTAACTCATGGAAATGACTACAGAACAGTGTTTGTTTGTTTTAGTTGACATACAATCTGAAGTAATTCCCTGGTTATGGAACCCATGTAGATCTTGTATCTTGTAACTAAGCCCAATTTGATCAAAGCTGTTTACAGTGTGTTCAACCAAACAATCGACATATTTAAGTAACAAGACTTCGTGTTTAGAAGAGCGTAGTCTTGTTTCAATGCTGGATAAGTTCACACTTGTGCATGGTTGCATTAGCATGCATGGCTCTACATCAACAGTTGTATTATAGCTAAAAGCCAGTAATATTTTGATTTGGGCAAGTGTATTTTCGTTCTTTATGTGTTCATCCTATTTGGGAAAACTTGATCGATATTAATGTGGAGCCCTTGGTGTTGGGTCTCTGATAAAGCCTGTATAAACTAAATGATTGACAAGCGTGAACATGTCACATACGTGATTTATTGTACGATACCTCGCAAATAATATACTGCCTTTTATATACACTCAAAACATATCCTAAATCAACTTAGTCATACCAAATAAAATTAAACTCTTAAAAACGATGTCAAAAGCTCTTATTTAATAATAATGATAATCAATATCACATATGTGATACATTAACTCTCTGTACATGATACTTAGTTATACTTCTTTAGAAGTAGCATAACTTATTTATTAGATGAACATAATATAATTATTGTAATGTTAAAATCCAGAAAGTATGAAATAAGAGGGGACTAAATCCCTCACCTGAGCACCTGGAATGTTTGGTACTATGATCCCGTGTCATAGAGTGCAAATTTTCGTTGAGGTAAAGATCCTCTCAAAGATTTTGGATTACGAGCATGTTAAAAAAAAACCATATAATTATAATTTAAACATATCAGGAGGGTGACCAGCACCCTGGCAGCCATGTCTTTTTAAGTGAATCACACAATAGGAAAGGGAAATTAAGGTGAAAATTTCTTGTAGATTTTTACAAGAAGATTATTTTACTTTCCACTATATGCATAATTTACATATGGAAAATTGGCTCCGCTCCCTGGCAGCCATGTTTTGCGAAAAGAACATTTGTCTGAAGTTATATCAAAATCGGGTCAGTACGTTTCGACAAGAATATTTCTGAATAAGACAAGAGGCTCTTCCCCGTGGCGGCCATGTTTATTTAGGAATCCAAACCCTTTGTTGTATTTTGGTAGAGTGTCACCCTAGTACCCTTTCGCTTAATTTTTGACTCATAGATGAAAGTGAAAATAACATGTATAATATACACACATGCACAAAACCCAAACAAACTACTATTTATAATAGGATAACGAAGGGAAAAATACTAGTAGCATTTACATAAGTATACACAAAATCACAAAAGTCAGTAAATAGAACGAAAAACAAGCATTTCATTCCAAAGTAACAGACATGATGTCTTGACAACATAAGTCTGTCAAATCACACACAAAACTTCTTTGATATTGCCAAGCGCGTCTTGTGTCGATATGTCAATTCAGTTCTGTGTGCGCTTTCGACCCTGAAGGTAGCAACACGTTCAAATAAGAAAGTCTTTTAAGAAATGTCCTTATGCACCAATGTATGGGAACATCGGAACTTATTAACACAAATATTCAACACAAAGACATTATTCATTCATACATTTAACAATATCACCAAATTATTATTGATATCTATGCTATACAAGAGCAACATCAGGCTATTTTGGATATAGGTAATGTAAAAGGTCAACATGAAATTTGATCAAGCAAATCTCTAAGATCTGTCACAATTCATTATAATAATCCAAAACAGTACTAATTGTCAAAAATCAATGTGTATTACTGTTGGTCTTTAGAAGGATTCATGAAGATCGCAATAAATAAGTTCAAGCAGGAAGGATGTCAGTCCCAAGCAGTGCTAACGAGGAATGCACTGGTTATGGAGTCCAGGTCGATATTGTATAGACTGACAACCACTTTAAATAACCACAATTGATGATAGGGTATCAAACTCAATCATACCAAACAACAACTATGTGAAAACAATCTTTACCAGCTCGTATCCACTCTCTCTCAATCGTGTCATGCTGACATTTGGGAATCGTACTTTATGTCCTTCATGCTTGTTGGTTCATGGTTTATAGGATTGACAGAGGTACCCATCTCCACCACTTGTGGCTGCGAAGTAGTACAGGAAGTTGGATTTAGAGTGTGCCCACTTTGAAAAATCTCACACCCCTTTTTCTTCCTAAGAGCAACCAGTTTGCTTTTCACATCTGCAATGACAAAATGATAGCATGTGAGTAATTATAACCGAAAATAAGGTAGTGAATATCATTAGACTTTTACCTAAGTAATATTTACAAGACCTGAGTTAAAACATATTCTTGTCCATATTCCGTTGACATGAATTATATGACATTTTAACAGAGTTGAGGAATATTGTTATCTACATTCTTAAGGAACTGCCATGTACAGTTAGTTTAAGGCAAGTTTCACTTGTCACAATTTCTGTTAATAAGTAGCTATTTATTTCCAAAACAAAATGAAACTATTTTTGATAAAATTGAAACTTTGTATTCAGTTCGAGTCAACCAGGTTGTTTGACGCAACCGATTTCCAACCAACGAGAGTCCACTGCAGGCAGAACGGTTCTAATTGACGATTAACATCTTGGCGTATGATGGCATACTTCTGCCTACTTAACTAAAGTGTTTGGTTATCATGTTTACGACATTAGTTAAATACATCATTATCATGATAACTAATTGGTTAACTAGATAAGTTATAATACGTTCGTGATATTTTCAGACCAGATTTAAACATTGTCTGATTGTGCCCACAGCTGACAGCATTTATCCAGTTAATCCCCTAGATATTGGAAAGAGCGAATAAGTTACTACAGGGAACGCCACGTACATAGGACAATGCCTTCCCGCACACACCTCCGGGAAAACATCAGTCCATAAAACATCAGGCATTTTAGGAGGTACAAGGGTAAATACGGGTGCGTTACCTTACCGAAATCCATTTTCCATTACCGAAATCCACTTCAAATACAGCATCTGCGCTATGTAATGCTGATTTTTTGTTATAATATTAAATATTAGGTTGATTTAAATTTACAGAACAAAAATCAAAGAAAAATATTGCATATTAAGAAACATATAGACGATTATGTCTACCGAAATCCAATCGCCACTACCGACCTACGATCGTCGCCATTTTCCATTACCGAAATCCACCTGTAATACAACATCTGCATTATGTATTGCTTATTTATTGTTGTAATATTAAATATATGTTTGATTTAAATGTACAGACAAAAAAATCTAACTAAAATATTGCATATTAACAAAAGTATAGACGATTGCGTCTACCGAAGTCCATCCGCCTATAAACCAAGATATAATGGTTGACACCTCGTCATAATACGAACACAATCATCTAGGAGTTCATGTCATGCCAACTTGTTTTTAATCAAATTTCAACTACCAGACAGGCATGGAATATAAATTACTTGTTAAAAAATCAACACAATTAGTTATTTGTTTTCAGATCAGACCAGAGTGCCGTAAACCTACCTGCGTGAAGACGCTAAACATAAATATTGGATCAAAATAATGCTTTTGTCGGATTAGCGCCGAGTTATTAGCGTCTGTTTGATTATTTCATAATTCACACATTTTTCTTTCAAAGACATACAGTCAATGACCAGAGGAAAATAGTTCGCAGTTTTTAATCATAATCGAGATAATGATATTTGTAATCATATTCGAGATAATGATTATTGTGTTTTCTTCGACATTAAAGATATACAATTGATATATTGCCCCAGATTTAGTTCACATTCAATCAAACTTGATTTCTAAAATGTCAAAATTTATAAGAGCCGACTGATGCGCCAATTATATTATCCATACATTCCAAGGTGATTTCTTATAAAAATAAATCTAAAAAAAAACATATTTTTTGTATACAAACATCAAATTTAACATATAAATGGCCTTACCCTAATATCGATATATTTGCAAGGCGTAATAAAACAACTATCGAAAGTATCAACATCAAATAAAATATAATATAAGAAATGATCATATACATTTTTGAAAAATGATTCTATTTGGACTGTTAGATCACAACTGCTAGGGGAGATAATTATTAGCTGAAATATTAAAATGCAAGGGAAGTAAATCTTACATAGAATGAATTTTATTAAAATTGTAAAAAACTCAACATATACGTAAATCTGGTTAGCCAAGGGAACAGGGGCGCAAGGAATGGCCTGACCGACCATAAAGGACAACTTTGGAGAATTAATGAGTGGGGTGGAATTAAATGAATGGACTGCAACACAGGACAAGTCAAGACAGCTGTCAACAGTTGGTCGATAGGGGAGATAAACAACATTAACACTATGTTAAGTGAAATAATTGAACATGGGGAAAGGAAAATTTATCGGGTCCGAAATTCGGATAGAAGGTTGTCGAATAAACGAGGTCCGACTGTACATCTTAAACACAAACAGTAATTTGAGACATAATCAGTTTACATAAGATTATTGCAAAAATGGGTGCAAGCTTATTGTAATAAAATGGTTATATCAAATGTTTTCTTTAAACGGTACGGTAATAATTTCTAATTTTTAGCTATACTAGCCAAAGGCGATGTCATGACCAATTGTCTGTCGTATGTGCGTGCGAGCGTCCGTCGTTCATATCTCCTCCGTCATTGAGAGGTCCTCTTTCAAATTGTTCAAATGCTACTGGTAGGTTGCATAAATTGAAAACTTTAAAAAGCTTCTCGTGCAGAACCATAAGGCCCAGAGCTTTTATATTTAGTATGAAACATTGTCTAGTGGTCCCCTACCAAGATTTTCTATTAATGGCCATTACATAAATATTGGCCCCGCCCCAGTGGTCACATGATTTACATAAGAGAGAGAATACGTTGCTACAGGGAACGGATACTTAGACAGAGAATATCTTTGAAAATCGTCTTTTCCAAAACCAGACTAACCAGGGTTTAAATATTTAGTATGTATCATTCATTGTCTGGTGGTCCCCTATCAAAAGTGTATGCCCCTGGTGTCAAAACTGACTCTACTCCAGGAATCACAGGTTTACTATCTAATTCCATGGGAAAATCTTTAAAAATCTTCTTTTCCGAAACCGCTTGGCCTAGGGTTTGATTTTGATATGCAGCATTGTTTAGTGGCCTTATATCAAGACTGTTCATATCATGCACATGGGGTCAAAACCCGCCCTGCTCAGGGGCACAATGAGTTGTATAGGCAATATCTTCGAAATTGTATGTGCCCTTAAGCCTCCTCAAATGCCTTATGTTTTATGGATTGATGTTTTCCAGGAGGTCTATGTGGAGAGGCACAGTCTTATGTTTGTGTCGTTCCCTGTAGCAACTTATTCTCTCTAGTGTCACTAAATGCTTATCAATACGTTACAAACAAAATCCGGATTGAAGAATATTACAAACCAAAACAATTGCATGCACAGGTATCTTACCCGTTGTAGCGATGTCAGAATACCCCATATTGCACTTAACCTCCCGGTAACTTTAACTCGTCTGCTTGTTACTGGGGTTACCTTAAATGTGATTTTAAAATACCCCTACGATTTCAGATTATCCCCGTAATCCCTTATTTATGTTTATTAAGAATGTTTCCATTCATAAAATGACCAGAACAACATAATATATTCACATGGTACGAAACAAAAGAACAACAAGAAAGCAACGACAGTAGCAGGAACGGCAAAGGTAGCAGCAAATTCAACAACCATAATAGCATTTACATTTTAAGGATTGTATACAGTCTGAGACTAGCTTTCATTGTTTGTCCTCTTTGATTCTCCTAGTTAACCCTTATGGTCGGCCAGGCCATTCTTTACGCCCCATGTTCCCTTACGTATGTACCATTGAGCTTCCTCAAATGCCTTATGTTTTATGGATTGTTGTTTTCCAAGAGATCTGTGTGGAGAGGCACTGTCTTATGTATGTGGCGTTCCCTGGAGCAACTTATTCTTTCTTTTTTGTTAAAATAACTTATAGTTCAGGTTAACCCCCCGGAGGAGATATGAAATCAATTTCAGATTACAGGGGAAACACTTAATTCACTAACCCATATACACATGCTTAATAGGCAAATACAATCTTAATCGTTATTTGGTGCACTCTACCCATTTCTTACTTCGATTCCAAATACAAACTGAAAACAACAATCAAATACAGAATTTGACTCCAATAAAACATGTAGACATACATTCATTAAGCCATTGATATTTAGCGGATTAAGCTTTCAAATAAAGTTCGCATTCAAGTTGATTAAGGTGATGATTGGCGTTCAGTGTTAGCACTGCTTATGAAATTGAGCCAATGGGTCGCTCCGTATAAATGTTCGTATGTCCGCAAGTGGGATTCATGTCCGTTCCCAAAAAATAATTTCTTTGATTGCCACTGGGGAAAAGTCTCTGCAAACAAGCTGAAGCAAGTCAGTGAAGTGCGTTCCGGACAAGCTCCACAGAAGTTATGAACACAGAAGCAGTGGGTGGATCGGAACAAACCATTCATAGAGTGTTCAGAGGGACAATCGCTGTTTATTATTGTATTTCATTTTGCCTTTAAAAAAAGAAATTCAAGTTCTAGAAGCTCTGCAAGAGGAACTCCGAAAGTCATTATTATCAGTATATAACTCGGCATTTGTTTTGACTTCAATTTAACACCCATTAAATGAAATAAGCCATCGATGCGCAGTAAAACATATTCATGTCGTTAGTATATACTTTAACATGCCACAATATATCGACAAAGACTACAAAAGCCCAAGCATGAAGTTATGGGGAAACAGACAGGCGAGGCTAAATATTGTAGACGACACAGTGACTGTAGAAAGGAATGTAATTCTGTCTCTGAATGTTATCGACACGACATCATCAGCTGATGTTACAAGCAAGAGGAAGACAAATAAACCATAAAACAATACCAGCTTATCTACGTAAGTTTCGAACTGCTAAATCTTACGTCTATCCTATGTTGAAGTATGTCTGATTTAGAGATTAGGGATATTATATACAACATGATGGTTGTGTGATAATTTAGCAAACGTTCTTTTTTTTTAAGAGTACAAACTATGCAAATTATCTTCTGTTACTATCAAAGTTAGTATCACATTTCTCAAACTGGTCGCCCTTTTGAATCGTGATGTAAAACTTATTCGTGCTAAGTCATTGGCAGCATCAATTGCGATGTTACTGCTCTTACCGCTAACAATGAGAATATTTTCTTCTGTTCTTGTTGCTAGGAGTAATGCCGATGATAACTTACTTCATTTAGGTGTGGTTATTCAATACAGTGATCGCCATTTTGTGTCTCTATTGTTTCTGACAATTCTTCAGGGCTAATATACTAAAATATTAAAACTCTATCTGGTCCTTCGCAACGTTGGTAAGGATATCTATTATATTACCACTTCAAGCAATCTTGTTTTAAAATCTCTCTTTTACCATGTTACTACGCTCCCACACAGCGCGTTGATTCCACTACCGTTACATTTACACGCTGCTGTATTACGTATACCCAGTATATTTTTATATTTGACTTACGAAATCACCGTTCGTTCCTGATACTAAATTGCATTGGTCGGCACGATTACGTGACTATTGACTTTATAATAGATGGGTATTTTCCAGTGCTATAACCAATCAAATGTATACACAATGTATTACCTTTCGTGTCGAGGGAAATTTTGAAAATCTAGCTAATCGATTTTAGCATTTACAGAAGGCAGTGTTTCGTTCTTTCATCGAGGATTGCACCGATATGTATTACAAATAAATTGTGGCGAATTTAAGTAACGAGATGCTGAGTAATTCATGAGATGACGCATTTTAAAATATATTTAGCGGAATATAAATCACTACACACATACAGGCATTGGTATAATTTTGGCATTCCGACAAAAATATAGTCACTTACGTTAGATTTATTTAGTTTTTCTAGCAATTTTCATTGAGCGCCATTTCTCTAACAGGGAAAGCTGTCTATTCAATGTAAACCCGCATAAGCTTTATTTACACATAATTACTGTCCTTCTTTTGGGACATTAGCGAGACGTTGCAAGCGGCTCGCTGAATGGCTATGTACGCATGTTGATTCGCCTGTCTAAAAATAGACAATATCAGTCTTTCGGGAGTTATAAAGCAGAGGGTGAAGATGAAGGTATCGGAATAAGCGCCCGATGATAGAGGAGAGTACCATGTTACGAACTGATACAACTTTAGAAATGGATCACATGACACCGAGAAACTCGGGATGAAGATAACAGTAATAACAGTTATCACAGTAACAGCAGTTTTATTTCCACCTACCACTGTTACCATGACTTATCTCACATAGATACGGAGGAAACTGCAATCGGCGATGTTTGTATGCGTAATGTGCAGAAAGTCCGTCGAGCATAATATGCTACGATCGGAGAACCAACATGAATCCAGTATTTGTCGCGTTCAGTGCCATGAAAGTCATGTTGGTTCCCTACGATGATAGTTATATACCTAAATCATATGAAAACATTTTAACAACATCTTGCAAATATTTTATGTTTATCTTATCACAATAAACTGAATTGAAATATTATTTTATCACAAAGCAAAGATAATTCCATTGTTTTTTACAGATATGAATTTAAAAATACTCCCATTGTTTTACACGTAATCTATAACATCAGTAATGTTGTTTTTAACAAAAAACAAGAAGAAGAATAGTAACCATGTTAATTAATGTAACGTTTGCGAGAACACTGACACAAACAAGTGTAGGTGAAGATTTCATGTTGAGATTGATTCTAGCCTATAGTGTGTATTGTAAACCTGGGGTGGTATTCACAAAGCATCTTAGATAAAAATATTTCTCTTATCTGCTAGAAAATTCTCAAGTATGACAAAATTTGACTTAAGTTTAAAATATTTCTTAAGAGCTATTCACAAAACATCTTAGAATTATTTTGGTCTTAAATAGCCCATTTTAGTCTCAAATATCCGTTTTTCATCTAAGATTTTTTCAATAAATAAAATACGTCTATATGTATCTTATCTACTTGAGAAATTTCTTAAAAATGGCGACGGTACATTCTGTGATTTTAAACACGGTTATTCCCGGACCTCTCTACGTATGCAAGGTAAGTTTAATATCTTCTACAAATATGTTTATGCGAAGATTCCGTTTAGATTAAATCTGTATATTTTACTTGATTACCCGCACGGGAATCAGCTGTCAAAAAATCGAATCGAGGGAGCGAAAACACGTCCAAGTTTGTGTCTTGTAACACTGTATTGCTGGATACAGGTACTAGTAAACTTCTTTTTAGGACTTACATTGGTCATAGTTAGTCGTTTTACCACATGCTTTGACTACATGAGGCTTTTACTGAATGTCATAAACAGCGTGTTTGGCACATGTATTCGCGATGCGGAAGTAATCTTTTGCTTACTAATTAATGTATTTCTGCATACATATTAGTTTATGTTTGTTGGTTCGAGTACTTTGAATGGATGCTGTACTCATAATCATGATCATTCTTACCTGATGGCGGTGCAGGAATACAATCATGCTCTCTGATGTGTCAGAAAACATAAATTTATTTAGAGATGTGATAAGAATTGTTTTATGAACCACTTTCAATATATTAGTTTTAGTTAATAGGTAACATTAAGTATGTATATTGTACATGTTCTATAATTTTGTCAAATCTTTTACGGCCTAAATTACAAATATATTTGTTTAAATATCTTTTCAGGAAATACTTCATCTGATTCACTTGAACCATTTTGATGTTACGGTATGAGATGTATAGAACTATCCATGGTTCAACAGTTGACTGTAACAGGAGATTCACTGTACAGTGCCACAATAAAGATATGAAGGTGCAAAATATTAACTGAAACACCAATGATAAACATTATGTGAAACAAAGCTGTGTACTAAAAGGCAAGATGTTTCAAACTTTGAAGTTTGTGTAATATGTATTTAGTTTTGTCAGCAATTTATTAGCACATGTGGAACAATACAGTGTCATTCTATTCTGATCAGCTCATATCATCTGGTTGCTGATATAACACACATGAGATTTTGGTAGAAATTGTGGAAAAAACATAAAATATGAAAAATCAGTTGTATTCAGAGCATGTATGTCATGATTTATTGTTGTATGTAACCTGAATAAAAAATGAGGATCCTGAAATGGTTTGTTTTTGATTTTATTAGTACTGGTGATTTTTGCACATAACATAAATATTATAGTTTCTTATCACCCACTCCAAAATTATGCAACATGTATATCATATATTAAAATGGTATCATTATTTAAACACTCCACATTTACTTGCACATGAACAAAATTATATTTGTTCTGTAATCACTTGAAACTATGAATATTTAGCTATCATAATAAAAAATGCCCAACTGCATTTGAGATGGACTTAATTGTACAACTACCAGACTATAATATCAGCAATATATTGACCACTTGAAGACTACAATAACAGTACACTTGAATATGTGTATTGAAATAATCCTTTAAAGATTTGTTGCAAGGCTGTTTATTTACACATCCATCAACCATGGAAGTGTCACTGTGGATGCTGTGTGATAGAAGATATTACAATCACAACTTTGTGAGTCACTTCAGTCACTTTATAGCTGTATATATGTGTATTAAATGTCCATTCAGTAACATTTTAGCATAAATTAAATAATTATTCATGACTAGCCTGACTATTTTCCAACATAAATATTATTTTAGGTGTTTAAAAAAGTACAGAAAACACATTTATTAAGATACAAGAAATGAATCATGCACTCCCTATTGCATTTATGCTGCAGAATCTTATCCCAAATCTGCATTTACAAGAGTGCTAAACATTTCTGATATACATATTCAATTTGGTACAATGTTTTCATATTCTATCCTGAAAATGATGTAATTCTAATTTCATTTCAAGTAATTGTGAAATGGTGTAATTACACATTGCAAATAATTTTGCATGAACATTGACTCAGCTAGGGATGCTGGAAACAATATTCTCTTTAATGGAAACTATACACATGAGTCCAAAATAGCCAGACTGAGTTTGATACATTAACATTTATTCAATTGCTGTATATTTTAGCACAGTTAATAAGTATTAACTGAATTATCATTTAAGTAGAATATTATTTCAACATTGTCTGTCTGATTAATTATTAAGGCAACATGTGTCCTGTAAACAGTGCTTGGGTAATTGTAATAAAGTTATATTTGAAAGACTTTCCCTAGTACACCCTAGTAAAGCACATTTTATTGGGTTATATTACAGCAGGCAACACAATTATAGTGTACAAAAAGCCATAACTTGACAGCAACACAAAACCAAGTAATTGATAAGTACATTCTAAAATGGATCATCATGTACTTGCCTAAATGAATGTTATATATATATATATATATCTTTTATTAAAGTCTCATTCTTGCATATAACACACTATTTCATAAAAACAATGCATACATGTCAAATTATCGCAAGTATTGAAGTATCGCTATCAATTTTGTTATTTATAACATATTGATGATATCAAAATTAAACAAAATGTTGAGTAAATTAAGTGAAATGCTGCTTCAAGACCATGTAATGTATGGTACATCTATGCAAATTGAAAGTATCTTGTTCTTTAATGTATATACATGTTATTAAAACATGCAGGAACGACAACTCTGGATAGAGATTGTTATATATGTACTGCTGTGTTTACTTCCGTTACTATTTTTAGGTTGGGAAATTCCACTTTTACATAGCAACGACGTTAAGAAATTTCTTAGGACAAAGTTGTAACGTAAGATATTTCTCAAACTTAGGATAATATTTTATCTAAGATATTTCCTACGAGGCTTCTTGAATAGTACTTACGAGTAAAAAATATTTTACTCTTAGCTAAAATAAATCTTAAAGTTTACGAAATTTCTTACGAAAAAATCTAAGATGCTTTGTGAATACCACCCCTGGAAAGGTTACCAAACGTACTGTAACAGGGGCCCACACAGACCAGGGGTGGTATTCACAAAGTATCTTAGATTTTTTCGTAAGAAATTTCGTAAACTTTAAGAAATTTCTTAGCTAAGAGTAAAATATTGTTTACTCGTAAGTCCTATTCAAGAAGCCTCGTAGGAAATATCTTAGATAAAATATTATCCTAAGTTTGAGAAATATCTTACGTTACAACTTTGTCCTAAGAAATTTCTTAACATCGTTGCTATGTAAAAGTGGAATTTCCCAACCTAAAAATAGTAACGGAAGTAAACACATATATAACAATCTCTATCCAGAGTTGTCGTTCCTGCATGTTTTAATAACACGTATATACATTGAAGAACAAGATACTTTCAATTTGCAAAGATGTACCATACATTACATAGTCTTGAAGCAGCATTTCACTTAATTTACTCAACATTTTGTATAATTTTGATATCATCAATATGTTATCAATAACAAAATTGATAGCTTTTAATAAAAGATATATATATATATATATATATATATATATATATAAACATACATTTAGGCAAGTACATGATGATCAATTATCAATTACTTGATTTTGTGTAAATGGCTTTTTGTAAACTATAAATGTGTTGCCTGCTGTAATATAACACAATAAAATGTACTGTTACCAGTGGTACTAGGGAAAGTCCTTCAAATATAACTTAAATAACAATTACCCAAGCATTGTTTACAGGACACATGTTGTCTTAATAATTAATCAGACAGACAAAATTGAAATAATGTTCTACCTAAATGTTTAATATTCAGTTAATACTTATTAACTGTGCATAAATATACAGCAATTAAATATTGTTAATGTATCAAACTTGCTATGTTTGACTCATGTGTATAGCTTCCATTAAAGAGAATAATATTTACATCATCCCTAGCTGAGTAAGTGTTCATGCAAAATGATTTGCAATATAATAATTACACCATTGCACAATTACACCAAATGGAATTAGAATTACATCATTTTCATGATAGAATATGAAAACATTGTACCAAATAGAATATGTAAAACAGAAATGTTTAGCACTCTTGTAAATGAAGATTTGGGATAAAATTCTGCAGCATACATATAAAGCAGTAGGGAGTGCATGATTCATTTCATGTATCTAAATAGATGTGGTTTCTGTACTTTTTAAACACCCAAAGTAATATTTATGTTTGAAAGTAGTCAGTCTTGTCATGAATATTTATTTAATGTATACTAAAATGTAACTGAAGGGACATTTAATACACACATATACAGCTGATATGTGACTGAAGTGACTCACAAAGTTGTGATTGTAATATCTTCTATCACACAGCATCCACAGTGACACTTCCATGGTTGATGGATGTGTAAATAAACAAAATTGCTACAAACATTTTAAGGATTATTTCAATGCACATATTAAAGTTTACTGTTATTATATTCTTCAAGGGGTCAATATATTGCTGATATTATAGTCTGGTACCTTGTACACTTATGTCCATCTCAAATGCAATTGGGCATTTTTATTATGATAACTATTCCTTAAGTTTCAAGTGATTACAGAACAAATACAATATTGTTCATTTGCAAGTAAATGTGGAGTGCTTAAATAATGATACCATTTTAATATATGATATACATGTTGCATACTTTTGGTGTGGGTTATAAGAAGTCTATAATGCTTATGTTTGTGCAAAGATCTCCAGTACTAATAAAATCAAAAAACAAATCAATTCAGGATCCACAGTTTTTATTCAGGTTACATACAGCAATAAATCATGAAATCATAACATACATGCTCTGCATACAACTGATTTTTCATGTGTTTATGTTTTTTTCCACAATAACTACCAAACTCTCATGTGTGTTATCAGCAACCAGATGATATGTGCTTATCAGAAAAGAATGACACTGTATGTTTCCACATGTGCTAATAAATTGCTGACAAAACTAAATACATATTACACAAACTTCAAGGTTTGAAACATTTTGTCTTTTAGTACACATCTTTGTTTCAGTAAAGTTTTGTAATATATTGGATCTACATATCTTCATTGTGGCACTGCACAGTGAATCTCGTGTTACAGTCAACTGTTGTACCATGGATAGTCCTATACATCTCATACCATAACATCAATATGATTCAAGTAATAAGATGAAGTAGTCAAAGCATATGGTAAAACGACTAACTATGATCAATGTAAGTCCTAAAAAGAAGTTTACTACAGTAAAACTTCGAAACCTCGAACTGCCGTCGGACCTAGCAATTAGTTCGAGTCCCTACTGTTCGATGCATCTACAGTATACATTAGACTTTATCATCGTCTGTTCTGTTCTGTTCTGTTCTGCATTCTGTTTTGATGGAAACAAGGTAAGACCGGGTACGAGGTGTATTTATTGTGCAATTTTTTTACCCTTTATCATTATTTTACTCTACGAAAATTTTTGAAATTAAATTATCGTGCATAGCTTCCAAGTATGGCGTTTTCAAAATACATCGTACTAAGTTTGTCAGGTTTTATGGACGGTATAACGTTGCAAAACACACATACTTAATTTCAGCTATGTTTGTAATCATTTGACTTGTTGAATGATTCATTGAAATACTTGCTTGAGATTGATACATCCACCTTATGCAGTGAAATTATCAAAATATAAATAAATAAATAAAAATCTAATACATTTTCTGCGCAGTGCAATTTTGCTGTAATATCTACTTCTATTTAAGAATGAACTGTAGGTCAAAATCTTAAGTTAATCATATTCAATGCTTTCATGCGGTTTTAATTAAACGAGATGCGTCTATAGCAGTGCATATACTGAAGAATCGAATTTTCTACAATTTCTATAACGAATAAACAAATTATATTATGCTAATTTACATTTGAAAGAATTCAAATATCAACCAATGTTTAACACAGCGTGTATTTTGCATATCGCATCTTCCTTTTATGAAAGGAGCATAAATATGTTGGTCTCTTATAACTTACGATTTTGGGCCATCAATTAATCTTCAAGTTTACATAAATTTTGTAAAATATTGTAGCTTAAATTACTCTGCAAAGTATGAAAAAATGTATTGCCTACGGACATTCAATTCAATCTCATCTAATCCGAACTTTATAGTTTGTCCGAAGGGTGTTCGGATTAGGGAGTTTCCACTGCCAAGTAATTATGTGTATAACATGTGTCGCCAATCTTACCCGTCAACAAATAAAAGTATATTAAGCGGTCAATGAAAGGTGTGACTTATTGTATTGTTCGACCTATCTATGGTGAACAATGAATGAAATGATAGCTAGGGACCACAAATCCTGTGCATACGCATAAAAGCATATATCTCAGTAACCGTTCCATATTTTTTGCTTAAATTTGGAAAGGATGTAGCCAAGACATGTGTTATCAAATTTCAATTCATTTTATAGTATAACATTTCATTCTTAACACAAAAACAAACCACTGTTCAACAGAGTGTGAAATTTCAAAAATGCAAAATCATAGTTATCGTTCCTCAACAGTCTTAATACCGGGTGTGCCCCCCCCCCCCCCCCCTGGGCGTTGATGACGGCATGTATGCGTCGACGCATGGACGTCACGTACCTATGTACGTACCGCTGCGGAATATTGTTCCACTTGTAAAATTGTAAAAAAATATATGAACATAGCAAAGTGTGTTAAATTGACACTTACTTCAGCTTGTGTTACGCCGGCGTTTATCAGCATGACGGCTATTCCCTTTTCCTGTAACGACAGCGTCCCATTTTGTGTTTTTTGGTTTTGTGAATCGATAGAGTATAAGAATTTACATTGTGTAATTTTGTTTCACGCCAACTCACGATTTGCACGTGCATTTTATTGTTATCATCAAAACCGGTCTGAAATCGCGAAAATCATCGACCCGTGACAATTTATTCAATAATATTGTTAAAAATTGAGTCAATAGCATTCGCTGAAAGTTTCGGTAAAAAATATTTATAAATAAAAAAGATATAAACATATAAAAAGTGAACAGTTATAAGTGCCTCCAAGTGTAGTACCTGTATCCAGTAATACAGCGTTACAAGACACAAACTTGGACGTGTTTTCGCCCCCTCGATTCGATTTTTTGACAGCTGCGTGTAATCAAGTAAAATATACAGATTTAATCTTAACGGAATCTTCGCATAAACATATTTGTAGAAGATATTAAACTTACCTTGCATACGTTGAGAGAATAACCGTGTTTAAAATCACAGAATGTACCGTCGCCATTTTAAAGAAATTTCTCAAGTAGATAAGATACCTATAGACGTATTTTATTTATTGAAAACAATCTTAGATAAAAAACGGATATTTGAGACTAAAATGGGCTATTTAAGACCAAAATAATGCTAAGATGTTTTGTGAATAGCTTTTAAGAAATATTTTAAACTTAAGTCAAATTTTGTCATATTTGAGAATAATGCACTTTATGGTATTTTGGTTGATCCGGTATGTCCCCCGCACACCATAAATAGGCTTTTTGAAACCGAAGGGGGAAATTTACCTGCCAGTATAGCAGTATAGATCAAACAGACAATTTTTGAAGCCAAAGACGGTTACTGCACAGTGCCAATGAGACCTATCGTACAGTTACCATTTTCCTGGCACCTAACCAGTACTTTCCTGGAATCTACCCAGTACTTTCCTGGTTTCATGCCAGTACTATGTTAGGTGGGAAACACTGAAAAGTATTTCTGTTTTATCCGGCGAGACGAGGGATCGAACCCACGACCTTCGGATTCGTAGTCAGCAGCGCTAACCACTGAGCCACAGGGCCACCTTTCTTTATAACGCATATTACATGCAGTTTATCGATTACAACTATTAAAGTATAAAATGCATATGCTAGAAATAAAGTTGGATACTTTTGCAGTTAATCAACAACTAGTCAATAGATGTTCTGAATGAAACCTACACATATATATACTGAAGTATTAAATTACAACTAAAATCATCATATGACATCCTTTGACAAGACGGTAAACGTCACGTTTAGCATCTAGAGCGAACGTAGGGCCCCTGACTCCTGATTCGAAGGTCGTGAGTTCTAGCCCCGCGATGAATGTTGATCACGTATTTCACTATCCCTCAATTTGGCACGAGTGCTGCGTGGTAGCCATGAAGCATTATGATAAGTTGTAAGATGTAAAATAAATAAGTAAAAAATACTGCAAAACGGATATGGCTCAATATCTTACATAAACACATTTCCGGTCAAAAAATTGTTTTCTCAGGTATTAATTAATCAAGAGGAAAACTAAATCCATATAGTGTAATGTTTAGATCAGTTATGTTATTGTCAACATAGGTTAATAAATTAAGCGACATTTGACTCCAGTGGTGGCTGTAAATACATATTCATGCCACTGCTTTACAATTGCCCATTTAACCATTTTGACCTGTCTAAATTCCATTTGAACCTGAGATTCAGCAACTAAAATGTACTACCTACGATCTAGCGCCTTATGCTTTACCAAAATATCTATATTATACAAGTTTACTTACCCTATACAAGTGAAAACATTGACACTTTCAAATCTGAAGTTGACACGTTAAATGATCTGGGTACCGTTTTACTAACATACTTACGCTTGCGTAAATCAAAGATTTTCGTAAGTTTTTGCGTACGTACAACATTTGTACGTAAATGCGTTTCACTAATATTTGCGTACGTAGGTATTTACGTAAGCTAGAGCGTAAAGTTACGTTAGAAATTACCGACCGTAAATCCGTCTACGTTTTGCGTAAAAATGGCCGACCTTATGAACGCTCGAAGAGCTCGACATTTCAGAGAAATACCTGACATGTTAGACGGATCGTGAACTTATATAAAAGTACAGATTATCACGATATCTGATTGGCGTAGTTTATGATTTGATTGTTAATGATATTAAGCCTCGTACAGATAGGAGCCACCCTATCTCAGCGATGACGAAGGTAAGTAACGCTAAATTGTACAGTTTACGTATTACTAGCATCACATGTTTTTAACATGATAAGCTCTGTAGTGCCACATATAGTCCGTGCCGCATATAGTTCGCACACGAACTACATGCGGCGAAGAACGCCGCCTTAAGTTCATGCGTTAACTATATGCGGCGAAGAGCACCGCATTAAGTTCACGTTAGCTTTATGCGGCGGACATGTGCCTCGTCGCCGTATTAAGCTCACTTTTGTTAAAGGTGTTTTTGGAATGTGTATTTGAATAAGAAAACAATATCAAAAAAGTTAATTTTGAAAGGAGATAAACTTATGTATCAATGTTTCTAAACCACTGTCAGTCGAATTAGTTATGACCCATTTATGTACAAATGCATTATAGTGGGCATATACGATGCTTTGTCAGCGCTTCGCCTTCTGCATATATGACCGATTTGTGGATTTTAAAGAAACCTCACAGAAATAATATGTTTAAACACATTTGTAAACATCTCTATCAGTTGCGACAAAAGCATGTAAATTGCTAACGCAGATTGGTGTTACCTGTTAAGATAATAATGATGATTTATCACGAATCTCCGTCTAGCGCAGCCGGTATCGCACTAAAATTTCAGTCCGAAGGTCGCCGTGAAGATAAACAAATATTTATTGTATTGTTAATAAACTTTCAATAATGGTGGATACATTACACAGATGAAAATCAAACAAATATTTTGATGTTAATATAAATCATTATACAAATCTGCGGTACGATGGCAATGTGGAAAGTATATATGAAAATGTTTTACTCGGTATAACTATTAGCGTGCACCACAGTATATGCCCTATCTTGCGTATTTAATTTTGTAATTTCAATTGGAAATACAAAAAATGGGCGTATTTGTAATTATTTTATGCAAATTTATTTTATGCACGATAATGGCGAGACGTCTTTACTGTTCCCGTATTTTGACTGAAACACGCTAGACAAATCCAATTTTGTTTATTGCCAAAACAAGTGTATATAGTATTACATATACAGTATATTTAACATATCAACGCATTATCAGAAGAATCTGTCCTTGTGGACTAACACCTAACAAATGCGAACGTGCCCGATTGATTGGTTAAATGTATGAACAAACAACAACATTCGAATATCCGGGTCCATTGAACTTTTTATTTTCTAGCGAAAGCGCGAGACGTATACTACATTCATATCAAGAAATAACATCGTGACAGCTCAAGTCTCTTATCGTAAATCAGAAAATGGTGTCTACCAAAAGCCATTACTTTTATCAATCACGAATCGCTTTAAACAGCCTTTAAACTTTTTTTTCAACCGCATTTTGTCTAGGAAAAAGCGAAAAACTGCGAATAGATTATAATTATACTTTAAAAACAGAATAGTTTAGACATGTTATTGACTGTGAAGAGGCAGGGTAAACAAGAAATATCTTGAAAAAACAATTCGAAGGTTAAGATTGGTTGTGCGCTGGTTACTCCAGATCCAAAATGAACTTCGGTGAATTCACTGAAATTCAGTGGATTTCGGTAAGGTAACATACCCCTTATCGAAAGGTTAACCAATCCGCGTCAAGGTTACACACGTTGTGCGGTTGAAGAAAAATTGCCTTAATGTTAAGGTTAATGTAAGATTGATTGGTGTATACAACACTGATATGCAAATAGCAAAACCATCTTAGTACGGCTGCGTCGAAAAAAGGCAAATGAATGTGTTTAACTGGTCGACATTCGCTACGCACATGTTTCCCTAATAATGCACATTTATGGTATTTCGGTCGATCTGGTATGGGTATTTCCTCCGAACACCATAAAGGGACTTTTCGAAGTCGAAGTGGGAAACGGTATCAATTTTTATCCGTTTTAAATGATTATAGAAAGAATGCCTCGGACGAAAATGGTGCATAATTCAATAGTATGCTGGCTAAACACAGCGGGGTGGCTAATTAAGTCGCGAATGATAATGATCATGAGACGTTAAAGTGGCGTATATATAATCGGTTATAGCATGTAGCCAATATCTATCAGATCTGGGGAATCTTGCGATGAGCCAGAAAGTTGGACATGGCTCAGATGGTAGCGGGTCCGCGCCTTACAATGCAATTAAGCTTTTTAGTTCTGGGTCTGAGTTCGAGACCATTGGGAGGTAGTTGTTTTCTTTTCATTACAATATTATATATTTCGTTGGTCATCTACAGTTGTACTTACATGACTTATACTAATTAATGTTCGCTCGAATATCATTAATAAACATTGTGTAACATGTGTATTTATAAGCTATCCACTAAGAGCACAAACCATCGTGCTGTAGATTTACATGTACATTTATCGCTACACACTCACAGTATATGGAACAAAGTTGATATGGCTACTTGAACGTAAGGGGTTCAAATGAACATTTTAGCGACGACGCTATAGCCATCATTAAACACGTTTGATTTAACGACAAAACAATTAGACGATAACAAAAAAAAAAAAAAAAAAAACCC
The DNA here is from genome assembly GCA_032209605.1 of Mactromeris polynyma. NCBI lineage: Eukaryota > Metazoa > Mollusca > Bivalvia > Venerida > Mactridae > Mactromeris > Mactromeris polynyma. The sequence continues at coordinate 3,492,882 of JASFXZ010000027.1, read as the reverse complement.
AGACAGAAACGATAAACTACAAGTAACTGACAAGCACTGAGTAAGGGATAAAAATTAATATTATCCATAAAAATAGGAGACTGGAATGTGTCTCGAACTCACACCCTATCTATTGGTCGAAGTTACTAGACGGAAGCGCTACCAATTGAGCTATTGCTACTGTCTACTTTGAGCGATATTTCATCAAAATTTATACCTCTGATTGAAGAGTTACGAACACATTTCACGTAAGTGTAAAACAATTACGCAGTTTTAGTAAAACGGACTTAAGTTTTGCGTAAGGTTTGCGTAAATTGATAATTTACGCAAAAACTTACGCAAAACGTAAAAATGTTAGTAAAACAGTACCCTGATCTCTAGTTTTGAGATTGACTATTGCATAGTGTTGATGGGAGACTTAAACTGCAAATTCCCACAAGATCATATGAGGTCGAGAGATAATTACATTAAAATTGACCATCCATTACATGCTCAATATAACAGTGAAAGCGTTACAAAAATACTGCTACAAGTTGTCATCGGAAACGCAACTAAATGACTATCAATTTGAAGTTGAAAACAGTTTACGAGCATTAAACTTTGATTATACTAATACTGATGAAACCTACAAAACATAGCTGAGTGCTTATTTAGTGCGCCTGAAAGATGCATACAGAAAATATCTTATAAGCGATATCTTAAATCGTACTGGACGCCAGTCGTGAAAGAATGTTACAGGCAATTACGAGCTGCATGTAAGAAATTAGCCCCGCATACATGTCTCTGTACTCCGACTTTTACACGCGTCGTTCGTAACAGCGACAGTATAGAGATGTGACGTCCGTGGCTGGACTAGTAAGAAATGAACTCTTTACGGTAAACCAAAAAATGGTAGCATGTTTGATACATGCAAGACGGAAAAACGTAAATTTAGATGTAGCTTAAGGAATGCGGCGTACGCGTTTGAAAGAAACGAAACGATTAACGAACTCTCAGAACTAGACCAGCAAGGGTTTTGGAAGATAATAAATTCACGTATAGGCAAAAAGAGAAATCAACAGGGAACAGGAATATATTTCGATACTGTGTTAGAAAAAGACCCGAACAAAATACTTCAAAGTTGGAGAATGTACTTTGAAAAACTCTACTCATTCTCAACGGACAAAAGATATGATGATAATTTTCGCGCAATTGTTGAATAAAATGTAATAGAAATGCTTTCAACTGACAACGTGGACAGTGAAACTTCTAATAAAACCCATACATGTGTCGGAACTTAATGAAACTATCAATAAATTGCCGAATTGTAAGGCCGCCTCGGTGGATCACGTATCTTATGAGCATATTAAGTACGGCGGCGGTAATAAACTTGTTAAATGCATCACACGGTTATGCAATGAAATAATTACACAGGAACATATACCAAGACAGTTTAAGTAAAGCCTGACAATAACTCTTCACAAAGGAATCGGAAAGTCAACCAGCGACCCTAACAATTACCGGGCAATCACGCTGCTTCCGGCTATTTCAAAGATATTCAAACGTTACTATCTGGATATACGCGGTAAACCATTAGCCTACGTATCTTCAGTAAAATGCTCAGGGGATTCTCCAGCAGAGTTCTAGCGTTTGGACATCTATCAGACCCATTTGAGATATCTAAAGGCACAAGGCAAGGCAGTATTTGTTCTCCGTTTCTGTACACCGTTTATATTAATGAACTCCTGAACGATATATCAAGGTCACATCATGGACTTACGATTAACGACATTTCATTGTGCGCTCTAACCCAAGCCGACGACATAGTGTTAATGTCACTTACAAAGAACCGTCTTGATAACCTGCTGAATATATGCAGTCTTTACGCGAGAAAGTGGCGATATGGTTATATGCCAGTAAATGCGCAGTTTTGATTCATAACAAGAGACACAATCTACCAGTATTTACTGAATATGACGGTACAATAATACCAGAAGTTACCGAATATTGCAATAAAACTACCAGAATTACTTTATTCAATAGATATGTCCTTACAGTACAAAATACCGAAAGTGCAGAAACTTTGTATCGAGTGAAATGTGATTTTTGGGGTAAAACTTTAACAAAAAATTGGATTTTTTTGGAATTTGCCAATAACTGTGTAAAATTTTGCAATAAAACTACCAGAATTACTGTACTTAATACACATTATATTACAGTACAAAATACATAAAGTATAGAAACATTGTTTCGTGTGAAATGTGATTTTTGGGGGTAAAACTAAATTTTCAATTCTCAACCATTTTACCCCAAAAATAACTTTTTGCACCGTGTGATAGATTTATACTTTTAGTATATTAAATGTGGTTCTTTATATGACACAAATCTATCAAAATTTGTCTGTGCATATTTTTCCTCCTATTTTTCCACTGGTCTGATATATATTTGGCAAATTCCAGAAATTTCACTTTCATTTATAGTTTTTACCATTTTACCAAAATAATCACCTTTCTCAATGTATTATATTCTCAACCTGAGGATGTTGTAGAGCAGTTTAATATATGTTAAATACAGTTATTTAGGTTAATTTATAGCTAAATTTCGTCGAGTTATTGACTCCAGAAATTCCCAATTTAATTTGTTTATGTTTTCCCCATTTTACCCAAAAAATCACAGTTCACAACATATGATGTGTTTCTAATTTAGGTATGTTATGGTGCAATATAATGTCTATTAAATACAGTTATTTTGGTATTTTTATAGCTAAATTTGATTTTGATATAGACAAATTCCAGAAATTCATACTTATTGTATAAAAGACATTCAACTACAACTACAACTACAAATAGTTTATTGCATTCAAAACATATTTACATGTTTTATAGCAATTATACAAAAATATTTCTGACAAACAAGTTCTCAAATACTACAGGGGTCATAAACTAAACAAAGAACCTGTGAAAACACAGCCAATGTACCCTTCAATTAGCAAGTATCATTAATTGGTTAAATTAATTTTAACCTGATTATGGACACCGTTCATTAAATGATTATATTTCAATATTATGGGTAAATATAAGAATCGTGTAGTGCAGTTAGAATGTCGAAATAATTTAGACAATCAAAGAGTCATAATAAGTTTCTCTATTAACATTAAAACGACATTGAAGTGAAGAGTTCACATTTCACATGTTGTGATCAATTGATGTCGGACATGTTCAATGCTACCGAAGATAGTGACAAATAATTTATATACTGTGTTTCAGTAATAGTACCGGGGGACCAAAATCCTTAGAAAGGAATCTGAATTCATAATAAATGCATGAACACATTTAAGCTGAGTTAAATTTATTGATTTGGTCAGTAATCTAAATCATACATGGGTTATTGTTACATTTGGAGAAACATTCATATTAAATAAAACAGAATTTACAGAGTACAAGTACGATTGCCAAATATGAAGTACAAACACGACATCGTAGATAATTGAAATCATCAGTATACAAAAACACAACAGTCATACGTTGTTGAAAGTACAAACAAATACAGAAATAACAATAAATGTGTTTAGTGCCTTTTTAACATGTTTCAGTTGTCTTATGCACTGTACCGACAAATGCTGATCCCATTTGCATATACACGACTTGGACGATTCCAAGCTTGTACAATATATTTTCATGATCATGTATTTTATACTTGTGTTTCCCTGTCAATGCAGTTTATTTTTGTCACAGTAAGACATAAACACAAGTGTGGATTGAAAATGTCTTACATCTAACCAGTGTCGTTTTATTCAATATATAAGTAGTTAAGTAATTAAATTATAAAGTTGTGAAAATAATAATATTAGTATAAGTGTGACATAAAGGTGGACACAGCAAAGTCCACAATATATAACATAGTTAATGAAACTAACTATAGCTGAGAAAATGATAATATTATTAACAATGTTTCATAAAATTGGACCAAACAAAGACTATTAATTTCAAAACACACTTAAACTAGCAGATTAAGGCGGGAAATATAAAGTGAAATACAATCAGATCCAGGCTGTAATAATAAAAGGAAATATTTGGAAGTGATCAACAGGCAGTAAGGGTCCAAAGACAAATAATTTAAGCAAAGTAGCCATTACCTTTCTCCTCAGCTAGTAACCTCAGCCAGTTAGTACTGGTTGGTAATTAATTCCAGGAAAAACAGGTCAACTGAAAAAACCCAGAGGTGCCACTTCTAACATTACTGATGGCTTTAACAGGCACGACATTCCGCTAGCCAGATGGATAGCTTCCTTATATACAAACTCAACATTCCGGGTGTTATTTATTTGAATTAAGCGACCTTAATCACACGGCTACGGAGGGCCCCAGTTACTTTGTTTAAGTTCAAATCGTTTTTTTAAATGAATAACATGATGCATATATGAAATATTTCAACAGTTGCATAATGCAATTATATATCTAGAGCAAATTTAAAGTGACACTTTATATTTCCCAATTAAAGTTATAATATGCTCATTTTCTTGTTCATTTGTTTATTGTTGAAAAATCACTAAAAGTTTGTATCACAATAAAAGGTTTTTATAAAACTTCCAGTTTTTTAACAAGCGGGTCTATACACGGGTTTTGTCTGTTAGTCGTTTTAATATGTTATACATTGCAAGGATTCTTGTTAAGGATTTTTAGAATATGTAACAACAATACTGGATGAAGCCCATTAAAATAATAAGGGTTCAGATGGGCCAGTAGCATCTTTAATGCATCAAAATTTAGTTCAGCCGAAATCCGATGAAAGAAGCACGCCTATATCTATCCTCACTTATGTGTGTTTCTGTATACGAGCTCATAATATACACTGCATCACCAACATCAATCATGACAAGTGCGCTAACAGAGCCACATCCACTGCTCGCTTCTTCATATTGCGTACTCATAGCCAATTTATTACCATTATGAACAATAGCAACCACGGCAAACTTTCCCTGGGAGTTGCATACATGCACAGTAAAATGATACAGTCCATTAGTTATAGCGGTGAATATACCAGTAGACGGATTATATGCCGATCCTTCATTCAGAAGTACATTCTTGAAGACGATGACTTGGTCGATATTTGGAGAGAGTGGTCCTGGGCTATATGCGCTAAATGCAACTGAAAGAGAAATCACAAGAAAATGAACAATTATTAAACGATGTCAACGCAATTTCAGACAATCCTCAATATTTTTAAATATACTATTAAATATGTATTTGACATTTTCATTTGACTTTCAGAACATTTTCGTTTAAAGAAGCTTACTATTACGAAATAATAAGAATTGGGACTTTTAGTTTAAAGGAAACTATCGTTGTATATTAGAATTACTTAAGACTGCGTGTCCTTGAAAAAATGGCCGATACATTTTAGAACTTGGTACATATTCAATAAATGACTTAATAGTTTGGATATTTACATAAAGTAACATTACCTTTAGTCATCTGAAGTTTTTCTATCGTTGGTAGTATTTTGTCGTCCATTATTTTCTTCATTTGTTCCATTTCAAATTCCAATTTTACCATTTTCTGCCACGATTGCACCTCGCAATGAAACTTGCAACACACCGGTTCCTCCCCATCGATTGTTGTCCAGTAAAACAGAAACATGAACCAGACGTATTTCATATATAACATCTTTGCTTGGTTTTCAGTTTAACCTATCTTAAAATGCGATTTATTTGCTAAATAGCTTGTTCAACAAATTACGAGGTACAGGACGTGTTTACTCCCACTGCGGTTAAAATTATAAGTTGTACAACATCTTTTGTAGGTTTATCATATGGTTAACAAGAGGGCCATGATGGCTCTGAATCGCTCACCTGAGCTCATGAAATATTTAATACTATGTTCCTGTGTCGCACGGTGCAAAGTATCGTTGAAGTCAAACGTCACAAAGATAGCATTTTTTTTATTTCCGGCCTGTTAGGAATATCACTACTATTCTAATGCACACATATCAGGAAAGTGACCCGACCCCTGGCAGCCATTTGTTTGGTGAATCTCGCAATTGAATAATCCTGGTAGAGGGTTACCTAAAGAACATTTAGATGAAATTATTTCAACAAGGAGATTTTGTAGTTTGCACTAGGTACATATAGGAAATGTAACTCCGCCCCCTGACAGCCATGTTTGTTTGTCGAATCCAAATAACGAACATTATGGTAAAATTATATTAAAATTAGGGTTATAGTTTTTGACAAGAAGATTTTAAGTTCGACTGTAATACAGTGGAAACTCCCTGATCCGAACACCCTTCGGACAAACTATAAAAGTTGGATAAGAGGAGATTCTAGTATGGAGAGGATTCCTCCATTGAATGTCCGTAGGCAAGACATTCTTTCAGTAATTTGAATAAGTTCGCAAGACGATGTTCGCGTAAACGCAACGTAATACATAATGTCTGAGTGCATTCTTTTATTCGCAGAGTCAGAGAATCTACAGTATTTTACAAAATTTAAAACTTGCAATATTAAATATTGTAAACTTGCAAATTCAATTTATTGACCAAAATCATAAGTAATAAGAGACCAACATATTTGTGCTCCTTTCATAATAGGAAGATTTGTAGTGCGACATGCAAAATACATGCTTTGTTATATATTGGTTGATATAAAAGCATTGAATATAATTCACTTAAGATTTTGACTTACAGTTCATTCTTAGATAGATGTAGACATTACAGCAAAATGACACCATGCAGAAAATAGTATTACTATGCACATATTAAATATGTGGCATTGTATTTTTAAATTGCTACTGTATTCTGTTTTTATTGAAATTATTGTATGTACAATGATGAGATGTAAATAAAGATTACTACTATAGGAAAAATGACTCTGCCCCCTGGTGGCTATGCTTTTTGACGAATCTATAACATTTGAACATTCTTAGTAGATGATCACCTAAGGAGCACTTGTGTGCAGTTATATTAAAATGGGACAACGCTTTTTGACAAGAAGATTTTTTAAGTTTCCACTTATACATATAGGAAAAATAGCTCAGCCCACCGACAGCCATGTTTTTTGACGAATCAAATAATTTTAACATTCTTGGAGAGGGTCACCTTAAGAATATTTGTATGAAGTAATATCAAAATTGGATTGGTTGTTTTTGAAGTTTCTACTATATACTTATAGGAAGTGTGTTTTTGGTTTTTGACGAATGCAAACCCCTTGTTATGTTTTTGTGGAGAGTCACCCTAGTAACCTTTCGCTGAAATTTTGTGAAATTCCGCAAAGTGGTTTCAGAGATGTTTTTAAAAGCAAAACAGGAAGTCGGCCATTTAATTATTGTTGTTCAATCACGAAGCCTTGTTGTAGAGTACCACCACATGAAGCTTCGAGTGAAGTTTGATGAAAACCTGGTTTAAGAGGGGATTTTTTAACCAATTGCTGACGGACAGACATACGACGGAAAAAATCCGATCAGAAAAGCTAAAAACGCACAATTCTCAAATATCTAGGATTAGCATTAGGTTACAAGAAAACAATGTCACCACCTATGACTATATCTTATTACATTTTCATGTATAATGCACTCTAAATTTCATAGCAATCAATCGGTAAATCTATATTTTCATACAAAAATTGATTTTACAGTGCGATGTAATGGCCTGTAACAAAGTTATCTGCGTTCAAAATACGTGCGCTTGTTTAAATCAAAACTGTAACATCTTCGCTTATTTCAATTAGCGTTAAAAATCATCGTTTTATTTAAAGATATTTCTTCTTTAAAAGTGAATTCTTGTCATTCAATGTTTTCATTTGTAGGATCAACAATAATTGACTACCCCTTTTTTACTTATTGTGATTAATTTATTTATTAGAACAGCTAAGCATATCTCAATTAACTCGTACAATAAGTTAGTCACAATGGATTTTCTTACGACGTTCTTACGATCTCAATAGCGTATTATCAATATTTTCGTACGCATGTAGACGCTACGAATTCGTAAGTTTTAACGAAAATGCTACGAATGGTTATATGCATTCGTAACGTTCGTAACCAAAATGATATTAAATACAGTAAAACTTCGAAACCTCGAACAGTTTTGGCTCGAACACAGTAGATACCTCGAACAGGTTCTTAAGTCCCGGCGAAACCCCTTCTTATTTCATATTATCTAACAGTAGATCACTCGAACAGAGATAGGTCGAACACTCGAACAGGATTTGTGGTCCCTAGCTATCATTTCATTCATTGTTCACCATAGATAGGTCGAGCAATACAATAAGTCACACCTTTCATTGACCGCTTAATATACTTTTATTAGTTGACGGGAAAGATTGGCGACACATGTTATACACATAATTACTTGACAGTGGAAACTCCCTAATCCGAACACCCTTCGGACAAACTATAAAGTTCAGATTAGAGGAGATTGAATTGAATGTCCGTAGGCAATACATTCTTTCATACTTTGCAGAGTAATATAAGCTACAATATTTTACAAAATTTATGTAAACTTGAAGATTAATTTATAGCCCAAAATCATAAGTTATAAGACACCAACATATTTATGCTCCTTTCATAAAAGGAAGATGCGATATGCAAAATACACGCTGTGTTAAACATTGGTTGATATTTGAATTCTTTCAAATGTAAATTAGCATAATATAATTTGTTTATTCGTTATAGAAATTGTAGAAAATTCGATTCTTCAGTGTATGCACCGCTATAGACGCATCTCGTTTAATTAAAACCGTATGAAAGCATTGAATATGATTAACTTAAGATTTTGACCTACAGTTCATTCTTAAATAGATGTAGATATTACAGCAAAATTGCACTGCGCAGAAAATGTATTAGATTTTTTTTATATTTATATTTTGATAATTTCACTGCATAAGGTGGATATATCAATCTCAAGCAAGAATTTAATGAATCATTCAACAAGTCAAATGATTACAAACATAGCTGAATTAAGTATGTGTGTTTTGCAACGTTATACCGTCCATAAAAGCTGACAAACTTAGTACGATGTATTTTGAAAACGCCTTACTTGGAAGCTATGCACGATAGTTTCATTTCAAAAGATTTTTTGTAGAGTAAAATAATGATAAAGGGTAAACAAATTGAATTGTGATTTATGTACCAAATGGGCCTTTTTCTACGCTCACTTCCAATGTTTTCCAATTGTTTACACAATAAAATACACCTCGTACCCGGTCTTACCTTATTTCCATCAAAACAGAATGCAGAACAGAACAGAACAGAACAGACGATGATAAAGTCTAATGTATACCGTAGATGCATCGAACAGTAGATGACTCGAACTAATTGCTAGGTCCGACGGCAGTTCGAGGTTTCGAAGTTTTACTGTATTTCACATTAATCAACAACAGTTATGAACTGTTTTATCAACTCATCTACTTCATATGACACGAAGTTGTCTGGCATTTCTGAAAAATAATTAAATACATTAATAAGTATAATTATATTGTTATCTTATAGAGTATAAGATGATTCCATACATACTAGCTGATACAGTATCAATCAAAGTTGTAATCAGTCACAAAGTAAAACTTCTGACAATCAAATGTTAATTTGAAGATGGAATGAGACTAGAGTGTATGTAGAATAGTACATGGAATTAAAATGCATGGTTTACATTTAAAGTACAGTAACAAGTTTTGTACAACTTTCAAACTTGAATATTATTATTTGATTATCGCTAAGCCTAATTAATTTTATATTGTAAAGAGATGAAATTGATGAATATATATCAAGACAGATTAATTATTATCATTTGGCATTTAATTTTTGTCGGGTTGTTCCTATTATGAACTCTTATAAATCATTAGAGTTATGGTGTTTTTGACTTTAAATAGTACTTCACATTTTCTAAATAATAGTCAGTATCATTAACATAAACCGGCTGAATGACATCGTCAATGACATTTGACTGTAAAATCTGTATTAAATCCTCAATAAATTAGATCTTCGAGTTGAAACTCAAGGACTATTTAAGCACGTTTTCATCTTTCTGAGCATAGAATACCATTCAAATTTACTATTTCTTAAGCTGCGAATTATAAGTCCACTTATATTACAAATTAAATTTATTTTATTTCATTGCAAACGTTTCAATCTACTTGTGAATATAATTGCATTTTACATTTAAAGCTTTCAATTAATTTTATCTGTTTGTATAAAGAATGCCCATTCAAACTAAAACGGACAAGGGATTCGCTTCTGTATTTTGAATTAGTTCGCTAGAATATGTTTGCATTAACGCAACACAATATAATGCCTGTATGCATTCTTTCTTTCGACTTTGCCGAGTTATAAGGTAATCATTTTTCATAAATAAGGCAATCTTTAAATTTGAATAGGAGAAAAAATCCAAGTAGAGTTTAAAATGCAACCAGACTCAAACTTTTCAGCATATTATTTCTTTGCTTGTATCGGGATTAACGCAATAATCAGCTAGTTTTCATTTGTATATGTCGATCGCTTGCCATAACCAGTACTGCTGACATTAATTATCAATCGACATTAACTTGTCCCGCCAATGACCGATGCCAAATGTCACAGAAGAACCTGACCTGACCCACATAGGGAATCGCACCCGAACCTCCCGAGTGACAACAGAGCGTTCTACCGACTGAACCAATCAGGCAGGCTATCAGCATGACAATATTATAATTAAAAAAGATGTTTCACACTTATAAATGTTGATTTATTTTCTTCCTGTAGTCATGTAATGAAGCTAATTATTTTATAGTTATGTCCTATGAACGCAATATCGCTTTAAAAGTTTCCGAAGCGAATGAAAAGAAGTATTTACACACTGTCATTTGATGATGCAAACTTACTAACCCCTTTAATATTGGTAAGCAAAAGGTTGTCTACTTTCAAGAAAAAAATCAATTTAACAATTGTACCAGGCCGAAACTACAAACAAATACTTAAGCCGGAAATTAATATCATATTGTTCGGCAAAACATTGATAAACAAGTACTTTGTATAGGACTGTTCTACTTGTAAACAAATTATTATTTTCCGTTTGCAGTTGTCTATTATTCGCACCATTGAAAATAATTTCAATAGCAACGAAATTCAAGCAGATTGCAGTAACGACGGGAAATTATTTACACTCAAATCGCTTACAACATATTGTTATCTGATCATTTCACATAGTTCCCTTCCATCTATGTTATCTTTGTGTCTTTGAACAAATCTTCTTTCAGGGAAGTCACGAAATAAGTCAATTGAAATCGCAAAATATCCCCAAAAGTGATGTTTCTACAGAGGCATATGATAATAACATCAACACATGTGTCATCTACGCAGTGGGTACAGAGACATTCACCATCACAAACATGAAACATTATTGTTTTATTTTATATAATACGTATATTTAACATTGTTAATAGCTTATATTACCGACGTATTTGGTTAAGCAGGCGGTTAAATGGAAAAAAAAACAAATTTAACGAGAGAAATTATTCATCACCACGTGACATTCGTGAAGACAGTAAAACTCCTCACGTCGTGGTTTTTCTCCATAAGCAGTAGGGGTACCAAACCTTGCGAGAATCTATTAGCACTGATTTCGAGAGGTTATCGAGAATAATACGCAATACCTGCTCCGAACATGGCGGAAACTTCACTTCAAGCGCGATTTCGTAGAATCACACAACACTTGACTTAAACGCCCGTTTCTTCTGCAGCATTCCCGAACCCTGACATATCTGTATTGGTGGAAATCTCGACTCGTCAGAGGAAATAACGCTGATGTAGTTTTGCGTGACCCAATGGGAGTGCACACGTGCCCAATCAGCATGATATACGCGTTGGCATCCACACAGACCACCCTCACGGAATATATTGCATAGGGTGTGGTCACTTACTTGGTTATTTTACCAGGGTGTTTGAAGTAGTGGAAATGGCAATTTGGAAACGATCGAGTAGGTGGATATTGATAGTATTGCAGCATTGCCCACTACTTTGCAAGTTGTCAACATTGCATGTAGCCCGACATCGTATCCAAAGATTTCTAATGAGACGACTGGAACTTCCAACAGCCCTATCAACCCCGCTGGTCGCAATACCTGCATTGAGTATATCAATGACACATTCACGTAAATTTTGTCAAATTCCTGGTAAGGTAAATACCAACATCCGCACAGAAATTTGACTGGTTCTGAACACAGCTCTAATCAAACCCCTGCCACCACCAAACAACACGTGACTCATGAAATGTCACATGACAGATAAGAGATGGCTGGTTAAGCAATTTTCCGAACATTGATTCTATTTTAGGTTGCAAGCATTCATGCGGTAAGTAATCATGTCATTTCTAGACAGAACCAGCCTAAAGCAGTCCACATGATTTAATGAACCTAGCCCCAATACTAAAATATTTGCAGCGTCACCGATCTGATTCCGCTACATCACAACTGACTGACCACAACGAAACTGGTTTCATGATTAGACTGCATCATCATTTCTAACTTTTGAACCTTGTGCGTGCATACTCACAAAAGAAATTATAACATTAGGCTATTATTTGTTTACTGATGACTAGTGGCATATCAATTTATGGTTAATTTAAAAGTTGATCAAAAAAATATATAATCCAATCATGTCAGACAAGGGTAGACAAATGCTACAAAATCTTACCACTTAGTATTCGAGTGAATAAATCCTCATGGCTAAGTATGTAATGTAAAACTACTTTCAATTGTTTTATATTACTGCCTTTTCCACCAATGACCTACCGTTTTTGTTAAATGTAGGTCATAGATCAAATTTATCATGTTTCGAACAACCTATTTATACCTACTGGTAGAGTGTTAATTCAATTAATTTTAACCTGATTATGGACACTTTTCATTAAATGATTACATTTCAATATTATGGGTAAATATAAGAATCGTGTGGTGCAGTTAAAATGTCGAAATAATTTCGACAATAAAAGAGTCACAATAAGTTTCTCTATTAACATTAAAACGACATTGAAGTGAAGAGTTCACATTTCACATGTTGTGATCAATTGATGTCGGATATGTTCAATGCTACCGAAGATAGTGACACATAAGTTATATATTGTGCTTCAGTAACAGTACCAGCTGGCACCAAAATCACAAGGAAGGAATCTGGATTTATAATAAATGCATGAACACATTTAAGCTGAGTTAATTTTATTGATTTGGTCAGTAATCTAAATTATGCATGGGTTATTTTTACATTTGGAGAAACATTCATATTAAATAAAACAGAATTTACAGAGAGTACAAGTACGATTGCCAACTATAAAGTACGAACACGACATCGTAGATAATTAAAATCATCAGTATACAAATACACAACAGTCATACGTTGTTGAAAGTACAAAAATATACAAAATTCTCACAGAAATAACAATAATTGTGTTTAGTGCACTTTTAACATGTTTCAGTTGTCTTATGCACTGTACCGACAAATACTGATCTCAATGTTAAGATAACCGCTTGCTTATAAATAATGATCATGTATTTAATAATTGTGCTTCCCTCTCAATGCAGTTCATTTATGTCACAGTAAGACATAAACACAAGTGTGGATTGGAAATGTGTGACATCTAACCAATGTCGTTTTATTAAAGATATAAGTAGTTAAGTAAATAAACTATAAAGTTGTGAAAATGATAATATTATCATCAGTGTGATATAATGTTTGACACTGCAAAGTCCACAATAGATAACACATTTAAACAAACAAATTACACAGTTATGAAAAAAATAATATAAGTATAAGTGTGACACAGCACAGTCCACAATATATAACATAGTTAATGAAACTAACTATAGCTGAGAAAATGATAATATTATTAACAATGTGACATCAAATTGGACCAAACAAAGATTATTAATTTCAAAAACACTCTTAAACCAGCAGACGATTGCGGGAAATATAAAGTGAAATACAATCAATCAGATTCAGGCTGTAATAATAAAGGAAATATTTGAAAGTGATCAACAGGCAGTAAGGGTCCAAAGACAAATAATTTAAGCAAAGTAGCCATTACCTTTCTCCTCAGCTAGTAACCTCAGCCAGTGAGTACTGGTTGATAATTAATTCCAGGAAAAATAGGTCAACTGAAAGACACCAGGTGCCGCTTCTAACATTATTGATGACTTCAACAGACACTTAGATAGAACAATCGTCATTCCGCTAGCCAGCTGGATAGCGTCCATATATTCAAAAACAACATTCCGGATGTTATTTAAATCGGCAGCGAGGGGCAAGTTATGTGAATTTAGCGACCTTAATCAGTTGGAGGGCCCCAGTGAATTTTTTAAGTTCATATTTTTTTTAATGGATAAAATGATGCATATGTGAATTATTTTAAAAAGTTTCAAAATGCAATTATTTTTCTAGAACGAATTTTTTGTTCATTTGTTTACAAACAAAAATGAAATTATACTGTACATTGTTACAAAATCAGTAAATATGCATTATCAAAGAATACACTAATAATGTGTATATCTGTATTTGTCAAAAAAGACCTTTGTAACATCATAAACAATTCTATACACGGGTTTTGATTGTTAGTAATAACATAAAACAAGATCGTATTAATCGGTTATACATTGCAATGATTCATATAAAGGATGTTTTAGCCTATGTAAGAACAATACTTGATGAAACCCATTTAAAAAGTTAGGGTTCAGATGCGCCAGAAACATCGTTAATGCATCAACATTTTGTTAAATAAAGTTAAATAAGCCGAAATCCGATGAAAGAAGCACGTCTGTATTGATCCTCCTTTATCAGTGTGAATTGATAAGAGTTTATAACATACACTGTATCTCCAACATCAACCATGACAAGTGCGCTTACAGAGCCACATCCACTGACTGAATCTTCATACTGCGCACTCATAGCCAATTTATTACCATTATGAACAATAGCTACCACGGCAAACCTTGCATTGCCGTTGCATACATGCAAAGTAAAATGATACAGTCCATTAGTTATAGCGGTGAATGTACCAGTAAACGGATTATATGCCGATCCTTCATTCAGAAGTACATTCTTGAAGACGATGACTTGATCGATATTTGGAGAGAGTGGTTCTGGGCTATATGCGCTAAAAGCAACTGAAAGAGAAATCACAAGAAAATGAACAATTATTAACCGATGTCAAAACAATTTCACACAATCCTCAATATTTTTTTAATATACTGTTTTCACTGATGTATTTTGACATTTTCATTTGACTTTCGGAACATTTTCGTTTAAAGAAGCTTACTGTTACGAAGGAATAAGAATCGGGACTTTAATATTGAAGGAAACTATCGTTACATATTAGAATGACTTAAGACTGCGTGTACTTGAACACTATTGCCGATACATTTTAGAACTTGATACATATTCAAAACATGACTTAAGTGGTTCGAATATTTACATAAATTAACATTACCTTTAGTCATCTGAAGTTTTTCTATCGTTGGTAGTATTTTGTCGTCCATTATTTTCTTCATTTGTTCCATTTCAAATTCCAATTTTACCATTTTCTGCAACGATTGCACCTCGCAATGAAACTTGCAACACACCGGTTCCTCCCCATCGATTGTTGTCCAGTAAAACAGAACTATGAACCAGACGTATTTCATATATAACATCTTTGCTTGGTTTTCAGTTTAACCTATCTTAAAATGCGATTTATTTGCTAAATAGCTTGTTCAACAAATGACGCGGTACAGGATGTGTTTATACTTACACTGCGATTAAGATAATAAGTTGTACAGCATTCTTTGTAGGTTTATCGCATGGTTAACAAGAGGGCCATGATAGCCCTGAATCGCTCACCTCAGCGCATGAAATGTTTAATACTATGTTCCTGTGTCGCAGGGTATAACATTTCGTTCGAGAAAAAAATCTTACCAAGTTAGCAAAACTTTTGATTTCCAGCATGTTCGGAATATCACTATGTACACATATCAGGAAAGTGACCACACCCTGGCAGCCTTGTTTTTTTTTGAATCACAGGATTGAACAATCCTGGTAGAGGGTTACCTAAGGAGCATTAGATGAAATTATTTAACCAAGAAGATGTTGTAGTTTACACTAGATTCATATAGGAAAAGTGGCTACCCCCTGAACGCCATGTTTTTTTGACGAATCCAAATAACTTGAACAATCTTGGTAGAAGATCACCAAACCAACATTCAAGTGAAATTATATCAAAATTGGGGTCATAGTGTTTGACAAGAAGATTGTAGAAGTTCAACTGTAATACAGCGGTAACTCCATAATACGAACCCCCTTCGGATAAACTATACAGTTCGGATAAGAGGAGATTTTAGTATGGAGAGGATTCCTCCATTGAATGTCCGTAGTCAAGACATTCTTTCAGTAATTTGGATAAGTTCGCAAGACGATGTTCGCGTTAACGCAACGTAAGACATAATGTCCGAATGCATCTGTTATTCGAATTGGCAGAGTCAGGGAAGCTACAGTATTTTACAAAATTTATGTAAACTTGAAAATTCATTATATTGACCAAAAGCATAAGTAATAAGAGACCAACATATTTGTGCTCCTTTCATAAAAGGAAGATTTGCAGTGCGATTTGCAAAATACATGCTGTGTTAAATATTGGTTGATATGAAAGCATTGAATATAATTCATTTAAGATTTTGACCTACAGTTCATTCTTAAAAAGATGTAGAAATTACAGCAAAATTACACCGTGCAGAAACTAAATAAGATATTTTCATTTTCTTTATTTTATTCAAATTTTGAATAAGGTGCATATGTCAATTTCAAGCAAATCTTTCAATGAATCATTCAACATGTCAAATGATTTCAAACATAGCTGAAATCAAATATGGGTGTTTCGCCACGTTTTACCGTCCATAAAACCTGACAAGGTATGCACATAGTACGACGTATTTTCATAACGCCATACTTAAAGCGTCGTGAACTGTGGATATGGACAACTGTGCTTCTCGGATATTATTACACATATTTTAAAGCTCCGTATTTCATCAATGAAGTGTAATTTGCTGATTTGACTTGTCTGTGATACATCATGAGCAGATTGTTATGAAGAATTATTGTTTATATATTTTGTCAATAGAAATGCATCGAAGTATATGTATATACATATGTATGTGTATGTGTGTGTATATGTATGTGTGTGTGTATATATGTATATGTGTGTTCATGTATATATGTATGTATACGTATGCATATATATCTTGGTTAATGACATGTATATAGTATACTCATATGTTGTGCAATTTTGATGATGTTGTTTTTGTTAATGATTACTTGAAATGTTAAATATTCATTATATCCATCTATATGGTATCATAATACTCTAGTGATGTTCGTGCATATCATATCTTTGATGTGTGTATATATCTTGTGTACTTATCTGTATATATGTTAATATCTTCACTTATGGAGGAATAAAATTATCTATGTATCTATTTATTTCAAAATGTTTTGCGTAGAGGAAAATATTGATCTAGGGTAAAAATTGACTTGTCAATTGTGTACCTAATGGGCCCTTTTCTGCACCCACAGCCATATGTAGTTCACACTTTTCCTTAGTCTCACCGCTCATCTTTTAATTGTCTGAGATCATCAATCGCTTAACAATTACCATCGCATGTTTTCACAACATTATCTATCCAATTGTTCTGGAAAGATTGTTTACATCAATAGTACACCTCGTACCCGTTCCCTACCTTATTCCCATCAAAACGGAGTGCATACGATGATAGCGTCTAATGGTCTACAACCCGAGGCAATTAAAATTATCATGGTTCTTTAAATGTTCAGTCATTATACTATATGGCGTATTTTTTCTGAAAATTATCGTCAGGATTTGGGATATTTGTTTTACGTGTAAAATAACAATCCGGACCGAAATATTGGTTCGGATTCCGGAGTAGGTATGATCCGGACTGTACGGGATTTTTTTCATTAGTTGAACTAAAACGGGAACGAGAAAATTGTCCGGACAGTTTCGGACAGGAGAGTTTTCGGATTAGGGAGTTGCCAATGTGTATATGGCTATGAGTGCAGAAAAATGGCACATTCGGCACAGAAATCACAATTTAAACGTTTTACACGAGAACATTATTTAATTATTTGCCTCTATGAACACGTTTTGAAATGAATTGATGTTGCATAGTTTTCAAGTATGGCGTTTTAAAAATACACCGTACTATGTGTATGGCTTGTCAGGTTTTATGGACGGTTATGTAACGACATACCCATAATTAGCGGTGCTAATTCTAAAGAATCGGAATGTGCTCGAATTTCTTTAATGAAAACCAGTAAATAAAGGTTTATGATGTTAAACAGGATGTAGGCATTTTCTCATGTTTACGATTAAGCAAATTAATAAGATAATATACTTACCTTTAAAATACAGAAACTGATGATAAATTATCATAATTCGTGATTTTATGGTAGATTAGAGATTAATTATGAAATAATATGTTATCCCACTATGGATATTTTAGTATTGTCTTTAAATTACTATAGTTGCATTGATAGCTTCTAATGTGTCATTAAACTTATTTATGTATGTCGGTAAATAGCTAACTATAGCTAATGTTATTTGTTTTGTATACCATCCGACAATAAATAAAGTTTGACTTGACTTGATTTTGAGCGATACATGAATTAAAATATCAACACACATTTAACTCCGTATGGATTTTGCATATGGCACTGCAAAACTTGCTTGTATGATGTTGGTGTCATATTACTCAATCTGTTGAATTAATTTAACTTTCCTTATGACTTGGTAAAGTTAAATCCTTTATTTGAATGCATGGAAGATATAATGTTTCGTCGCGGTAATGCGAACGTATTCAAAATACAAACATTTCCTTACGCGTTTTAGTTTGAATGCAAATTCTTTATACGATGAGGAAAATATAATTTGAAGCTCAAAGCATTTTGAAATGAAAATGAAATTTTTGCAATGAAATAAAATTTATTTGGTGAGGAATATAGAACAACTTGAAAACAAATGCTCGCAATGAACTAAATAAAACATTTTTCAATATTTTAAACGAAATTTTCATATTGTGACATGAAAAACAACAAAAAAAATTCCAACCAGAAAGAAGCGTTTCCAGACCGCTGCTACTTCCCCTACGCCTTCATTATCTAACCACTATGTTTCTATATCAGGGTGGTTGAACACGTGACTTTTTGTTTACTACGCGGCACGAAAAGCTGGCTGCGGATCACAAAACGGTACGTATTTCGGCATTTTTTGTTTGTTAGAAATAGTTTTTTAATAGCCTAAAACCTTGTCATCCAAAATCCAGTTGCATCTCTGTAGATTTGCCGGAATGCGTGCAACAACCTACAGAGTTCTATGTGTCAATATCAAAATTGGGTTGGTAGTTTTTGAAGTTTCCACTATATACTTATAGGAAGTGTGTTTTTGTGTTTTGACGAATTCAAACCCCTTGTTGTGTTTTAGTGTAGTGTCACCCGAGTAACCTTTCGCTGAAATTTTGTGAAATTCCGCAAAGTGGTTTCAGATATTTTTTTAAAAGCAAAACAGGATGTCGGCCATTTTATTATTGTCGTTCAATCACGAAGCCTTTTTGTAGAGTACCACCACATGAAGCTTCCAGCGAAGTTTTATGAAAATCTGGTTTAAGAGGGGATTTTTTAACCAATTGTTGACGGACAGACATACGACGGAAAAAAGCCGATCAGAAAAGCACCTTGAGTACTCAGGTGAGCTAAAAACGCACAATTCTCAAATATCTAGGATTACCATTAGGTTTAAAGAAAACAATGTCACACACCTCTTATTATATCTTATTTCATGTTCATGTATAATACACTCTTAAGTTTATTACAATCAATCGGTAAATCTATATTTTCATACAAAAACATAATTCTACAGAGCAATAGGATGACCTTTAACAAGGTTATCTACGTTCAAAATACGTGCGTTTGTTTAAATCACAACTACACCATCTTCGCTCATTTCAATTAGCGTCAATCATCGTTTTATTTAAAGATATTTCTTGTTTAAAAGTGAATACTTGTCAGCCAATTATTTTCATTTGTAGGATCAATTAATTGACTACCCTTTTTTACTTACTGTGATTAATTTATTTATTACTTAAATATTTTATTATTAACAGCTAATCATATTTCAATTAACGCGTACAATAAGTTAGTCATACTCTGCGTGAGGTTGTTCTAACATCAAAGCACTGAACGTGCTGACAGCAAGGGGATCACAGATGTCACTTTGACATATATTTATCTATCACAATTATTCTTTCAAGAACACTTTATTATGTCAGTATTTTAAATAATATAGGAGTTAAACACACAAGATTGGGTACAAAGACTTGGTATAGACAGTCAGACGGATGGATAGAGAAGAAGTAAACATTACCTTAATCTTGATTATATGCCATGTTTCAATGCACTCCATTGCAAACTAACGTATTTTGCCATATTAACTATATTGTTATTATGTACATGTGTTCTAGGAGACTTCAGTTCAAAGGGACAGAATTCGTAAATTTTTTGATGGACGACATCAAATTTACGTCTTCCACATCATGGTACTTGTATTATCACTTGAAAACTGAAGAAGTAGTTAGTCAATGCTTACCGCTATTTCTTTGTTAGACAAGGACTACTTACTTCATGTATGTAGCCTTTGGAAGCAATCAACATGTATACTTGAACTGCGACTATGAAAGGGCATCATTACTTCTAATACTTTCATTAACTTTACAACTTGGACATATCAGGGCGTCTGTGAAGCTTTTAAGTTTTTACTGAATAATATCTTTATTCATTTTGATCACTCAGTGTACCAAACAATGTTGGCATTCCTATAGGAACTAGCCGTGCTCCACTTGTAGCCGACTTATTCTTATTCTGTTATGCAAGAGACTTTAACTATATATATAAGATCAAATGGATGTGATTGACGCTTTCAATAATACTTTCAAAAATAGTTAGATGATATTTTGAATATTGATAATGAATATTTTCTAGCTATGATGAATAAAATATATCCAACAGAGACACATGTCTTGAAAGCCAACACTTTGGACACACATGCCATGATTTACTGAGACTTGTCTATACATAATTGCACTATTACTACATACATTAACGAAAACCGAGATGATTACGACTTCGAAATTATAAACTTTCCATTCGAAATTACGCTCGTATGGCATTTACATATACATGTAAACTCCTAAAGCGACGTTTTCGTTATCTTTAATTACGTAAGACGTTGCGTACAATTTGCTATAAATATCCATCTATAATTTAGAAATATAGAACTAGTGTCAAATCAATGTCAGAAACAGGAATTAGGGAACAAAATTTTTATATAAAATTCGCAAAAGTCATAACAGTTGTAACTTTATTTAGTTATGTGTTAAAGTGATAGAAATATCAAAATGTTAGGAAGGGTTATAATTCTGACATAATGAGAACTACTGCCGGGAAGATTTTGAATAAATCAACAGTTGAGAGATTTTCGCACCTCTTTGCCCGCCGGACAGCTACAATCATGTATATGAAGTTATATCTGTAAACCATACTTGATAAGGCAGGATATGACAAACGAGAATGTCTTAAATAGTATATATAGGCATTCCTTGCACCCCTGTTCCCTACGTATGCACTATTGAACCTCCTCAAATTCCTTATGTTTTATAAATTGTTGTTTTCCCGGAGGTATGTGACACTGTCTTATGTATGTGACGTTCCCTGTAGCAACTTATTCTCTCTCGTTTGTTCCGGAACTAACAGAATGCGTTCCATGGGTTATCTTAAAACGATTACCCAACCATTTTGAAATTATATTATACTGTGGTGTCTAATGTTTTGGGTATATAATGGTGTCTGTCATTGTTTCATGTTGTGCTGTCCATTGTTTTTCCAAATATGGCAGAGTATTAAGTTGGTTGGCCAGGTTTACTTTTTATTAAACTGTCGTCCACTTCTCTATGCATTACGTACTTATCATTGAAACATATCTATCACTTAGAATTCTTCAAGCTTCGTTCTTTATTATTATGTCAATCAATAAAGATACACTTGGCAGTAACAAGGAACATTTTCTCTCTATTTTGCTGTTTTATAAGACAACTAAATCATCCCTTGGACTTAGTATAGTAGTAAATTTGTTTCATTTCTCAATATATAGAATTTTATTTTATTTTTTATTTCTATTTGTCTTCATATTAATTCCCTTTCCCCATCACCAATATTTATGATTGTGTGTAATAAATATCTACATATGTGCATGTTGCCTTTACATACTGTTATTAATTTACTATAGTGTGGTTATTTTCCATTCTGATGCAAAAAATAGTTCCTGAGTGCAAGCGTAGGGCTGCTTGTTCCTTTGCACTGTATTAAACAGTGTGTTTGTTATTATCCACGTAATGATTAATTACTGTCTACTTAGTCAATTTATGTGTATGTGTTGGAAATCAATGACCCTGAATGAGAGGTTAGCTAGCTGTTAAATCGATTTATACTCCCAGTAGTTTTCCTCATAGTTTCACGGATGTAAATCGCTGTGTGGTTATTGTTTCTATTTATGTTTATAGATGTATGTTGAGTTGAGTTCCCCTTTCTCCTTGCGCAGTTCTTTCACTCGATATAATATTCATGTTCTTTTCTCCCTTTCGGCCTATTATTACTGGCTTTCATTACTTGTTCCGTGATGTATTCCATTTAAATTTTCCCCTTGTTGTCTCCCTTGTCCTTAGTTATTTTTGTGGTCGTCAATACCATTCCTTGCGCCCCTGTTTCAATGTATGTTAATCCTTGTACCTCCTCAGTGCCTAATGTTTTGTTTTCCCGTTCATCTGTGTGGGGAGGCATCGTCTTGTGTATGTGGTGTTCCTTGTGACACCTTAATCTCTTTTCTGCTATTACTTACCTAATAGTTGAAGGGGGGAAAACAAGTAATATATTTTTAAAAATGCATTTTATTGAGGTATAAAAGACTTAAATATCTGTCTGTGAAACTTAAAGTCTATCAAATAGAAGGTGAAAATCAACATGAAAATATACAACACTATTAGGGCTAGATATTGAAAGTTGATAAACGATTCGATACGTATTACAGCAGTCCACAATTATACGTAGTACATATCACAATACAGGTTACAAGTCTTGAGATTTTATAAGCATAATTTTAATGCTGTTAACAATATCATCTGAGTGGGAATGAACAAAATTATGTTGAAAATCAAATTTAGGACGCCATGATAATTTTTGCTTAAACAAGCGGCACCGCATAATAGTCCAGTGGCTTAGCAAAATGTTTGTGCACTTTTGGAAACAAGCATGAAATTTTGCACACATATACATATGACCATTACAGACTTTTTCTGCTGTAGAACCACTTCGACAGCGCCACCTGGTGCCAGGTGGCGCTACCTAGCGCCACCTGGCGGCAGAGGTGGGAGTTTTTTGCTTATATATTTACATAAATGACCATAACTTTTGATCTAGGTAACATTTTTACATTCTGTTTGCAGCATATATGTCTTGTTACATAATAGCATAAAATGGAAACACTTCTGCAGCGCCCCCTGGTGTCATGTGGCACCACATAGCGCCACCTGGCGGCAGAGGTGGGATTTTTTGCTTATATATTTACATAAATGACCATAACTTTTGATATAGGTAACATTTTTACGTTCTGTTTGCAGCATATATGTCTTGTTACATCATAGCATAACACAGAAACACTTGTGCAGGGTCACATGGTATCTAAGTGGTGCAGAAGTGGCAGAAGTGCTTAATAATAAAGTTCGATCTACCGTAGTTGGAATATGTGTATTCAGTTTTCAGACGATAATATATGTGCATTTGTGCAAACAACTATGTTATTTGTTGCATGTGCTCACTGCTACTAATTATATATTATTCTAGTAGAAGCATTAATGGCAGGTATCACCATCTAGTGGCATAGTTGACTCATCTTACATATATGCAAGTGAGTTACCTCCAATACATAGTCATGCTTAATTGTCTTGATATATATAAATTTCACTGTTTCAGTCACAAGCGACAATTTAAGTCCCCTATATTGGGATCAAGTGTTCTTAATAATGCCACTAATTGTCTATGGAGAATGCAAATGTTAATTAGAACACGACATGGTAATGTCATCTTATAACGAAAATATCCACAACATTGCCTCCAAAGCATACCAGATGTGTTTGCCTTGGTATGTCAATTGCTTTTTGTTCGGTCACAAGCAATCATTTATCTCCCTTAATTATGTCAATTGTCTATGCATAATCCATGCACATGCATGAACACAGCGTGGTACATGACAACTTAGCACGGAAACATCCACAACAGCCTGTGGTGCACACTTTCTTGCAGCCACATTTGATGAGCTCGCGACATCCCTTTGATGCTTCTGGTAGCGGGGTCCAATATGGCTCCCATCCATCGTTTGTTTTCGTCCAACCCCACGCTGCCGGATCTGGTAGTTTCATTTGTGATCTGATCGATTGCCCCCACACATGGCCACCTTGATAAGTAGCTCTTTTGGCATGCTCAGTGAGAGCTGCTTTCGTTGGAGGTAGACTGTCGTACTTGAATCTGCCTTTTCTTGTGAAGAGATCTTTCCTAACTTCATTGACGTCTTTGAGTTGGCTGGTTCGGTCGTAGACAAGAATGACAAATCTCTCTATCAGAGAAGTAGCTTCTGTACTAATGACATCAGTGCCGCTGCACAAGTCTACAAATGCTTCTGTTATCTCTGGGTACACACGCCAAACGGCCCACATGGTTTTCTTTCCTTTCAATGTATGGCAAAAATATGGCAGAGGCATAAGACTGATGGACCTACAGTGGACTGTATAATCTTGGATGGTGCCGCAGTAGTGCATTTACTTGCTCCAAGAACAGCGGCAACCTTCAACGAATATGCCTCTGCCATATTTTTGCCATACATTGACAGACAGTTACAGAATGCACAACGCGTGGATGTGGTTTGGGATGCATACATACCTGACAGTCTGAAGGAATCAACAAGGAAGAAGAGAGGAACAGGGATCAGACGGAGAGTTTTGGGAACATCTAAAATTCCGACGAACTGGATGAAGTTTCTCTGAGTGGCAGAAAACAAAGTAGAGCTGTTTGACTTTTTGACACACGCTGTTATAAACAGACAACAAACAGTACACGAGGTGTATGCCACTGATGGAGTAGACGTACTCTGCTCACAACCAAATGCAGACTGTGCCTACATTAGTCCATGCAATCATGAGGAGGCGGACACGAGAGTCATTCTTCATGCCAGTGATGCTGCAAACAAAGGCAGTAAAAAGTGCCTTATCAGGACCGTAGACACTGACATCCTCGTTCTAGCGATTGCATATGTAGAGCGAATTGGTGTCGAAGAGTTATGGGTGGCCTTTGGCACAGGCAAGGGATTTTGTTATCTACCAGCCCATGAAATTGCGTGTGCACTAGGCTCACCGAAAGCTGCATCGTTGCCGATGTTTCACGCATTCACGGGATGTGATACGGTGTCCGCATTCGCTGGGAAAGGAAAGAAAACCATGTGGGCCGTTTGGCGTGTGTACCCAGAGATAACAGAAGCATTTGTAGACTTGTGCAGCGGCACTGATGTCATTAGTACAGAAGCTACTTCTCTGATAGAGAGATTTGTCATTCTTGTCTACGACCGAACCAGCCAACTCAAAGACGTCAATGAAGTTAGGAAAGATCTCTTCACAAGAAAAGGCAGATTCAAGTACGACAGTCTACCTCCAACGAAAGCAGCTCTCACTGAGCATGCCAAAAGAGCTACTTATCAAGGTGGCCATGTGTGGGGGCAATCGATCAGATCACAAATGAAACTACCAGATCCGGCAGCGTGGGGTTGGACGAAAACAAACGATGGATGGGAGCCATATTGGACCCCGCTACCAGAAGCATCAAAGGGATGTCGCGAGCTCATCAAATGTGGCTGCAAGAAAGTGTGCACCACAGGCCGTTGTGGATGTTTCCGTGCTAAGTTGTCATGTACCACGCTGTGTTCATGCATGTGCATGGATTATGCATAGACAATTGACATAATTAAGGGAGATAAATGATTGCTTGTGACCGAACAAAAAGCAATTGACATACCAAGGCAAACACATCCGGTATGCTTTGGAGGCAATGTTGTGGATATTTTCGTGTTCTAATTAACATTTGCATTCTCCATAGACAATTAGTGGCATTATTAAGAACACTTGATCCCAATATAGGGGACTTAAATTGTCGCTTGTGACTGAAACAGTGAAATTTATATATATCAAGACAATTAAGCATGACTATGTATTGGAGGTAACTCACTTGCATATATGTAAGATGAGTCAACTATGCCACTAGATGGTGATACCTGCCATTAATGCTTCTACTAGAATAATATATAATTAGTAGCAGTGAGCACATGCAACAAATAACATAGTTGTTTGCACAAATGCACATATATTATCGTCTGAAAACTGAATACATATATTCCAACTACGGTAGATCGAACTTTATTATTAAGCACTTCTGCCACTTCTGCACCACTTAGATACCATGTGACCCTGCACAAGTGTTTCTATGTTATGCTATGATGTAACAAGACATATATGCTGCAAACAGAATGTAAAAATGTTACCTATATCAAAAGTTATGGTCATTTATGTAAATATATAAGCAAAAAATCCCACCTCTGCCGCCAGGTGGCGCTATGTGGTGCCACATGACACCAGGGGGCGCTGCAGAAGTGTTTCCATTTTATGCTATTATGTAACAAAACATATATGCTGCAAACAAAATGTAAAAATGTTACCTAGATCAAAAGTTATGGTCACTTATGTAAATATATAAGCAAAAAACTCCCACCTCTGCCACCAGGTGGCGCTAGGTGGCGCCACCTGGCACCAGGTGGTGCTGTCGAAGTGGTTCTACAGCAGAAAAAGTCTGTAATGGTCATATGTATATGTGTGCAAAATTTCATGCTTGTTTCCAAAAGTGCACAAACATTGTGATTTCGGGAGGTAAGCCACTGGACTATAAAGAGTTTTAATTAAATTTCTTTTGTCGGAATGTAAATAATTTATATAACTTTGTTACAGTCTTTCATGGCATTTTCATTTATTTTTCTGAATAGTGCTTAGCAAAACTGAATCATGACAAAATATAAGTTGACATTATACTAGGTATCAGTATGGAATCCAATATGGTATATTGACAAAATGGATCCAGCCCCACGTAAACGCTTCTGGTATCGAATATCGACCAGAAATTTGAATTCCTCCCCGAACATTGCCACTTTTAGAGTACATACGTGTACATCTCAGCTATCACAGTTGTCTATGAACTATAATTGAAAAGAATGATACATGATACATACAAGACGTTCAATTGTCAAAAGCAAATATATATAAGAGTGACTTAATACGTTGAACATTCTTACAGCAAATTCATTTGCTATGATTTTTCGTTTCTTCCATTCATTACTGAAACGCTATCACCATTTCTTGAGTCTACTTCCTTCAAAATTACTCCGTCCCTTCTACATCTGGACTTCCTGTCTATCGATTTTCTCATAACAAAGCCTACAAACGCATGTTGATTCTTTAAGTACCAAGATGCTATCTTTGCTTTCAAGAAACGCATGAACAGATATTATGTACACTGTGTATTTTATCCGTTGGGACTGATGTTTGGCCATCCTGAGATAATAATACACGTGTTAATGTATTGTTGACTTCGTGCATAATTATATACATCTACTTTTATGAAATAGTGTTCTATCTAGTTAACTATTAGATTAAATAATGTTAAATTTCTTGTTGAATATTATAGATTAATGCTAAACACTCTCAGTCTAGTGCTATAAGTTTAGCCAAAACAGAAAAAAAACACGGGAAATTATTTCTAATTTACGGGACAAATGAATTATAATCTACGGGACGCTCAGATAAACGAAAGTGCAGTCATATAAATACTTACTGATTAATTTGTCTTGCCTTGATTTACTCCAATGTTCATATGTTAACACGAATAAAACAAATGTCATCATTTTCCAGTGTAAAGACAACACACACTATTTGCAATAACTAATGTGACACATCGAAAATAAATACCAATTCAAATGAACTTTCATATGCCTTTCTTGCCATTAAATTTTAGAAAGATTGAAACATTAAAAAAATGGTTTTATGTATATATTTACCTATTAAGAATAGATTTCTAACACTTTTGGACATAAAAACTTAACTTCATCATGTTATTAGCATTAAAGTCGAACTTTCTTATTGTTTCTATTCTACGGGACATTTGTTCTAACCTATGAGCCACACATTTGACAATATATGCAAATTTATATGATGTATTGTAATTGAATATATCAGCAATGAATGAATATGCAAATACATGCAAAGAATACAATATCACTCACTCTTTTGCTTAAAGAACGCATTTATAAATACTCACCTAGTTTGAGCAGTTTGCACACCGTACCTTTAGAAACTATGACAGTTTGTGTGGAAAGTTGACTGTCAGTCGTGTCATAGAAAACGAAATGGGTTGCGAATAAACCGATATAATGATGAGTCTAGATCTAGGTTTCGTCCCGTAAATTAGGCCTCGTGGATTATACAATCAAAGAAAATAAAAAAAACATCGACGTGATACTACTGCGAACTGGGACATTCCAAATTTGCTGTAAGTAGATACTACTATATCAGGTCTACAAACTGTGACCAGTATCATTGATCTATATTGTACCATTAAATTCCCATTCTTAATTAAGTAAAGGACTCGTAGATTGGAAAGCTCGATTTATCTTTCCAATTCTTAGCGTCTGACATTTTACATTTTTCTAAAAGTATAAATGTTATGTGAAAGTATTTTTATATGGATACTTGATATAACATGAAGACACAAAAGGTAAAATCGCTCGCATTTTCTATTATTTGTGAAGTTCTAAATACATGTAATGTTTTGAACTCGTAGATTATTTCAATTTTGCGACATTACATAAATCAGTGATATAAGCCAAAGTAATGAAGTTAAGAAGAATTTCATTCTCTTGACTGACACAATGGCCGACAAGGTTAGAATTCAAGCATTCATATGACCATATTTAGGTCTATTATACTCTAGATACACGTTATAAATCAGAATAAGAGTTGGTGACATAGAGTTTTCAGTGACCGTCGATGGTTCCATGAGTCATATTTTTGTCGGAACCAAAATTTGTCCTGCAAATTGTATCTTAGTATTACCAATGGGCTATACATTTAGCATAAGCAACTATTTTAGATTGTATTGGCTTCATAAGATAAAAGCGACGACACAATTGTCGGCGACATCAATTGGCAATTTTGCGTTAGACTGACAGATGATAATGTCTCTAAGGATTATGTTCGGGACTTTGTAGGTATTAACTTTTGCTCTAGAGAAAACAACTTATGTTCCATTGAGTATCTTAAAACTATTGACCAGCCCTTTTGGGATTGTGTTGCGCTGTGCTGTCTATGACTTTTCGGGTTTACGTTGGTGTTTTCCTTGTATCATTTTCGTTTGTTTTGTTTTGTTCTGCCGGTGCGTGTCTATGTATGTCGACGTATTAGTTGGGTTGATCATTTTTAGTTTTATTAATCTTTTTTATGCATTATGTACATTGGGTCATATATATCAGTTGAATTTCTCCAAGCATTTTTATTTATTATGACAGCATTTCATAAAATTATACTTATTGTCCTAATGGTACTTATCATTGGGATATATCTGGAAGGAACTGTATAATGTATGTGTCGTTCCCTGGGGCAGCTCATTCTCTCTCTTATATCTGTCAGTTAGGCCTTTCTCTTTATGATGTCATTTTGACTACCAATAAAACATTTCTCTATATAATGTTGTTTTATAACACATCTTAATATTCATTCGGTACAGTCGTATATATGTTTGTTTTAGTTTTCCTAAAATATATATTTCTATTTGTCTTTATTTTAAATTCTATTTCCCTATTACTAGTATCTTAGAATTGTTTAAGTATAAACTATATTATCCGGTTGACTTTTTCTTAACAGTAAGTTATTACTTTGATATTTGTTGGCTATTTCATATTCTGATATTGATAATTCAGTTAATGGGAGCAAGGTCAGTATACAGCTGCTTATTCCTAAGTGCTGGATTAATTACATTGTGTCTGTTGTTATGATTAATTGCTTTTATTGATTAGTTACTGCCTACTTAGCCAATTTATGTATATATGTTGGAAATCAATGGCTATATAGCGATTACGTGTGAGGTTACCTAGAATTAAACCCCTAGTATTTGACTGACAGTTCCAAGGCTGTAATTCGCTCTATGGTTAGTATTTTGTTTGGTGTTTTGAATGTATGTCATTTTTTTTCTTTCCCCTGTGCAATTCTTTCATTTTATATACTGCCTAGTTTCGGCCTATTATAGACTTGTTCTGTGATCTTTTCTTATAATCTGCCAGGCCATTCCTTGCGCCTCTGTTCCCAAACACATTTACCCTTTAACCTCATCAAGTGCTTTACTTTTTGTGGATTGTTGTTTCGTGTGGGGAGGCAATGTCTTATGTATGTTGCGTTCCCTTATTCTAATTTTTTTATCGTAATGTTTTGTAGTAATAATGCCATTTTCTATGGAAATGTCCAAGTCAATAACCGTGGCGTGTGTGTCCAAGATGTTGGCTTTCGATAGTTGTTTCTCTGTTGGATATATTTCATTTATCATAACTAGAAAATAGTCATAATCATTATTCAAAATAAAGAGAGGTATCATTGAAAGCGTCAATTACATCCATCCGTTTTTCTTAGGATAAGGAGATAAGTCTCTTTCATAACAGAATAAGAATAAGACGGCAATAAGTGGAGCACAGTTAGTTCACATAGGTACCAACTTTATGCTGGTAAACTAAGTTATCAAAATGAATAAGGATATTATTCAGTAAACAATTAAGAGCTTCAAGGAGGTCCTGACGTACGAAACGGGGTTTTTAAAGCATGTCTTTCCTTTTCAGCCTTCTGGTATAAGACTTATTTCAAAGTTGTAGAATGGTTTCCGGTTATTTCATGATACAATAAGACATTTCTGTCAACTTTGAAATTGTTACAAAAATGGGTTTTATTACCAAACGGGTTGCAACAAGGCCGAAACTACAAAAAACGATTTAAGCCGGAAAATACTATTTTTTTGTTTGTCAGTACATGTATGACTCCTGTTCTACTTATATTCCTTCCATTTATGTTCTCCTTGTGTCTTTGAACAGATCTCCATTCTGAAAATCAGCCAAACAATAAGTAAAGATAACTTTCACGCAGAAATGGAAATAGCAAAATCATCCCAAAAATGATATTTTTACTGCGGACCGCCCTAAGGCGGTACAATTTTCATTACTGTTTTGTCTGTTATCTTTTGCCTTTAAATTTCCTTACGTGTATGTGTATATTGTTACTTCTTTTGGGTGGCTGTATATTTTGTTTGATAGAAATAGTAAGATATTACGCCACATATGTTAACCTGGTCGATGTTGTACATTTTAATTATGCTGGTTAGCATTAGCATTAGATGACAATTACATCAGTTTATTTTGTATAAGTACAATTACACAATGTATTAGTGCAACAACAACTATATGAAATTAAAAAATATATTCTGATAATTTCACCATCTGATAACTTTCTGCATTCATTATAGAATTTTGAGATATTAAATGACGTATTATGATACTAAATGAGAGTTTTTATCTTGATACTATCGATCCCAATTCTTTATAAAAAACATTTTGTGTTTACATTTAACAATGTTCATGAGACTTAAAAAGTACTGATGTTCTCTCTCAAAGACTGCTACAAGACATAGGTCGGTACGATTACATGACAATGGTTCCCAAAGTTATACAGTGTACCGTTGTGAATGTTAGAATGAAAAAGTACACCAAATGTTTAACAGATGATAAGAGAATGGTTTTTTGATGTACTGAAACAAATATAACAAATTGACTTAAAATGTTTTAAAGGGTTACATGTCATATTGATCCATATTTTGCTTTGGTTCTGATACAGCGTATTAATAACTACATATTGCCACTGTTGAGTAGTTTAGAAAGGGTGACATGTTAATATAATTAATGCTAGTTTTACAAAACCAAAATGTCAAACGATTTTAACCATGTCAATATACATTGTGTTTAAAGCTCATGACTTTAAATTGTCTGTGAAACAGTTGACACAGCATTCTACTAACTCATGTGCAGCAGTGCTCCAAGGAAAGAATTTCGCCTGTATGGATCGATTTTCATTTGTGTGTCACGGTAAGCACTTGCCACATGAACCGTCTCACCAGCTGCAACATGAAGAAGCGCAGACACGGATCCACAACTACTTTCCTGGGCATATTGTGTATCTATAGAAATTTTAGTATTCTTATGAACAATAGCTACAATAGCATACTTAGTGGCGAAACTACAAGTATGAGCAGTGAAGAGATATAGTCCTGCAGTGGGAGCAGTAAATACGCCGGTGCTTGAATCATATCCTGATCCTTCGTTTAGAAGAGTTTCTTGATAAACAATAATGGGTCCGTCGCCAAGACTTAAAGTACTTGGGTTGAATGCGCTGAATGCTATGACGGGACCTGCAAATAAAACAAAGAAATTGTTCGCAAATTTAATGTGTTAAGAAATGTCAGTGGAATCATTTCACATGCTCAATGCTGACGCAGTTTTAAAGAATGATACTGCAAGTATGCGTATACATTTGAAAGGACAATATCATGTAAAGTCTCTTGCCTTCGATAATATTAACTATACCTGTTTTCCTAAAGTCAGAAATTGTCAACATCATTTATGTTATGTAACCGCATTTAAACGTCGTTTCTGTTTGTGTTTGTTTATGTTTACGTAATGAATACACCGTCGTCCACTTAATTGAGGTAAAATATCTAACCGTTGCCGTTGTTGTTGTTGTTGTTGTTTGTAATCACGCACTATTATCACAGTATTCGGAATAAAATTGAGTGGGCGACAAAAATACATTTGTTTTCCTTAAGTCAGAAATTTATCAAAATCAGAATAATTAATGTTATTGAGAAATCGAATTAAAACGTCGTTTAATTTTTGCGTATTGAATACTATGTCGTCCACTGAATAAGGGTAAAAATACATTATCGTTCCGTTTTTATCAAAACACGCATAATTGCGTTCAATGATGTTGTAATTCGTAGATATTTAAATGCTATTATTTTGCTCATAGTTTGTAAATGGGTATCAATATTACCAAGTGAACAATTGTGGTGTTAAGTCAAGGGACATAACTTTGCACATACTGTGCATAACCATACATGAAACGCCAATTGCACAACTACACATG
Organism: Mactromeris polynyma; assembly: GCA_032209605.1. Classification (NCBI taxonomy): domain Eukaryota; kingdom Metazoa; phylum Mollusca; class Bivalvia; order Venerida; family Mactridae; genus Mactromeris; species Mactromeris polynyma. Next base: position 3,459,500 of record JASFXZ010000027.1, on the reverse strand, counting down.
AAAACAAAATGATGATAAATATAAATTTTGCAAATTTAAAGGCTAAGTCTGAGTTGCAAATTTAAAGTGTGCGCGAATAATGCCTAGCTGAACATTGAAGACGAATGTCGGTTTGTTTATAAGAACGCCAATTAAAAAGAAATGGTATACACAATAATGCCGACATTAATGAGTTCATGCATACGTCTCTGTGTTTTTAAGAAAAGTTCAGGCTATTCTCGGACAGCGACTATTAAAACGTATACATGTATTTTTTAAACCACCAAACGTCTATACATTTAAAGCGCCTACAGAACAATGGTGCCCAATAAAGGTAAACATACGTTGCAGTATTCATTTTATAACAGTGCCGGGTCATATCAAGCTGCAGTTATTACACAAAAGTTAACCGGCAATGTTCTGAGCAGGAGGCGAAGTTCAGCGTGGAAACAAGGGACACATTTTCTGATTGGCTGTTAGTATTTTAATTGTTTGTCGATAATAAAACATTAGTGTTAAAACATCTCACTCTATAGAGATAGTAATGAATTAAAATGCCATTCCTTGCGCCTCAGTTCGTTAATATGTGTACCGTTTGACCTCCTTTAGTGCCTTATGTTTTGTGGATTGTTGTTTTTTCCGGAGATCTGCGTGGGGAGGCATTGTCTTATGTATGTGGCTTTCCCTGTAGTTACGTATTCTCTCTCTTTTAAAAATATTACTGTATTGGAAAACGAGTGAGTATAACGTTAGTCTTTAATAAAAGAAAAATAGCATAATCAGGGTTCAAGTCATCATTCTTAAATCTTATCATTCAACCATGGAAACAAAATGCTAGTGTTGACACTGACATATGTCCGTGTTGCTGCGAACAAATACTCTCTTAAAATACACGTTTTACTATAAAGAGAAATATAAACACTACTGTTCTCAAATATCGACCAGAAATTTGAATTCCACCCCGAACATTGCCACTTTTAGAGTACATGGTCGGTTTCATTCATGAACATCTCAGTCATGATAGTTTCCTATGAAACATAATTTAAGAGGATGATACATTATACATACAAGAAAAAATACCAAATATCGGACACGAAAACTTTTCCATGCTTTACGATAATCTCGGAGAAATGTGACTTTAAACCTGATACTAGCTAAGTTGTATCGTTTTTCATACAATACCAAATTTAAAGATTTAAAATAAGTATTTAAATCTTCAATCATTACAGGACTAATAAAGAGATGATATTAACCGATTATTCTATATCACAGACGAACAATGGAAATACTAATACCGACTTAGTCAGATTTTTTCGATTGTGTGCCGTGTATCGCCTTCTATGCCCAACATTGCCGGATACCTCCTGAGTATTACAGACGTATCGGCAAACGTTCTGTGAGATCATCATAATAGTTAAAGCTATTAGCTCTAAATAGTAAGACAAATCGTGTATTATATTGATTAAACAACCAATTAATAGTTGTATAAGCGACATACAACTCAATGTAAATGTAAACATTACCTTGTCGTGATTTTATGATATCTATTTCACTCATGTCTTTCTTCAAATCCATGATTTTTTCAGAACATTTGCGTATTTCATCTATCAGGACAGCACGGTCAGCAGTCTGTGTTGCTTCGAGATCTTCCGCTCTTTTTTCCAGCTGTTCCGTCTTCACTTCTGTACGAATACATTTTTCGAACAGGCTTGCTTCGCATGAAGAATGTGACTGACAAAGCAATGTGTCCACAACGGTGAACAAGCGCCAAACTGTCAGCATTAATAAGACAAATGTTGCCTTATGCATAGTTATAGGATTTGTGAACCGGTAACTGTAAATCCATCTGCAGCTATCTCTTTATATATACTAGGATGAAATATGATTTGGAGAAGATAATAATCTAACCAACTTATGTTTCATCATGGCGAGGATAAGATCACAAAATAGTTATATTGACCCTAGGAAATATGTTAAGAATTACAAACATTTGACTGACAATTAATGTAAGCAAAACATTTTGGAAACTGTATACATTTTAAGCTAATGTTTACGGGACTTCATGCTATTTGTCAGTGTTTTATGGCGGTCAGTTGATCTAGTCATTTTTCTGGGATATTAATCTACCGTAGCCCGTCCGCAAGTAGCTGACAACTTATCGACGTGAATTAGAGATGGAGACTACAGTCAAATGTCATGGAAGGCTATGACATATCCAGCCCGGGAATCGAACCCTGACCTCCCGGATGAAGTCCAGCGCGCTATCTACTGAGCTCACCGGACAACATACACACTTTGAAATGTAGATAAATGTATAACAATATTGAATATGAACATTGAAGTCGAGCCGGATATGTCACATACAAAATGCACACGTGAAGTCACCAAATATGCCAAGGAAAACAAAGGAAACATGATAATATATACACATAAACGATTAAAGACGGAAATAAACAACCAATTACAATACCAATAGCCAAACAAAAATGATAAAATCCCTGCTGGACAACCACCCCAGCATAAGAGATTGCGAACACTGGTCAACGCATGAAGAGCATTGGTAAATAAAACTGGACCAATCTAGTCAGTCATTATATGCTTGGCGACATAATTCAGAGCAACTGAATTAAGATATCAATTTTACAAACACCATATTACTATCATGTTTTATGAACCAATGCCTATAACGGCATGTATAACCGTCAATAAAAGTTCTAAAAGTCATTCCTGCAAACACAAATGACGTTATATCGAGATGTTTCAAATAGAATGATGGGTACTGATATTTAAATTATGAGATTTGTACCTACATATATCAGTTGCATTTTTAGATTGGAACATTCTTTTGTTTGGAAACAGAAGATCACTGAATTTCGTTGAAGCTGGGTAGTTTATATCGGGATCTGAAGAATGAGCTCGTGCAGCCACTGCGGTGTACAGCTGCAATGGAAGAAACTGAGTGTCTCAGCGAATGCACAAATAAACAAATACCCTGTCACTATATATACCTGGCGGCTCTGTAAGATTTCTCTATTCGTTGTAACAGCGCTATACTCTGCAATTGTTTCTATGACTGGGATATCTTAGTATGTGAATCGTTCTAAATCGGCCATAATTGTCGAAAGGAGGTTTCACATGGAACCAGACTCAAACTTGCGAGCATAACATTTCTTTGCTTTTATCTGGTTTAACGCCATGTCGGCTAGTTTTCAGTTTTATATGTCGGTCCGTTACCATAACCAATTCTCCTGACATAAATTATTAACCAGCACTAACTTGTCCTGCCGCAAGCAGCTGACAACTTTTCCACATGGATCAGAAGTGAAGGACCAATGACCGAAATGTCACAGAAGAACCTGACCTGAAGGGAATCGGACCCGGACCTCCCGAGTGACAACAGAGCGCTCTGCCGACTGAACCAATCAGGCAGGGTATCAGCATGACAATATTATAATCATAACAGATGTTTCACACTAATAAATCTTGCTTTATTTTCTTCCAGTAGTCAAGTAATTGAGCTAATTAATTTATAACTATGTCCTATGGACGGAATATCGCTGTATATGTTTTCGAAGCGAATGAATCTCTTAAAGATGTATTGCAACAATGTGTATTTCTTTAGTTACTTTGATGTTGCAAACTTACTAACCCCTTTTAACAATTGTACCAGACCGAAACTACAAACAAATACTTAAGCCGGAAATTAATGTCATATTATTTGCCAAAAACTTGATAAACAAGTACTTTGTATAGGACTGTTCTACTTGTAAACAAATTATTATTTTCCGTTTGCAGCTGTCTTTTATTCGCACCATTGAACAGTTTTTCAATAGCAACGAAACTTAAGCAGGTTGCAATACAAACGGGAAATTATTTACACTCAAATCGCCTACCACATATTGTTATCTGATTATTTCACACAGTTCCCTTCCATCTATGTTATCTTTGTGTCTTTGAACAAATCTTCATTCAGGACAGTCACGAAATAAGACAAACAGATCTTTTACGCAGCAATTGAAATCGAAAAAAAATATCCACCAAAGTGATGTTTCTACAGAGACATATATGATAATAACATCAACTAATTTGTCATTTACGCAGTCAGTTGGTACAGAGACATCCACCATCACAAACATGTAACAGTATTGTTTTATTTTATATAATACGTATATTTAACATTGTGCAGGTTATATTAATGACGTATTTTGCTTATGCAGGCGGTTAAATGGAAAATCAAATTTAACACGAGAAATTATCCATCATCACGTGACATTCGTGAAGACAGTAAAACTCCTCACGTCGTGGTTTATCTCCATAAGCAGTAGGGATACCAAACCTTGCAAGAATCTATTAGACTAAGTACTGATTTCGAGAGGTTATCGAGAATAATACGCAATACCTGCTCCGAACATGGCGGAAACTTCACTTCAAACCCGATTTCGTAGAATCACGCAACACTTGACTTAAACGCCCGTTTCTTCTGCAGCATTCCCGAACCCTGACATATCTGCACTGGTGGAACATCTCGACTCGTCAGAGGAAAGAACGCTATAGCAGTGTTGCGTGACCCAACGGGAGTGCACACGTGCCCAATCAGCGTAATATACACGTTGACATCCACATAGACCAACCTCACGAAGTATAAAAACTTACCACTTAGTCTTCGAGATAATATATCCTCTTGACTACTAGTAAGTATGTAATGTAAAACGATTTTCAATTATACTACTGTTTTTGTCCGCCAATCACCTACCGTTTTTCTTAAATGTAGGTCATAGATCAACTTTATCATGTTTCGAACAACCCATTCGTACCTACTGGTAGCGTGTTAATTCAATTAATTTTAACCTGATTGTGGACATCGTTCATTAAATGATTACATTTCAATATTATGGGTAAATATAAGAATCGTGTGGTGCAGTTAAAATGTCGAAATAATTTAGACAATCAAAGAGTTATCATAAGTTTCTCTATTAACATTAAAATGACATTGAAGTGAAGAGTTCATTTCACATTTTGTGATCAATTGATGTCGGACATGTTCAATGCTACCGAAGATAGTGACAAATAATTTATATACTGTGTTTCAGTAATAGTACCAGGGGACACCAAAATCACAAGAAAGGAATCTGAATTCATAACAAATGCATGAACACATTTAAGCTGAGTTAGATTTATTGATTTGGTCAGTAATCTAAATCATACATGGGTTATTGTTACATTTGGAGAAACATTCATATTAAATAAAACAGAATTTACAGAGAGTACAAGTACGATTGCCAAATATAAAGTACGAACACGACATCGTAGATAATTGAAATAATCAGTATACAAATACACAACAGTCATACGTTGTTGAAAGTACATAAATATACAAAATTCTCACAGAAATAACAATAATTGTGTTTAGTGCCCTTTTAACATGTTTCATGTGTCTTATGCATTATACCGACAAACACTGATCACATTTGCTTATAAACGACTTGGACGATTCCAAGCTTGTACAATATATATTGATGATCATGTATTTTATATTTGTGTTTCCCTGTCAATGCAGTTCATTTTTGTCACACTGTAAGACATAAACACAAGTCTGGATTGAAAATGTCTTACATCTAACCAATGTCGATTTATTTAATATATGAGTAGTTAAGTAAATAAATTATAATGTCGTGAAAATGATAATATTATTATCAGAGTGATATAAAGTTGGACACAGCAAAGTCCACAATAGATAACACATTTAAACAAACAAATTACACAGTTATGAAAATAATAATATTAGTATGAGTGTCACATAAAGGTGGACACAGCACAGTCCACAATATATAACATTGTTAATGAAACTAACTATAAAGCTGAGAAAATGATAATATTATTAACAATGTAACAATTGGACCATAACAAAGACTATTAATTTCAAAACACACTTAAACTAGCAGATTTAGGCGGGAGATATAAAGTGAAATACAATCAGATCCAGGCTGTAATAATAAAAGGAAATATTTGGAAGTGATCAACAGGCAGTAAGGGTCCAAAGACAAATAATTTAAGCAAAGTAGCCATTACCTTTCTACTCAGCTAGTAACCTCAGCCAGTGAGTACTGGTTGATAATTAATTCCAGGAAAAACAGGTCAACTGCAAAAACCCAGAGATGCCGCTTCTTACATTATTGATGGCTTTAACAGGCACGATATTCCGCTAGCCAGATGGATAGCTTCCTTTTTATACAAACTTAACATTCCGGGTGTTATTTAAATCGGCAGCAACGAGGGGCAAGTTATTTGAATTTAGCAACCTTCATTACACGGTCGCGGAGAGCCCCAGTTACTTTTTATAAGTTCAATTCGTTTTTTTAAATGAATAACATGATGCATAAATGAAATATTTAAACAGTTGTATAATGCAATTATATTTCTTGAGCAATTTTAAAGTGACACTTTATATATCCCAATTAAAGTTATAATATGCTCATTTTCATGTTCATTTGTTTATTAAATGAAATAAAAAAATATAAAAAAGTATTTATTGTTGAAAAATCACTAAATGTGCATAATCAAAGATAACACTTATAATGTATTCCTCTGTATGTCTCAAAAAAAGAAGTTTGTATCACCATAAAAGTTTTAAAAAAACACACGGGTTTTGTCTGTTAGTCGTTTTACTATGATATACATTGCAAGAATTCTTGTTAAGGATGTTTAGCCTATGTAACAACAATACTGGATGAAGCCCATTAAAACAATAAGGGTTCAGATGGGCCAGTGGCAACTTTAATGCATCAAAATTTAGTTAAGCCGAAATCCGATGAAAGAAGGACGTCTATATGAATCCTCAGTAATGAGGGTTTCTGTATACGAGCTCATAATATACACTGCATCACCAACATCAATCATGACAAGTGCGCTAACAGAGCCACATCCACTGTGTGCATCTTCATGTTGCGTACTCACAGCCAATTTATTACCATTATGAACAATAGCTACCACGGCAAACTTTCCATGGGAGTTGCATACATGCACAGTAAAATGATACAGTCCATTAGTTATAGCGGTGAATATACCAGTAGACGGATTATATGCCGATCCTTCATTCAGAAGTACATTCTTGAAGGCGATGACTTGATCGATATTTGGAGAGAGTGGTTCTGGGCTATATGCGCTAAAAGCAACTGGAAGAGAAATCCCAAGAAAATGAACAATTATTAACCGATGTCAAAACAATTTCACACAATCCTCAATATGTTTTAAATATACTGTTTTCACTGATGTATTTAGACATTTTCATTTGACCTTCGCAACATTTTCGTTTAAGGAAGCTTACTGTTACGAAGGAATAAGAATCGGGACTTTTATTTTGAAGAAATCTATCGTTACATATTAGAATGACTTAAGACTGCGTGTACTTGAAAACTATTGCCGATACATTTTAGAACTTGATACATATTCAACAAATGACTTAAGTGGTTTGAATATTTACATAAATTAACATTACCTTTAGTCATCTGAAGTTTTTCTATCGTTGGTAGTATTTTGTCGTCCATTATTTTCTTCATTTGTTCCATTTCAATTTCCAATTTTACCATTTTCTGCAACAATTGCTCCTCGTAATGAAACTTGGAACATACCTGTTCCTCCCCATCGATTGTTGTCTAGTAGAACAGAAACATGCAACAGACGTATTTTATATATAACATCTTTGCTTGGTTTTCAGTTTATCCTATCTAAAATGGTTGTGTCTTCAGCTTAAAATGCGATTTATTTCCTAAATAGCTCGATCAACAAATGACGCGGTACAGGATGTGTTTATACTTCCACTGCGATTAAGATAATAAGTTGTACAGCATTCTTTGTAGGTTTATCACATGGTTAACAAGAGGGCCACGATAGCCCTGAATCGCTCACCTCAGCGCGTGAAATGTTTAATACTATGTTCCTGTGTCGCAGGGTATAACATTTCGTTGGAGTAAAACATCTTACTAAGTTAGCAAAACTTTTGATTTCCAGCATGTTCGGAATATCACTATGTACACATATCAGGAAAGTGACCCACACCCTGGCAGCCTTGTTTTTTTGTTGAATCACACGATTGAACAATCCTGGTAGAGGGTTACCTAAGGAGCATTATATGAAATTATTTAACCAAGAAGATGTTGTAGTTTACACTAGACTCATATAGGAAAAGTGGCTCCCCCCTGAACGCCATGTTTTTTTGACGAATCCAAATATTTTGAACAATCTTGGTAGAATATCACCAAACCAACATTCAAGTGAAATTATATCAAAATTGGGGTCATAGTGTTTGACAAGAAGATTGTAGAAGTTCAACTGTAATACAGTGGTAACTCCATAATACGAACCCCCTTCGGACAAACTATACAGTTCGGATAAGAGGAGATTTTAGTATGGAGAGGATTCCTCCATTGAATGTCCGTAGTCAAGACATTCTTTCAGTAATTTGAATAAGTTCGCAAGACGATGTTCGCGTTAACGCAACGTAAGACATAATGTCCGAATGCATTTGTTATTCGAATTGGCAGAGTCAGGGAAGCTACAGTATTTTACAAAATTTATGTAAACTTGAAAATTCATTATATTGACCAAAAGCATAAGTAATAAGAGACCAACATATTTGTGGTCCTTTCATAAAAGGAAGATTTGCAGTGCGATTTGCAAAATACATGCTGTGTTAAATATTGGTTGATATGAAAGCATTGAATATAATTCATTTAAGATTTTGACCTACAGTTCATTCTTAAAAAGATGTAGAAATTACAGCAAAATTACACCGTGCAGAAACTAAATTAGATATTTTCATTTTCTTTATTTTATTCAAATTTCAAGCAAATCTTTCAATGAATCAACATGTCAAATGATTTCAAACATAGCTGAAATCAAATATGGGTGTTTCGCCACGTTTTACCGTCCATAAAACCTGACAAGGTATGCACATAGTACGATGTATTTTCATAACGCCATACTTAAAGCGTCGTGAACTGTGGATGTGGACAACTGTGCTTCTCGGATATTATTACACATATTTTAAAGCTCCGTATTTCATCAATGAGTGTAATTTGCTGATTTGACTTGTCTGTGATACATCGTGAGCAGATTATTATGAAGAATTATTGTGTATTGTGTAAGGCTACGAGTGCAGAAAAATGGCACATTCGGCACAGATATCACAATTCAAACTTTTTACACGAGAACATTATTTAATTATTTGCCTCTATGAAAAACGTTTTCAAATGAATTGATGTTGCATAGTTTTCAAGTATGGCGTTTTAAAAATACACCGTACTATGTGTATGGCTTGTCAGGTTTTATGGACGGTTATGTACGACATACCCATAATTAGCGGTGCTAATTCTAAAGAATCGGAATGTGCTCGAATTTCTTTAATGAAAACCAGTAAATAAAGGTTTATGATGATAATTAACATTCATGACCGGATGTAGTTGTGTATTTGTTTCAATTTGGATTTGCTTGAATTAAACGGTTAAAGGTACGTTATCAAAACACACTAAGAAATAATATTGAAAAAAAACACACGGTAATGCCTTCATACAGACATACTAAAAAATACTACATTATAACGTTTCTTAGAAGTTTCCCGGAATGGCAAAAAAGATATTTCCTATATGCAAGTGCTAACTCGGCGCGTACGTTGTCAATTTGTGGTTTTGGGAACATGTGCACTAACAGGATGTAGGCATTTTCTCATTTTTACGATTAAGCAAATTAATAAGAAATATATTTACCTTTAAAAATACAGAAACGGATGATAAATAATCATAATTCGTGATTTGATGGTAGATCAGAGATTAATTATGAAATAATATGTTATCCAACTATGGATATTTTAGAATTGTCTTTAAATTACGATTATTGCATTGATAGCTTCTAATGTGTCATTAAACTTATTTATGTATGTCGGTAAATAGCTAACTATAGCTAATGTTATTTGTTTTGTAAACCATCCGACAATAAATAAAGTTTGACTTGACTTGATTTTGAGCGATACATGAATTAAAATATCAACAAACATTTAACTCGGTATGGATTTTGCATATGGCACTGCAAAACTTGCTTGTATGATGTTGGTGTCATATTACTCAATCTGTTGAATTAATTTAACTTTCCTTATGACGTCTTGGTAAAGTTAAATCCTTTATTTGAATGCATGGAAGATATAATGTTTCGTCGCGGTAATGCGAACGTATTCAAAATACAAACATTTCCTTACGCGTTTTAGTTTGAATGCGAATTCTTTATACGATGAGGAAAATATAATTTGAAGCTCAAAGCATTTTGAAATGAAAATGAAATTTTTGCAATGAAATAAAATTTATTTGGTGAGGAATATAGAACAACTTGAAAACAAATGCTCGCAATGAACTAAATAAAACATTTTTCAATATTTTAAACGAAATTTTCATATTGTGACATGAAAAACAACAACAAAAATTCCAACCAGAAAGAAGCGTTTCCAGACCGCTGCTACTTCCCCTACGCCTTCATTATCTAACCACTATGTTTCTATATCAGGGTGGTTGAACACGTGACTTTTTGTTTACTACGCGGCACGAAAAGCTGGCTGCGGATCACAAAACGGTACGTATTTCGGCATTTTTTGTTTGTTAGAAATAGTTTTTTAATAGCCTAAAACCTTGTCATCCAAAATCCAGTTGCATCTCTGTAGATTTGCCGGAATGCGTGCAACAACCTACAGAGTTCTATGTGTCAATATCAAAATTGGGTTGGTAGTTTTTGAAGTTTCCACTATATACTTATAGGAAGTGTGTTTTTGTGTTTTGACGAATTCAAACCCCTTGTTGTGTTTTAGTGTAGTGTCACCCGAGTAACCTTTCGCTGAAATTTTGTGAAATTCCGCAAAGTGGTTTCAGATATTTTTTTAAAAGCAAAACAGGATGTCGGCCATTTTATTATTGTCGTTCAATCACGAAGCCTTTTTGTAGAGTACCACCACATGAAGCTTCCAGCGAAGTTTTATGAAAATCTGGTTTAAGAGGGGATTTTTTAACCAATTGTTGACGGACAGACATACGACGGAAAAAAGCCGATCAGAAAAGCACCTTGAGTACTCAGGTGAGCTAAAAACGCACAATTCTCAAATATCTAGGATTACCATTAGGTTTAAAGAAAACAATGTCACACACCTCTTATTATATCTTATTTCATGTTCATGTATAATACACTCTTAAGTTTATTACAATCAATCGGTAAATCTATATTTTCATACAAAAACATAATTCTACAGAGCAATAGGATGACCTTTAACAAGGTTATCTACGTTCAAAATACGTGCGTTTGTTTAAATCACAACTACACCATCTTCGCTCATTTCAATTAGCGTCAATCATCGTTTTATTTAAAGATATTTTTTGTTTAAAAGTGAATACTTGTCAGCCAATTATTTTCATTTGTAGGATCAATTAATTGACTACCCTTTTTTACTTACTGTGATTAATTTATTTATTACTTAAATATTTTATTATTAACAGCTAATCATATTTCAATTAACGCGTACAATAAGTTAGTCATACTCTGCGTGAGGTTGTTCTAACATCAAAGCACTGAACGTGCTGACAGCAAGGGGATCACAGATGTCACTTTGACATATATTTATCTATCACAATTATTCTTTCAAGAACACTTTATTATGTCAGTATTTTAAATAATATAGGAGTTAAACACACAAGATTGGGTACAAAGACTTGGTAAAGACAGTCAGACGGATGGATAGAGAAGAAGTAAACATTACCTTAATCTTGATTATATGCCATGTTTCAATGCACTCCATTGCAAACTAACGTATTTTGCCATATTAACTATATTGTTATTATGTACATGTGTTCTAGGAGACTTCAGTTCAAAGGGACAGAATTCGTAAACTTTTTGATGGACGACATCAAATTTACGTCTTCCACATCATGGTACTTGTATTATCACTTGAAAACTGAAGAAGTAGTTAGTCAATGCTTACCGCTATTTCTTTGTTAGACAAGGACTACTTACTTCATGTATGTAGCCTTTGGAAGCAATCAACATGTATACTTGAACTGCGACTATGAAAGGGCATCATTACTTCTAATACTTTCATTAACTTTACAACTTGGACATATCAGGGCGTCTGTGAAGCTTTTAAGTTTTTACTGAATAATATCTTTATTCATTTTGTTCACTCAGTGTACCAAACAATGTTGGCATTCCTATAGGAACTAGCCGTGCTCCACTTGTAGCCGACTTATTCTTATTCTGTTATGCAAGAGACTTTAACTATATATATAAGATCAAATGGATGTGATTGACGCTTTCAATAATACCTCTCGGTAGTTAGATGATATTTTGAATATTGATAATGAATATTTTCTAGCTATGATGAATAAAATATATCCAACAGAGACACATGTCTTGAAAGCCAACACTTTGGACACACATGCCATGTTTTTTACTGAGATTTGTCTATACATAATTGCACTTTTACTACATACATTAACGAAAACCGAAATGATTACGACTTCGAAATTATAAACTTTCCATTCGAAATTACGCTCGTATGGCATTTACATATACATGTAAACTGCTAAAGCGAAGTTTTCGTTATCTTTAATTACGTAAGAAGTTTCGTACAATTTGCTATAAATGTCCATCTATAATTTAGAAATATAGAACTAGTGTCAAATCAATGTCAGAAACAGGAATTAGGAAACCAAATTTTTATATAAAATTCGCAAAAGTCAACAGTTGTAACTTTATTCACTTATGTGTTAAAGTGATAGAAATATCAAAATGTTAGGAAGGGTTATAATTCTGACATAATGAGAACTACTGCCGGTAAGATTTTGAATACATCAACAGTTGAGAGATTTTCGCACCTTTTTGCCCGCCGGACAGCTACAATCATGTATATGAAGTTATATCTGTAAACCATACTTGATAAGGCAGGATATGACAAACGAGAATGTCTTAAATAGTATATATAGGCATTCCTTGCACCCCTGTTCCCTACGTATGCACTATTGAACCTCCTCAAATGCCTTATGTTTGATAAATTGTTGTTTTCCCGGAGGTATGTGTTACTGTCTTATGTATGTGACGTTCCCTGTAGCAACTTATTCTCTCTCTTTTGTTCCGGAACTAACAGAATGCGTTCCATGGGTTATCTTAAAACGATTACCCAACCATTTTGAAATTATATTATACTGTGGTGTCTAATGTTTTGGGTATATAATGGTGTCTGTCATTGTTTCATGTTGTGCTGTCCATTGTTTTTCCAAATATGGCAGAGTATTAAGTTGGTTGGCCAGGTTGACTTTTTATTAAACTGTCGTCCACTTCTCTATGCATTACGTACTTATCATTGAAACATATCTATCACTTAGAATTCTTCAAGCTTCGTTTTTTATTATGATATCATTTAATTAAGATACACTTGGCAGTAAAAAGGAACATTTTCTCTCTATTTTGCTGTTTTATAAGACAACTTAATCATCCCTTGGACTTAGTATAGTTGTAAATTTGTTTCATTTCTCAATACATGTATATAGAATTGTATTTTTTATTTCTATTTGTCTTCATATTAATTCCCTTTCCCCATCACCAATATTTATGATTATGTGAAATAAATATCTACATATGTGCATGTTGCCTTTACATACTGTTATTCATTTACCATAGTGTGGTTATTTTCCATTCTGATGCAAAACAATAGTTCCTGGGTGCAAGCGTAAGGCTGCTTGTTCCTTTGCACTGTATTAAACAGTGCGTTTGTTATTATGCACGTAATGGTTAATTACTGTCTACTTAGTCAATTTATGTGAATGAGAGGTTAGCTAGCTGTTAAATCGATTTATACTCCCAGTAGTTTTCCTCATAGTTTCACGGATGTAAATCGCTTTGTGGTTATTATTTATATTTATGTTTATAGATGTATGTCGAGTTGAGTTCCCCTTTCTCCATGCGCAGTTCTTTCACTTGATATAATATTCATGTTCTTTTCTCCCTTTCGGCCTATTATTACTGGCATTCATGACTTGTTCCGTGATGTATTCCATTTAAATTTTCCCCTTGTTGTCTCCCTTGTCCTTAGTTATTTTTGTGGTCGTCAAGACCATTCCTTGCGCCCCTGTTCCAATGTATGTTAACCCGTGTATCTCCTCAGTGCCTAATGTTTTGTTTTCCCGTTGATCTGTGTGGGGAGGCATTGTCTTGTGTGTGTGGTGTTCCCTGTGACACCTTAACCTCTTTTCTGCTATTACTTACCTAAACAGTTGAAGGGGGGAAAACAAGTCATATATTTTTAAAAATACATTTTATTGAGGTATAAAAGACTTCAATATCTGTCTGTGACACTTAAAGTCTATCAAATAGAAGGTGAAAATCAACATGAAAATATACAACACTATTAGGGCTAGATATTGAAAGTTGATAAACGATTCGATACGTATTACAGCAGTCCACAATTATACGTAGTACATATCACAATACAGGTTACAAGGCTTGAGATTTTATAAGCATAATTTTAATGCTGTTAACAATATCATCCGAGTGGGAATGAACAAAATTATGTTGAAAATCAAATTTAGGACGCCATGATAATTTTTGCTTAAACAAGCGGCACCGCATAAAGAGTTTTAATTATTAAATTTCTTTTGTCGGAATGTAAATAATTTATATAACTTTGTAACAGTCATTCTTGGCATTTTCATTTATTTTTCTGAATAGTGCTAAGCAAAACTGAATCATGACAAAATATAAGTTGACATTATACTAGGTATCAGTATGGAATCCAATATGGTATATTGACAAAATGGATCCAGTCCCACGTGACACTTACACAGAAATAATTATACAAATATACTGTAAATCATGACTATACCTAAATTCATAACTGCAAATCTTCAAAGCAAAGAACTGTGGCCTTTCTAAAGTGATGAAAACTTCATCCATCCAAACACTTCAAGATGCAAATTACAAAAACAAAACAAGAAGGCCAAATTGGCATGGTATTGTTCACCTCAGTACCAGTTCTGACAGAGCTTGTAGTAGGGCCTATTGGCATGGTATTGCTCACCTCAGTACCAGTTCTGACAACGCTTGTAGTAGGGCCTATTGGCATGGTATTGTTCACCTCAGTACCAGATCTGACAGAGCTTGTAGTAGGGCCTATTGGCATGGTATTGCTCACCTCAGTACCAGTTCTGACAGAGCTTGTAGTAGGGCCTATTGGCATGGTATAGCTCACCTCAGTACCAGTTCTGACAACGCTTGTAGTAGGGCCTATTGGCATGGTATTGTTCACCTCAGTACCAGTTCTGACAGAGCTTGTAGTAGGGCCTATTGGCATGGTATTGCTCACCTCAGTACCAGTTCTGACAGAGCTTGTAGTAGGGCCTATTGGCATGGTATTGTTCACCTCAGTACCAGTTCTGACAGAGCTTGTAGTAGGGCCTATTGGCATGGTATTGCTCACCTCAGTACCAGTTCTGACAAAGCTTGTAGTAGGGCCTATTGGCATGGTATTGCTCACCTCAGTACCAGTTCTGACAAAGCTTGTAGTAGGGCCTATTGGCATGGTATTGTTCACCTCAGTACCAGTTCTGACAAAGCTTGTAGTAGGGCCTATTGGCATGGTATTGCTCACCTCAGTACCAGTTCTGACAAAGCTTCTAGTAGGGCCTATAATGTTATGATCAGGTTTAATGTAGATAGGATAGAAAATGTGGCCTCTAATCTGTTAACACAACTTTTGCATAATTTGACACAGGGACCTGCGTTTAGACCCAAAATAATCCAGTATCGATTGTCAATGAAGCAAATATTTTGACCAAACTTGTGACATTTAGAGTGTTAACAAGCCAAAAACATTAACTATCCATTACCACTTTGTACTCAGACGAGCTATATAATACCCGACAAGAAAATATTGCGTAATAACAGCGAATCATTATCCGATAATTCACAGTGAAATTATCAAAGCAATAATTTCATTGAATTGGACTACATTTGTTCCAAAATAAAATCCCCGTTTAGTGCTTCAAATGCATTACTCTCCCTTTGTTTAAACTGTAAGTAAGGCAGCGGTTGTTTCCCTTTCCTGTTTATATTTTCCACGTCCACTTCAATTATCAAAATGAAGAGGTATGTATAGTCTATGGATTTAACGATGCTTACCACAACATGATCCAGACTGAGAAATAGATTTAACGATGATTACCACAACATGATCCAGAGTGAGAAATAGATTTAACGATGATTACCACAACATGATACAGAGTGAGAAATAGATTTAACAATGATTACCACAACATGATACAGAGTGAGAAATAGATTTAACGATGATTACCACAACATGATACAGAGTGAGAAATAGATTTAACGATGATTACCACAACATGATTCAGAGTGAGAAATAGATTTAACGATGATTACCACAACATGATACAGAGTGAGAAATAGATTTAACGATGATTACCACAACATGATACAGAGTGAGAAATAGATTTAACGATGATTACCACAACATGATCCAGAGTGAGAAATAGATTTAACGATGATTACCACAACATGATCCAGAGTGAGAAATAGATTTAACGATGATTACCACAACATGATTCAGAGTGAGAAATAGATTTAACGATGATTACCACAACATGATCCAGAGTGAGAAATAGATTTAACGATGATTACCACAACATGATACAGAGTGAGAAATAGATTTAACGATGATTACCACAACATGATACAGAGTGAGAAATAGATTTAACGATGATTACCACAACATGATTCAGAGTGAGAAATAGATTTAACGATGCTTACCACAACATGGTCCAGAGTGAGAAATAGATTTAACGATGATTACCACAACATGATCCAGAGTGAGAAATAGATTTAACGATGATTACCACAACATGATCCAGAGTGAGAAATAGATTTAACAATGATTACCACAACATGATACAGAGTGAGAAATAGATTTAACGATGATTACCACAACATGATCCAGAGTAATGGTGTTTTTCAAGTCATCGATGGCTGATGAATACGTGACATAAAATGTACTTTCACATCAGACATAAAATAATGTAGCATTTCATTTTTTTCTTGCTCAGCCCAGATGCAATATTAACAGTATATGTGTATGTAACAGCATCGCATGCTTTATACAGAGCATTAGAGACATGGATGATTTAAACGGTTCAAGTATTAGTGGTTCCCTATCATAGAGATGGAGTTAAATGTGAAGCAATGAGTTTTCAGGCTGTCAACAAGGCTTTGGCAAAGGATCTATGAAACAGATCCCGGGGTCTGTGTCGGGAGGCAAATTGTCTCATGTATGTGACATTTCCTGTAGCAACTTAATATCTCTATCTGTATAAAGCACTTGGACCTCAGACATTATATACATTGTAACAGTACCATCATATTGTTAAACTTTAGATATTGCCCCACTGTTCAGCTAATATTTCAGAGAAATTAGGCTATCACAGGCAGGAAATGTAGAAATAAATTAAATATAATAGAATTTGGTTTTCTATGTTGTAACTGTCATTTTATGCAAACATCCATTGTCATGTGGTATTCCTAGGCAGTGATTTATGTGCCATTAGAGGAGATACACTCTGTGTGGAATTTGTGCTTATACATGACTAGTATACACATTAAGTCATTAGTAATCAGAATTTCACATGCATAAATAAACACTATTAACAACATTGAAGCATTCTGGTAGAACAGCACTGGTTAGTAATTTGTTCTGATGGCGAGATTCTCAGTCCAACATGACTTGAGCAGCTTTGCCGTTCTCAAGTTTGTGCACTAGTCCACTTGTGAGATCAAACTCTCGTCTAAGATATGCAAATAACAGATCAGTGACCAAAAATATCTGAAAGGCAAACAGAATAAGTTAAAATAAGGTAACAACCAGTCTATACACTAGAATAGTACACTCAATGCAAATCCCAGGTGGAGGTGACTCAACAACTAGCCCCTCGATTCCTAAACCCCATGGAAATGATTTTCAAGAGCTTACATTTTGAATTAAAGATCATGTAGGCTACCAAATGAGCTAATAGGTGAACTAGAGATTTGCATACACTAACACCAATATCAATGACCAAACTATGTTAATCTACATATAGGGAGGCATTGCAATCAAGGGATAAATCCCCTGAATCATGATACAAGTCATGTGTTCATGGGACAATCATGGGAAAACATTGACTTGTTTTCCGATCCATTCTATTACATAATTTTATTGTAAGCTACATGTGTTGTGTATTTGAATGACGAATAAACTTTAAACTAATTCATGGGCTCGAATCCCACCTTGAATGAGGTTGGACTGCGAAATTCACAAACCAATAGAGCCGTCGTTAAGAGTTATTAAAAAAATATTATAAAAGTTGTAATAACTATCATCACAATTAAAACTAAACTTATAGCGTAACAAGTTTCATTATACCTGAAATGAAATATTTTACTGTAGAAAAACCTCAGTTTGAGAGTTTCGTGGGCCTTGTGCTTCACAGACTGACAGTCTGAGCAGCTAGCTGTAAATGACATAGATACAACAGCAGCAAAAGATTACCTGTGCTGTAGAAAATGTCAGAGCAATAGCAAAGTAGAAGTTAGCATTAGCACTTCCAGCATATATCCATAGATGCCACAATATGGGTGAAAGAACTGTACAACACAGAAACATGTTGGTAACAATGAATGTGTTTCTCATATCTGAAATATACAATGAAAAAATGTGTAATTACAAATAAGATTAGAAGAATCTTCCAATGGCTTCTGGTACAGAAAAAATATCACGATCCATGTGTAATGTTTAGGTTTGGTAATATATATAGTTGATGTCTAGGGGTGAACCCCAAACTGGTCAAATTGCATTTAAAACATAATGAAGCAATTATACTGATTTTGCTTTCACCCTAATATGTCAACATTACAGCTAGACACTTACGACATTTCAGACTAGATACAACACCATCATAACACTTTTAAAATACATGTTCAGACTTCTTGCAGTTACAACAGTACTGTTCCGAATGTGCGATGGAGAATGAGTCAATACTATATTTAAAATTACAAAAGTTTTTTTCAATATAAAGGACTTGGATTTAGTTTCTTTTAATCTTGCAAATTTCTTTCTGAACACATAGCAACAAAACCATTTTATCATCAGACCTAAGACGAGACACTAAGGTACCTTGTGATACCATCAGGTAAGAGTTGTGATAATCTCTACTTACAAGAAAAGACATGTTTCCACATTGGTAGAAGGGTTACAAATATAGCAACATCAGCATAACTTGGATATGACTTGAATATGGACATCAATGTTACCAAAACATACGCAAGAAAAACTGGATGCTCCCTGAAATACGAGAAGAGACCTGAGAACACAACTACGTAACTTTGTTACAGTAAATACATTGCAACCTTTCCAGAGCTACACGCTATGGGAAGCACACTGTTTGCTGTTCTATATAGGTTATTTTTGTTCATGCCTTGGCCTAATGAAGTATTTATGATTGCCTAGCAAACTTCTTCGTTTTTCCTTATAACGCATATAAAATACTGAAATTCTTACTGCAAGCAAATTGATACAGTTGTTGAAGAGGTTGCACTGTTCATGTTTAATTAGCTTTAGTATTTCGATAAGATCATTATAACAAGAAGCCCATGACGGCCAGATGCTCTACTGGTTACATTGTGCACATGAACCTTACATAAGCATAGTTCTTGACTAGACGAAATTCAAAGTTATTCCCTATATAACTCTATAAAAAACATGTGATCTCAGAGCAGGGCGGGGTTTGACCCCCAGGGCATGATATAAATAATCTTGGTAGGAGATCACTTAACATTCCTAGAATGATATTTACTTTTCTAATGTTTCTGGAGCTAAGTATGTATGATCCATTCTTTAAACAAAAAGTCATGCCTGCTTGAAAAACAATGGGTGGATGGGGGCTGATAACCAAGCATTCATATCAACATCATGGCTTTAACACCTTCAACTACATATAAACAAGGTAAATAACACACAAACTATCAAACTGCTTAATTCTTTAGAGACAGAAGAGAGGAAGAAATGTCTATGTGCTTAGAGAAATTATGCAATCTCATGTCAGGCGCATAGCGTGCCATACTCGAATACTCGTTCGAGTAAACTTTGAAAATGAAATCCAGACTTTTGAAAATCAATACGCATAATAATATGCAAGAAAAACTTATGAAAGGGGGTTAACATGTGATAATAAAGTAAAAAAATCCTTTAGTTGATATACTTCAATCTTGAATTTGAATCACGAATGATGAAGAGAGAGTCGTTTTGCATGATCTCATTGAATATCAGTTTGAGGTGCTCTTGTCCGTTTTTGTAGTCTACATTAATACCTCGGTATTATTCCAGATCGCACCATTTACCTTTCTTGTTTTCAAAATTTCCCAGGGGAGGCCCCCCCAGACCCCCACCAGAAGTTTTCACCCGCCCCTTCGAGTAAACTCAGAATTAGTCACGCTACGCCCCTGCATATGAAGAACACATGTGTAGTACTGATAAATTAAGTATGTTTACAAAATGAAAGAATTAACCTATCTATCTGCTGGCTATGTACTGATGGTATGCAACACTAGACCAAACATTGGGCAATACTTACATAGACACATTAATATTATATAAAACTCACCAAATATAATATGAATCTTACCACCTTGCATTACACAGCATGCCAAAAATATGGCATACTTCCATTACAGTGAGACTTTTTAATCTTACTTCTAGTCAATAGTACAGATCAGCAAAACTTTTTCTTAAAAAACGGCATAAGATATTGTTCACTATAAAAGGTAAAAGAGAAAATATGCAGAGCAGAGGACACATTCGAAACTAAAATGATATGTCTGCCAAAGATCCAAAAGATCATTGTTGAAATATATTCCATTTCTACAATACCTGAGTTTGATTGCCAGTGGTACGGTATAAAGGAATGCGTCGATTCTACAATACCTGAGTTTGATTGCCAGTGGTACGGTATAAAGGAATGCGTTGATTCTACAATACCTGAGTTTGATTGCCAGTGGTACGGTATAAAGGAATGCGTTGATTCTACAATACCTGAGTTTGATTGCCAGTGGTACGGTATAAAGGAATGCGTTGATTCTACAATACCTGAGTTTGATTGCCAGTGGTACGGTATAAAGGAATGCGTTGAATCTACAATACCTGAGTTTGATTGCCAGTGGTACGGTATAAAGGAATGCGTTGATTCTACAATACCTGAGTTTGATTGCCAGTGGTACGGTATAAAGGAATGCGTTGATTCTACAATACCTGAGTTTGATTGCCAGTGGTACGGTATAAAGGAATGCGTCGATTCTACAATACCTGAGTTTGATTGCCAGTGGTACGGTATAAAGGAATGCGTTGATTCTACAATACCTGAGTTTGATTGCCAGTGGTACGGTATAAAGGAATGCGTTGATTCTACAATACCTGAGTTTGATTGCCAGTGGTACGGTATAAAGGAATGCGTTGATTCTACAATACCTGAGTTTGATTGCCAGTGGTACGGTATGAAGGAATGCGTTGATTCTACAATACCTGGGTTTGATTGCCAGTGGTACGGTATAAAGGAATGCATTGATTCTACAATACCTGAGTTTGATTGCCAGTGGTACGGTATAAAGGAATGCGTTGATTCTACAATACCTGAGTTTGATTGCCAGTGGTACGGTATAAAGGAATGCGTTGAT
Organism: Mactromeris polynyma; assembly: GCA_032209605.1. Taxonomy (NCBI): domain Eukaryota; kingdom Metazoa; phylum Mollusca; class Bivalvia; order Venerida; family Mactridae; genus Mactromeris; species Mactromeris polynyma. The sequence continues at coordinate 3,437,732 of JASFXZ010000027.1, read as the reverse complement.
TCTACAATACCTGAGTTTGATTGCCAGTGGTACGGTATAAAGGAATGCGTTGATTCTACAATACCTGAGTTTGATTGCCAGTGGTACGGTATAAAGGAATGCGTTGATTCTACAATACCTGGGTTTGATTGCCAGTGGTACGGTATAAAGGAATGCATTGATTCTACAATACCTGAGTTTGATTGCCAGTGGTACGGTATATAGGAATGCGTTGATTTGAAACACACAGATGAAGAATGGGCGGAAATGTTCAAACATCTCGGTGAAAAAATACCAGAATACGCCCAGGTTTGGTGTGAGATCTGGTACGCCAAGACTGAAATATAGAAAGTATACATACAGTTGAAATATACAGTCGAACCTCACTCATTCTAAATCATTGGTCGAATAATACATGGTTTTCAATAGCCCATTTCAATTTGACATGCCAAAGAAGATATTATGGGACCTGATATTTATTTCGGACGATACCAAGTATTTGGATAGAATGTCTTCAAATAATTGATGTCTGACTGTTAAACAGATAATAAGAATATTGCCATGTAATGTTGATGGATACACAATGGGACATTATTCATTAATATATGATTGGCCTCCACCATCGACTTGGAAAAGTCATCAGCTGCTTGTGGAAGGGCAAGTTAGTACTGGTTGATAACCAATTAAAGGAAAACTGGATAGGTCAACTGATCACCAATTATAACTGAAACGTTTTGATGGTGTTAAACACAATAAAACATAAAACCAGCTATCTATCAATATAAGACATAAGAAGTTGCATTAAGTTGGATACAAAGTCAAATGTTTGAATAAAGTGCAAATTCCATTTACATGATAAGCAGCATACTATTGGTTTTTAACAGCACCTATGTAAAAATATGATTGAAATGTAGAGATTTGTTGGTTTATTTCAAGCAAATGATAATTTCTATAAAGTTTGTCTTTAATTGTTGTGTATTGCTACTCCCAAATGTTGAATTGATATGTCTTTGACTTGACCAATCCTCAATACATAGGTGTTGCCATTAACGATGACAGCCAACAAGACACTTACATGAAACCTGTTGTAGCATACAGGAACTTTGAGGACTCCTCCATGAAATATGACACGCCAAACAGTCCACCTATCATTGCAACACCAATCATAGCTGTCAAACTACATCCAGAGAGAAATTCAGACTCACGAAAATTCTTTCCTTGGAAAACTTTCTGCAATGAAATGTCAACAAAACTTAATACAACTTTAACTAAAAGAAAAACTAAAATTAATGTAACAATGAAATAAAAAAAACTTGACAAAACATCATCATACATAAGGCTTGCTTACATCAAAGTCATAACATTATTCTGTAATAGGTCCATACATTATGAAAATGTTTCATTCATTATAACAAAATACGATGGTCACAGAAAATCCTCCTATTTCAACTTTTTCAAAGATAAGTACACAAGCACCAAGCAATATGTACAGGAACATGGATGTCTTCAATATTTAATACTTACTGAGTTGAAATATATAGCTGCAGGCACTACCAACATAACAGGATAGAGTGATTGATAGGCTGCAAATGCTACACACGCCATACACATCATACTGTTGCCTGAAAATATAGGATTTTTATTTACATGAACCTTGTTTACTTCACATTGATTGGGAATCAAGTCCTAACACCTTATATTAATCACTCTTGATGAGAGCTTCCTGGCTTACTGACCAATACTTGCACCTAATTCAGGGCTGTGGTGGCAGTCGTCTACCATTGTGTGATTTGAAACCATGACCTCCTGACCAGGAGTTTGGCACTATATGCTCAGACCACAATGCCAAGTAGACCTGACTATGCCTTTATGTTGATACTATACTTGAAAAGTAAATCATAGATTTACACTTTAAATCTTGCGGGCTCAAGCACGGTAACGCACCATACCGACATCCCAATACCCTGACTGGTTTACACTTTTGACAATTTATGTGCAATATGACAAAATTGACTGTATTCCATTAGAAATACCAACAAAAGATGATTGAAAACAACAGATTTCAACATTTATAACTAGTTATGATTACCAATAAACAACTATTAGGAGAACTTAGTATTATTATGCTGCAACTTTGTGTACACATGAAACTTGTTTGAAAATCAAGATTCAAGCACTGAAAAAATGCCATAACAAATAAGGCTGTTACACATTTCTACAGGAGCTGTCCATAAGATTACAATGTCATAGGACCTGATGATCACCAGCATCATTACCAGGAAAGTAACGCACAGTGTAATATAGCTCAATTCAACATTCAGAATACTTACAAATGATGGCCCAATGTTTCTTTTGTGCAATAAATCAACATGAAGAGAATCTAGCATAGGGATCTCTTATTCAAGGCTAAAATTAGCATTTAAAGATGTTAAAGTGAAGTCAGTGTTGTACCCAGTCTGTCTTCCATATTTAAGGCTAAACAGTGCGCTCAAAATGGCACGGTATGAATCCTATATATTCTGGTAACAGTATACATACAATTATAATTAACTTCATACATGGGCACTTCACCTTTAAATCACCTTTAATTCAGAATCAAACCAAACGCGCAAATTTCCGAAACTTGGAACTTTCATTCTTAAGAATATAAGAGATGTGTGGTGTGTTGCATTCACTGGTTGGAGATGGAATTTTTATTGACAAAAGATACAGTTTAAAATAAATAATGACACATTTTGATGTGAATATTGTCATTTTTAAGTGCAGTTGTCATATATAAATCCAAGAACTCTCTCTAGGGTTAACCCTTGTATATAAAGCATAGCAAGGCTTCCCATAGATTGCACAACCCTATAACAAGTTCATACCTCTCTGTCCCATAGATTGCACAACCCTATAACAAGGTCATACCTCTCTGTCCCATAGATTGCACAACCCTATAACAAGTTCATACCTCTCTGTCCCATAGATTGAACAACCCTATAACAAGTTCATACCTCTCTGTCCCATAGATTGCAAACCCCTATAACAAGTTCATACCTCTCTGTCCCATAGATTGCACAACCCTTTAACAAGGTCATACCTCTCTGTCCCATAGATTGAACAACCCTATAACAAGTTCATACCTCTCTGTCCCATAGATTGCAAACCCCTATAACAAGTTCATACCTCTCTGTCCCATAGATTGCACAACCCTATAACCAGTTCATACCTCTCTGTCCCATAGATTGCACACCCCTATAACAAGTTCATACCTCTCTGTCCCATAGATTGCACAACCCTATAACAAGTTCATACCTCTCTGTCCCATAGATTGCACAACCCTATAACAAGGTCATACCTCTCTGTCCCATAGATTGCACAACCCTATAACAAGTTCATACCTCTCTGTCCCATAGATTGCACAACCCTATAACAAGGTCATACCTCTCTGTCCCATAGATTGCACAACCCTATAACAAGGTCATACCTCTCTGTCCCATAGATTGCACAACCCTATAACAAGGTCATACCTCTCTGTCCCATAGATTGCACAACCCTTTAACAAGGTCATACATCTCTGTCCCATAGATTGCACAACCCTTTAACAAGGTCATACCTCTCTGTCCCATAGATTGCACAACCCTATAACAAGGTCATACCTCTCTGTCCCATAGATTGCACAACCCTTTAACAAGGTCATACATCTCTGTCCCATAGATTGCACAACCCTTTAACAAGGTCATACCTCTCTGTCCCATAGATTGCACAACCCTTTAACAAGGTCATACATCTCTGTCCCATAGATTGCACAACCCTATAACAAGGTCATACCTCTCTGCCCCATAGATTGCACAACCCTTTAACAAGGTCATACATCTCTGTCCCATAGATTGCACAACCCTATAACAAGGTCATACCTCTCTGCCCCATAGATTGAACAATCCTATAACAAGGTCATACCTCTCTGTCAGAGCTGCTGACAGTATTGTCACATATAGTATTTTTATATTAACTTGAGAATGGTAATTGTGAGGTGGTCAGTCAATGAAAACATGTTTTAGAAAATATTGACCAACAGTAATATTCTCAGCCAATTTTGAATCCAATATATGAATTCATACAATAACTTCAAACCTCTTCAGCTTATACTAGGGTTCTCCTCAGTAAAGACCAACAAATTGACACCATTCTATATAAACACATTACCCAGCAGAATGGTAAAATCTGGAACAACGTATTTTGCTTGTAAACTATCACAAACGTTTGATAAAACCAGAAAGCACATCTTTGTACAAAACAAACCATCTATTTATTCATTTTATTAAAACAAATATATAAAACTGAATGGCAAAACATAAAATCCAGAAAAGAATACCAATATTGATATAATACCTCTTTTTATCTTGTAATTAAAATTACAAAAAAGGTCTGTGCAGATACAAGAATAAATGATGGATTTAATGAGAGCTTAACAAACATAGAAACAAAATATGCATACATTTGCACATGTAATTCACACAAAACATAAGATTTAGACAAACAATTTCATTTTGTAATTAAAACAAAGTACAGACAAGCTCATCTAACGTATTCCATTCCCATTTCAGCCTGAGATACCATAGTTTTGTATAACACTAAATTCGGTTACATGACAAACACTAGAACATCATAAATTATATCACCAGCAAGTAATACAGGTCATATTTATATTTCATATGCAAACATATTACCCGACAAGCAGATGTGGGCTGGGTGTCTGACATTAGAATAAGGAAAGGGTTCACTGCCATTGCCAGTATGCTGCAGGTATGAAAAGGTTCATAAGATATGCTGCTTACCCAAGGTTATACCATTTTTGCAATGGAATACTATTAAATATCATATGTACCAGGGTATATAAGGTTTCCAGTAAATCAGTATGTTTTCTTGTTACATACGAGAAACAGTTTGGTTGTTAGGAAAGGGTTTTATTTCTTTATTTTTCTTTCCCTTACATTTGTACTGGGACAAAGATCACTATCTCTGTCTTACAGGATTTCTAGCCAGTAAATAATTTGTGTCCAGGGGGTAAACAACAAGGAAGCAGTAAAGGTTCAGTGAATGAGCTACTTAACACATAACTGGCCTACAAAACAGTTTTTTCCATTCCATATCTTTAAAACAGTTGTCAGATCCTTTGAATACAAGAAATTGGTAACGTCACTAATTCATTAAAGTTCACCAAACAGAGCCAGGCTTTACCGGACTGAAAATTTTATTCTGTTTTTTAAATATATGAAATATTACCAGACTGGATAAATTTTAGTTGGTCAAACACATTTTGGCAAACTGTGTCATAAAAACAATAATTTTAAGGAGTATTATGACTGAGCTGCAAGAACAAATAGCTCACAGAATATTTATAAGGAACAGTTAAAAAACTATCCTTTTTCAGACATATTACCAGTGGAGGAATGTGTATTGTTGTACGGAGTTTTATGCTGTTTTCCTGAAGTATTTCATGTATGAGAGTCAGTTGACCAAACCCGTGTTCCTGGGTTACAAACCCGTACTCAGACCTGTACATCAGCAAACAACAGACAACTTCACCACATGAGTCAGACAAGGAGAACAAATGATTCTGGATGTATTATATCATCAATCAAAGTGTCATACAATCTTATCTTCAAGTTTTATCCAACAACTCCTTGGTATTCCTTAATAACTTGGAGAAATATAAATAATTCACATGAATTAAATACAATGAATACCTTGACAACTAAACGAGCCATAAGCATTTGACAAGAATTCCCAATGTCAAACATGGTGAGCACAGAGATGAAGCTCATTTCTCAGTTGGTACTAGCTACAATGGAGCCGACACAAATAATCAGGCTTAACAAGTATCATTGACAATTCTGCAAAGGAAAAGATGTACAGGGTAATTTGAACAAAAGTTTGATATTATTGCTGACTATAGTTCAAATATTCTGCAATCAATGCCAATTTTATTTTCACACAATAATGAACAGCCCTCAAATGGGAGACGAATCATCTCCACAGACACTTACAAAGAACAAATGTCCTCTTACAAGTAATGGCCTACTTTACTAGTAAACCACAGTATAACTATATGGTTAATACATAAATACAAAGTCACTAACGACAAATTGCCACCACTGACCTCACTTTTTGTATCACTAAGACCAGTAGGAATGTTATAGAAATGTTCATGACTTATATGATAAGAATTAAGCTGCACAAAATCTGTGTTGACACTCAGAATAAAATTTAATTGTACCCATACAATTGACAGGACATGGTATTGTGTATTCAGCTCCTTTCTGATGCTCAAACATTTGAATAATCAAGATATTGCAAAAGTTTGGATACAACAAACAACGAATCAACAGGAAACTTTGGGAAATATAGATAAATATGTAATAGATTACTTAGTTCTATCAAGTCTTATGAAACACTCAACTGATACCAAACTTAATCAGATCTGAATAATTTTAAACCCAAAACTCAAATTACACCAATACCTACACAGGATAAAACTGCCCTGTGAAAACGCCAGTTCATTATGTTTCAAATCTAAAACAATGCATTTTTATTCTATTCTTACTTATTTACAGAATAGTACATACTACATGTAGCAATTTATTATACACATTTCTGTTCCATTGAAGAGGGTCAATTTTTACATTTTTACCAAATGAAACATGAAACATACATTTCATACAATTAAAACATCAATAAATATGCATTATCAAAGAAGACACTAATAATGTATTCCTCAGTATTTGTCAAAAAAAGGTATGTAAAATATATAAATTAAAAAAATTATTCTCCAATTTTCTTCAAGCAGTGATTTTTAATAAGTTTTGTGCTACGAAACAAGATTTTTATTTGGTAATACATTTAAATTGTTGTATAAAAGATGTGTAAGCCAATGTGGCAACAACACAGGATGAAGCCTGTTCAAATACTTTACATTTAGATGGGCCAGATACATATATACCTCATTCAGTGGTGCCTCTCTCATGGGGTGACAGTGAAACTCATTCAACTGTACATAAATAAACAAGCAGATATTTGAGTTTCGTGTCAACTCCACAAAATATATTCATGACCGCTAAAACTAGGAGAAAACCGAGTTAACAAAATGAACTTTAAACATTACTAAGCCAAGTAATTTATGTTGTAAATGATTATGTCATAAAAATGAACTGACTTTTTCTCCTCGTGACATAAAAAGCAACATAAATACTGGTATACGTCACTTAAGAAGACAAGTAAATTAATTGTATCGTTTATTCTTGCAGTTAAGTTCTTTATTATATTTGTAAATCTTTAATTCCTCAGGTTATCAACTTTACAAAATATAGTTATATATATAATTCTTCTGTACCGAAGCTGGTAAGGTACAAGACTTGAAATGATCGCACAGCTTGCCCATTAGCTCAGCTGATAGAATGCCGGGCGATCATCCAGCAGGTTTGGGTTGGATTCCCTGGCTGGACAGGTAATGTCCTTCCTTACCATAGTAGTCCTTGGTTTCATGTCCTTCTCTTTCATATACCATGTATAACTGATACAATTTGATGAAAACCACAATAAGTGCAAAAACAAGTGATTGTGTAATTGGTGAAATAATCCTGCATTGGGGATAATGAAACTCACTATTGTACTTGAAGCCTTCTCTTCCATGTTATTCCTCGAAAATGGGATATTTCTTGATCTACATGTTGTTTGAACAAATACAACAGTTGTTGTGTCAGCTATGTTAATATAACTTAGGAGAGAAGGTAGCTTACGGAACTAACACAAAGTAGAGTTGAACAGTCAGCACGAGCACAAAGTAGAGTAGAACAGTCACCTTGAGACATCCCATAATGTGGTTCATACAGTTACAGTATTACAGAACTAACACAAAGTAGAGTAGAACAGTCAGCATGAGCACAAAGTAGAGTAGAACAGTCAGCATGAGACATCCCATAATGTCACGTTCATACAGTTACAGTATTACAGAACTAACACAAAGTAGAGTTGAACAGTCAGCATGAGCACAAAGTAGAGTAGAACAGTCAGCATGAGACATCCCATAATGTGGTTCATACAGTTACAGTATTACAGAACTAACACAAAGTAGAGTAGAACAGTCAGCATGAGACATCCCATAATGTGGTTCATACAGTTACAGTATTACAGAACTAACACAAAGTAGAGTTGAACAGTCAGCATGAGCACAAAGTAGAGTAGAACAGTCAGCATGAGACATCCCATAATGTCACGTTCATACAGTTACAGTATTACAGAACTAACACAAAGTAGAGTTGAACAGTCAGCATGAGACATCCCATAATGTGGTTCATACAGTTACAGTATTACAGAACTAACACAAAGTAGAGTAGAACAGTCAGCATGAGACATCCCATAATGTCACGTTCATACAGTTACAGTATTACAGAACTAACACAAAGTAGAGTTGAACAGTCACCATGAGACATCCCATAATGTGGTTCATACAGTTACAGTATTACAGAACTAACACAAAGTAGAGTTGAACAGTCACCATGAGACATCCCATAATGTCACGTTCATACAGTTACAGTATTACAGAACTAACACAAAGTAGAGTTGAACAGTCAGCACGAGCACAAAGTAGAGTTGAACAGTCAGCACGAGCACAAAGTAGAGTTGAACAGTCACCATGAGACATCCCATAATGTGGTTCATACAGTTACAGTATTACAGAACTAACACAAAGTAGAGTTGAACAGTCAGCATGAGACATCCCATAATGTCACGTTCATACAGTTACAGTATTACAGAACTAACACAAAGTAGAGTTGAACAGTCAGCATGAGACATCCCATAATGTGGTTCATACAGTTAGGGTATTACAGAACTAACACAAAGTAGAGTTGAACAGTCAGCATGAGACATCCCATAATGTGGTTCATACAGTTACAGTATTACAGAACTAACACAAAGTAGAGTAGAACAGTCAGCATGAGACATCCCATAATGTGGTTCATACAGTTACAGTATTACAGAACTAACACAAAGTAGAGTAGAACAGTCAGCATGAGACATCCCATAATGTCACGTTCATACAGTTACAGTATTACAGAACTAACACAAAGTAGAGTTGAACAGTCAGCATGAGCACAAAGTAGAGTTGAACAGTCAGCACGAGACATCCCATAATGTGGTTCATACAGTTACAGTATTACAGAACTAACACAAAGTAGAGTTGAACAGTCAGCACGAGCACAAAGTAGAGTAGAACAGTCAGCATGAGACATCCCATAATGTCACGTTCATACAGTTACAGTATTACAGAACTAACACAAAGTAGAGTAGAACAGTCACCATGAGACATCCCATAATGTCACGTTCATACAGTAACAGTATTACAGAACTAACACAAAGTAGAGTTGAACAGTCAGCACGAGCACAAAGTAGAGTTGAACAGTCAGCACGAGCACAAAGTAGAGTAGAACAGTCGCCTTGAGACATCCCATAATGTGGTTCATACAGTTACAGTATTACAGAACTAACACAAAGTAGAGTTGAACAGTCAGCATGAGACATCCCATAATGTGGTTCATACAGTTAGGGTATTACAGAACTAACACAAAGTAGAGTTGAACAGTCAGCATGAGACATCCCATAATGTGGTTCATACAGTTACAGTATTACAGAACTAACACAAAGTAGAGTAGAACAGTCAGCATGAGACATCCCATAATGTCACGTTCATACAGTTACAGTATTACAGAACTAACACAAAGTAGAGTTGAACAGTCAGCACGAGCACAAAGTAGAGTTGAACAGTCAGCACGAGCACAAAGTAGAGTTGAACAGTCACCATGAGACATCCCATAATGTGGTTCATACAGTTACAGTATTACAGAACTAACACAAAGTAGAGTAGAACAGTCAGCACGAGCACAAAGTAGAGTTGAACAGTCACCATGAGACATCCCATAATGTCACGTTCATACAGTTACAGTATTACAGGACTAACACAAAGTAGAGTTGAACAGTCAGCACGAGCACAAAGTAGAGTTGAACAGTCAGCACGAGCACAAAGTAGAGTTGAACAGTCACCATGAGACATCCCATAATGTGGTTCATACAGTTACAGTATTACAGAACTAACACAAAGTAGAGTTGAACAGTCAGCACGAGCACAAAGTAGAGTAGAACAGTCAGCATGAGACATCCCATAATGTGGTTCATACAGTTACAGTATTACAGAACTAACACAAAGTAGAGTTGAACAGTCACCATGAGACATCCCATAATGTCACGTTCATACAGTTACAGTATTACAGAACTAACACAAAGTAGAGTTGAACAGTCAGCACGAGCACAAAGTAGAGTAGAACAGTCAGCATGAGACATCCCATAATGTCACGTTCATACAGTTACAGTATTACAGAACTAACACAAAGTAGAGTTGAACAGTCACCATGAGACATCCCATAATGTCACGTTCATACAGTTACAGTATTACAGAACTAACACAAAGTAGAGTTGAACAGTCAGCATGAGACATCCCATAATGTCACGTTCATACAGTTACAGTATTACAGAACTAACACAAAGTAGAGTTGAACAGTCAGCATGAGACATCACATAATGTCACGTTCATACAGTTACAGTATTACAGAACTAACACAAAGTAGAGTTGAACAGTCAGCATGAGACATCCCATAATGTCACGTTCATACAGTTACAGTATTACAGAACTAACACAAAGTAGAGTAGAACAGTCAGCATGAGACATCCCATAATGTGGTTCATACAGTTACAGTATTACAGAACTAACACAAAGTAGAGTTGAACAGTCACCATGAGACATCCCATAATGTGGTTCATACAGTTACAGTATTACAGAACTAACACAAAGTAGAGTTGAACAGTCACCATGAGACATCCCATAATGTGGTTCATACAGTTAGGGTATTACAGAACTAACACAAAGTAGAGTTGAACAGTCAGCATGAGCACAAAGTAGAGTAGAACAGTCAGCATGAGACATCCCATAATGTGGTTCATACAGTTACAGTATTACAGAACTAACACAAAGTAGAGTTGAACAGTCAGCACGAGCACAAAGTAGAGTAGAACAGTCAGCATGAGACATCCCATAATGTGGTTCATACAGTTACGGTATTACAAAACTTTTTGATCAGCCCTTGACCTCACATATAAAATTCTTAACTCTAAAAATAAGTAAATTTATCATTTCATTCTTGTAGTTCTAGATGCAGTGGATTGTGTAGGGATTAATGAACTGACTATCAAACATAGTGTGATATGACTACAGATCAGATATACTTTGACTGAAAACAAGTATGTGTTTTTGATAATGTTTTATTATTATTATCATTATTCATTTAATAATTACTTTTACTACTTGTTTAGAATTGTAAAACCAAAGACATTTAGAGTAACTTCAAGCTACGTAAAGCTAAGTTACATTGAAATGTAATATCATTGTAATTTTCCTAATATTTTATTTTATACATGTATCAAGTTATATTTTGAAGAAAATTATTTGTTAAATTACTATTACTAGTTTTATGATTATTAAGTTGATAAACTGACAATGTAAACTGTATTATTTTTAAGAAGATTTGAATATTATCATAATGTTATTTGTTTCACTACAAAAAAAATTAAACAAATTATGTCATTATACTAAAATTAATTCAATAAAAAACTTTATGGTGAGTATAGTGCTTGAAAGGCAAAAACAATGAAAACAGTTGGTTTAATATTTATATATCAATTAATATTTATTCTTTACAAACAAAATGCATATGGTATACTGTATAAAAAAATACAAATATTCAAGAACAGTTAAACTTCCTAAAGGGTAAACTTGCAACAATTATATATGGTATGCAAAAAAGTGTCACAAGTATTAAAAACAAGTAATTGCAGCAATGATTAATTAAAAAAAATCATTTGCTTATTACGTAAATAAATGTTCTTAATACCAACTTCTTATCAATTCAGTAATTAGAATGCAAACCATGTTTCTAATTTAAGCCCATGAAATCCACATTGAGAGGCAATATATTGCATATATGCGGGCCCTCCCAGGCATACCCCTCGCTCACACTTTGGAAATTGTTGTCTTTTAATTACAGTTTAAATCCTGCAAGTCAAATATGAATATGTATTTTCTTTAAATACAAAATGAAATAGCTTCAATAATTAAGAAATAATTTTTGACAAAAAATGTTAAAAGTACACAACAATGCAGATATTTAAAACAACAAATTTAATAGGTGCAACAAAGAAAACGTAACAATACATTTTAATACATTTAGAAAGAAACAAATTTGTATTTATGTTGGCCTTGTGTTTTATGGTACATGGACAAGTGGAAAGAGTTTTTGCAGCATAATGCTAATTAACATCGTCAGTTTGAAAATTATAATGTAAAATCTTGCACCTGACAGCAATGTATGAGATGAACATGAATGTTACACAATTTAACATAAACTATGAGTACAATGGTTTATTAAGACAAAATTACAGGACAAGCAGAAAATGTGAACACAATAAAAACTGGTAAGAGGATGAACAATGAACACTATCTGGTAAAGATCAGAAATATACCATCAATTCATTTAATTGATACTTCAATCATAATGCTTGTATCACATTGCCGTTTTCAGAGCAAGATGTCCTTACTTGCAAATTTATCAACATTCATTACATGCTTCACAGACCTGTACCATCAATTAGTGCACACTTGATGATTTTATTATTTGCACTAGCAAACATTTTCAGAATTTTGATCATTAAGCACTTATATCAAGTGAGATAATTAAGCCATACGTAGCATTTTAGTTGTATACTAAAAGACAAATTGTGTAACTTGAAACCACAAGAGCGTCTTTTTAGCCACACGCCGAGTTAACATTGAATAAATTACATTGCAGCCCAGAATTTTCAATATGAAGTTCGATGACATTTTACGGGAGCTCGGTGAATTTGGATTCTACCAGAAGAGACTATATCTACTGTTATGTATACCCGCTATCTCTGTAGGATGTTATATGATGATGAACATTGTTCTGTTATATACACCTGACCACAGGTCAGTAAATTCTCTTTATACTATGCACTTTAAAATACAGTGTTTGATACATGTATTGCACGCATTCTTGGTATTTCACTATCAGCAGTTTATTTTATTTTAAAGAAAATCTTGAAATTTCACTTCCAATGTAGTATAACTGTAACAACTTTGTCCCCAAAACTCAACAATGTCATAAATGACTCGAAGCATAGTAACTATATGTAATGTCAAAACACTCATATACTTTTTTCCCTGTAATATAACCAGCAAAGTTTCAGTCTTTTTCTCATAATCTTCCAATTCAGCACCAAAGTAATTACCGACCGGCAGCCAATCACTAGTAACAAGTGTATCAATGCTTTCTATTTTGCATGTTATACAAACAATTCTCATTCACTCAGATGTAAAATACCAGGCCTGGAGAATGATACATGGGAAATACAAGGTGACTGGCATCAGGCAATGGTCAGCCAATATATACCACCAGCATCCGACTATCCATATGACCGATGTCATCTATACAAAGATCTTCCTGGGAACGTGTATGACAAGACCAGTAAACCAATCAATGGTAGCGACTATGAATGTACTGAATGGGTTTACAGCACTGAGGTTTTCATTGAAACATTCACATCCAAGGTTTGACTCTTTTGACTGTGTCTTGCAAGTATAGTATAACCGCAATAATAAGACAACCTTTGGCACTATTGAAAACTGGTCTTCTTATTGAGATGGTCTTAATTTTGAGGTGGTATTATTATTGAGGTGGTCTTTAGGTGAAGTTTTACCGTGTAAAGAATGACTGAATTGTTTGTTGGACATCAGAGTTGGACTCTCATGTCCAACAAACTAATAGGCTAATATCTTACACTTTTTACTTGAATACAGCCTCTACATAAAGTATACAAGATGTTGTTGCTGCTATTACTGCTGCTGTTGTTGCCGCTGTTGTTGTCGCTACTACTTTGCTGTTGTAGCTACAGCTGTGGTGTTTATTATTGGCATTTCTTCTGTTGTTGTTCTAGCAGCTGTTGTTGTAATTGTTCCTTTGTTCTTGTTGCCGCTGTCATTGATATTGTCACTGCTATATTTGTTGTTATAGTTGTTGTTGCTGCTGTTGATGAAGTTATTGGTGCTGCTGTAGTTGTTGCTGCAGCTGTAGTTTTTGTAATGATTGCTGCTGTTCTTTTTGTTGTTGCAACTGATGGTCACTATTACAACTAAAACTATTATCATTGCCATTAGTCATAACAATTTGAAACCAGAGGGACAAATTACATGTATTTTAGTGTACAAAACAATATTGGTGACTAACTGCTTAAAACTGCTTTAAACCATTTTTGTTTTTATTTCCAGGAAGACTTTGTTTGTGGAGACGCACTGAAAACGTCACATTTACAACTTGTCTTTTATTTTGGAGTGCTTGTTGGTGATCTTGGGTTTGGATTACTGGCTGACATGTTAGTATACCAAGGACTTATCTATCTTATGTTCAGATAAATGTTTAAATCTAGGACACCATTTACATGCATAACAAACTGAAACAACATCTTTTTTTTTAATTTGCCATGCCAAGTTAACCATGGAATGATGATTTCCCATCATCCTGTTACTGGAAAGTAGTAATAAGTATGTATAACTGGAAGAGTTTACTTTTTGAAAGGGCAATTAAAAACAAATACAAAAGTGATCTTGCACGTAGTTGATTCAAATTAGTTGAGAATATCATAATTGTGAGCATGATGTCTATTAGTCAATACTTTCCATAACACATTTTCATTGGCTGACCACTTCACAATCTAAAGCACAGGCGGTAATAAAATTGTGTATATTTGTTCAAACTATGTATACCAGTATTTTTTAGCCCTGTCACATGCCACATGGTCGACCTTTATTGATAAGATCGTGTCCATATCCATTTAAATCTGTGTTACAATTCACCAACGGGATACTGTATAAGTAATGCAGTAAATCTTGTCGAATTTGAGTAGAATATGTACGGCAAGAATACACAGCTCAATAGACACAATGTCATGTAAACCTTAATCTTACTATAATAGTTAGTAACCAAATTCATACTACCAAACCTATCTGACCATTGGAACTCAATGAATATTCAAGGTGAAAGTACCTTCAGCAGGTAAAACAATCTAACTATACCTAGGCTTTCCCTACAAAAACAGTGAATTACTTTCAGGATAGGAAGAAAGAAAGCCTTGTACATTTCATCAATACTGCTGTTTGCAAGTTCAATGAGTGTACCATGGTCAACCAGCTTCTGGGTGTATCTAGTGCTTGAGTTTCTAGTAGGAGCAGCGTGCCATGGTGTATTCATGAGCTGTTGTGTTCTTGGTAAGTACTTTACACAAGGGGACAGGCAGAATGTATGAGAAAGGCAATGGCAGAAGTCAATATACTGTAAATCTCTTATATTTCATGTGATCAGTATTAATCGAACTTAGTAGACTATTCTAGAGTCTTTATCCCTTCTATAGCATATGTATGTACTACACATATACAGTAAATCTTGCTGATGCGACCACGTGTCTTATGCGACCATTTGCAGTAAGCGACAAATTAAAATTCCCGCCCGAACATTTTTTACTATATAAATAGTATCTATGAAACGACTTTTCTATAACGCGAACAGCGACCGCATTAAACCAGTCCCGACAGGTAAAAAGATAGTTAAATAATCGATTAAACGACCACATGCACTTAATCCCAAGGGGCATTTCACACCTGATTCAAAACTGCATTCGAGCATTGTCCTTTAACAATTGAATAAACAATTAGGCGTGATAAATGCGACACAGTTATAAAACGACGTAAAATAGTTGATATATGTGTCCACTCGAGTGGGAGTCTTAAATGAAAATGGATTACAAGGCATAATGATCATAATTTCCACAAGAACTAAGTTCATGTAACGTCGTTGCTAAGCGACTTATGTTGCTTGATGTCAGAGTTTTTACATTACGATATCCTGAGAAGAAATATGGGAGAAGAAATTGTTATGCCCACTCGCCAGCTTTTATCTTTACTTTAAAGATTGTTGTGCCGACAAACTTCTTTATACTCACTGAGAGAATTCAAGAATTAGGTATTTGTACATACTTAATGTTCTATTGCCTAGTGAGCTGACAGAACAGTTTAAATTTACGAGCTTTGTTTCACAACATAGATAAATTTAAATGAAATTATACGTTTTGATTGTTCAGTTGGACATTTATTTGTTCTTAACTGTTATTAAATTTGTCGATATCTATTATGAGACCACTTTATTAAGCGACCACTTTTTGGCTGTCCCTTGGGTGGTCTCTAATACATGATTGACTGTATACATATACTACAATATCCGTTGAGTTTGCATTACATTATTTATACTACAGAAGGGATAAAAGGAGAGAATGTGTGACATCTCATAAGTTTGAAAAATAACCTTCTAGGAATCATTAGCAAGGTCTAAACTTACCAGGAGAGTAATTTGCATGTTGTGGTGCATTTTGTAAGCAAAATTTCACTTCAATAAATTTGCACTGTCTATTCTCAAAATATTAGCAAAAGTAAAGCACTCACTCATAATACACGCACCCGACTCTCAGAAGCAAACTGTTCTCATTTATAGGGCTACTGATTCTTTGTTATATGATCCACAGAAATAAGTTCATATTGCAGATAGCTGCACAGTCTAGTTATAACTTTATAAATGTATATTGATGACAAAATATAGCAAAAAACAGTACAAAATCTGTAAATCTAAAATGTAAATCTTCAGTTCTTATTTCAATTGTGCAGTGTTGGGGAGTAATAATTAATACAAGAACCAAATAATGGTCAGTTATAAAATGTAAGTGTATTTACAGGTTTGGAAGTTGTCGGACCATCGAAAAGAGTCTGGGCCGGCGTTGTCATTCATGGATTCTTTACTATTGGTCTGTGCTATCTGTCGGGAGTGGCTTGGTTATTCAAGCATTGGTTCTACATACAAATAGCAGTAGCCGCACCATGTGCACTCTATCTCACATACTGGTGGTAAGATATAACTTTGAAAAATACAGCGCAACCTCTCCAGGGTATTCTTCTCTTCAGTAACAACCTTCCTTCAACAACACAATGATTGTTTCTTATAGTAAGAACATACCATCACTTTCACCTCTTCAGTAACAACCTCCCTTCAACAACACAATGATTGTTTCTTATAGTAAGAACATACCATCACTTTCACCTCTTCAGTAACAACCTCCCTTCAACAACACAATGATTGTTTCTTATAGTAAGAACATACCATCACTTTCACCTCTTCAGTAACAACCTCCCTTCAACAACACAATGATTGTTTCTTATAGTAAGAACATACCATCACTTTCACCTCTTCTGTAACAACCTCCCTTCAACAACACAATGATTGTTTCTTATAGTAAGAACATACCATCACTTTCACCTCTTTAGAACAAAAACCTCTCCAGTAGCCAAGCCTTGCAGCTGTAAGGAAGTAACTCTGGAGAGACTGTGCTGTTCAACTAATAAATGTATACTCTACCATTCCAAATATGAAAATTTGAGAACTAAAGATGCAGAAGAAGACAGGTGAGTACTGGTTTGATTATAGCATGAATGCTAGGTTGGCTGACAGCAGCAATATATGCTAGGTTAGCTGACGGCAGCAATATATGCTAGGTTAGCTGACGGCAGCAATATATGCTAGGTTAGCTGACGGCAGCAATATATGCTAGGTTAGCTGACGGCAGCAATATATGCTAGGTTAGCTGACGGCAGCAATATATGCTAGGTTAGCTGACGGCAGCAATATATGCTAGGTTAGCTGACAGCAGCAATATGTAATTGAAATACAGGTAAAAGTCAACATCATAAAATATCAGTGTGAGGCAGAGAAATGTACAAGATAAACAAAAGCAACATGTTGAGCAAGTTAACTGTCAAAAGATGAAGAGAATACTGTTAAATATACGTGATCTTGACCTTTGAGGTCTTGCATGTGACATATCATCTCATCATGGTGAACATTTGTGCCAGGAATAATCCCCTTATCAATGACAATGTCATATTCTGGACAAGATGTTAAGACCCACTTTGACCTGTAACCTCTATGTATGATCTTGACCGTGAGCTACAGACACGGGTCTTATGCGGGACATAGCGTCTTATAAAGGTGAACATTTACGCCAAGTAATTTTATGAATCCTCTAATAAATGACAGGGTAATGGTCCAGACAAAACAATTCCGGATTGACACATGCACCAAACCACCATTGTTGCCACTATGTCGAGCTCAACGCAAGTTGGCTCGGCATTAATCAAGGAAAGATTCTAAACATATTTCAATGTGATATTAAAATAACTTGAAATTTAGATAATTAAAATGTAAGCAAACCAAAACACGCACTTCGTAAGTGGTACTAACGTCAACCCTTAAATTGATTACAAACAAATTGTCTGGAAAATTCAGTTGAAAGAATGACAAAGTATTAGTAGAGCAAATATTAAGGGGATATTAAATTTAATGCTTTAATAGGCTTACTTAAATAAATATTTTGGACATAATGGCAGAAATACAATAGGCAAGAATCTGTTATAATCATAATTGATTTTTCAGGTTGATACCAGAATCTCCACGCTGGCTGATCAGTATGGGTAAATCAGAGGAGGCAGAGGCAATCATTAAACGAATGGCTGAAACCAACAAAGCCACGCTTCCAGAGAAAATGTTTGGTGAAGACACAGTTACTAAACAGAAAGGTGGAAAGTTGTGGGAACTCTTCACTAACAAAGTTTTATTCATCAGAACAATGATAATTTTCTTCAATTGGTAAGATAAGCGACAGCATTTAAACCTTGTAAAATTATAATTGTTCTCAGTAATTAAAGAACAAAAACAGAGAATCAGTGTATATTGAATAAGTAATATAAGCGTTGTTATTAACCCATTCAAAGCAAAAAATTGCATCTCTTTTTATGTATTTGAAAATGGTTGAATACTGTAGAATTTGTTGAGTGAGTGCATACTTAGGTATAATATGACCTTACTGTACTTGTATGTTTGAAAGTAAGCGCATGTTAAATCCATACCATCAAGTTTTACCTAAAAAATAGGCACATGTAAAAAACTATGCCCCCCCCCCCCAAATGTTAAAGGTCAAAATGGAGATAATTGGCCATTGTGTTATAGAGTTGAATGATTCTGTTGCATTGAATGGTATTTTTTCGATTATATTGTTTGGTGAGATGCATCAGTTTCTGTTAATCATGTTTTTTGAACAGTTTTTAGTAACTATTCAAACAATTTGAAAGTAAATTATTTGAGGTCATTGTCATGAGACATTGTTATACAGTTAAATTTTCAATCATTCTATATTATATACAATCAGATTTCTTTTAGTTGAATTCGAGTTCAAAATTTTATTTCAAAAACTACATGGTTTCAAATAGCCGTTATCAATTTGATGTGCCTAAGAAGACACATCGGGACCTGATATTTATTTTGAATGTAACTAAGTATTTGGATACACGGTTGTCGAACAAACAAGGTCTTACTGTATAAGGCATGGAGCAAACACCTATGAAACTGAAATTTCACTTGAGAGAGAAAGAAATCGAAACTAGAGCTATCACTGAAGGTGATTAATACCCCCACAATACCGCTTTGTCAGACATATTTTTGATAAATTCAAAGATGGCCGCCAGTCAAGACAATGAAATTATTTATCACTATCTATCACTACAGGACCACAATCAGAATGTGCCGACAATATACACAACTAGGCTTGGTAGAAATAATTCATGGAAAACCATGTTATGTGACATGACGGAACAAGTGGTGATTCCCATATAGCCCCCATTGCATATTTTGAAGTGGGGTTATAATAAGAATTGTGTACATTTTAATATTTCGGAGGTGATATGAATACCACAGTATGGGAGTCAGGTCAAAATCAATAAAATAGAAAAAATGAACAGTAATATATAGCACTTTGTCACAAAGAAATATAATGATACATTCGACTAGAGTATGAACTAGTAACACCAATATATTTGATTTTAACTCCCAAGATCTGAACATTTTGCATTCAAATTCGAACAAATATAGCAACAAAGCGTATTAAATTGATACAATTTATATTCGCAATCAAGACATTTTGTTCCATTGTCCTTGACTGCAGTTTCACAGATTTAATCAAATAATCAAACTACCTGGATATAACATTATATTATGCCTTATTTCAATGGATTTTAAAAGAAATCCCGTTATTTTCACTGAAAGGCGAGTCTTCAACAACAAAAACAAACCATTTGCTAGTATCTGAATGTAATAAACCAAAAATGCTGCCAACAGAACAGTAAGAACTAATCAACAGTTCCTGTGAAATAAAAAACTGAACTTGTATAGAATTGCTCACAAAAAGCTGGGCAAAATGGAACTAAATCAATGCAAAATATATCAAACAATATGCTAGAAATAACAGTTATTTTCACAGAAAGATAAGTCGTTTACAACTAAAAACAAACCATTTGCTAGTAAGTGAAAGTAAGAGAAACTATTTTTAGTAACAGTGACCTTGACCTTGGCCCCACCAGCCCCAATATCGAACTTGACCTGTATCTTCTGATGTTACACCTGTGTACCAAAAATTTTTCAAATCTGTCTAGCCTTTCATGAGTTATCGTCCGGAAACCATGAAAACCAAGAGAAACTATTTTTAGTAACAGTGACCTTGACCTTAGCCCCACCAGCCCCAATATCGAACTTGACCTGTATCTTCTGATGTTACACCTGTGTACCAAAAAATTTTCAAATCTGTCTAGCCTTTCATGAGTTATCGTCCGGAAACCATGAAAACCAAGAGAAACTATTTTTAGTAACAGTGACCTTGACCTTGGCCCCACCAGCCCCAATATCGAACTTGACCTGTATCTTCTGATGTTACAACTGTGTACCAAAAATTTTTCAAATCTGTCTAGCCTTTCATGAGTTATCGTCCGGAAACCATGAAAACCGACAGACCGACCGACCGACAGACCGACCGACAGACCGACCGACCGACCGACAAGCTCACTCCTATATACCCCCTCAAACTTCGTTTGTGGGGGTATAATTATTGAGTTCTATAAACAGTGTGGCAAGCATTACAAAACTTAAGTCAAAATTAGGAGCATACTCCTTATATATAAGCACATAAAAGTGCATATGTTTTTTCAACAGTTTCTGCAGTATTTCATGATTTAAATCCTTCATTTTCTTGATATTGAAGGTGAATAAAAAATAGCCATTAAAAAAAGGATTATTTAAAAAGAAAATCATTTTTATTTGTAGACATGTATATTTTGCGGCACAGTTTTATATACTAACAACTTATCAATAACAAAAAATGCCATATCAAAGAAAGATTTTGAGTCAATGACATTATTAAATCTCATCATTTGAAAATGTACAGCAACAGGATATTAACCAAGTCTGTAAAGCACTGAATGAAACCTCGAGGACAGTTTTACAGATTTCCGTAAAGTTTCTTTAAACTACAAGAATAATTAACACTGCCAGGAATTCCTACTTCCACATTTCTTCAAACTATTCCTAGATTTTTCGGCCATTTGCATATCAGTGTTGTGTTAACCAATAAAATCTTACGTTAACCACCAAGGCAATTTTTCTTCAACCAAACAACTTTTGTTACCTTGATGCGGATTGGTTAACCTTTCCACAAAGTGTACGTTACCTTACCAATCTCCATTGAGTTTCGGTGAATTTACTGAAATCCATGTTGGATCTGGAGTGACCAGCTATCTTAACATCTCGGCATATTTTTATGTTGCACAACAAATCTTAACCTTAAAATTGTGCCGACCATCTTATTTCAAGATATTTCTTGTTTAAGCATATTTCTAATTCCTGTTTCAGGATTATCGTAAGCATGTGCTACTATGGTGTTACCATGTATGCAGGAACTATAGGAGGAAACTTCTATCTAAACTTCTTCTTGTTAGCCATCGTAGAGTTTCCAGCATTTGTTTGTATACCTATGTTAGACTACTTTGGCAGAAAGTGGACACATATCATATTTATGTGGCTGGGAGGATTTGCGTGCATTGGAACCATATTTACGGTCATATTTGGCGGTGAAGGTACAACTTTAAGACAAACTATTTATTAAGTGTGTCAACATACGTCTGAAGCGTACCACAATATATTGCAATGCATTAGCAATTTAATTATGATTAAAATATAATTACAAATACAATTTTAATCATCTATCTCATTTCAATTTTTGATTAATACCATTATAGGTTTTGCGTAGTTACGTATTCTCTCTCTTATACTACCAGAAATTTCAAATCATAAAAAATGGTACGTTCAATTCATATCAAGATACAGAACAGTTTGGCTGCGTATTGCAATATACCAAGATACCAGTGACATATCATGACACCCTTAGTATTCACACATTGGATGTATGTAGAAGAACACTATCATTTCAATTTTCACACTCTTAATCATAGTGTTTGCCAATGCTTTAATAATTCAAACCAGTATTTGCATGAAATATGCAATCCTGTAAGTTAGCCTGTACTCATTGCTGAATGTTCCAACAGTAAATACTCGCTTAAAGACCACTTCAATAATAAGACCACCTCAAAATTACGAACACAATTTCCAAGTCCATTTTACCCCTCTTTCACTCTCTATTCAACCTCAATATTAAGATCACTTCGATACAAAGACCAGTTTTACAGGTGGTCATATTATTGAGGTTTTACTGTAGTCAACAAAATTTAACTGACAGAGTAAATAACATACAAAACTTTAAGTAGTAATGTGGGTTTGATCAAAGGAATCATTGAGTACTAATACCTAGTAGCGATTTCTGCATTACGTAGATAATATATATGTGTATATTTCAGAACTTCAAACTGATTTCGGGGCTAATTAATATTCAGCTTCAGTTATACTTTAATTATTTTCTTGAAAATTTTCAGATTATCATGCGGTAACTCTAATCCTTTCCCTTGTGGGTAAATTAGGACCTACCGGAGCATTTTCTGTGATATACGTATTCTCATTGGAGCTGTACCCAACGTTACTGCGGAATGCCGGCATGGGAGCTAGCTCTTGTGTAGCCAGGTTTGGTGGGATGGCTGCGCCGTATGTTGCAAAACTGGTAAGCTGTGTTTATGTTTCCTTTTTAAAAATGTCTAAACATCAGAAATATTGCTCAACTAACACAGACTGATAAACCCTTGGCAAACTTACGGTAAAAATCTCGTATTGATGAGGTGCCGCATGACACACACCTCATGCTATAAGGAAATCACAGACGAGTTACGGATGAAAAAGCTCTTCACAAAGGAGATTCCTACTTTTTTGCTTATGAATATTCATGCATTACAAAGTTTTGCTAGCCAATATGCCCAGGGTATGAATAGACTGGGTACATAGGATGAAAATAGAGATGGTTAAACTGAACCATTTTTTGTTGAAACTACACAGAATAGCTCCTAATTTTTTAAGAAAACCTTTCTCACAACTCCTAAATTGAAATCCTAAGGAGAAACTGGTACTCAAATTGTTTATATACAACCATAGGGGGAGCTCATTGGTGGAGATGTTGGCAAAGGTCTTCCATTGGCCATATTTGGTGTAACGTCTGTGATAGCTGGAATTCTGTGTCTATTCCTCCCAGAGACACTTAACCAAAAACTACCTGATACAGTGGAAGAGGCTGCACAATTCACAGGGTAATATAATATTCTCATCTTAGACAGTCAATTAATAAATCAACAGTTGGTTAATTGATTGACAAATTATTTCGTCAACAAGTGTTCAAGTGTTGAAATAGAGCAATAATGTAGCAGATAGGCAGCTCAAGATAAAGTCACAGGTACGAAGCTTCAAAAGGTTTCCCAGGAAGCAGACTTGATTAAAGTAAAACCTCAATAATAAGACCGACTTTGCGGCCATTGAAAACTGATCTTCTTTTTGAGGTGGTCTTATCATTGAGATTGTCTCTAAGAGAGGTTTTACTGAATTATTATCATTTAAATACACAGCATTCATGCATTTTCCTCATCCACATTTTCAATATCGGACAGAAATAATATTAGTATTATTATTATATTCCCAGGTAACAGTCATCAAGAGTGATTTATATACAACATAAAATCTTGTCTCACACTGGATATACAAATAAATAACTAACACTATCATCTGATATGGAAGAAAATGTAATGACATTTATGTTGTTCTGTTTAAATACTTTTCAGTCATAAGAAAGAAAACAAGCAGGAGATCTACATCCCAGCACCAGAAGATCATGTAGAGCAGACCAAGTTCTAGTTTAACCTTACAGCACCAGAAGATCATGTAGAGCAGACCAAGTTTTAGTTTAACCTTACAGCACCAGAAGATCATGTAGAGCAGACCAAGTTTTAGTTTAACCTTACAGCACCAGAAGATCATGTAGAGCAGACCAAGTTCTAGTTTAACCTTACAGCAACTTTCAGCCCTTTTTCAGATTTTGGGGAATTCACTGGACTTCATATAACCAAATTTATTATTGAGATGCTAGATAAATTAAGCAAATTGGATGAATTTCCTGTGAGTTTGACAAAGCCTGGGGAAAAATATTTGCTTTTAACTTTGGGGAATTGGGCCAAATATGAGCCCCAAATTTGCTGTAAAAAAGGGCTGGCTTGTATCACATATTTTATAAATTTACACTGACAAGCAACTGTCTCAACAAGAATCGTCCAAAAGCAAAATTAAAACATACAGCAGAGTCATTCTGAAAGACCCAACAGATTTTGAACAGAGTCTGGCCTAATAGATGACCCAACAACCAGGCATTAGTTCTAAACAGTTCAAATTTATGACTTCATCAAAGAGATTTATATCTCCAATTAACCGAAGAATTTATACTGGAAGTACAAAGAAGATGAGGAGAAATATATCTACTAGAAATAGACACATTAGCACACATTCAGTATATATAGACTCAACATATTGAGCTAGAAACCAATCCAGCTGATACTTGTAGTATCATCCTCGGTCCCAGGCTATTGATAACATAATATATGATACCCTGGACAAATTGGCTAGCGAAACTTCGTAATGCATGAATATTCATTAGCATTGGATTGCTCAGAACCGTGATTTCATCCGTAACTGCTCGGCAATTTCCATATCACATGAGGTGTGTGTCATGCAGCCAATCAAACGGCTGGACTTCACCTCATTAAATATTCATGAGAACAAGATTTTTACAGTCAGTTTGCCCAGGGTATCATATATGTTATGAATAGTCTGGGTACCGAGGACGGGTAGTATCAGAATGATGTTACATGTATAATAGTTAATGACAGCAAAAATGAATTCAAACCTTGATCATACAGGTCTTGTTTTCTATTAATTGTTTGCCTGTTCATTTTTAATAATATACTTAATCCAATACACATAGATTAGTTATCATTTTATATTACATATTGTAGTTCTTAATATTAAAATTTACAACAGACATCAAGTAGTCCATTTCAATGGAGTAAATTAAAGCAGGTGATACTGTACATATTCTCAGTATTGAAGGTACATTAAAGCAGGTGATAATGTACATATTCTCAGTATTGAAGGTACATTAAAGCAGGTGATACTATACATATTCTCAGTATTGAAGGTACATTAAACCAGGTGATACTGTACATATTCTCAGTATTGAAGGTACATTAAACCAGGTGACACTGTACATATTCTCAGTATTGAAGGTACATTAAAGCAGGTGATACTGTACATATTCTCAGTATTGAAGGTACATTAAAGCAGGTGATACTGTACATATTCTCAGTATTGAAGGTACATTAAACCAGGTGATACTGTACATATTCTCAGTATTGAAGGTACATTAAAGCAGGTGATACTGTACATATTCTCAGTATTGAAGGTACATTAAACCAGGTGATACTATACATATTCTCAGTATTGAAGGTACATTAAAGCAGGTGATACTGTACATATTCTCAGTATTGAAGGTACATTAAACCAGGTGATACTGTACATATTCTCAGTATTGAAGGTACATTAAACCAGGTGATACTGTACATATTCTCAGTATTGAAGGTACATTAAAGCAGGTGACACCTTACATATTCTCAGTATTGAAGGTACATTAAACCAGGCGATACTGTACATATTCTCAGTATTGAAGGTACATTAAACCAGGTGATACTGTACATATTCTCAGTATTGAAGGTACATTAAACCACGTGATACTGTACATATTCTCAGTATTGAAGGTACATTAAAGCAGGTGATACTGTACATATTCTCAGTATTGAAGGTACATTTAAGCAGGTGATACTGTACATATTCTCAGTATTGAAGGTACATTAAACCACGTGATACTGTACATATTCTCAGTAATGAAGGTACATTAAACCAGGTGATACTATACATATTCTCAGTATTGAAGGTACATTAAAGCAGATGATACTGTACATATTCTCAGTATTGAAGGTACATTAAAGCAGGTGATACTGTACATATTCTCAGTATTGAAGGTACATTAAACCAGGTGATACTGTACATATTCTCAGTATTGAAGGTACATTAAAACAGGTGATACTGTACATATTCTCAGTATTGAAGGTACATTTAAGCAGGTGATACTGTACATATTCTCAGTATTGAAGGTACATTAAAGCAGGTGATACTATACATATTCTCAGTATTGAAGGTACATTAAAGCAGGTTATACTGTACATATTCTCAGTATTGAAGGTACATTAAACCAGGTGATACTGTACATATTCTCAGTATTGAAGGTACATTAAAGCAGGTGATACTGTACATATTCTCAGTATTGAAGGTACATTAAAGCAGGTGATACTGTACATATTCTCAGTATTGAAGGTACATTAAAGCAGGTGATACTGTACATATTCTCAGTATTGAAGGTACATTAAACCAGGTGATACTGTACATATTCTCAGTATTGAAGGTACATTAAACCAGGTGATACTGTACATATTCTCAGTATTGAAGGTACATTAAACCAGGTGATACTGTACATATTCTCAGTATTGAAGGTACATTAAACCAGGTGATACTGTACATATTCTCAGTATTGAAGGTACATTAAACCAGGTGATACTATACATATTCTCAGTATTGAAGGTACATTAAACCAGGTGATACTGTACATATTCTCAGTATTGAAGGTACATTAAACCAGGTGATACTGTACATATTCTCAGTATTGAAGGTACATTAAACCAGGTGATACTGTACATATTCTCAGTATTGAAGGTACATTAAAGCAGGTGACACTGTACATATTCTCAGTATTGAAGGTACATTAAACCAGGTGATACTGTACATATTCTCAGTATTGAAGGTACATTAAAGCAGATGATACTGTACATATGCTCAGTATTGAAGGTACATTAAACCAGGTGATACTGTACATATTCTCAGTATTGAAGGTACACTAAACACTAACATCTGCATTATGTCATCCAAAATGGAGGACAAGCAACTGAAGCAAGTGAATAAAATATATCTCTTGATATCTCTAGCCATACAGCTAAGTATTGTGTGTATTTGCGTTTATTTATCAATTTCCCATACGGGCAACACCTCCAGAAGAATGTTAGTCATTTTAGATTTTTGGGGGATAGTGCATGATACAGACAATGTCCTAGTTCCAGAAGCACAACTGGTTTTTTTACGTGTTCAATGTTAAGCATCTTACTAGAGACCTCTGTTTTTCAAAGTCCTGTCCGAAAGACTGTTAGTAATGTCAGTGGTGGAGCAGGGAATGGAACCTGCAATCCCTGGCACGTTACCTCTAGACAACTTTCTGGAGCAGGGGATGGTACCTGCAAACCCTGGCATGTTACCTCTAGACAACGGATCTGCTACAAACTGAGCATTAAAAGCAAACAATGTTTAAATAAAGCAAATCTGCTTGAATCATGAGGGCACTTGTTTTTTACCATTTTAAGGGCCGTTCATGTAATAGTAAAATTGTATATTTTCCACCTATTTTCAAAGAAAGAAAAAATTCAGTTTTCTTTTAGTTAAGATTTCTTTTAACAGATGATTACATGTGTCATAAAAATGCTGTTTACTTGTCATGACTGATTAAAATCAGTATAAAAAAATTGATCACATAAATTTGACTCAAATTTTCCCTTTACCAGTATAGGTATTAGTCCCTAAAAGCTGTCCAATGTCCTGCAA
Source organism: Mactromeris polynyma (assembly GCA_032209605.1). Lineage (NCBI taxonomy): Eukaryota > Metazoa > Mollusca > Bivalvia > Venerida > Mactridae > Mactromeris > Mactromeris polynyma. The sequence goes on along the minus strand of JASFXZ010000027.1, from coordinate 3,409,428 downwards.
GCAATGGTGTTGCTAAAAGCTGAGTAAACAAAGAAAAACGGATAGAATAATCACAAACACCAGCGACACTAAGGATAAGGTCAACCTTACAAAATTATTTGTTCAACATAATTATAGTGGGTAGATATGAAGGTAATCATTTAACATTTTTCTATTTTTGTCAAGGTCATACTGGTGTTTACTATTAATACGCTGCTAAAAAAACGTCCTGATTAGACCCCGTAAACTTTGTTTTGAGTAGGGGCCTTTTTCAAGGGTAGGTAGGCTTATGCCAAACAGTTTTCTAATTATGGCCTAAGGACTAACTTAAAGACAGACAGGCAGACTGACAGACAACACAAATACACTACCGATAATACAAGACATCAAGGCATGAACTAAAAAAACAGGTTCATCTGTTTCTTCATTAAATACAGTAAAACCTTGATAATAACACCACCATTAGGACCCTTGAAAACTGGTCTTAATTATGAGGTGGTCTTAATATTGTGGTTGAATAAAGAGCAAAACAGTGAAAATGGACTTGAAATTTGTGTTATAAATATTGAGGTGGTCTTTAAGTGAGGTTTTACTGTAGATGATGTTTTAAATTCAGCCTGTGACACCGAGTTATAACATAAATCACTCACCTTTGAGCATGAACATGAAGGTCAGGAAAATAAACAGGTTATTTATAACGGCCGTGGACTTCCCTAAGCATATGGCAATGCTATAAGGGTTGAGAAAATGCCTGAAATAAATTGAACCATACAGCAACTTGTATTTCAGTGTATTTTTTACAAGCATACAAGATGATTTATGACACCTTATATTCATGTCTATAAAACTACATGCTCGTATTATTTTTGTGGGATATGGACAAAAGTCCTCAAGTCATTTTTGCAGGTATACAAAGTACCCCAAAGATTTTTTTCAGGCGGACAAAATCCTCAAAACTGAAGTTTTATTAGTTCATACAAATATATTTATCATATATTAGTTATACATTTATTCCAAACAAACTTTTCAGCTATGATAAATATATATAAATGATAAACCCATGATGGGTTGTGTATAATGTGTATAATGTGTATGATGTGTATGATGTGTATGATGTGCATGATGTGTATAATGTGTATAATGTGTATAATGTGTATAATACTCACGCAGCAACCATAGAAAGTTGGATCATATCAACGTCATCTTTCTTCAAGATCAACTTCTCAACTCCCACAGCATACTTCTTAACATCAGTCAATTGTTTCTTTAGCTGAAAATTGTTATTTAGAAAATAAAAAGAAACTCAAGGCTATTAGCTGAAAGATATTGAAATATTTACAGCTACAATAAGAGAGTATGCATCCTACATGAGAATAACACTGGGTAGTCTATACATATAACAAGAAGAAAACAACTCAATAAGTGGGTGCCCTGTGGTCGATATATTATTGTTTGTGTGTCCCTCCCTGTATGTGTACCCTAAGTTGATAATATATTTGTGTTCCTCCCTGAGTATGTACTCCCAGGTTGATATCATGTTTGTGTCCCTCCCCGAGTGTGTACTCCCAGGTTGATATCATGTTTGTGTGCCTCCCCGAGTGTGTACTCCCAGGTTGATATCATGTTTGTGTGCCTCCCCGAGTGTGTACTCCCAGGTTGATATCATGTTTGTGTGCCTCCCCGAGTGTGTACTCCCAGGTTGATATCATGTTTGTGTGCCTCCCGAGTGTGTACTCCCAGGTTGATATCATGTTTGTGTGCCTACTCGAGTGTGTACTCCCAGGTTGATATCATGTTTGTGTGCCTCCCCGAGTGTGTACTCCCAGGTTGATATCATGTTTGTGTCCCTCCCCGAGTGTGTACTCCCAGGTTGATATCATGTTTGTGTCCCTCCCTGAGTGTGTACTCCCAGGTTGATATCATGTTTGTGTCCTTCCCTGAGTGTGTACCCCCTGGTTGATATAATGTTTGTGTCCTTCCCGGAGTGTGTACTCCCAGGTTAATATCATTTTTGTGTCCCTCCCTGAGTTTGCCTCCTCACTTTTTGCCTAGAAGGGAAGTTGTGATTTGTGAATGTGGTCTTCCCTGCTCTACACCTTTGACTTTTATCCAACCTGCATCTTGAAGTTGCAACTTTTCCTCATTCGCAGATATGGATACTATACTCCAGAATGTATTGTGCCCTGTTTGCCATAGGCCTGTGTCAGAGAAGCTACTGGCCTGTTTATGACAAACATACATCATTGATAAAACCACTGATTAATCGATGCCTACATAATACACATTGTTTCATATTAAAATGTTGCAAGAGTTTTTTCTGTTCTTAAAGATCTTTCAGGAATTCTGAAACAAAAAATGTATTAAATAAAATACAAACCAGATAATGGCTGAAGTGTTTTCCAATGCTAGCAATGATCAGGCCATTTATTACATCCAATATCTGAAATGAAAGATACAGCTTTCAACAAACAATCATAGTAATACATCCATAAGAATAAAAAACATGCCTGCAGCAGGTAAGTAAAAATTCTACACCAACACATTCATACAATGCAACAAATTCATCATTTCTTCAGCAAGAATTTTAAGATGTTGCTCAATATGCGGAAGGTCTCTAGTGATGCATACATGTAATACGTAATGTATATCAATAACTTCAGTTCAACGCAAGAACTTATATTCTCTATAACTATACCTTAACACTAAAATGTTCATCTTATATTTACTTAAAGGAGTGTAAATCAATAAAAAGAGACACCCCATCTATGGGTGTGTGCAGGTTACATTATCATTGGGACTATTCTTCTCAGTAACTGAGCTTAATGCTATATTACATATAATTTAACATGTTTGTGGAGACACTGACACAAATACTGTCAATCAAGCTGCAGGGATACCTCTTCATTTTCTAACAGAAGTGCTTATAACTCATACTTACAACAAAGAAATAGTGAATCTTGTTAGGCAACATTTTGGTTACCAGACTGAGCACTCGTAACATAACTGGAGTCTGAAACAAAGTAAGACGTTAATTTACAAGACTGAACTAAATTAAGTTGTCTTAGGAATTTTAACTTATAGATTAAAACAAATATTTATATATCACGGTAATTTTGTATCAGTGGTGCTTACAGTCACTTTAATATATAGTTACTTGTAGTTACTAGTAAATAAATAAGAGATCATCACAGGGATACAAGATCATCACAGGGATATGAGATCATCACAGGGATACGAGATCATCACAGGGATATGAGGTTATCACAGGGATACGAGATCATCACAGGGATATGAGGTTATCACAGGGATACAAGATCATCACAGGGATACAAGATCATCACAGGGATATGAGGTTGAGATCATCACAGGGATACAAGATCATCACAGGGATATGAGGTTATCACAGGGATATGAGGTTGAGATCATCACAGGGATACAAGATCATCACAGGGATATGAGGATGAGATCATCACAGGGATACAAGATCATCACAGGGATACGAGATCATCACAGGGATATGAGGATGAGATCATCACAGGGATACAAGATCATCACAGGGATACGAGATCATCACAGGGATACGAGATCATCACAGGGATATGAGGTTGAGATCATCACATGGATACGAGGTTATCACAGGGATACGAGGTTATCCAGAAACCAAGCTCAATCACAACTTTCTGTCACCTGAGGCACATTAATGTGTTTTAGAACCATGGGTGAAAGATAAGTCAATCCCTAACATCAGAAAATTTTACTTTGTGTTTATTTTTTGTAATAAATCTGTAATTTCCAAATGTTTACCAGGCTGCATAATTTTTACTGAAGACACAAAATTATTATTGCGATAAATTGTGTCAGACTCAAATGACAAACTTTGTGGAAGTATAACTATAACACTTGAAATATATTCTATGATTTTTGCCAAGAATATAATATTGTGGCCCTAGTACAAGTATAACAAACGATTTATACATCATTCATACCTCATGGAAAAGATCACCATTATATGGAGATATGTCATTGTCAGCTAAAGCAATACCGTCCAATGCTGTAATAATGAAACATACATTATACAAACACAAGCACTGATAGTAAAGTCAATTACATCCAGTAAATTCTAATTATAATGATTTGCCTTACTGTGATATATACCACTTCTTGATACAATAATATCACATACATGAAGAAAACATTAACCCTTCAGCCAGAATCATAAGGGTTAACATACGGCTTTTGGAAATTCCAGGAGTCAAATGGAAACCCTGCAGGCTGCACATAATGGAATATTTCTGATATAACAATAAGACCTCTGTAGGGCATAATTCGGGTACTTGCAATTCACTACCCACGATACACTCGTCTCTGTAATAAAAATTGCTGAATTGTGATGTTAATGTGAACAGAAGAAATAGATAATTTAAGTGAAAATTACAGCCAAGTGGCAAGTAATGAAGTATCTAGGTGATTTTGATCAAATTACAAATAACCATTACAAGTAACTGAAACGTGCTCATATTTCGCGCTTACAATTAATATACCTACGTACATTAATTACATGAAAATAAAACAGTTAAACTGTTACAGAACTGAAATATTATGCGGCAACAGAAAATTGATTTTTCACTGCATCGCGAAAATATATGACAAATCGATAAAAACGCATCCAACCTTTGCGCCATGATGTTAATGCATTGCTTATCTCAACTCGTTCAGAAAACCATTGTGGGACGTCAGTCCTAAACAGTGACAAACGAATCATTACACCAACAGCAAGGCAAACACCGATGCCCATGTTGAACGCCATTTTTAGGCTTACAATAACGCCCAGCTCAAAGCCGTACTACTATGTCAAACGGCTTTTGATGCTAACGATCAATTTACAATAAATGTATCTGAAATACATATTTTCCATTATTTATATTGGGAACAGATAATTCCATGAAATTTGTATGTTGTCCTCGAGAAATTGTTAGATTAACTAAATTTTATTTATTACCTAGTACCAATTATAGGACACAAAAGCTTTCTTTCGACGTCAGCTGGAACACACTATAATGTACGGTTTCTGATGTTAGGCATGAGAATTAATGCAAAATTTCAAAATCAGCTGAAAATTCGGCAAGGGGTCCAGGGGGTCCGCTGAAGCTCCTGGGTTTTTACCATCTAAGATGTCTTAAATTGTCTCAAAAACGGCCCTTGTGAGCGTCAAATCCGCAGATTTCTGCAAATCAGCGTAAAATTCTCATGCCTGTAATGTAGGCCCTAACCATTTTATCTTGTCACAAACAAAGAACATAAGTAGGACTCACGAAATATGACGGATCATCCTAGTCAATAACCCTTTAATCATTTAATTCCCTTTATACACATCATTTACATTTTAACAATCACATTGTAGCCAATGCTTCTCCAAGCCTTATATTTTGCTTTCAATATTCTTATTTATAACAAGTTCATTTTTCTCAGCATCTGAATCTGTATGTAACAGTAAAAGAAACAAACTCTAGTAGTTGATTTTTCATAGTTTTATTACCAGTACATGTCAACATCTAGTACTAAAGTACATGCTTATTTCACAATAATAAATAAATAAACTGTTATCACAATGACCAGATAATAGAACACAACATGCAGAATGAATAAATACATATATCTGAAATTACTTACCTTTATATCAAAATTTATTCAATTTTATGGCTACATACAAGGGAGTTAACTGGTTTCCATATTACAGGAATAAAAACATCAAAATGTATTACATTTATTACAGCAACTATCAATTTATGTAACAAAAAAGTTCGCCACAGAACAAGTGTTTGTGTTGGTTTGCAAAGTGAAGATTATACTGTCACTACATGGATTAGTTTGAATTATCACAAGGAGCAAAATTTCCTTTGAGATTAAACCTGGGATAAAAAATTTGCGACGTCCCCCATCTTGGGTCTGAATCGAGAGAAAATGACATTTTGTCTGCTGTAATTGTCATATTTAAAACAGCTAATTGGCTGGTATTTATACTTTTTGTGTTAACCTTGTATGTATGTATGTATTTTTTGGTTCAATATTGAGTAGTAAGGCTACAGGAGATTGCGGACTATCGTCAATCAATAAAGTGGCGGTAATTCACAACACTTAACATTAGAGCACGCTAAAGATTGTGAGTAAATAACTTCTTGTTATTGTATCACCAATATCAGCCAGTTTCTAATACATGGTTTATATGTCTGTGATAAAATAAATTACCTCATTAAATAATGGCAAGGAGAAATGAAAAACATTATTTCATTTTATAGAAAAAAAATGCAATTAGTTGCACAGTTGAGCAAGTGTAAGAATGATTAACACAGTATTTGTAACTTAACAGATAATTCATTAATGCAATCGAAAGTGCTCATATACTGTAATTTTTAAAAATGATGAAAACGAAAATCAGCAAAAAGTGACAAAAATGTGAAATAATAATAGGACAAAATGTGAATTCACATTTTAAAAGCAATAACAACCAAGCAACTACATAAAAACTACCAAATATAACAACACGAAAAGCTAAAAAGAGGTAGCAAAACAAAACATAACGTAAATTTAAAGACTAAACTTTTGAAAGATATTGAAGGCATAAACTGTACAACATGTGCATAGCAATAAAGTGACACAGTTTAAAATCTTCCAATGATGTTAAAGATGCAGTGTAAAAATGCACCAGATATACTCAGATCTTTCACAACAAAACGATTTTATCCATCAACTCAACAAATTTTGCATAATGCCATTCTTTCAATGCTGATGTGAACTGTACACTTAGAAAATAGAAATTTATAGCAAGTTTCAAGTGTCCAGTACAGAACTTTGAATACTTATAGCAAGTAATTTTACTAATGTGCTTGTGAAACATGTCAAGATAATACATATACAATCAAGAGACTTGGCAATTTTATTAATTATAGCCATGAGCCAGTATTAAGAACAGACTCAGTATTCCAAAATAACAATTATTATATTAGCATGCATTTCAAATAATACTGATTTTTGGATAATCTTGGATATTGAGCTTGATCATTTTATTTAAGACAATATGTGCACATTGCATGGAAATAAGCTAGATACTGATAAACACTGTACACTACTACACAATGATATACCTTTAATGTTATTACATACATTGCAAAACCTAGTGAGATTCGTCATTCAGATACATTCAAAATACAGAGAAAAACAATGGCTAAAACAAATACAGTGCAAAATCTCCAGAGCAGACCTCTCTTGAGCCACAACCTCTATTAAAAAACATTATAAAATTTCCTGTAGTAAAATTTCTTATCAACAGCTAATATTTGCATCCCTGACATGTTGATGCTCTGAGGTACTGTGCATGTGATGGGATGTTAAGTCACACAAACAGCCAGGGTTATGTGGTGACTTTTCCAGCTATTTGGGTGGAGGAAGAACCTAGTTGTCCTTTGTTTTGGTAATAAGAGGACACCTAGGTAGAACCATTCAGGTACCGACCCTCTGCAAGCCAGCTGGATAGCTTCCTCACATACAAATTCTACATCCCCAGTGGGATACAAACGTGCAGTGGTGAGAGGCCTTCCTCACATACAAATTCTACATCCCCAGTGGGATACAAACGTGCAGTGGTGAGAGGCCTTCCTCACATACAAATTCTACATCCCCAGTAGGATACAAACGTGCAGTGGTGAGAGGCCTTCCTCACATACAAATTCTACATCCCCAGTGGGATTCAAACGTGCAGTGGTGAGAGGCCAGAGGTTTGAAGTAAGCGACTATAACCACTTGGTCATGGAGGCCCCTACACTGTAATGGTTTGGTGGATTTACTGACAGGCTGGAAGACAACATGTCACATTCATAGGGAAAATGAAAGACTGTAACTGTAAAACATCAACTTAGTAAAGTACACTCTGTCTCTGGTTCAAGTGAAACAATGTCCATTTCTTGCACCAATTAGAAAAAACTCATCTATGGGAAAAATCACTAAAGTAACCAAAACGTAAAACTCAATACAAAAAGAAACACAATTTTCACAAATTGTTCATGTTTTTTAAGATGCAGGAAATTAATTCCTGTATTTATATAGCTTGCATGGCTTTATATTGATACTGATGATACTTTCGTGGTGTTTGTCCCGGAATGAATTAAATTTTGATGGACTGTTTACATACCTGGTATTTTCATTACCGCTTTTAGATGTGGAGTTAGCCCGGTGTAAATATCATTTGTTTTTTTATTTGCACGATTGTAAATTCAATTCACAAAAAGTATCACTCATAAAATTACACAAAATATGTTATAAATATTCATTATTGTATCAAATATAATAATTATGATCAGCTTGGTTAAAATCCTATGTTATGTAAAAGTGTGATAGATACATCTATATCAAGCATACACATTATTCCAAATGAATGCCCATACATTTGAACAGGTAGTTCAATCATTGGTTGCTTTGGTAACAATATTCAGTATGCCTGATAAACATAACAAAAACTTGTAAAATTTTCAAGCAAAAAAGAAAAGATTCTTGGTACAATGTCTTGCGTAAAAACTACCTGTCGAACAACAGCGAAGAATTAATATCATTTGGTACAAAAAATAACAACATTACAGGCAAACAAACATTCAGGACATTCTAAAATGCACATTTTACATTATGACTAGATAGAACTAACATGCAACATGTATGTGTACTACATAATTATACTGATTTGAAGGTAATTTGATTCAAGTCATAAACTGACCATGAACATTGTCTGAGCTATGTTATAGGAGTGTGTAGTAAAATACTGTATACATTATGCAAAAGGATTTTTGTCTCTATTTTGCACTGATAACTATGTCATCTAGTGGAGGAGATTTTGCCATATTGGCTTTTTTTCCAGGTTTTTTACCAGTTATTACAACTGGCAAGGAAAAAAACCTGCCTGCGAAAACCCAACCGTGTTAATACATACATAATAATCATTATAAACAATGATAATCATTATAAACAGTCACTAGAGCTTGCAGCAAGCTATACAAATACATAATGCCATGATAATGGTAAAACAACTTCAACTGTATAATAATAAGTCACACAACAATTTTTGATGAGAAAAACAGTAACTAAAATAATAATTAAATGCCTAACTGAATACAAATTTAATGAGTTCACAACAATAAATAAAACTAGAAACTAATTAAATTAAATGTAAATATACTGAACTAAAAAGTAACAGCAAAATCAACCCAAATTATTGCATAAGCAAACACAACATACAGCCTTTCATTTCACTAACAGAGATAACAAGAGTGCCAAACTGTCACAAAATACGCCCGTCATAAGTCAGAGCTCAGAGTTAAAACAAGACAAATTTTAGGTAATTTCTAAAATCAAAGGGTGGTAACTCCCGGGTGACATGAGCGATATGACTGCTTATCGAACTTGGCCGAGATATTATGCCCACAAAAATGTTCACCAAGTTTGGTAATGATCGGATGAAAACTCTTTGACTTATAGAGCGGAAATGGCTAATTTGGCCAATTTTGGATAATTCAAGGGCCATAATTCAGAAGTGCCAGAAATTATACATGTAGTTGTAAATATCAATCGTGTATACATCATCTTGTATACAAATAATACTTGCTACACACCATATAAAAATTTAATTCAGTTTCTATGCCATAAATGCAAATGCCCTACATCCACAATTTAACACATTATCACATATCATAAAGAATTGCAGGCAAAATGCTATCACATCTAAAACATTTCCCAATACAGAAAACATAAATAGCTAACAAAAGACTATTTTCAAGATGACAATTTTTTATAAGCGTAATATCCAGTGCCTGCAGCTACACCTAGTCCGACGGCTCCAATAACGAACGGCGAGGCAGTTTTCACGTTTTCCCAAGCTATAGTCAATTTCACGTTAGCTATCTCTTTTTCAATCCTCTGGAAAGCTGGTCTCTTTTTAACTTGCCAGAAATAATGTTGAACACATGGGCATTTATCAACGGGGAAATATCTTCCATCTAACCCAAGTAACGATAGTCTACTCAACAATACAGCCAGACTTATATCAGCTGCCGTAAACATTGGTCCGAACAACCACAGTTCATCCGAGTAATCACTGCCTTCTAAAATTAAAGTGAAATACAATGAGTTATATCAAGCATTCATTCAGATTTCTTATTGTGCCAACTCTACAACTTTTTTATAACAGCCAGATTCTATGATTATTACTGAGTATTATTTTTATAATTATGCAAAATGTGAATGCATGTGAATTCAGTCCGGCATTAGTTCAAGAAATAACCGGATGTTGATCCATCATGAATAATATACGTTTGCATGAGCAGATACTAAATGTTTACAATCAGAACAGAGATCTGTAAGTCAACATATACTGCATAATTAATAATACATATTATGCATTCTATTGATCAGTCAGTTATATTTTTAGAATGGAGTAATCCGAATTTGGTAACAGGTAATCCATGATATACAATGAAATTCAGACAGCTTCAGTCATCTATTAAATCCTACATAGATTTCTGAAGAATAATATTACCCAGCCATGGTGAATTAAGTGAACTGAATGACAGGAAGTACCGAAACGTCAGCATACAAAATATGGTATGAAATCAACAAACAACCCTACATATAAAGGAAATCAAACACAGCATTCAAAACATAAAACACAGGCATGAGAATGCAAAATTTCAAATTCAGCTGAAAATTCGGCAAGGGGTCCAGGGGGCCGCTGAAGCTCCTGGCTTTTAAGCATCTAAGATAGCTTAAATTGTCTTAAAAATTGCCCTTGTAAGCGTCAATTCTCATGCCTGAAAACAGGTAACTTATATTTCTCCATACCTTCTTTTATTTTCTTAAGTTGATTTTCTACAGTATTAAACAATGGAGTCAGGTCATCTAACTGAGATTGGACTTGAGTTTCTTCTGATATAATATCAAAGTTGTGAGCCACAGTCTGGCTTTTGGAGAGGTAGGCATCACGTAAGTCAGGATGCTTCGTGGCAAGTTCAGTCAACATACTCATCCTTTTGGCAAAATTTTCTGTAATTCAAGTAACATAAATTCATCAATGCAACATAATATTATGATAAAAACCCACAGACTAAAATAGGACCATCCCCTGTGGTAAAACATGGCAACTTTCTCTGAACATGAATATTTATCTCTCCATTAAAGGAACAATGCAGACTGAAATAGCAAAAATATTGTGATGTAAGAGAAGTCTCCAAACCAACATCATAGTCATTTCAGCCTAAATGCCAAATTAGAATTTAGAGCTATCACTGAAGGTGATTAATACCCCTGCAATACCATTTCGTCCGACTTTTTATGAGAAAATCCAAGATGGCCAGCAGTTGACAATCCTGAATATGATAAAAAACGTATGTCAAGCGCTACAACTCATCATAAAGATTATTTGTGCAAAGTATCATGAAAAATCTCCAAAAAATGTAGAATAAGCTCACTCTAAAATCAAAGGCAAATAATTGGCCATCTTGCATGTGATTGGGAAAAACATTTTATGTCGCGTACTGTAAATTATCATGTAAATTGTTTGTTGGAAGTTTCATAAAAATCCTCAAATATAGCAGAATAAGTTACTCTGAAAATCCAAGACGAATACCAGGATGCCATTTTGAATGTAATTGAAAAAAACATTTATGTCATGCATTACAACTCAACATGTAGAATATTTGTTTGAAGATTCTTGAAAATTCTCTAAAAGCTGTAGAAGTAGTTCGCTCCACAAAGGCATTTTCTATCATTGAAGGGCAATAACTCTTTCAAAAATAATGCTCCCGGAACATGCTGATGATAAGCACAACTAGGCTTGCATGAGTTTTCACTGCAATCCTCCCAGTGGTTTCAGGAGGGTAATAGATAGGTTGTGATATGACCTGATGTGACAACGTGCATGATTCCTATGTATCCCCTACTTCACTTTGTGTAGCAAAGGTATAAAATATGTCAGGTCATTGTCAATATAATTGCAATAACTACGTTATTAATAATTGATTATAAATTGATTATAATACAAGAATTTACAAAAGAACGTTAGCTCCTACCTTTCATACTGTTTTGTGTAGCATACGGTAACTGACAGCCAGAAGTGGATAACTGTGGGTGATATATAATTCCATAAGTTATAACATCCACTTGAATATTGTCTAGTAGTTTTCTAAACTTCTGAACATTCTGTCCAAGTTCTGATTCTGTGCTAGGAACTAGGGCATGACCTGTCAACATAAGCATGTGTCATGTGTTTCAACAATATTCAACTGCACGCAGTAAAACGTATTCACAAGGAACAACCTTTTGGACCTGAAAATTTTCTTACTATCAGTTGTTCACTATCAGGGGTTCCATTTGACCCTGAAGTTGATTCTTTGACCCCATGGAATTCTCAAAAAGCCACATTCTGACCCAAATAATTGACCCCAGACTAAAATTCTTCTCTAAATTGAAGGTAATTTGGCTATAAAATGGTTATATAAAAACTATCAAAATGGAACCCCTGATTATATTCCTAATGATCTGAAAGCAAAATGTGCATTTAGGGATTTACAATGTGTTCCCTTTATCCAAGTGTTCTTCACATTAATTAGTATTCTATATGTTGTAAAACAGCTTATAGAAATGCATACAGGGAAAATCACAAAAGAAGTTATATTATTTACATGGCCTTAGTACACTCCTTTTAAAGCCATAATTCCAAAATATTTGATAAGAACAAGTATTCTGGAGATTATGATGATGTGCAGTTTATCACATAAAAGAATATTGTCTTATCCCTATTATTTAGTATTAACCTCAATAACAAATGAATGCTTAATACAGGCATGAGAATGCAAAATTTCAAGATCAGCTGAAACTTCAGCAAGGGGTCCAGGGGGCCGCTGAAGCTCCCGACTATTAAGCAAATAAGACGGCTTAAATAGTCTCAAAAACGGCCCTTGCTAGCATCAAAATTCTCACGCCTTTTAATATGAAATACTTCAAGAATTGAAATTATCTAACATGTTACCTGCTTTTTCTGTCACTTTACTTATATAGTCAACGATGTCATTAGGATCAACAATGATCTTCCTCATATGTTTAAGCACAGGTATATGATAGCCCTCTGGATTCAACCTAACATACCAAGGTTCATTATGTTGTCCAGAAAATAAACTAACATATTTTGGCTTGAATGGAACTTCTTTCTCAAACAAAGCAAAAAGGACCTGAAAGGCAAGAAAATATTTCATGAAAGAGAGATTAAGTTGTTGCAGGGAAAGACACATATATACGACAATGCCTCCCAAGACAGACCCCAGGGAAACAACATTCTACAAAACATAAGGGGCTCCTAGACATTTCGAACCCTAAGACATTTTCGACCCCTGATTTGTATTAGACTATTCGACCCCTGATTCATGTATACACTGAATGAATTTTCTAAACATCCATGTAATAAAATACAAATTTAAGAAAACAGTTTTATATGCCGACTTAAAATTTGGCATTCTAGTATTAATACTCTTATACTCTCTAGACTTTCACAAAGGAAATACCTATTTATCGTCATGGTTGACCATGCGTGACAGCGGGTACGATTTTCAACTTTTGACACGAGGATCACGTGTACTATGTAGTAAGCGGTGAAATTCATTTCAATGCAATCCACGTTGTATGTCCAACATGGAAAACATAATAGATGCTGACAAAGACCACCGACGAAAGTGCCAGGGTCGTCGGTATGACTGATGCTGGTACTCCGATTCGACAGATATGATTAACTTTATAAATTAATTAATCAATTCAAATAGTATTTGGAAAAAATCATAAAAATATATAATTTTTGTATTATTTACTACCTTTTATTCATATTTCTGGTTGCCCGTCTGTTAAATAGGCACAAATGTATACATTTGTTTCTGTTCTTATATTTTGATGAAGTGGACGTTCAGAAATTGTGTTCAGTGTATACCAAAATTATGTTCTATGGATGATAGCCATTTTGTTTGTGATAATGAGTATTTGTATTTTCTTAATATGTAAATAAGGTTTATTGCTTTTATTGGTCTTTTTGTAGTTTTAGACTTATGTCGAATAGAGGCCCACTTCAGTGAACACATCACTATCCTTGCTAACTGATAAATGTTGTGTGCTCAGTGGCACGGACAAAATGGTTTATAATAAGGCCTAAATTAAAATTAGGTTTGTTTGCCCTTTACCGACCGACCCGAGATTTGGCCGCCGACTCAAAAGATTTTATTGCAAAATTCGGATTTTTTTTTGGTTATAAACCCGACTATACACCATTATGTCACACTACGATGTGTGCAGTTTGTTCTTCTTAGTTACAAAACAATGACTATTTTTGTTTCATTATGTTTGCCTTATGATAACTTCCTCTTGCTAGAAAAACTTTGGAACCCAAAGTTAGAAAAAAGTATGACACAAAAATGGTCATAGTTGCCCTTATAATATTTTCATCAGTAATTATTGAAGCCTCGTGCTCATACTCACTAAAACAGACGGGCTATATAAAGTATTAAAAATAAGTACACATAAAAGTGTCAATTTTGCTTTCATTTTACCAACATTAATTTTGTCTGAATTGATCCGAGCCTATTATGTTAACCATGTTTTGACAACCACATGTCATTTAATCGTATCTTATTTAATATTTACAATTATTTTACTGTACCCGCCCACCAAATGTACCATGTGCCGAAATTACCACGCACGAACAATACATTTCTAGATATGGCCCAATATGTGCACCTCTGCGCAAGTGGGTCCATTAGTAACCCACTCATTCCTTTGGTAACTGAAAGTTACTTGTTCTATCTCTTTGGTTACTCACTCTATTTAATGACAGGCAAGGGTCTGTTTTCATATTTTGATAGAATGAGAAAAGTTACCATTAAATAGAGTGAGTAACCAAAAGTAACTTCAAAGTAATCATAGATTTAGTGTAGTAACCTGGTAACTGGAAATGCAAGGGTTAATTTTTCATATTTTGATAGAATGAGAAAGTTACCATTAAATTGACTTAGTAACCAAAAGTAACCAAAGACATAGAGCAGTAACCTGGTAACTGGAAATGCAAGGGTTGATTTTTCATATTTTGATAGAATGAGAAAGTTTCTAATGCATGGGTTGTTTTTCATATTTTTAAGCATTATACTAGGGTAATGTTGAAGAAATTCTCCAAAAATGTGAGAAGTAACCAAAGAGATAGAACAAGTAACCTTCAGTTAACAAAGGAATGAGTAGGTTACTAATGGACCCACTTCCGCAGAGGTGCACATATTGGGCCATATATGTACATTTCGACTAAAACATATTAAAATTTCCACAATGAAATAAAATATTTTTCCTACCTACCTACCCAACTCTAAAATCTAGGGTCGGTAAAGGGCAAACAAAGACTTTTTTAATTATGGCCTAACCTATCTGTGGTAATGGACGTGTTTTTATCAGTAATTAAATGAACTGTGTTTTCTGAATTTAAATTGTTTACACTGTCAGTTTCTTTTGTAGTTCTCAAATTTGTGTGATAAAAGATAATGATGATTGATGAATGTCATAACAATAATATGAATAAAAAGACAAATAGGTAGAGTTCCTTCTATTGTGAACTTTACAGAAATGAGACAGTATAAATTAT
The DNA here is from genome assembly GCA_032209605.1 of Mactromeris polynyma. Classification (NCBI taxonomy): domain Eukaryota; kingdom Metazoa; phylum Mollusca; class Bivalvia; order Venerida; family Mactridae; genus Mactromeris; species Mactromeris polynyma. The sequence continues at coordinate 3,393,752 of JASFXZ010000027.1, read as the reverse complement.
TTAGTCCAATTATTGTCTTACCAGTTGAACAACATTTAAGTCATATCATGTTAACCCAGCCAAGACTCTTAGCAAAATTTCTTGTACAAGTCTATATAATCAGACGGAAAGTTTTATACTCTTATATTGTATGTGCATTAACATATATGACAGTCATAGATTTCAGCATGGACATTATCAATCAATTATATTATCTTTTAATCAACCTTTTATTCTCTGTCTACTAAATCTCTGAACCAAAAATTGTATTTATACGTCAACTATATATTTAACATTTATTTATACATGTACAGCTATTAAATGATCAGTTATAAATATGTTATATTTATAAGGCGACTTATACTAGACCCATTGCCTTTTGTGGCGGGTGTTTTCATACTGTAGTGGTGTGGGGTTAGACGGCCGCCCGGTTAGCTCATTCGGTCGAGCACCGTACTAGTGTTTAGGGGGACATGGGTTCGAGCCCCACATCCGGGCACTTTTCCCCCTTGATGTACTTTAATGGTGGCAGCGGTGTTTGACAGGCCACGGTGGTTGAGCCTCAAATGCCGGAAGGTGGAGGAGTGTAGTGTTGTGGGTTTAGACGGCCACCTGGTTAGCTCAGTTGGTAGAGCGCAATACTAGTGTTTAGGGGGTCATGGTTTCAACCCATATCCGGCGCAGTTTTTTCTCTTCATTTACTTTATTACTTTTTGTATTTATAAATGTTTATATTAAACTAATTTAGATGTTTATACACAAGTCACTATAAATTATAAAAGACTTCCTTCCCTCCCTCCCTCCCTCCCTCCCTCCCTCCCTCCCTCCCTCCCTCCCTCCCTCCCTCCCTCCCTCCCTCTTCGAAATGGTAAGGGGTCGAAATGTCCTGATACCGCATTAGGGACTGAGGAGATGCAAGGGTAAACATGTATGGTATTGAACAATTCAATACTGTCTTCCTGTCAAGAATGTTCACAAATGACAGCAAAATGTAAAAAAGCAAGTGCTAAACATGTGTATACATTAACAATATATCATCACATCAACCAGAATTGATTACACTTTACAGATGCATCTCACATGCGAAATATGTTTTACAGCGATGTTATAAAATGACATTCACTGAAAGGTCATCTGGAGACTCGCATCAAAATCATCTAAGTCGACAAAACAAATCTAACAAAACCTTACCTTCTGCGATGAAAATGAAGTAGGAAAATAATACAATGTAAAGCCCTCGTCATTTGGCGCCGACATCCCTAAATATTTGTAAAGATTTCCACCAAGCAATGACAGTTGATCAATGTTGACAAAATGAATATCAGGCAGTAGCATTATACACATGTAGGGGTGTTTACATTTAAGTAACCGCAAGAAAGTTTGTAAGATAGTTATTTGTATCAAATAATTGATGGACTTTTGAAATTTCATCTAAGTTTATTAATTTCTACTACAAAGTGATTTGTTTCACTTTTAAATAGTTAACTTGCATTACTGTTCATGGATAGATGTAAGCTACCCCCCCTACAAAAAGTAAGATTACCTAACGCTCTTCAAAAGGAGGTAAAATTTATAGTATTTAATAACTCAACGCTAAATAAATGTTGATAACGACTTCTAACAACCCAAAGAAGACAAAGTAACAACTTGACGACATGGAATTTTTACCTAACCCTATTTTTTGCCTTAATTGCACATGCTTATTTTATTATCATTTCCACGGACATATATGGTTTATATGGACGTGTCATTTCATTAAAGTATTATAAAATAATCTCATAGTCAAGTGTATGTGTTTCATTTCTTGTAATTAATTGTTATTAATGATGTTGTTATTATCACGGACCTATATACATGTATATAGGTCCGTGTTATTATTAATTGAATGCAATGTCAGATTTTATTGATTCTCACAGAGATTTTGAAACCTTAGCTTGTTTGGTTGATATTGGTGAAACGATAACAAGAAATAATTTACCCACAATCCTAAGTGTGCACTAAGTAAGTATTGTGAATTTCCGCCACTTTATCGATTGGCGATAGTCGGAAATCTCTTTAGCCTTATAAGTCATTATTGAATCAAAAAATATGTACATACAAACAACAAGTTAAACACAAAATTATAAATACCAACCAAGAAATATATATAGCTTTTGTAAATATGACAATTATGGGGGATCAAAATGTCAAAGTTCTCTCAATCAGAAACAAGATGGCTGAAGTCACAAAATTGTTATTGCGGGTTTGATCTCGAGGGAGTTCAAACAAATCTATATAGACATAGTAGTTTCCAATCCATGGTTTTAATAAGGGAAAGCAACTCTCATTACAGAACAGTGCAAGAGAGATAATCAGAGTATGAATGCATATCAAGTCTCACTACTCTGTGCACAGAATTTCAATTATTAACAAATCAATTTCAGATAACTCATTTTGCCATCACTAACAAAACAGTGTGAAACACAATTACTTTATCCAAAAAACCTGGCTTTGAAACTCGTAGACAACAAACAATAAACAATATTTAGATGTTTTTATCTATAACATAAAAAGTAAACATAATAAATATACAAAACATGTACATACCTTAACAAAAACACATGAATAATCCATAGCTTTATCCTATAGCCATACCAGATACATTATATATTTTTTAGAATTCAACATAATACTTCAGTACAAATTATATTGCATACATATACTATAGTATTAGTGTCTCCCACCTTACATAGTACTGGTATGTAACCAGGAAAGTACTGGGTAGACTCCAGGAAAGTACTGGTTAGATGCCAGGAAAATGATAACTTTATATCGGGTCTCACTGGCACAGTGCAGGGACCGTCTTTGGGTTCAAAATTGTCTGTTTGGCCTATACTGCTCTACTGGCAGGTCAATTTCCCCCTTTGGCTTCAAAAAAGTCCATTTATAGACAATGTGCATTAGGAAAAATGTAAGTGGCGAGTGTTGACCTCATAAATACATTAATTTGCATTTACATACTATGAAAGGAATAAAGGGACAGAACTCATGACAACCTCCTGTGGTTGTTTCCTATCTAAACCATTTGTTAGAACAAGGTGGTCTTGAAAATCTGGCAATAATAATAGATCCAAAATTATTCTGTGAACAAAATATCATACTGAAACTATTGCACAAAATAATTAGATCATATATCGGTACATGAGAAACATAGATTGACACGCAAGAGACTATCACATTTTATATAACGAACAAGTAGAAAAACATTCAATATCAACGATCATAAGCATAGAAGAGATCAACACAAGGATTGTTCCAAAAGTTTTGAGGTGTTTTTTTATAACTTCATTGTTGTTCAATATTCAAATGAGATAGCATAGGTATTCAAACATCATAAGAAAGTATTTTAGAAAACAAGAGAGCTCATATTGTAATAAAACTAAATAGATGTGTCACCATAGTAACCCACATATGCTTGTATGTAGCAGTTTGAAATGCTTCATCTTTATACAAATGTCTTATCAGTGAACAGTCTGTTAAGCAGATATCATGCACCAAGTACTATTTCTGAAATGCCTGATATCAGATCACATTGTATATGTTAGCATATTGATCAATGAATGTGTAGCAATCAAATTAAACAATGAACCATGGTGTCTTGTCACCTCCAAGTGCACGAGTGTCATAAAGGCCAAGGAAAATAGCAGCGTACATCATGCACTTGGAAAATTTAAAAAATTGATAAATATACTGAAGTATGATATATTTAAATTCATCATAATGGCTTTTATCAGAGGCTTCTTTAACAAAGCAGTTTCAAAACTGTGGAAAACCCTCTTGGTGTACCAATATTAGAATACAGTGCAACCTCTCCAGAGTGGCTCCCACTTAACCAACAACATTTCATCAACAACTGATTCAATTTGCCTATAGCAAGAATTTACCATCGTTGACACCTCTAAAGCAACAACCTGTCCACAACAGTCAAAATGTGCATCTCCCAAAGGCTGTTGCTCTGGAGAAGTTGCACAGCACATCCATAACATCAACAACATAAACACAAATACAACAATATACTGATATAAATTTAGATAATACTCAAATAAAACGGATGTCAACATTTCAGAATATTATAATAGTCTTAAATACAAGTAGTGATAAATCCCAAAATAAAACATGTGCCCATTAAAAGCAAAGATAACATCTCCAATTTAACTTATTGTTAACAAAACATATGTATTAAGCACTCATGTCATGAAACTATAATACTGATACAAATGCATGTATATAAAACTGTTGTATTGGTCCATGACTAATAGTAAGAAGATAACAATAACCACAAGTTGACACAAGTAAAACATTATCTTAAACATGTTGTTGTCATTTTCAAATATGAGATTGAGATTTTAACCATACTTATAATATCTTTTTCAGAATATAACAATCAACAGTTTACAAATTACATGCACTAGCAAACACACAACTTTTACCAACACTGTACACAGTATATGATGTCAGTTATCATATAGCACATATCAGAAAAAGTAATGAAATGATGCTTTGAGTTCTATGAGATAAATGGAACCCTTTGTAACTTTGTTCATTCAACTATCACACAGGCAAATTCTTGAAGAAACCCAAACTCAGTATCTCGCTCATTCCCGCAGACAGTCTTACATATACCTTCATGTAACATCAGTGAATTCAAATATAAGTCAATCTATTCAATAGAAAAGCACCATTTTAGACTTCAGAAAATAGATGACAGACACATCAGTAAGAATCTAGCTGTACTCTATAGCACATCAATAAATATAAAGATGCTTCCACAGACAAAATTGACGTCACAAAATAAGCGCTTTCTCTGAGGTGTCTTTGGCTGCTTAATTTTGATTTATAGAATGAAATGAACATGAAAATATTATATATGTAAATTGCTTTCTCCATTTGAAAAATAGCATATTTTGTAAAAAAGTAAGGCACATTTGAGTGAAGCATTTCTGATGCAATAACATTTTTAGTTTAATTCTGCATTTTGTTCTTAACATTGGAAGTAGAATTCAAATTTTAATATGTTTTGGTATTAAATGGATCCAGAAAAATATACCTGATAGAAAATATAAAAACCTGAAGACGGATTTTTGATATACTAATACAGGATTTGTTGTGGAACAGTTCAATTAATGTTTATATTTTAGATCTTAGAAATAGGAACGTTTCTGAGAACACCCTCTTGTGCTACCGACATTGCTAGAGTACCGTCTGGTTTCCATATTCTACCCAGACAAAGTGTTCTTCCACTCCCTGAAACATAATAAAACAATCTCATTCATTTTGATTTACATTAAAACTGAAGACCATGAATCATTGATACAGAAAAAATGTTTTGAAGCAGATAACTTATAATTTACTGTACACATACCAAATATAATTCCACAAACAGTTCATCAATGCAAATATCTATTCCTACAAAAATCATTTCAAATGAATCTATACCACGTTAATTCCATACACTGAAAAGTTTCAAGACTTACCTGAAACGTAAGAAAGGCATCAAGCAAATTTATTCCAATTTAATATTTACTGTCATGTCATAAAAGCTATACATGTGTATGAATATAAACCATGAACTCATTTGTTCTTTACTAACTGAAGTGTATTGGCCTTCCATAATTGAATAGAAACTTTAATATTGAATAAATTCAACACAAATGGGAAAAATAGAACAATGATGGGCCTCTATCACTCACCTAAGTACCTAAGTATTTGTGTAAAATTTTAATAAGCCATGTATGCTGACCAGGTTTGACAAGGCCAACATTATGACCTCAAGAGTGTTAACAAGCAAGAGTTGATGACAGAGGCAGAACAGAAACCGTGTGATGACAGGTAATCATCACAAGCACTTCATACTTTACCGTGAGCTTTATTCAGCTCAGCACGAGCTCTTTGAGCTCAGGTGAGCTTTATTCTATAAAGTAGAAAACAATTTACCTGCTTGTGGGCTGAAAGCTTCATAAAGCATCCAATCATCAACACGGAATGTATTATGAAACCATATTGTGTGATCCAAAGACGTCATAAACTTGGTTTCATAATGTTTACCTCCTGGTTGTAATGAAGTTCCAAGTAAGGAGAAGTCAGACATGTATGCTGCTACACATTGATGAAGTTTGTTATCATCACCTAAACAAAGTGATACACAATGGAATAACACTCAGAGAATACAATGACGAATATAGTAAGTATATTGAGTTCTGTAACCAATCTAAGTCATGTGACCAGTTTGAGTGATGTAACCAGTCTGAGTGCTGCAAAAAGTCTGAGTTCTGCAAAAAGTCTGAGTTCTGCAACCAGTCTGAGTGATAACCTGTCAGAGATGGTAACCAGTTTGAATGCTGTAACCAGCCTGATTACTGTAATCAGTTTGAATGATGTAACCAGTCTGAATATCATAAGTAGTTTAGAATTGTAACCAGTCTAAGAATGTTAGTCAAAGTACCACATCCAGTCTGAGCTACGTCACCAGTATTCGTATTGTTGTATAAACTATAATACACAGTCTCTTTTTGTCAATTTTTTGGAGTTCCTATGATCTGTTTTATCATGAAATAATTTGTTTGTGGATGTGACTATATAGGAATCATCGAAGTATTGTTGGCTCACTTCTGTCAATCAATTTTCTGTATATAATATCTGTATGTACTACACATCATAGTTACTTCCCTCTTAAAAATTTCATACTCATTCTAATAATCTACAGGGGTAACTGACATTGAAGATTGAAATTGTTGTTCTAGTCTACTGTCATAGTTTTACAATCGGTCTTATATGTCATGAATAAGGAAATTACCAAGTTTTCCATCAGCACGAATCCACTGAAGGCGTTCTGGTGGACCAGTTACATGACGATAGTAAGTATCTGGGTTCACAGGACGGATTGACACTGGTATTTCTTCTGCCAGGGTTCTGTTGATATAGTCGCGCTCTTTATCAGAAATGTCTTCAGTACTACAAATAAGAGAGCCAGGATGTACTCATGCCGCTCACCTGGGTAATACTGCATGGATGTTCTTGTATGCATACAGGGAAACCCAGTCACAACCCTTGGTGATCATTTTCCCTTGATAAAAGGACACACATAGATAATTTCTATCAAAAGAAGATTAAATTCTGACCATTTTGTTTCAGAAAGAATACTTCAACTGTTTCAGATAGGGTTGTATAAACCAGTGGCTGCCCCAGTCCATTGTAAGGAGCCATGTTTTATGAAATATCAAAACCATACTATTAAACTTTTCAATGCAGTATCATTCCAGCAAATATATCTAAAATTCTGACAATTTATATTTTATAGTTTTTCAATACAATTGCTAAATAATTTTACTGAAGGCGAATTTTCTTTATTAGTAGGGGAAAAATATATATTTTTGTCTACGGGGAATGGGGTTCAATATAGGCCCCAAATTTGCCATAAAAAAGGGCTGCATTTTTTTTGCATTTTCTTTGGCAATTTATCATGAATATTAGGGCATAAATTGCAGTTCATGGCAGTACAGTATTTCACTAAGGATTTTTTTAATAAACTACAGAATAACAATGTTGTGTTGTACATTCCAGTTGGTTACTTACTCTAATCTAAGTTTAAGTATTTCATCAGCATCAAGATAATGTTCCGGACCTTTTACATCTGGCATTTCCATCTGATAGTGATATTGTTGCTTCTCGTCTGTTTTAAATGAACACTGCATGGTAAAGATGGCCTTCCCATCTTGTGTGGCCTTTACAGATCTACTAGAGTATGTCTCGCCATCTCGGGTCCTATCTACATGGTACAGTATAGGCCAGTTGGAATTACCTGTAGAAATGTATATAGGTAATGAAGGAAAAATACATATCTATCACATCTATCCATGTAACACTTGTTTGATAGCTCTGTCACTGTTATGTTACAAGGAATCTAGAAAATAAGCAGACATATTTGAAGTACAAGACTTTAAAAAACGTCTGTCTAAGATTTAATTATATCAATGTTAAGAAAACAAAGGGCACAACTTCATCAAATCAGTAGTTCATTCTTTTTGTTTTTCTGGTTATGGAACACTAACTACAGTAAAACCTCAATAATACGACCACCCTAAGGACCCTTGGAAACTGGTCTCCTTATTGAGGTGGTCTGAATATAAAGGTTGAATAAAATGCAAAACAGTGAAAATGGACCTGAAAACTTCATGGTGGTCTTATTATTGAGTTTACGTGAGGTCTTACTGTATCTACCAAATGTAACTCAGAGAAAAATTCACAAATTATACATTGGATATTTTCTCTTGGTTACAAATGTAAATAAGCATCATCTATTTTATCTGACCAGTGTAAGCAATGCCTCTGACTTACCTCCTCTTAGAAAGTAGCAGTGTAAACTATGAACATGGTTTTCATGTGAGACTGTGTTACATGCTGCCGTCAATGCTTGGCCAACTACTTGTCCTCCAAATATAAACCTACTTTTATATGGATGCCATAAATACTCTGTAGATGCTCTGTGAAAGGAAAAAACTTTCAGTTTAATTTAGTTTAAACATGTTTATTTTACATCAATACTGTAAAAGAAGTTCTTAAACTTAAACAAATCACTCTTGATGACTACTTCCTGGCTATCAACCAGTACTCACACCAAATTTAGGGATTGTGAACTTCGCAATCAAACCCCACTCATCCTAGGGCTCAAACTCACTACCTTTGTATCAGGAGTCAGCCACTCTACCCCTCGTCCACTGTGCCTCCTTTGATTACTTCCTGGGTGACTAACCAGTACTCATGCCAAATTCATGGATGGTGAAGTTTGTGATAAAACCCCTCTCAAAGTGTGACTCAAACTCACACAACCTACGGATCAGGAGCCAGGCCCTCTACCCTCAACAACTACACCTCTTAAAGTAGAAAAAGGAGAAAATATCAAAGTCAAATAAAGGCAGATGTACAGTTTACTATGTAAATCAATGGCTTAAAGGCAACATAACTTTTATTATGAATATGTATGACTATGTGAATAATTTTTATTCAGCCTACAAGAAATTCATGTACCTATTGTCTACTGGTTTGCATAAATTAACATGGACAGGATAAAGTAGCATTAATATGACAGTAACAATAATATGACTTAAAGAACTATTTGTTCACATCAAACTTTCAAAGGTATAACATTGATTTAAATTATATAATTGTTTACATATATATAATAATATAAAATGGACACAATATAAGTTTTGTTCAATAAATACTAAAAACTCATATTGAACACTATTCAATTTGATCAATTTCATGAATTATTATATTAAAATGTAAGCAAATACAACAAAATTCCCATGGAAAATCTAAATGCCACAAACTCTAACGTAAAATGAATGATATTATCGCAAATAAAATATATTTCAGTGTCAATTGTTAAGCTTACATACAAACAGAAACAAATCATGAACAACTATGGTCACACCAAAAATCATTACGACACAGTGATTTTTTGGGGTTAATTTTACTGCCGAATATAAATTATTTTCAAAAATCACAGCGACAAATGACGCCGACATGGCTTTCGTATCCGAATATTTCAATATCCGACAAATGTTCTACAACATATTCTTTACAACAACTACGTTTCAACGAGAACATAAGTGACACATAAGTTACCTGAAAATATTAGGATCCAAAGTTTCTAGCGATAGAAAAGAGCGAATTACTTCTCCTTCGAGATCGTTCCGAACGTTGTTTGTCGCCATCGTCCTAATTGTTGACAGTCGTCGTAATTTCCCGACCAAATTCATATTTGCCGAACATATCCGAGTACTCCGAATAGAAAAGAGCGCCGGTGTCAGAAAATGTAACTGTACGTGTATAAAGACATGTGCTCTTAACAACAACTTAATAAATCTACATATGGTTATTTATTTACGATTTGTTTATGATTTCGCATTCTGGTGTAAATAATTGAGTTACTGATAGCAAGCCCAGTATAAGGCTGCTTGTTTCTTCGTGCGGTGTGTGTTGTGGTAGCGACACACGGCATTCCGACGCGACACACGATACGACACACGACATGCGAAGCGACGCACGATAGTTTGACTGACTGGGAGAGAACATACTACATTTGTATTTTTAAACGATTCTAGTCGTAAAATTTAGTTTCGGGACGTTTTTCCAGTACAAATATTAACCAAAGGATTTTCTAATTGATCCTTGCTTACTTTGTACACAAATATGGGGGAAACATAAGTTAGCTAAGTTTGTTAACTTCATTCTTTCTTGAACCTCAATCTTTTGAAACCAAGAATTCACAGTTGATTGTGCAAAAATCTGTGTATCGAAATTAATAATCAGCAGAAACTTAGAGTGACCATCTGGAACAGTGTTTCAGTGTACCAGTGAATTCTACTTTTGCACCTTTATTCTTGTGCAGTCAGGTGGTTATAATGATCACTAATTATTACGACAGCTTCCACGGAGCAAGGTATTCAAATCAATAAACAGAAACTAATATATGTATGAAAACTTACAGATACAAGAACCCAAAAAGTACTTCCGCATCGCGATTACACGTGAAAACAATTATCATACTCGTGATGACATTCAGTAAAAGCTTCATGTTGTCAAAGTATATTGTATAACGTCAAACTATGATTTATATAGTAAAATCTCAATAATAAGACTATCCTTTAGACCCTTGAAACCTGGTCTTCTTTTTGAGATGGTCTAAATATAGCGGTTGAATAAAGAGCAAAGCAGAGAAAATGGGCTTTGAGTCGTACGAGTAAAAAACAGCCAGGGTATTATAGTTACTTTTCCAGCCAATATTGTGGAGAAAGACTTCATTAACCTATTTCAGCATTATTTTGGGGCATAGGCGGATCACTGTGTAGAATCATCGACCTTCCTTCAGCCAGCTGGACAACTTTCTCTCAAACACACTCTACATCTCCGATGGGATCGAACTCACCGTTGCGAGGGGCAAGTGATTTGAAGTCAGTAACAATAAGCACTCGGTCTAGGTGGCCCGTTATGTGGTTTGGTATTAGTAGAACTGTAAAATGTAATTATAAATAATAGCAAAAGGCACTGTACGTTGTGCGACTCATGAATCATACCTAATTAACTTGAGCTTGGACGAATTAGGTGTTTAATATTTCGACAATTTGCCATGCCAAACAAAATACATGTTTTAGAAAAAAAACTGTAAGCTTGCCACTAAAAACGACATCATAATTTTGCATACTGCCGTCAAAAACATTCTAGTAATGTCACCTAATTTGGCGCCATCATTTATTGGGCGATTGATTAGCTATGCATGTTTTAAAATAGGGCATTTAATAGCGTGACCTTCCCAAACATTACTATGTTACCATGACAATGATTTTTAGAGTTCTTGTAATGACAACCAAGATTTGTTGCTGTTGATGTGTAGAGTATAGAATATTATGCGTATAAGGGCAATACTGTTTAATAAGAAGTTATATAGAAAGTCCTATCATTTCTGGATCATCCCTCATACAACTACTTATCTAAGTACGTTTTGTCTTGAACCGAACCTAAATATTACACACGAACAACTCAGTACAGTTGGTGTACTGCTTGTCAATATCAATGACTGGTCACCCCGAACATGTGACAATCCCTCACAACATGTGATTTAACTCTTCCTTCCCTGGCTTCCATCAGATCATGAGCAGACGTACTATCAATAATTCCCCAGCCACTATACGCGTCAACAAAAACCTTCCCCCTGTATTACGTTCCAGTAGCACTGCAAGATACATTTACCATCGACTGCATGTTTTAATCAATATGAATTAATTCTTAGATGCAGCGGAGTTTTGTTCCAAATATTCACACAGGAAGAGAATATTGGTATGTTTAAATTGAATGAGAGTACATGTATTAAACAAGACATACTTTTGAATTGAATAGCATTGGAATACGTATTAACAAAATTTAAAGTAATATTATGCTCACTTTTTGTTCACTTGTTTAACTAAACAGACATGAAATATAGTTCATATAGTAAAACATCAATAAACATGCATTAACAAAGAATGAACTCATAATAATTATATTAATCCTTATTTGTTCAAAAAGATGTTTGTACATCATAAACTTAAACACAACTTCCACGTTTTTTTACAAGTTTTGTCTGTTGGTAGCATGGTAAAAAAGATATTTTCAATCGATTATAGATGCAATGGTTTTTATTAAAGATGTTTTAGCCAATGTAACAACAATACTGGATGAGGTCAATTAAAACATTTATTCTCAGATGAGTCAGATACATCTTTAAGCATTTGGTAAACTCCGTGCCTGTACATTGTATTCCGCTTGGTTATCGTGGACATGATTACACGATATCACCAGTATAGTATTGCAACTTTACAATGAATGATTTACGCAAGAAATGAAAGAAGCACGTAGTTGAGCAGCATTCGTGACAGTCACTACAGCTTTATAATTATATTACTTAGTAGTACGGTAAGAATCTACCATCAACACGACATAAGCAACACACATTTCGGCGCTCTAGTTTCTCAAGACAATCACTGTCTTATCAAACACATGTATATATATATTAAGGCTGCATTTCACCAAGGATTGTTTTTTCTGGACCAGATTGTCTCCGATGAATCAATTTTTTGATCGGCCCGATTGTCGTCCTGAATCGCCTCCAATCGTCCCCTTTTTTTACCCGATTGAGTCCCGACCAATGGACCATGGCGGGGGGACGAATCACTGACGTTCCTCGCGCGATCGACACGTTTCCGGGGCGCAAGTATGCGAAAGTACGCGCAAGTACACGGCAAAGCTCCAGAGGGCGGGCGAGACAAGGGGACCTTCAGGGGACCCTCGGACGACCAAGACGACCACGGGCCGACGGCTTTTGATCGGCTACTGTTTTTCAACATGTTTAAAAACAGTAGCCGATCACTTTTTCGGTACCCGACCCTCGGAGGACTGAGGCGATCGGGCCAGATCTTCCCCCGAAGGTATAGGGTAGTGCTCGACAGTGCTCGCAGGTTCCCGACTATTTTCGCCGATCGACTAAAAAAAGGATCGGTTACTATCGGGACCAAAACAATCCTTGGTGAAATGGTGGCTTTACATAAGGATAGAACAATTTGATATATCAAAATACTGGATAGATCAACACGCCTTACCAATGTCAGATCTAAGTGAAATACACTCTGAAATATACATTTTTCTGTCAGGCTTTCTATGAACTTCAAACAGCTAGAATGCAATGTACACGAATTTCTTTCCCAATGTCTGGGTTTCTATGAACTTCAAACAGCTAGAATGCAATCTACACGAATTTCTTTCCCAATGTCTGGGTTTCTATGAACTTCAAACAGCTAGAATGCAATGTACACGAATTTCTTTCCCAATGTCAGGCTTTCTATGAACTTCAAACAGCTAGAATGCAATGTTCACGAATTTCTTTCCCAATGTCAGGCTTTCTATGAACTTCAAACAGCTAGAATGCAATGTACACGAATTTCTTTCACAATGTCTGGGTTTCTAAAAATTGATAATATAACTCAACTGGATTGCATGCTGGATCAAGGTATGTCTCTGCAGTTATTGCCGATTTGTAGGAACAACAATAAGGATTACGTAGTATTGTGGATTTTTTACACCTTTGGTAGATTTTGAATTCAAACTGCAATGAAAGAAGCCAATGTTCTCCAGCTGTTTTCACAATTTTAATCAAAAACTGGTTAAGCAGTATAAATTTGTTAAAAGGAATAACATATTGTATCTTCTGTACTGGTACATCCTTTTCTATACTGCTCTGTGCTGCTCTACTCCGCTTATCAACATCCTATTGGGATCGGTTATATTGTGTTCTCTTTTCTACTCTATTCAGTTCTGTTCTTCCCTCCTCTGTTCCGGTCTATTTAAATCTGTTATGTTCATCTCTGCCCTCCATTGCTTCGCAGTATTCAGTTCAGTTATGTCTTCTCTGCCCTGCTCCTCTCTGCTCAGCTCTATTCAGATATGTTCCGTCTCTGCTCACTTCAACTTCGTTCCATTCAGCTCTGTTATGTTTACCCCTGCTCCCCTCTGTTCTGTCCTGCTCTCATAGCCCAAATTTGTCAACAATCGCATGTCAGTATTTACAATAGACGGACTAGCTGTATGATGGCAGTTATTTGGCACGATCAATCAGTGTTACTCTCTCTATTGTCTCCACAGACGGAGGATCTAATCATTTAAGTGTCATTATTGGATAATTAGAAATTTAGCTTGACTCGATGATTCAGGAATTTAGAAATGGTTCAAGTAAGTGAAGCCGTTGCAAAGAAAAGGTCAATAATTGTAATCAAACAATTTGGAATCGTTTTTTAATTCAGTGTTCTTAAGTTTGGCTTGTGAGTACTGGAACCTTCTACCAGTCTGGTTTACAAAATTTACGCAGAAATAGTTAAATATTCAATGACAGAAATAAAGAGTTATTAAAGCAATTTTAGCTAGAGCAGAGCTATCGATACATAGGAACATTTATCTTGAAATCTTTGCTGCATGATGATAATGGTAAAGTTGCAAAATGGAACTTCGACTGAAATTTCAGCTACCGGTATACGCAATGAAAACTACACTTTGAAGTTGTATTAATATTCGTTCGGACAAACAAATTATTTCTATGGACAAGGCTTTGAAATCGAGGATTTATCAAATAAATATTAACATTTTCTCTTCCCACAATTAACAAAGACAATGGAGGAATTTTCTCGGCGCCGAAGAATGATTACGATTTTAAAGGATTATTTTTACGTCGACAATGTAAGAAAATTAGCAACGCACATAGTCCATCGTATCTGGAAGAAAGGGGCTTCAGCCCCTGGTGGATATTTCAGAGTTTAGTTTCGTATGTAAGTATGAAACCTTTATTCTTTATAAATGATTTAAGCATCAATCAACGGATTCTAAGCATAGATAAAACAAAGACTATATTTTTTTTAAACGATGAACGGCGTAAGAATCGCCCTATTTCGCTCTGATTTCGCCAGATGGGAACGCTACGGGAAAGTGAATTATCTTTTTCGAGACACCCCGTTTGGTGCCTCTCCGCTTAAAATATGAACCAACCAAATCGTCTAATTTGCTGAATATTTAAACAACGCGTTTCATATACAATATTTGATTGGTCTAAAATGTAGGTCAACATCAATATTACACAGCTACGCCGTTAAACTCTGAAAACTGTAATTTTGACGCATTATTTTAAGTGACTAGTCTACTGTTATTATACATCAATGTGACAATTTGTTGACAATAGAACATCTAGGTTTTTATAACGTTTCTAGTAATTTTGAGGTAGCATGTCTGAAATAGAGCAGAAAAAACAATACTATTATTATCATTGTCGTCTCTATACTTGTACCAATATGAATTAAAATATAAATTTCCGTCACTATTTTACATTAACCCGAGCCTGCTCGGCTAGTTCAGTTGATAGAGTGCTAGACTGTCACTGGGCAGATCCGGGTTCGATTCCCGGGTTGGATAGGTTATGTTCTTCCGTGACATTGCTTAGTGTTATGTTCATTCACATGTGGAGAAGTTGCCAGTTGCTTGCCGACGTGCAAGTCAGTACTGGTTTGTATTAATTCCAGGAAAAAACTGGTTAGGTCAACTGGCCGCCGTATATGACTGAAAAATGGTCGAAAACAGCCCGAAACCCATGAAAACAAACAAACTTAATCTCATTAAGCAAAGCAATGTCACGTGATACTCAATACACACAATACAAAAATTATAAGTATTTCACGATGGGGAATTAAGTCATTATAGATAGATAAGTTTATTTAGAAAAATGCAATGAGCCCATCATTCCACATGAATAAATATAACACAAGAAATACCCTATGTCAATGGTGATTTAAATTTGATATTGTTCTAAGTTCTAAGAGAAAAATTTACAAACATAATTACGTACATACATGTATAACATACGCGTGTAATTACTTTTTAAAAAAGTATTTACTAAGTAAATTGGTAGGTTAATTAATACCTAAATATCAGAAGATAGTTGATAGTTGATAATGGGGAGAATTGCGATTATTATAAGATATATATTTGCGACCTCAATTCAAAACTTTCATAAACAAACAATGACAATATAATATACATGTATCATATATTCATATGTAAGTCAAAACAGCTATAGAAATCAGTACCCGTTTTAGTAATATAAGTTCACATGCACCGCAAACAATGTCAGCCGCTTCATTTCATTGTATAATGTAACAAGAAATATCTTTAAAAAAAATTAACGGCGTAGATAGAATGAAATAATGTTTTTTACAACATGTTGAAAAATAAATCCTTACAAAAAATTAACTCGGATCTATATATCTTATAATCATGGACTTGTCTCATCAGGGTCATTTTATATATGCTTAAACATATATACTACTTCCGACAAAATTCGAAATGCTAACGAACGCACATCTTACGAAAACTCCGTTTGGTGCCTTGGGTAAACTAAAACCCCGTTTGGTGCCTCTTGGGTAAACTAAAACCCCGTTTGGTGCCTCTTGGGTAAACTAAAACCCCGTTTGGTGCCTCTTGGGTGAAAATATGATTGGTCAGATTTTAAAAAACCCGCTTCGAGGACAACATTTAGTTGGTCATGATAATGTAGGTCAAAATCAATGTTATACAGCTACGCCGAAAAAACGATTTTAACTGATTTAAACGTTATACGAATGACGCATGAACATTTTAAGTTGTATAGTATTGAGTCATAAAAGCGCGCAATGATACTAAATAGCCTCATTATTTATTGACATAATCATCTATATTAGCGAACTCTATCTCATACCTAGGTTGAATACGCACTAACGTTCTGTACATGAACACGTTCAATGCTTTAGATAAACGTGTATGATGGATTTATTGCAAACACGTTTTTCCGATCGTATAGAACTGTGAATTTATACCTCTAGATTTAGGGTCAGATTAAGGAGCATCGGCGACCCCTACTCTACCCTAACCATTAAACATGCAATTCAATGGAAGCCTTGGAGAATTCCTTTGTATGGGGGACTCTATTTGCCTCTACTCCGTGGAAACAGAGGGATACGCATACAGTTTACAATCAAGGTAACATTTGAACTCATGTCCTTTTTTGAGTACGTGAGTTTACTACCGTTTAAAACCGTAATTTGGGTAACCGGTTTTCTGTGTTTACAACCAGTACTAACCCATTCTCCCGCGAGCAACTTCCATCATGTGACCACACGCGGGAGAATGACGTCATTATGTATTCGCATTGGGAATGTTTCGAACCTACAACTCGAGGTCGTGATCAAAGAAACGCCTACACAGCATAACGATGACATGTACTTGAATGTGTGGCTCGATAGACCTTGTACTTAATTACAGATGATTTATCACGTGTTTAATCATCAAATTTTAATTAACTTTAAAATACGATAAATAACATTCTATCGTATTGATCTATGAAATGTCGAAATATCTTATACACACGTAATTATTTAGAAACTGAAACGTGAATTGCCCTAATCAATGAAATTGAATCCCGTAAACTTGAAAATGATAAAAGTCGTTTGACCACATGGATGTTTGTTACATTGCAGCACAGTTCATAGTCATATTTACATATATGGTAATCAGGATAAGGAAAAGCCGGCCAACATACCCGACGCACGAGGTAATATATCCTTATATTTAAACCTGGAGTAAAATACAATTGTTCAAGTCCGAGATATATCACATATGTTGAAGTTCAGTGTATGTATCATCAGTGTATACGCACGGGGTATATATCACCAATGTTTAAGCACGGGGTATATATCACCAATGTTTAAGCGCGGGATATTTATCGCCAGGTAAGCACGGTGTATACATTCACCAATAACAGGCACGGGGTATATATCACCAATGTATATGCGCGGGATATTTATCGCCAGTGTGTAAGCACGGTGTACACATTCACCAATGTATAGGCATGGGGTATGTCACCAATGTATAGGCATGGGGTATGTCACCAATGTATAGGCATGGGGTATGTCACCAATGTATAGGCATGGGGTATGTCACCAATGTATAGGCATGGGGTATGTCACCAATGTATTGACATGGGGTATGTCACCAATGTATAGACATGGGGTATGTCACCAATGTGTTTCAGTTTATAACATATAAATTCTTACATACGCTTTGCATGGCCCTAAAATGTAATAACATGATGGAATAGATATCTATTATCTACACAAATGCAAATACTATTAAACAGAATACATCAAATACAATATTGCAGTTTCATCGAAAAAACAAAAGGTATGTGGACTTTCCCATTTTCTAAAGCCAAGTGAATTTGTGTTAAAATCTGTATTTTTAAAATAAACATGCTAGTTATCAATAAATGAAAACTTTGCATTACAGCATGTGTGTTTTATGCGAGTATACAGAACCGATATAAGTTAAACAAGAAGTACAGGAAACATTTGTCACAAGCAACAGGAGATCCCAATGATTACAATGAGATAGCGTCCTTAAAGCAACATAAGGTTTGTCTTACTCTTTACCACATCTTTTGTTTCACTTTTCTCCCAAACAAACATAAAAATAAATTTCATATACCGTCGGACCTCGCTTTATCGACAACCAGCTTCCAGCCGAATACTTGGTTGCACCCGAACAAGTTATCGGGTCCCAATGTATCTTCTTAGGCACGTCGACTTGAAATGGGCTTTTCGAAACTAGGAAGTATTCGAAATAAAAATTTTATACCCGATGAATTCGAAAGATCGAAGTCCGAGTGTGTATATATGTTCTCAAGGAGAACTCGGATAAAATGTTCTGTAATATCTTTAAATTAAAAATAATAGTTGTGTCCGTGTGTAACATGATAAATTAATATTGTTGTTGAATATGTATTTCATTGCAATTAGCAAAATCAGTGGATGAAACCTGATAACATATTGTACGCTCATATGTACATTGTGTGTATGTTGGTGTTCAAACATTACAAGAAAGTAAAAGCACCTGCTACTAACTGAATGCGTATTTGAAAGTAGTAAAATATGAGTAGCAATTTATAACTGTAACAGTCCTTCGTATGTCGTTCTATGTATGTTCCATGTAGAGTACTGTTTCTTTTTCTTCGTTATTCAATGGCTTTTTGATGCTCCTTTTACTTCATGTATAATTTAAACAGACTTATAAGATTTCCGATTCGGCCTCCCGAGCGGAAGGTTGTCGTTTCGATCCTCGGCCGAGACATACCAAATGCGTAACAATGTTAGCTCTCGTCCCCTGCGTTTTGCATTATAAGGATAGGGCTAGGATTGGTTGGGTCGGTATATTAATGTAAATGGGTCTGGCACCATGACACGTCGAATCAACGGCGTGGTCTCTGAGTGAGTCAACCCATCTAGTAAGGGAAGAACCGTTCTCCACTATATGGATAAAATGTCGCTGGTTATTACAACACACACACACTAAACAGTTCGTTCCATATGTGATTAATGCGCTACCTGCTTAATTGGATACAATTACACAATGCTTGTGATGTACACATTTTCAGCAAGCTGCAGACGCTGAGAACTCCGACAATGCACAGGAACGAAAACGACAGATGGGAAAACGTGTTCGGTATGGCGACATATTACAGGTATGCTTAATTGTGCTACCAGTGACAGGGTAGCAGATATCTCATGCATGTGTATATAGTCTGAATTTATCATTGAAAGGTCATGCAATGTCGCTGAAAGTGTCTCTGACATTCGTCCATGTGTCTGAGTTATGCTTAGGTGTAACAAAACACAGAAGATTGTCACGATTGCTGTATTCTATAGAAGGGGTAAAGGGAGAGAACTCTTGATGAGATAAAGGGAAAGAACTCGTGACAATCTCCAGTGTAACACAATAATTGTTTGTTTCCGAACTCTTACCACAAATATTTGGTGGGTAGATCGTTCTTTGTATAATACAAAATGTTTATACATTTGCTGTATTAATGCAAGATTCTGGCCTTTCTAGTGCTTCTTGTATTTTGTGATAGACAACTTCAGAGCAGGAGGCCAAATCTGAGGGTATATTGGAAATCGGTAACAAACATTTTAGGCCTTTAGAATATTAGGAAACAGGAAATCATTATTACATAATATAGTCGGGGTACGGAACAGAGAGTCATATACAAAATGTATACCAATTTTGTATGATCATGAAGATAAACAATTGAAGACGGAATATACATAATGTGGTATTGATATAAAATAATTTATTAAATGTCGAGTAAATGAGTCCACCAAAATCTGGTAACTTGTGAAATCTTCAGTGTACATTTTGTACCAGTATAGAATTGTGTCCTCAACATTTTGAAGCCTCGAACCGTCGTTCTCGAGGGAAACATGTGTACAGTGCAACCTGTCTAGACCAACACCCTTTGTAAGATGTACATTACTGCTGTTGTTGTGTTGCAGTTGCTATAGATAGGTTCAATTAATAGTAAAATTTACTACAAGATAATTGATACTGTTGCTCACGAGAGGGACGCCCTGGAGAGAGTGTACTGTATTGACGTGTATTTTATAGGTCAACTTTCTAAAGAATGTTTTTGAAAAAATACATTTATTGGAAACTATAACATTTATTTGTTGTAAAACAGCTCGTGTTTGTTTATTCCAGTTGCAGCACGCATTCACAAACAAGTTTGTCCATATTGTGACATCACAGACGTCTCAAATTGACAAAAACAATATGGTGGTATGTAAAATGTTATATGTTCAATTATTCATTCGTTACCAACTTTGCTTGAAAAATCACATCATTTTCATGGTGATTATTTGATAAAAAGAATTCCAGCAACTAGATATTTAGAATATATATATGAGATATTTAAATATTATATATATATAATATTTATATAAGAAACATATTTAAGGGCACTGTGTACTTGGCTCATTTAAGACAGGAGACCGCTTGACCTTATAGTCCGTTTGTTTGATCTGAAATACCTGCATTCCTCTTGATAGTTTAAATAAAACTCTACAAGTTGTAGGATGCCGAATTTAAATTGTTTGGTATCATATTCTCAAATGAATTCAAATTACTCAAATATTCATATCCTAACTAACCAGTTCTCGAGCCAAATTCAGGGTTTAAGCATTAACATCACAATCCCTGAAAATAACTAAATAGCACAGATACTTGTAACACAGGAAGCCGTCATCCACAGTGACTACTATCAATTGTACAGTAAAACTTCAATTTAAGACCACCTCAATAATAAGACCACCTCGGAGTTAAGAACACAAATTTTTAAGTCCATTTTCACTGTTTCGCTCTATATTCAACCTCAATATTAAGACCACCTCAATATTAAGACCTATTTCCAAGGGTCCCAAGGGTGATCGTATTATTGAGGTTTTACTGTAAACTTTATTCTTAAATGATGGTACTTAATCAATGTATCATAAATGAATGTAACTATGCCAACACTAATAGAAAAACATATATCATTGTGACCAAAATAATAGACATAATTATGTGTCCCTGTCTGTACCAACCATACTATCCAGTTTGATAGTTCTAATTGGTTTTGTTATTTATAATTACTTTAATTGAGTTGTGTTGATTTCTAGTATAACACCGATACCCTAGGGGTTTCTGGTTGACTTTATCTCATTATAGCATTCAATGTTTTGTTTTTATAACAATCTAAAATACCTCTGTACAGCGTGAATCAATAAATGGCATTGAATGTATGTCTACACGCATCTAAACATCTCGCCCAGAGTACAGCCTCTACCTCTAATGTTCCAAAAATTGAGTTTGTGTTATAGAGTACACAGCCAATAAAGAGAGCTCATATGCAAACTAGATTTAGATATACATGTACAGTAAACATCACTTTAAGACCACCTCAATAATAAGACCATCTCAAAATTAAGAACACAATTTTCAAGTCCATTTTCCTAATTTTGCTATTTGTTCAACCTCAACAATACGGCCAGGGTTCAAGAAATTGACTATTTGACTTGGAAAAAAATCACAATTTGACTCTAGTAGTGTCACACTGATTTGTTATCGATGCTTGACATGAATAGTAAAACCCAATAGTCCTCAAGAGGGTTACATTGCGGCACATCTCTGTCTTCTAGCTGTTATTTAAAAGTTTGAATTAATGGATGTTGAAGTTTCCGAGACAAACAGAGAGAAGTACCGTATTTGATACATTCATAGTCTGTTTCGACAACGATTCTAATCACGAAGAGATGTACATACAAGTTATATATACTATGTTTAGCTTTGGCTAGCGGAAGGGATACCGTGCTCGTACATGTACAGTCAAACACCAATAATAAGACCGCCCTTGGCACCCTTGAAAACTGGTCTTAATATTGAGGCGGTTTAAATATTGAGGTTGAATAAAGAGCAAAACATTGAAAACGGACTTGAAAATGGTGTTCTTAATTTTGAGGTGGTCTTGAAGTGAAGTTTTCTGTACATATATAAATACCGATACGCGCAAATGAAAAATTCGATCTTAACAGTGTCTCCTTTAATTGATGATAAAAACGATTTAGTTTTGACAGGAGTATATACATATTGGTCCTCGTGTTTTATGTTATTGTATTCTGATGTAAGATAAATTAAATTAAACCCGTTGTAACCAAATGCACGATTTCAAACTATATGATTTCTTACGCTGCTTCATTACGTAAGAAATTATGTTGAACTGTTAAATTACATATTTTGTCGGGTTTTTTTCAGATTCAACTTCAACAATTCAACGCGAAAAACGCACAGTTTAGAATACTTCCCCAATACAAAGTGAAATCTGAGGGAGAAGTGGTAGGTGGTTATTTCTATAAATGAAAAGCTGTATAAGTGGATACTATCGCGTGTCGAAAGATTTGCGAATTGCCAAAATCAGTTTGTTTATAATATCTAAACATCGTAAAATTATCGATATCTTAAGTTTATTTAATCCTGCGAAAGTTAAGGTAGGACTCCAAGTATCATCGGTGCCAGACTCCAAGTGGCGGCTACACGGTGTCTAGGGAAAATATACTTCGTTGGAAGTGGAAATTTACGCAGTGGAAATTGTTTGCGAATGTTGTTCACCTCGCAAACTTTACCATTTATAAAGTATATTTCCAAAGAAAGTCAAAACTGCTATTACCCCACATGCAGATTAGTTCCGACTTGATTATTTGGAGTTCAGAATCAAGCACAGTGTAAAATATCCATAGCGACCCTCTCTTCAGCAACAACCTGTCGTCATCAACATTATCAATGTTCCCGAAGTAAAATGTCACTTCTAATCTAACCCTACAGAGCAACAACCTGTCCACAACATCCGAAATTGTCCGTGCCAACAGGTAGTTGCTGTTGAAAGTTTGCACTGTTGGAGTAAATCACCGTGTTTATTTTAATATAACACATATTTGTGCGCAGAGCGTGGGCGGTGATAACACATATTTGTGCGCAGAGCGTGGGCGGAGATAACACATATGTGTGCGCAGAGCGTGGGCGGAGATAACACATATTTGTGCGCAGAGCGTGGGCGGTGATAACACATATTTGTGCGCAGAGCGTGGGCGGAGATAACACATATATGTGCGCAGAGCGTGGGCGGAGATAACACATATTTGTGCGCAGAGCGTGGGCGGTGATAATACATATTTGTGCGCAGAGCGTGGGCGGAGATAACACATATTTGTGCGCAGAGCGTGGGCGGAGATAACACATATTTGTGCGCAGAGCGTGGGCGGAGATAACACATATTTGTGCGCAGAGCGTGGGCGGAGATAACACATATTTGTGCGCAGAGCGTGGGCGGAGATAACACATATTTGTGCGCAGAGCGTGGGCGGATATAACACATATTTGTGCGCAGAGCGTGGGCGGAGATAACTGAGCGCCAATTCTATGAAGTAGAATAGCAAGCCTGTCCTAGATATGCAACTGCATGAATGATTGCATTTCATAATGTTATATTTTCTATACGATATGTTCTGCTTCTTGATTACATGATATGCTATCTAATCGTTGTATCGATATTATTGTTGTTCATCATTTTTTCTTGGTGTATCGTTAATAAATTTCCATTCCGTGAAGAAACATGTATGTGGGGTGATCAAAAAGTTTCGGGACAAATCTCATTACATGATACGACATTGTCAAGTTTAAAGTATGTGAATATGACACTTACGCTCCTATTATTTGTATATAGGTCTTGAACATCACTCAAATACTGACCCTGCTAAGAGAGACAACTTGATAATGTAGCTTATTGGTCATCAAATTTCAATGAATGATAATTTTCAGTAAAAACAACTAAGGCGGTTTATATGTTTGAGAACATACACCATACCATTTTTTTGCTTCTCTTGGAACAACCCATACCATTGTATTACATTATTCTATCGCTAGACATTGAAAATGTGTTTAATAAAATCGTTATGCTCACACATAACTGTTCTCTTCCGTGCAATATTGTGTTTCTATTTGCAATAATAATGAATCATTAACTCTGCCACTTATTTTATATGTATACATATGTGCTGTTTTAGGTCGATGTCATAAATATATGTTGGCCGTCCTTGCAAAAGCGAATCAAAGGCACAATTAGCGACCTGAATTACCAAGTACTTCCAGTGCCATATACATTTATGAACTTGGCTGCTTGGTTATACCCATGCCATACATGTATGAAGCTCCCGGACAGTTTACGGGTCCCGCTAGTGCCAACACGCTGAGAGCCCGCGGGTAATCTAACGGCATGTTGGGCGGGGCTGCACGAATTTACAAAGATTAGCACCCGTAGATGCACCATATAGTAGAGCATGCCTCGGTCAGATGAGACCTACGTGTGGTCTCGTGTCCGCAGGACTTGGGGAACCGTACGAGCATACGGCCCGCGGGAAGTCCGTATGACTGAGACATTAAATAACTGGTCTGTCCTTTTGAAATACCCGACAATATCCGCTTACAATACTCCTACTCCTTTAGTTTTCCTCATATGTTTTAAAGGTATCTACTTGATATTGGTGCAGCCATATCGTGTTTTATCAAAAAAAAAAATTTATAAATCTGAACCATACTTATTAAAATACATAATACATGTTTGTTTACTGCAGGTACAAATCTATGACCAGATTGTCTTTGAAAGTGTCAAATCACCAGGACATTTTATACATGCCAGTCAGTTCTACCAAATTGACAATTTTACATTTGGGTATGTGTTTGCAACTTTATAGTTATAATAGCTTGAGTTATTACACCGGGCTTTTCAGAAAATTAAAACTTTTCATGAACTGATAATAATGTGTAGAATAACTCTGATTATTTCCGATTGATTATGAAGGCAAAATAAAACCTCAGAAAACCCCTACAAATTGTGGTTGTGTCTTTTGTTTTTTTATGTTAAAATAAATTACTGTTTCAGGTCAGAATTCAATCTTGGAGTCGAAAGATCTGGGTTCACATTAATCCGCTATCAAAAGAAACCATCAGAGGAGGCTTTGTCGTTCGTGAGAGTAAATATACTGACTTATTTAAAACTGATGCATTATTAACTAAAAACAGTACTGCATTATGTTTCTACTGTAACCAATTTACTTTTATATTCATAGTAGTATTGTTAATATGTAAGACGAATATGAAATACTCATTTTATATTAACAATACGTGAAATTTAAGAATTTGCTTCGTAAGTATGGAAGCGTATTTATGCCAACTTGAACCAGGGTGGGTGAACACGTGACGTTTTTGTTAACTACGCAGCACGAAAAGCACATAGATCTCTGTAGATTTGCCGGAATGCGTGCCACAAAAAAAATCATCGGAGAACATTTCGCCTCGCTTAAATTGTGTGGCACTCATTCCGGCAAATCTACAGGGATCTAGGTGTCGATATGGGCATCGACTTAACCGTTTTTTGGATGACCAGGCTTAAGGCTATTTCTAACAAACAAAAACTGCCAAAACACGTACCGTTTTGTGATCGGCCGCCAGCTTTTCGTGCCGCGTAGTAAACAAAAAGGTCACATGTTCACCCACCCTGAGTACGAGTGCATTGATATGGGACTTACAATACTTTTCTGAACAATCATATGTAACTATCGCTATGGTATTACATTAAATATAAGCATAAGAGACTCAATGGTAAAACTTTTGATCAACCCTCGTATTTTTATAGTAAACCGTAAAGACGAGTTTTTGTAGCATCTTATTTTCGATGATGCTTTTAAAAAGATGACTCAATATACAAACAAAGACTTGATAATGGTCAGAAAGGATTAAGGGCTGTACAGTGAACGCCACTTTTACCCACACAGATCCCAAGGAAACATCAGCACATGAAACAATATGAGTTTGGAAGGTGTAAGGGCAAACGTTTATGGAACAAAAAGGAATTGTCTGGTTGATTAGAACAATTTATGCGAGCAGAAGGAGAGGACAAACTAAGAAAGCAAGATGGCCACAGATTAAAAGGGAGGAAAATGAACATGAACAAAAAATGAATGGGGAAGGATAATCAAAACCCCATATCGATTTATAATCTTTGATTTTTAGTAAAGTACTGGGGAGGTAGGTTTAATCAATTTAACAGATAGCTCATCTCACACGTAACCGCTGTATGGTAATACGTTCCCACATATACACATATATAGGCTATGTTGACGGTAACTAATCCTATGATATTGTCTTATTGTTACAGGGCGGGAGTGTTGTTCGGCTTTTCCATAAAGAACTGGAAGCTTATCTTGTAGCGGAAGGATTGTATGGGGAGGAGTCTACAGAAGATGGTAAATAGTTAATTAATGCATTAAATTTAAAACACGTTTTAGGAATTAATCGTTAGCAATATTTCTTTTTTATCATGGGGTGTTAAGCCACATGCACAGCCGGTGTAATGTTGTGGGTATTCCAGGGTAAAGGGTAAGAAGGGGCGAATACCCCAGGCGGACACCTGGGTAGAACCACCGACTTTCCGTAAAAGACAGCCAGTGGACTTTCTCATTTTCGGGTAGGATTCGAACCCGCCGCGGTGAGTGCCGAAAGATTTGCAGCTAGCGACCATAACCACTTGACCACGTATGCCCCACGTAGTGCAACCTACCTGTATTCAAGTTGCTTCCCCCCGTTAAACCTGATTTCGATTTCAAGTTACCCCAAGACGTAACACTAACCCTTTATCATACTATCCACGCGCAGTGTAGATTACACCTTTTCTGAAGTTCTAAATTTCGATAGTTGAAATCTTTGTATATAAATTGAATACAACCTGTGAAACATAAAACAAATGGAAGCTAGTCTCAAACTGCAAAATTCATACAATGTTTAATATACGCTGTTGCCTTTCCTGTTGTTGTTGTTGTTGCTTTCTTGTTGTTCTTTTGATGTTTATAAGTTTTGTTAAAATCAACTTTCCATTTGCTGTTTTGTTTGTCAAATCATGCATGGAGAAATATCAAAATATAAACCACTTAGGGAATGAGGGGGTATTCTGAAATCGTAAGGGGTACCTTGAAATCACATTTAAGCTCTCCCCAGGAGTAATCTGAAATCGATTTCATCCTATCTCTCGATCATCTGAAATTAAATATTTATATTAATTAATCATCAATCAATGGTTCAGTAAATCGATCATACTATTCATTGAATCAGTCAACGAGTAGTCACTCTATCAATTACCCTAGTTGTGGTAATAATTACAGGCTGCGATTAAAGACAATAATTAATGTAAAAATAAATGTATTGTGTTTGAAAATCGTCAGTTTGACTCACGTTGGTTATGAATTAGAAGTTCTTGCATTTTCTGTGTGTGGTCATGTGATCCTCGATATTCAGTGTCGTATAAAATGTCGTTGTCATGAAAAAGGGCTGATGGTTGCAGAGTATAAATCATGTAAGCACAAAGGTGATATTTGACCATATTGCAGTATACTTCTGTTTCAGTCCATTTTCGAATACGTATCATGGATCAACATAAACCACGAACACTATGTGCCCCAACTTCCGGTAACACCTACTGGCTTATAGAAGCAGAAAAGGGCATATTCAATGGTTAGTATGTATTTATATTAATCTTACCTTTTCAGTGACAGTTATATTGTTGGAATTATAAAGTTGTTAATGTACCTATGAATAATTTTAAATAACCATTGACATCAAGTTTTGGAAAGCAATATTTCTGAATCATAGCAAAATTACTTGTCTGAACATTGCGCTTTTTGTCTTTTCTTATAATGTCAAAGTAAATTGTTCGATTATACGCTTTTTCCTTGACTTTTACCACATAGGTTGCACAGTCGGTTCATCTATTTCCCCACTTTGCGGAATTTCAATTTTGCTCTCTTAAGTTTTCACCCCTTCTAACATTGTGACGTCACCTATCGTCCCTGGCCTTCAGACGTATCTATTTATAGAATATACACGTGTTGGAAATAACATTGGTCTTATACATCTTACTATGTCTTTTGATATCTCACACATTTTATGTTATAGGTGAAGTCATACAATGGGAACAACAGATTAGAATACGTCACATGACAACAAGAAAGTATATCTGTATCCAAGCCAACAAAGAAATTATCTTCACAGAAGACAACGCTGATCCTAGGACAGTCTTCAGATTTCACAGTGTTATAAATGTGCGTATTGTCCCATTTCCTATCTGCGTGTAATATTGTTTTATTCTGCCCAGCTTGTTTTTTAGTTGTTTTGTCCATAACGGCAGAAAACACATACTATCGTACTGAAAATGTGGCGTTGCTGTGGTAATATCAACGTTATGAATGATTAATATGTAATGTTTTTTTGCTTTTGTTGGGGCTTTCAGTCACGTCAACAGTGAGAGCTATGTAGCAACTTCGTGAAGGAGGACCCCATGTGCACCCTTCTAGCAGGGCACATGCGAACACTCGGTTAGAACAATCTACCTTCCATAAACCAGACCGGCAGCTTCCTTATTTACAAATTCTACATTCAGGGTTGGACTCGAACCCCCAGCAGGGAGGGGGAAGTAATAGAAGTCAGCGACCACTCGGCACGAACCCCCAGCAGGGAGGGGGAAGTAATTAGATGTCAGCGACAACTCGGCACGAACCCCCAGCAGAGAGGGGGAAGTAATAAGAAGTCAGCGATCACTCGTCACGAACCCCCAGCAGGGAGGGGGAAGTAATTAGATGTCAGCGACCACTCGTCACGAACCCCCAGCAGGGAGGGGGAAGTAATTAGATGTCAGCGACCACTCGTCACGAACCCCCAGCAGGGAGGGGGAAGTAATTAGAAGTCAGCGACTACTCGGCACGAACCCCCAGCAGGGAGGGGGAAGTAATTAGATGTCAGCGACCACTCGGCACGAACCCCCAGCAGAGAGGGGGAAGTAATAAGAAGTCAGCGACCACTCGTCACGAACCCCCAGCAGGGAGGGGGAAGTCATTAGATGTCAGCGACCACTCGTCACGAACCCCCAGCAGGGAGGGGGAGGTAATTAGATGTCAGCGACCACTCGTCACGAACCCCCAGCAGGGAGGGGGAAGTAATTAGATGTCAGCGACTACTCGTCACGAACCAGTTTGAAGTCAGCGACCACTCGTCACGAACCCCCAGCAGGGAGGGGGAAGTAATTAGAAGTCAGCGACCACTCGGCACGAACCCCCAGCAGAGAGGGGGAAGTAATTAGAAGTCAGCGACCACTCGTCAAGAACCCCCAGCAGGGAGGGGGAAGTAATTAGAAGTCAGCAACCATTCGTCACGAACCCCCAGCAGGGAGGGGGAAGTAATTAGAAGTCAGCGACCACTCGTCACGAACCCCCAGCAGGGAGGGGGAAGTCATTAGAAGTCAGCGACCACTCGCCAACAAAAGCTCTTGTGATATGTTTGACGAATCATACAAAATATTGCGGAAAGAAACGTTTCTCACATTATTCAAGAGTTTAGTTTAATTATATATCGGTAAATATTAATGATAAAGTTTCGAGACATTCAAATCCGAAAAAAACAATAATGAAATCTCAATATCGGACATTTCGAATTTCGACTTTGTATTATTTTTGTTTTCTAGTTTAAACGGTTAATTATGTTCTTAAATATTTCGATATTTCATTCCTATGAATTGTATAATTATGTAAATGTAACATTATAGGAGAGGGACGAGATACGGTATGAAAGTTATTGTAGAATTGAACATGTCCTTACTGGGGCCTGGCTTCATGCATTGAAAGGTAACACTGTATATAATACTGTATGTATATGTTGATAATAATCTAAGATTTAAGTTTTCATATATAAGTTTGTTGTTTTGGCATAATAAGAATGCTATGACATATCATTTGGTTAAATTAAAAAATGCTGTTTATTGCAAACACTTCTTTCCCGAGAACGCATGTAAACAAATATGCTTTATATTTCTATATATTGAAATTTCTAAAATTGACTTACCAAAACTACAAACTTTCTTGTCAGTTGTCACGCTGCTCATTATTATAATAATGATTCTTGCTGTTCTGTAAAACAAACTATTTTCAGTGTTCAATATGCAAACAAAATATCTATCTATGTATTTACTGGTCTAAAGTACTCACCCAGCGGCGATACTTTACTGGTCTAAGTACTCACCCAGCGGCGATACTTTACTGGTTTAAGTCCTCACCCAGCGGCGATACTTTACTGGTCTAAGTCCTCACCCAGCGGCGATACTTTACTGGTCTAAGTACTCACCCAGCGGCGATACTTTACTGGTCTAAGTCCTCACCCAGCGGCGATACTTTACTGGTCTAAGTCCTCACCCAGCGGCGATACTTTACTGGTCTAAGTACTCACCCAGCGGCGATACTTTACTGGTCTAAGTACTCACCCAGCGGCGATACTTTACTGGTCTAAAGTCCTCACCCAGCGGTGATACTTTACTGGTCTGAGTCCTCACCCAGCGGCGATACTTTACTGGTCTAAAGTACTCACCCAGCGGCGATAATTTACTGGTCTAAGTCCTCACCCAGCGGCGATACTTTACTGGTCTAAGTCCTCACCCAGCGGCGATACTTTACTGGTTTAAGTCCTCACCCAGCGGCGATACTTTACTGGTCTAAGTCCTCACCCAGCGGCGATACTTTACTGGTCTAAGTCCTCACCCAGCGGCGATACTTTACTGGTCTAAGTCCTCACCCAGCGGCGATACTTTACTGGTCTAAGTACTCACCCAGCGGCGATACTTTACTGGTCTAAGTCCTCACCCAGCGGCGATACTTTACTGGTCTAAGTACTCACCCAGCGGCGATACTTTACTGGTCTAAGTACTCACCCAGCGGCGATACTTTACTGGTCTAAGTACTCACCCAGCGGCGATACTTTACTGGATACATCGTTCCTTGATTTGGATTGCAAGCCTTTCATATTTATGATTCAAGCGAATCGACCTATTGAAAAATTATTGAGGTGAACTTATTAAAAAACCCGTCTATCATTTCATATCAACTATGTCATAATGTAGTGAAGCTTCTCAATGTACGACACAATGATGGGTACGCACTGTTCACATACAAGCAACTGAATACCTCTTTAAATGGTTGAACAGCAATGAGAAACACTCTTTATAAGAATAATAAAACTTTATATAAACTAGAAGTTCAAGCTTGTCAACGACGTTACCTTGAAGTCTCATTATGATGGTATGTTGCCATTCGGCGCTGATATTCTATACATTCACGGATGTGTTTGTTCATTTGACAATTGTATGCATTAGTAATGATCATACTTTTTTTCCAAATCAGACGAAGATTATATTCGGAAGACTCTGAGAAATGTCACGGATGAAAATGATGAAACAATGAAAGGTCTGAAATGGGACAGTTGTCAAGTCAGAAAGGTAAGGCATTGGACGATGAAGGAAAAATATTCATTAGACGAATGGGTTAATATACTGATGTTAATAGTCACCTCTTTGTCTTAAATCAGGATGAAACATATGGACGAATGAATGGAAGAACAGCTTTAAATCACATAGTGAAGCACATTTTCACACAAACGACTAAACCTTTGTCGACAATTCTGGAATTTTCGGAAACAATATACTCATACTATACGTCTATAGCATTGCGTACTGACACAAGATAAAACGTACAAAAGATAATACAAATAATTAAGGACGCTCTTATTATTTGGTCCCCGTCATAAGAATTTGAGTTATTGAAAATAATAAATTTCGAGGAATTTAAATAGAATAATCCAACCGACATTATCTGATTAGTTATACTAAAACCATGTATTCCGTTGAGTTGACATGTTTTCACCTTGGTATTAATAGACACGCGTACTAATAACACTACTATAAAATGATACAATTTAACTTCATACTGTTTTGTTATAGGTATATGCTGTGTCCTGGCTCAGTAAATATTATAACATGTATATTCATCTAGGTTTCAGCAAGTGCTGAGAGCCAGTATGATGACGCATTCACCATACAAAGAGTCTGTCCGATATTAGAGGACGATTTCAACTATGTATCCGGAATGGTACCATTTCTGAGGAACTTCATCAAAGACGTAATTGTATTTACAGTAAAACCTCAATAATAAGACACCCTTGCGACCCTTGCAAACCGGTCTTAGTGTTGAGGTGGTATTATTATTGAGGTGGTATTATTATTGAGGGGTCTTTAAGTGAGGTCTTACTGTATTATATATATGTTTGTTTGCTTGCCCGTTTGTTGACCTGTATTATATATATGTTTGTGTGCTTGCCCGTTTGTTGACTTGTATTATATATATGTTTGTGTGCTGGCCCGTTTGTTGACTTGTATTATATATGTTTGTGTGCTTGCCCGTTTGTTGACTTGTATTATATATGTTTGTGTGCTGGCCCGTTTGTTGACTTGTATTATATATATGTTTGTGTGCTTGCCCGTTTGTTGACTTGTATTATATATGTTTGTGTGCTTGCCCGTTTGTTGACTTGTATTATATATGTTTGTGTGCTGGCCCGTTTGTTGACTTGTATTATATATATGTTTGTGTGCTGGCCCGTTTGTTGACTTGTATTATATATGTTTGTGTGCTTGCCCGTTTGTTGACTTGTATTATATATATGTTTGTGTGCTGGCCCGTTTGTTGACCTGTATTATATATATGTTTGTGTGCTGGCCCGTTTGTTGACCTGTATTATATATATGTTTGTGTGCTGGCCCGTTTGTTGACCTGTATTATATATATGTTTGTGTGCTGGCCCGTTTGTTGACTTGTATTATATATATGTTTGTGTGCTGGCCCGTTTGTTGACTTGTATTATATATATGTTTGTGTGCTGGCCCGTTTGTTGACCTGTATTATATATGTTTGTGTGCTTGCCCGTTTGTTGACTTGTATTTTCCAAATTTCCTGCTCATCTTCTTCATTCATATTTGTTTATAAAAGATCCCTACAATAATCTCCAATTGGTATGACTTTGTACGATACATATTCGTCCTTAATGTGTCGTTCAACCCTCAGAAAATCCTGATGATTCTCATTGTTATATAGGAAATAGTGACTGTTGAATTGACTGTGCATTTTCAAGATTTCAACAGCCTCTCGTTGTAAAAGAGAGAATACACTCGTAAGTTACTACAGGGAACGCCACATACAAAAGACAATGCCTCTCCATACAGACCTCCTGGAAAGCAACAGTCCATAAAACATCAGGCATTTAAGGAGGTGACGGGGTCAATAAGCAAGGGAACAGGGACGCAAGGAATGGCCTGGTCGATTTAGGACAATTTAGGAGAATTAATGAGGACAAAAAGGGGGGGGGGGTTAATGGATGAAATACATCTCGGGACAAGTCAAGACAGCTGGCAACAATAGGTCGAAAGAGGGGGAGAAAATTACATGAACATTATATCAAGTGAAAGAATTGCACAAGGATAACTATAAACTATATAAAACACAATTTAATAAATGCATACAAATGAAACAGTACATTCGAATACTGAAGTGAACTGAAGAATGGAATAATTTATAAAACAAATATGATGATGAATCAAATAGAGAGTAAATAGACGCCTACTACTTTGAAATTATGAAGTACACACAATACATTTGATAATTACAGTACTTCAATGCTCAGAGTAATGTAATTATAAAAAGTATACCATTTGTTGATATGTTGTCGTCAGTCACAGTACATGCAAATACAATCTGTTCAATTCCATTTCAGAGAGAATCTCAAGTCGCCCTGACTTCCAAATCCACCCATAAACTGATAACGGTAAGTTCGTGTGTATTTGTTGGTTTGTGATCATGGCAATCATTTACGGTTAGTTCGTGTGTATTTGTTGGTTTGTGATCATGGCACTCATTTACGGTAAGTTCGTGTGTATTTGTTGGTTTGTGATCATGGCACTCATTTACGGTAAGTTCGTGTGTATTTGTTGGTTTGTGATCATGGCACTCATTTACGGTAAGTTCGTGTGTATTTGTTGGTTTGTGATCATGGCACTCATTTACGGTAAGTTCGTGTGTATTTGTTGGTTTGTGATCATGGCACTCATTTACGGTAAGTTCGTGTGTATTTGTTGGTGTGTTCATGGCAATACTTTATGGTTAGTTCGTGTGTATTTGTTGGTTTGTGATCATGGCAATACTTTACGGTAAGTTCGTGTGTATTTGTTGGTTTGTGATCATGGCAATACTTTACGGTAAGTTCGTGTGTATTTGTTGGTTTGTGATCATGGCAATACTTTACGGTAAGTTCGTGTGTATTTGTTGGTTTGTGATCATGGCAATACTTTACGGTAAGTTCGTGTGTATTTGTTGGTTTGTGATCATGGCAATCATTTACGGTTAGTTCATGTGTATTTGTTGGTTTGTGATCATGGCAATACTTTACGGTAAGTTCGTGTGTATTTGTTGGTTTGTGATCATGGCAATACTTTACTGTTAGTTCGTGTGTATTTGTTGGTTTGTGATCATGGCAATACTTTACGGTAAGTTCGTGTGTATTTGTTGGTTTGTGATCATGGCAATACTTCACGGTAAGTTCGTGTGTATTTGTTGTATTGACTACACTCCAGATGACAACATCGACTTGGTGTTTAATGACCACATAGACTACCCAGGCGATAGTTTTTGCCTCCCTAGAAACAGTCGAGACACGATACAAAACAAATACGGTGTTTCATTGATAGAACTGTGTCGCACTAAAGATATTCATATGTTAAACGGTAGACTCAGTGACGTTAACGGAGAATTCACCTGTACAGCAAATAATGGGAAAAGTGTGGTAGATTATATGTTAGCATCTACAGAAATATTCGAATGTATAGACGATTTTTACGTCGGCAACCTTGATTTATCAGATCATTTCCCAATCGTGTGCACACTAACTATATCTAAGAATACAGCCAATCAAGTGAGCAGACAGATTGCTGGTGAAAATAACTTGAAAACCTTCGTGACATGCAAATGGCGGGAACAGAATAAGAACGCATTTATTCAAAGTTTCAACAGCTTGTGGGAACATTTTAGGAAAACAGTTGACTTGGAAAATGTTATCAATAGCGAACAGGCATTTATCTCACTTTACCAATCCGCTGGTCAAAGCATGAACAATAAAAATACAAATAGTACATGTAACTATGGTAACGACTTACGACAGCCAGAATGGTGGGACAACGAATGTTCGAAAACAAAGTACGAGAAAAACTCAAATCTACGTAAGTTCAGACAATCTAACTCCGATATAGACCTACAAATCTATTTACAATCCAAGCGCCGTTTTAAATATATATGCCGTGACAAGCGTTTAACTATAGAACGAAAACGACGGGAAGAATTACTGCGGTGCCGTAACGACCCTAAAACATTCTGGAAATATATCAAGAAATTTAACCGTAGACAACAAAATGAGAGTGACAATATAACCGGAGATGAGTGGTACAATTATTTTAAAACTCTGTTTTCTGAACCAGATGCTCGTGTAGAAAATGATACTGAATGTATATTTGATGATATGAATTATAACAACAATTGTGAGATTCTAGAAATGGAAATTAACGAAGGCGAAATCATCAAAAGCGTAAAAGAACTACGTGCTTCATGCGCATGCGGAGTTGACGGTACATGCATGGAAATGTATAAAACAACTATAACAACGGTAATGCCGTATTTGATCATGTTATTCAATGCCATACTGAATAGTGGTAATATGCCCGCTCATTGGTGCGAAAGTGTAATCTCCCCGATCCACAAAAAAGGTCCTAAAACGGACCCTAATAACTATAGAGCAATATCCGTGATAAACTGTCTGAGTAAAATTTTCATGAAAATATTGAGCAATCGCTTAACCTCCTGGGCAGAACAAAACTCTATAATTGATGAGTCACAAGCAGGATTCAGGAAGGGTTACGCAACAACTGACAATATGTTTAACCTACAAGCATTAATACAAAAATACTTGTCACGTAGGAATGGAAGAGTGTACGTATTTTTTATTGACTTCATGAAAGCGTTTGATAACTGTGCACATCAACAACTTTGGCAAAGCCTCGTCCGGAAAGGAATTAATAGCGATTCTAAGTTCCTATCAGTGTTTAAGTCAATGTACTCTCAACTCAAGTCTTGTATCAAGCTGGATGGTGGTATAACAGATTTTTTCCCGTGTGAAAAAGGAACTAAACAGGGGTGTGTGAGCTCAACGATAATATTCTCATTATTCATTAATGACCTTGTTATGTACCTAAATCAAAAATGCGGAAATGGAATATTCATTTCGGACAACATCCCAGATTTACAAGCACTTATGTTCGCCGATGATATATCTTCTGTAGCCGAAACAATTACAAAACTACAAACCCAAATAAACCACATAAGCGATTTTTGTTATGAAACAGGAATGAAACTGAATCTCGAAAAATCTAAAATAATGATTTTCCGTAAAGGGGGTCCACGCAGACGTCAAGAGATGTGGTCTTACCAAGGTCAAGAAATTGAAGTCGTGTCTGCATATAAATATTTAGGCTGCTACTTTACCAGCGGTCTGTCATGGCAGAAGACACAAGACACCTTATACATACAAGCCAATAAGGCGGTAAATGCTATATTTCGCTACCAGAAGCACTTTGGATTTTTTACTCGTAAAGACGCATTTAAACTATTTGACAGTATTGTCAAACCAGTGCTAATGTACTCATCAGAACTGTGGGGTTATCAAATATGCTCCAAAATCGAACGGATCCATATGCAGTTTTGCAAAAGAATTGCGTGTCTGCATTCTAAAGTCGCAAACTTTTTCGCTCTAAGCGAATGTGGAAGACTTCCAATGTCAATAGATTACATGACTAGATGTATAAAATACTGGACTAAGTTAACTAGAATGCCAGCGCATAGATACCCGAAACAGTGCTACATCATGTTACGACGACTAGACGAAGCAGGACGCCACACTTGGGCTTCCTGTATAAAACTACTTCTTTACCAACATGGCTTCGGTTATGTGTGGATAGCTAACGATGTTGGTAATATTGACACGTTCATATGTATGTTTACTTTACGACTGAAAGACTGTGCACGGCAACGCTTATTCTCAGACATAAGTACATCCCCAAAAGCAATCAATTATAAACTTTTCAAAAGCACACTAGGTCCAGAGAGTTATCTGTCGTTACCACTAACATTTATACAGAAGCGTATGCTTTCTAACTTTCGTTGTTCAGGTCACAGTTTAATGATTGAGCAAGGCCGACATAGGAATATAGACAGAAACTTTAGATTTTGTACATTCTGCCTCAAACGAAATATCTATTGTATAGAAAATGAAGTTCATTTCCTTATAGTGTGTCCATTATATCAAGAACTAAGATGTACTAATTTTAAACCAGAATGGCTTAGAGCTGTAATATGTGAACAATTATACATTCAAATTATGTCCGATGTAAGAAAAGATAGCATCTTTGCACTGACAAAATTTATCGTGAGTGCATCTGCGAAAAGAGACGCTGAATTAGAAAATTGAAGAGTATTAGTAACCACTTATTTACCAGAATCCTATCGATTCGGTATACTACAAGACAAATGCTATTTTATACATATATAAACATGTTCTGCCTTATCTAACACCGGAATATTGACCATATGCTGTTATATACTCATGTAATTAATATGTTTATTTTATGTACAATATACATGTTGATTCACTATATATATTTAGTAGGATAGCGATATGTATGCTGTTGTATTAGTATATATATACAGCTATTTTAGTATGTTCTAAAATGTTGTATCTTCATGAACTTTTCTTATTATCTCATATCACATTTATCCAAGTAAAAATGATCCATCGATATTGATTGTCTATATTTATGTTGATGTGTTGCACATTTGTTAATATGTACTTTTTTTCTCGCTATCATTGTCTAAATTATATCTACATAACTACTATACATGAAATATCATGCAGAATTGTTTGTATTTTGGGCCAGAGGCCTTGTATTGCAAATAAAACACTATTGTATTGTATTGTATTGTTGGTTTGTGATCATGGCAATACTTTACTTATCGAGATAATGGCATGATTTTTTAGACAAATAAATATAATACACCAGTGTGTTGGGAGAATATTACAGGTAACGACGCAACTGCACTGCATTATACTGAAATGGATACATAGAGAAATAAAACTATGCAACTACCTCAAACCATCTTTAAATGTCATAAAATGATATTAAGGCCACCTAATTACGCTCGTTAGATACGGGATAAAACTCCAATGAAAACAGTAAAATGTTTAATGCTGCTCGTTCTACGCAGTTACAATTCAATATCATGATTTATGAAATAAAGTTTTCATTTTTGTTTCATACAAATACATGTACTAACCCGCTTTAATTCGCATAATGACCGTTATATGAGGCGTCCATTAATATTATACGGTTTATATTTCAGGCATTGGAAGAGTTGGGTACATTTCTCATGGTCAACAACAAACCGTCCAAAGATAGACAGAAACTCATGCGTAACCTGAAAGTACGCTTTGGATTATTATTTTACGTCATGTTTTCTGTTCTGAATTGAAACTTTGTAGTGTTTATAAGCACTTCAGCGCAATGAACCAACGAAATTACCCATAGTGGAGTAAATATTAGTTGAGAATACATGTACCGTGTTTATCATATTTTACAAAACATTGGCTGATCTTCTCACTGTTTGTCAACAGCCGTAAATAAAAACAGATTATACATACTAGTACGTGTGCTTTCGTACACTGGGTGTACTTTTATGCCAATGGTATTTGTCAGCAACTCGCTCTTACTTATTTTATATCACAAGTGATTTGTGAATCTTGTCAAGCAATGGAATTGCAGAACTAATAGTAACAATGTATGTTTTGAAAGCACAGGAGTGTCACCTTACAGGCATGGCCGAGAATTGGCACAGCTGTGAATTCCGTTTTTCAGTGTCTCTGGTACTTCATGCCATGACATTTAGGATATTTCTGAGTGGCAGATGTGCAGTCAATCAAAGGCTGCAGACGACAGATGCTCAATGTCTGTTTCTCATCTTATGTCAATTTGATCGTACTAGGAATGCCCATTAATACTTAAGCTGTAGTATTTTACCATTCCAACACACAATGAATGTCTCTAATCACTTATTTTTTTTATCAGGTGATAGATTTACTGGTGAAGATTTTACAATTTCCGCTGGATGGCGTCCAAGATGAAACAGCAATCATCATGGTTTTCAAGGCCGCCTATGACAATCTGTACAAGTATTTGATCGGCAAGAGCCGAAAGAATGCCTTATACTTTGCAAAATACATCGAGTTCTTTCAAACACAGTTTAAACAAAAGGTATGACAGTCAACTATAAGTGCTATGACAAGTAATTTGGTTCAACATCAGTTTGTATATAACTAAACTGCTATAAGTATGAGTGCGTGCACCAACATATAGCAATACAATACGACATATCTATCAGTTTGTATATAACTAAACTGCTAGAAGTATGAGTGCGTGCACCAACATATAGCAATACAATACAACATATCTATCAGTTTGTATATAACTAAACTGCTAGAAGTATGAGTGCGTGCACCAACATATAGCAATACAATACGACATATCTATCAGTTTGTATATAACTAAACTGCTAGAAGTATGAGTGCGTGCACCAACATATAGCAATACAATACGACATATATATCAGTTTGTATATAATTTAACAGCTAGAAGTATGAGTGCGTGCACCAACATCAATATTCTGTTTACCGACGATCTTTTAGCAGTTTGCTTCAATAATAAAAAAGACATCAATCTGAAGTAAATCGTAAAATATATGTTTCTATTGTACAGTGCAACCATTCCAAACTGATCCTCTCGTAGAGCATTAATCTAACTTCAACATGGTAAAAGTTAACTATTAATATATAACCTCTCTCTAGGAACAACCTCCCAACAACAGTGGAAATATGTATATACCCAAGCATGCTGCTCTTGAGAGGTTCAACTGTATCTAATGTCACATTATTTCGTAAGAGCAGACGATACCAAAACTAAAACATTTCAAAATGTGCACAACTCTTAAACAGCGAAAGAAACTATACAATAAGAAGATTATCATTGTTTTATAAAAAATTTAAATTGAGATGGCAAATATATTTCTTATAATAATCGCAATTCTCCCCATTATCAATTATCTTCTGTCATGCATGTATATTTATTTATTAACCTACCAATTTATGTAGTACATGTAATAACATACGTGTGTGTTATATGTAAGTAACTATGTTGGTTCAATTGGATCTTAGAACAATATGTATGTAAATCACCATTTACATGTTGTAGTTATTGCATTTATTTATGTGGAATGATGGGCTCATTGCCTTTTTCTACAATAAACTTATCTATCTATCATAGTAGGAAACGAAAATGATGCGAAACAAAATAGTATCACCTTTGTCTTTTGCAGGGAGGAATCGGTTTAAATGTAGCTCAGATGATTGTAGAACTAATCAGAGACAAGAGAAAGATTGTAGACAGAATTTCTCATTCACAAATTGATGAGTTTGTAGTTCTACTGCAGTCTAGTCAGGTAAGGCTATTGTGCAGTCTATGGAAACTAGTGACCAATATTCGAATGTGTGTATATTTATGTCAATAGTATGCGCTGCCTTATTTGGTAACTTGTCAGCATTAACAGGATGTAAATTCTGTCTTTACATGCGTAGAATTGCTCAACTGTTAGATATTGGCCTCATACAAGTATAACAGAAAGAGTTAGATATTGGCCTCATACAAGTATAACAGAAAGAGTTAGATATTGGCCTCATACAAGTATAACAGAAAGAGTTAGATATTGGCCTCATACAAGTATAACAGAAAGAGTTAGATATTGGCCTCATACAAGTATAACAGAAAGAGTTAGATATTGGCCTCATACAAGTATAACAGAAAGAGTTAGATATTGGCCTCATACAAGTATAACAGAAAGAGTTAAATATTGGCCTCATACAAGTATAACAGAAAGGGTTAGATATTGGCCTCATACAAGTATAACAGAAAGAGTTAGATATTGGCCTCATACAAGTATAACAGAAAGAGTTAAATATTGGCCTCATACAAGTATAACAGAAAGAGTTAGATATTGGCCTCATACAAGTATAACAGAAAGAGTTAAATATTGGCCTCATACAAGTATAACAGAAAGAGTTAGATATTGGCCTCATACAAGTATAACAGAAAGAGTTAGATATTGGCCTCATACAAGTATAACAGAAAGAGTTAGATATTGGCCTCATACAAGCATAACAGAAAGAGTTAGATATTGGCCTCATACAAGTATAACAATAAGAGAAGCTCACGGAAGGCTGTACTCAAATAACAGGGCCTCCCCAGATATTTCCTAAGGGTACAGCATAAACTCAATGTTAAGGATAAGACGTATAAAATGAAATAAAAGGAAGGGAATGGGGGACATGGAGCTAAAACCAGACAGAGATGAGCAACTATTAGGGACGCAAGTTGTTGTGCAATAATAGTGACTTAAGGTCAGAGAAACGAGATTTAATCGATTTTTGTCAAGTTTCAAGTTATACAATTTTCTGTGGTTGACTTGGTAACTATGTGGTCATACAGTGAATAATTATATTCCACAAGGAATCGTAAAAATAAATGAACTCATCAATATTTCTTATTCTCGAAAAACGCATTTTAACCGAATGTATATTTTATTGAAGTAAATGACCATGTTTATTAACACAGGAGAATTTCACGAGTTCTATAGAAGGACAAAGGGAGAGAACTCATGACAATCTTCTGTGGTATCATACATGTTTTGTCTACGATCATGTATACACACTACAATTACTGATTTACAGAACTACAGATTTCTAGATTTATTACACGTGTTATGTGTATGTGATAGAATTGCTATACCAACCAATCAGACGTACATAGTCCAGCAGTGGATGCAATGTGAACAAGTAAGTGTGTTCATATTTTGTAAAGAAAAATGAAATAGAAATAAAGCGTGTAACTCTAAGAACTTGAACGATGTTATTCTCAAATATTTACCACATTTGAACATTTATATGGGGTTTAAGCCCTTGTCTATGAGACACACAAATGTTATTAACACCACAATTGGACTTTGCTGCGTTCAATTTTATGTCACACTGATAATAATATTATCGTTTTAACAACTTTATAGTTTGTTTACTTAATTACATATATATTTAATAAAACGTCTAACATTGTTTAGATGTCAGACATTTCCAATCAACACTTGTGTTACTTTGTCTTTACTGTGACATAAATGAACTGCATTGGCAGGGAAACACAAATATAAATAACATTATCAAGTTAAACAACTTATGTCTTATATACTGACTAATTAAATATATTTGTCTGAGGTCAGATTTCTGTCAGCTAGCAACTGTTGCACATGTCGTCCCAGTTTCTATGACAACGATTTTTCAGAGTACCAAGAATGACAACTAACATGTGTTACTGTCGATCGGTAGAGAATAAAACGTTAAGCATATAAGACTAATTTCTTAAAATTATAGATGTTTGTTAAGAAATTATGCAGAAAGTCCTTGGAGAGAGATGAGCTTGAAACATAAGAATGTATGACAATAATTCTGTCGACTTTGTGTTGGCTGTACCGTGTAAAATGTGAA
This sequence comes from Mactromeris polynyma, assembly GCA_032209605.1. Classification (NCBI taxonomy): domain Eukaryota; kingdom Metazoa; phylum Mollusca; class Bivalvia; order Venerida; family Mactridae; genus Mactromeris; species Mactromeris polynyma. The sequence goes on along the minus strand of JASFXZ010000027.1, from coordinate 3,350,612 downwards.
CATGAAAGTATTTTGTATCCTTTACAGAAAGGTATTTACATGACTGCAAGAGGTCAAGATATCAACAAACAGCCAAACATACTGTATATAACAACTGATGATGCAAAATCATGGACTGCTCTGCACGAATTCGTTGATGTTAGTATAGTGTCTTATGTAGCGGCAATAAGTAATGACAATGTATTGTGTTAACGTCTGTTAGAGACTACCGCGTTCAAATTAGATAACACTGACCTGGTTGTAATGAACCAAACTATTGGACTACTTTTCAAATACAAAATGTACAATTCAATTCAATTCTTTCAATTTTTTATTTCGATGATTCAGGCCACCAGCCCATACATCAGCAATGAACATATATACAATGTCATATAAATACAAACACGCTTCATACATGTTCAAACACTACCAAATTACATATAACCATACAATTATAGACAAGTTACATGTTCACCAACAAATACAAGCATGCTACAAACACACTCACATGTACAATATCAACATACAATTTGTATATACACAATTTGTATATCCATTTATTTATTTTGCTTTTAAATTTAAGAATCACTGATTTGAATAGACATTGTACTACGTATAAAAGTCAATGGTGTATTGTTTTACATTGTAGCTGGATCATGAAGTGTTCGACAGAGACAAGTATGATTTCTTGGTTCATCAGTTGGACCTGTACATTGGTTTATGTAAGGTGAGCAATATATATCTTAATGCTTAAATGATCGCGACAGATATGAGAGGTATAACATAAAGGAATATTCGACATATGCAACCAATACATTGTCTGATTCATTGTAACATGCAACCAATACATTGTCTGATTCATTGTAACATGCAACCAATACATTGTCTGATTCATTGTTACATGCATCCAATACATTGTCTGATTCATTGTAACATGCAACCAATACATTGTCTGATTCATTGTAACATGCAACCAATACATTGTCTGATTCATTGTAACATGCAAACAATACATTGTCTGATTCATTGTAACATGCAACCAATACATTGTCTGATTCATTGTAACATGCAACCAATACATTGTCTGATTCATTGTAACATGCAACCAATACATTGTCTGATTCATTGTAACATGCAACCAATACATTGTCTGATTCATTGTAACATGCAAACAATACATTGTCTGATTCATTGTAACATGCAACCAATACATTGTCTGATTCATTGTAACATGCATCTCCCTTTCTGCATTTAGTAATGCTGTATGTCAAATGTCACGCATATATTTTGAAGGCTTTTGAATGAGGAAGCAGAACATATCTTAAATATAACAATATAATGATTTTAGATTATTTCAAAAATATGTGACAAAAAGACAAATTCAAAAAGGAGCAGCAAAAGCTACACCATTGAATTGAATATGTTTGGCAAGGTTCTCTCAGCATGTTTCAACAATCACTAAGATGTAACTTCGTATTGAAAGTCGTTGTGATTTGATAGAGCTACTTTGAAACTGTCTACCAATCCTTGTATGGTGATGTGTAACAACATTATATATTGCAGGGTAGGAACGACTTTGCAATCAATGTTATTACGAAGGAATCACGTTATCTGACTTGGGAAGAAACCTTTCTGGCTCTGCGATCTTCTATTCTACCAGATTCTATCAGAGCAAAGTATTGTGACATAACAACAAGTAGGCAATATTTATCAATAAAAACTCAATTGTTGGAGACCAAACACACGCGTATATTGTCACGGGTGCATTTCTTTCGTTTCTAAACTATATAAAATGTGAATGTTCCGTTAGGTAACTGTATTACTGCTAGGGCTGTATGTATACGTTTGTCCTCATTGAATGTCCTTCCCTGTTAGCTCAGTTGGTAGAATACTTGGCTGTCACCAGGGAGATTTGTGTATCTCAGGCCGGGCAGGTAATGCTCTTCTGTCACATATGGCTACGGTCATTTGACCTCCATCTCTGATGCCAGTGGAGTAGTTGTTAGCTACTTGCGGAAGGACAAGTTAGTACTGGCTAATAATTCATACAAGTAATACTGGTTTGGTCAACTGACCGCCATGTATAATTGTAACAATTTAACAAATGGCACTAAGCCTTGAATAAATAAATTGATTGAAACTAAATCGTTACAGAAGTTTTTCCTGGTTTAAACATTCAATATTCCTGATCACAAGTATTATTTACATTCGTCAAATTGTTGGAAACAATGTACTGTGGTTTGTTTAATGCGCATGTAACTCAACGTTTACTGTATTTTGTTGCAGATTTATTTGTTGACATTGGTAACAATTACTCGGTGCTTGCCTATCCAAACATCTGTTTTGTGTATGTCTATGTTGGTTCGAAGGATGAAGAAAAAAGTGCTGGAGATTTTGTGAGTATGCCATGATTACGTTTTGATAAGGCATTTTGCCTCCATCCTTATTTCCAGTATTTATGTTGGGAGCTGCTAACTTGGTGAAGGATGGTCAGTCCAGCAGCAATACGTAGTCAGATATACGTCTACAGTTGGGTCATATTTGATAGGTCAAATCACTTAAGATCATTTTTGTAGCCATTATAATATTATTCATGCCTTTATGACAAAAGTCTAACACAAATAATATCGACGCGACTATTATGTTCAATAGGTATGTCCATCGGTATTGTGTAATAACATGCATTATAATGCTACGATAACTGCTTACTGCTGAACGGTTATGAAAAAGACGAAATCCGGAAGTCACTAAAATGAGTTTTTACCAGAGGGACAAACAAAGTTTAATTTTACATCCATTGAAGTTCAGTCAGGCGTTAAATCCTGTCTTTGTTTTCATTTCGATTCGAGCACGTTATTTATTGTAAATTGTTGTGTGTACCACGGGATCAGACACATAGTTATACCAATCTGGAGTATCAAAAGAGAAAAGATGCCATATATTACCGTAATATTTCGAAAAACAGAATAGCTTGTTTATATATGTTTATAACATGGTTTTGCTATTTGCATATCAATGTTGTGTAAACCAATCCAATCTTATGGTAACCACTAAACCAACTTCTCTTCAACCGAACAACGTTTGTAACATTGACGCAGATTGGTCAAGCTTTCGATAAAGAGTAAAGGGTGAATTTACCGAAATCCATTTTGGATCTTGAATGACCAGCAATCGTGACATCTCGGCATTTTTTATGTTGCTCAACAAATCTTAACCTTCAAATTGCACCGACCATCTTTTTTCAAGATATTTCATGTTATCTGTATGAGTTGATGGAGTCAAACCATCGTTTCATTGTACTTGTACGAGGTTATATGGGCTTTCATCGATACATATTATATACTTCAGATTGTGAAGGAGTTGGTGTCGATATTTCCAGTACTTCGCGACTGGATTGCAGAATTTCTGTCTGAAAATTTATGTATGTATGCATCAGAACTAGGACACAATGAATTGATAGCTCAGGTAACGCGTATTTACAATTCATAAATATTTGAAGGACATAAAGTGCCTCAACGATAGTTTCTTCAAAATAAAAATGTATCAATATTAGCCAAACATGTATATTATTAGTTATACAGGTTGTTGACAGGGTATATGGGGGAATATAATCTGTCTGTGTGCCATATAACCCGAGGCATTAGCCGTCATATACCCTGTCAGCGCCGTGTATATAGAATACTGTACGCGAGCCTTTAACCAATGAAATTACTGGATTTTTATTTGCAGTTTTATAAAAACTTATATATTCTTTTCAGCAGCATAATGTAACGTAAAACCTCAATAATGTGACCACACTTGGGACACTGAAAGTGACTTTATTATTGAGGTGGTCTTAATATTGAGGTTGAACAAAAAGCAAAACAGTGACAATGGACTTGAACATTGCGTTCTTAACTTTATGTAAGTTTTAATATTAAGTTGGTATTTAACTGAGGTTCAACTGTATCATTGTTAAGCAATTTTTCAATTCAGGTTTTACATTTACTCTATTTTCTCGTGATGTTCGGGTATTACATGGATGCTGAAGACGTCACCAATCTATTGTCACCATTACTGAAACTGTTAGATGGCCGCGGTGACTTTCCATTCAAACCAACCAATGGAAAATGTAAGTATGGTATCTGTGTATAGGGACAGTATGGTATCTGTGGTATAGGGACACTATGGTATCTGTGTATAGGGACAGTATGGTATCTGTGGTATAGGGACACTATGGTATCTGTGGTATAGGGACACTATGGTATCTGTGTATAGGGACAGTATGGTATCTGTGGTATAGGGACAGTATGGTATCTGTGGTATAGGGACAGTATGGTATCTGTGTATAGGGACAGTATGGTATCTGTGTATAGGGACAGTATGGTATCTGTGGTATAGGGACAGTATGGTATCTGTGGTATAGGGACAGTATGGTATCTGTGGTATAGGGACAGTATGGTATCTGTGGTATAGGGACACTATGGTATCTGTGTATAGGGACACTATGGTATCTGTGGTATAGGGACACTATGGTATCTGTGGTATAGGGACAGTATGGTATCTGTGGTATAGGGACAGTATGGTATCTGTGTATAGGGACAGTATGGTATCTGTGGTATAGGGACAGTATGGTATCTGTGGTATAGGGACAGTATGGTATCTGTGTATAGGGACAGTATGGTATCTGTGGTATAGGGACAGTATGGTATCTGTGTATAGGGACAGTATGGTATCTGTGGTATAGGGACACTATGGTATATGTGGTATAGGGACAGTATGGTATCTGTGGTATAGGGACACTATGGTATCTGTGGTATAGGGACACTATGGTATCTGTGTATAGGGACACTATGGTATCTGTGGTATAGGGACAGTATGGTATCTGTGGTATAGGGACAGTATGGTATCTGTGTATAGGGACAGTATGGTATCTGTGGTATAGGGACAGTATGGTATCTGTGGTATAGGGACAGTATGGTATCTGTGGTATAGGGACACTATGGTATCTGTGGTATAGGGACAGTATGGTATCTGTGGTATAGGGACACTATGGTATCTGTGGTATAGGGACAGTATGGTATCTGTGGTATAGGGACAGTATGGTATCTGTGTATAGGGACAGTATGGTATCTGTGGTATAGGGACAGTATGGTATCTGTGGTATAGGGACACTATGGTATCTGTGGTATAGGGACAGTATGGTATCTGTGGTATAGGGACACTATGGTATCTGTGGTATAGGGACAGTATGGTATCTGTGGTATAGGGACAGTATGGTATCTGTGTATAGGGACAGTATGGTATCTGTGGTATAGGGACAGTATGGTATCTGTGGTATAGGGACAGTATGGTATCTGTGTATAGGGACAGTATGGTATCTGTGGTATAGGGACACTATGGTATCTGTGGTATAGGGACAGTATGGTATCTGTGGTATAGGGACACTATGGTATCTGTGGTATAGGGACACTATGGTATCTGTGTATAGGGACACTATGGTATCTGTGGTATAGGGACAGTATGGTATCTGTGGTATAGGGACAGTATGGTATCTGTGTATAGGGACAGTATGGTATCTGTGGTATAGGGACAGTATGGTATCTGTGGTATAGGGACAGTATGGTATCTGTGGTATAGGGACACTATGGTATCTGTGGTATAGGGACAGTATGGTATCTGTGGTATAGGGACACTATGGTATCTGTGGTATAGGGACAGTATGGTATCTGTGGTATAGGGACAGTATGGTATCTGTGTATAGGGACAGTATGGTATCTGTGGTATAGGGACAGTATGGTATCTGTGGTATAGGGACACTATGGTATCTGTGGTATAGGGACATTATGGTATCTGTGTATAGGGACAGTATGGTATCTGTGGTATAGGGACAGTATGGTATCTGTGGTATAGGGACAGTATGGTATCTGTGGTATAGGGACAGTATGGTATCTGTGGTATAGGGACAGTATGGTATCTGTGGTATAGGGACAGTATGGTATCTGTGGTATAGGGACAGTATGGTATCTGTGGTATAGGGACAGTATGGTATCTGTGGTATAGGGACACTATGGTATCTGTGGTATAGGGACACTATGGTGTCTGTGGTATAGGGACAATATGGTATATGTGGTATAGGGACACTATGGTATCTGTGGTATAGGGACAGTATGGTATCTGTGGTATAGGGACACTATGGTATCTGTGGTATAGGGACAGTATGGTATCTGTGGTATAGGGACAGTATGGTATCTGTGGTATAGGGACAGTATGGTATCTGTGGTATAGGGACATTATGGTATCTGTGGTATAGGGACAGTATGGTATCTGTGTATAGGGACAGTATGGTATCTGTGGTATAAGGACAGTATGGTATCTGTGGTATAGGGACAGTATGGTATCTGTGGTATAAGGACAGTATGGTATCTGTGGTATAGGGACAGTATGGTATCTGTGGTATAAGGACAGTATGGTATCTGTGGTATAGGGACAGTATGGTATCTGTGGTATAGGGACATTATGGTATCTGTGTATAGGGACAATATGGTATCTGTGGTATAGGGACAATATGGTATCTGTGGTATAGGGACAGTATGGTATCTGTGGTATAGGGACAGTATGGTATCTGTGGTATAGGGACACTTTTACTCAATGGAATTTAAAGCATTATGTGATCGTACTAATTTAGAACTGTTTCTATTAAGAAAGGGGGCGTGGCAAACATATCTACGCCATTGGTTCCTCATGGCCGAAATTGATTTTAGTGAACCTATGTTGGTAATGCTTTTTTGTTATCGAACTGCACACACAAAATACATTTAATTGTTTGTCAACTTTTACAAAATCCAGGGAATTTCCATGAAGAGATATGAATTTATTTCTCAATACTTAAGACTTTACCGTCTATAAGCTAATATTTACAATTGTTTGCAATTTACGACACATGGTCAATGGCAACATATATCAGAACATATTTATATTATATTATTAACAGTTCTAGTACATGTAAATACATACTTTTGTTACAAATCTAAATAGCGTTAATTTTACATATAAAAATAACATCAAAAAAAGCTATATTGTATTGTTTTGCATTGTATATAAGTACACATATTGTACAGACAAAGCAGTGTATCCAAGGAACTAAGCTGCATGACAGTATATTCATTCGCATAAAATGTTTTGTTTCTTACATTTCAAATGATTTGTACTTCTATGATAGTTTTGTTTTTTAAATGATCACGTGAATCAATTTAATGATATTTGCAATTTTCCTATATATTTTTTATATACGAACTTGACAAATTTTGTAATATTCTGGACATTTTAACAAAAATATGTGTTTTCTGACAAACCAATGCAAATCAATTAATTACGCTGAAATATGCGTTTCTAGACTAATATTCGAAATGTTAAGCCACATCGATTACGACACAAATCGAAAAATACCTCATCATTCATACCTCAAACTGTATACCTCATCATTCATACCTCAAACTGTATACCTCATCATTCATACCTCAAACTGTATACCTCATCATTCATACCTCAAACTGTATACCTCATCATTCATACCTCAAACTGTATACCACATCATTCATACCTCAAACTGTATACCTCATCATTCATACCTCAAACTGTATACCTCATCATTCATACCTCAAACTGTATACCTCATCATTCATACCTCAAACTGTATACCTCATCATTCATACCTCAAACTGTATACCTCATCATTCATACCTCAAACTGTATACCTCATCATTCATACCTCAAACTGTATACCTCATCATTCATACCTCAAACTGTATACCTCATCATTCATACCTCAAACTGTTGGTCGTTATGTATTTTATCTCTCGACATTTTTTATTTGTTGGTCAGCCTATTCCAAGGAAGAGAAGAAACGTGTCCAAATGTATCAACAAACAGAGAGATATGAACAAAATGACGAATCAGAAGCCATTGTTAATGCCAAGTTTGAGTATGTAGATCTATATCAAATTTGCGAGAACAGAATGCATCCCAAAAGCACTATACATAACATGACTAAGTTCTCATTTCTAACTGTCTAACCTCGTTTTTACGGCCATCTACATGAGATGAAATAACACGAATTTTGAAAAACAATTGGTATACATAAACCCTTTTTATTTACCTGAGAACGGTAGTGCACACACTGTGAGGTGATCCGCCAATGAAATCATGTTTTGAAAAATATTGACCAACAGACATCGTTTACACAATAACGGTATTCTCAACTAATTGTGAATGGATTGTATGTGGTAACCAGTTTATTCACCTGCCTTGCGTTCAGTACAGGCTATCAGTCCAAAACGTTACGAAACAGCGCGCGAGTTTTGCTATTGACCAGCTTGTTAGCGAAAAACGTTTCATGTCACTCGCTATTGCAACTCGGAGGTAGCACGCGAATAAATGAGCCTATCACTGCGTTTAGTTACGGCTAACAGTCGCTCACGTTTTGTTTTGTATCCCTGGCCCCACCGTATCACAATGACTGCACACGGGGAACCAAATTGCAAAATGAACACAGGGCTGGTTCCCTGCCTTTTACTGTTTTTGAGACAGGGAACCAGTATAAAGCCGAGGCGGTCAATACACTTGATAGGTCATGAACAGTGAGCGGGCTATCGTTTGCCGTAAATGAACGCAAGGCAGTTGATGTCCTGAAACATGAACTCAGCAATCATGTCAGAACGTACGACCTTCACGATTTTATAGTTCACAATTCATCTTAGTTTGAATAAAATCGTGAAACCCGAGGTCGTGAAGTTCACCATTCCCCGATTTCATATTTTGACGTTTTAAGATATGAAGTGGCCAATGAAGAAGTCACCACTGTTCCTTTGTCAATTAAACCTTTTATGGAAATGAACATTTTCGAAAGCTTTGACAGAATGCATATCGCATGTTTATTTAGGCAAGTATGGAAACACAGAAATTTGAATCGCCCTCATCACCTCTGTTTACTGGAATGGCAATACAAATACACTGTCAGACATCGTGTACTCGCCCTCATCACCTCTGTTTACTGGAATGGCAATACAAATACACTGTCAGACATCGTGTACTCGCCCTCATCACCTCTGTTTACTGGAATGGCAATACAAATACACTGTCAGACTTCGTGTACTCGCCCTCATCACCTCTGTTTACTGGAATGGCAATACAAATACACTGTCAGACATCGTGTACTCGCCCTCATCACCTCTGTTTACTGGAATGGCAATACAAATACACTGTCAGACATCGTGTACTCGCCCTCATCACCTCTGTTTACTGGAATGGCAATACAAATACACTGTCAGACATCGTGTACTCGCCCTCATCACCTCTGTTTACTGGAATGGCAATACAAATACACTGTCAGACATCGTGTACTCGCCCTCATCACCTCTGTTTACTGGAATGGCAATACAAATACACTGTCAGACATCGTGTACTCGCCCTCATCACCTCTGTTTACTGGAATGGCAATACAAATACACTGTCAGACATCGTGTACTCGCCCTCATCACTTCTATTTACTGGAATGGCAATACAAATACACTGTCAGACTTCGTGTACTCGCCCTCATCACCTCTGTTTACTGGAATGGCAATACAAATACACTGTCAGACTTCGTGTACTCGCCCTCATCACTTCTGTTTACTGGAATGGCAATACAAATACACTGTCAGACATCGTGTACTCGACACCCTTCTATTCGAATGCTTGGTATTATCCGAAATAAATAGCAGTTCCTGATGTATCTGATGATAATTTGGGACCCGATGAATTCGAATGAACGAGGTCCGACTGTACATTTAAACTTGGCGAAGACGGTCGTGAGTAGCTGTAAATTGTTTGAACATCAATTGTTGTGACTGACACTTTCATGGTACTTGCGTCTGTTCAAAATGATACAAAACAACTATCGATTCAACATTAGTTAAGAATACCGTGTTTTTATACATGATGTATATAAGTCAATATTATATAAAACGTGGTTGCATTGGCTGACCACCACACAGTCGGTTTTATGTTCTCAATTTGATAAAAACATATTAACACCGTCTGCAGACTCTGTGCGTGTTTATGCTGGGCACGATATGGTAAGTCAGTTCAATGGACAGAGTAAAACTATTGTAAATATGTTTAAATCCACGTGAAGTAATACCTTACGTAAGCCGAAATACTAAATATCCAGACCTTTAATCTAGACAAATTATGTTGTAATAACGCGCTGGAAGTAATGTGATGCACATTGGAAGTAATGTGATGCACATTGGAAGTCATGTGATGCACATTGGAAGTAATGTGATGCACATTGGAAGTCATGTGATGCACATTGGAAGTCATGTGATGCACATTGGAAGTAATGTGATGCACATATTTTCAGAGTACTGGAGGTTCTTGATCTGTTGTTGACGTATCAAAGAAACTTGCGACTTCAGGTCAGTATTGTCACGTAGATATTGAACGTACTAAAACACAGAATTACATAGAATAGATAGTTCCCACATCTACAATATTTACCTCACTTGTTCTGGATTTGGTCCCTCCAAACAAGCTAATATTGATACGTATCTAGAACCTGAGACTATTGTGAGAGAGGTGGAGTGTGTGGGAATCGTACAACCCAATCAAAAAGACATTTCGTGTCGAACTGTTTAACGTCTAATCTATTCAAATAACACGGCCAGACTCGGTGAGATATCGGATATCATATTTTCCCGCCGATTTATGATTACCAAGGATATTTTTGTCACATTTATGACCTAGGATATTTTTGTCACATTTATGACCAAGGATATTTTTCTCACATTTATGACCAAGGATATTTTTCTCACATTTATGACCAAGGATATTTTTCTCACATCTATGACCAAGGATATTTTTCTCACAATTATGACCAAGGATATTTTTCTCACATTTATGACCAAGGATATTTTTCTCACACTTATGACCAAGGATATTTTTCTCACATTTATGACCAAGGATATTTTTTCTCACATTTATGACCAAGGATATTTTTCTCACACTTATGACCAAGGATATTTTTCTCACATTTATGACCAAGGATATTTTTCTCACACTTATGACCAAGGATATTTTTCTCACATTTATGACCAAGGATATTTTTCTCACATTTATGACCAAGGATATTTTTCTCGCATTTATGACCAAGTATATTTTTCTCACATTTATGACCAAGGATATTTTTCTCGCATTTATGACCAAGGATATTTTTCTCACATTTATGACCAAGGATATTTTTCTCACATTTATGACCAAGGATATTTTTCTCACATTTATGACCAAGGATATTTTTCTCACATTTATGATCAAGGATATTTTTCTCACATTTATGACCAAGGATATTGTGTGAAAGTGAGACTATGTACCTTTAAACATAGAAAATAAAGTAAAGTGAATTTTACTGATCGACATTGATAAGTTTGGACACTGGTTGGAAACATTCGTACGTGATCAAATGTTGTCTATAAAGAATGTAGGACTGGCGTTTGAAGAGGTTAGTACTGATTGGTAACCTAGGAACACTGGACTTACTGCCGTCGCCGATCATAACTGAGACAGTTGAAACACGGCGTAAATCTCCGACATAACCATGATATTTCGTTGCAGATTGGACGTATTGTTTGTTTCATAAATGACTCATGATTCGATCATACAACTGCTACCCATATGATATCGATTCTTGTTTTTTTGCAGAGTTTTGTGGGAAAGTTTAAGATAGCAGAGCAACTTGAAGCGGAAGGAAAAAATCCAACAATAATGTGTTCTCTTCTGTTTGACGATTTCAATCCACACGATCAAACAAGGTCTAGTATTCATTATCTATATTTGTTGCATTAAATTATGTTTTAAAGTTTCATGTGTGAGCCAATTACATTCATTGGAGATTTCTGTTAATCATTCGAGAGGAATGATAATAAATATTAATCGTTGTGAAATTGGGCGTTACTCGAACATAAGACATTATCAGCCTTAATCGTGTGTGCTTTTGTATAGAAAATCAACTCTGCTTATGTATGCGCAGAAGCTCTGTGAACTAGTGGTACTGGCGAACAAATAATCTTTATTTCATATTGAATCCTAAAGTTGATTGGAGACTTCCGAATTCCCTGACTTTGTTTTCCTGTTTCCATTGAAGATTCAATTGTCCTCGTACCAGTCGTTGCATTATTTCCACAACCCCATAACTTGTTTTTCGTCTTTTTTAGAAAAACAACATTACAGGTTTATCCTCTTGAGATAATTGTTACATACGGGATTATGGGATTGCATTTTATTTAAGTTATGTGCATTCCAGAACAATATAGGCAGTACGGATAGAAAGACGGTTTCAACGATATCAAATACTTAAAACCGCTAAAGATTGAGTGACGGGGTTTTGGAAATAAGGCGACGACCTCTTGAACCAAGAAATAAATTCAATCGACATAACTGGAAAAAGTGTAAACTTGTATAGAATACCCCCAACTGTATGCTTTACACTATGTCATTTACATGCACAAACATTATATACAAATCTTTATACTGTACAGTAAAGCTCTCGGTGTGCAGAAAAAGGTGAACAAAGAACTTAAAGACATGTTTGACCTGTCAGCAATATTTGACTTGGAATTTTTGACGAATGTTCTAATGGTAGGTATACATCGAACTTCTTAGTTCATTCCTACATCAGTGTCACATCCTACATCAGTGTCACATCCTACATCAGTGTCACATCCTACATCACAGTGTCACATCCTACATCAGTGTCACATCCTACATCAGTGTCACATCCTACATCAGTGTCACATCCTACATCAGTGTCACATCCTACATCAGTGTCACATCCTACGTCAGTGTCACATCCTACATCAGTGTCACATCCGACATCAGTGTCACATCCTACATCACATTGTCACATCCTACATCAGTGTCACATCCTACATCAGTGTCACATCCTACATCAGTGTCACATCCCACACCAGTGTCACATCCTACATCAGTGTCACATCCTACATCAATGTCACATCCTACATCAGTGTCACATCATACATCAGTGTCACATCCTACATCAGTTTCACATCCTACATCACAGTGTCACAGTCACGTACTGCATATTTAAGATACATGTAAACAATAAAAAAGTAAATAGTCAAATAAATTATTTTTAAATAAATATAAACATTGCCGGCTGGTCATTACTTTTACCTGTCCAAATGTTATCATATGTTTGCAAGTATTATCAGTTTACGTGTTCAATATAACTGTATGTATGTCTCTTTCTGGTGTATTTAACTTAAATCGAAGTCCTCAAGAACTGGTAAAATAAGTGGTATTTTATAATGGCTAACGTTGTACTTCGGTGTGCATCAGTACCGTATGAAATAAAGGGCAACATTTTCCTTAATAGAAGCGCACAGCAGCCACATGTAGGAACAATAAATGCTGGCTTATTTCGTAGATTTATAAAGCAGTTAAGATTTAAGTATGAAATAAGTTGTTTTAATTCTTTATGCAGGATTTATCCAATTATAAAAACAAGAGAATGATCACGAAGGCGTTGAATATTCTAACCAAGCTCTACTCTACCAAATGTAACATGTTCAACTTGGCCATTAAAGCACAGGTAATAGAATAACTTTTAGCTTGTTTTATTTTGTCATGCTTGTACATTCAATCTTTCCTGAATATAAGTTATAAAAATACAGGTGTTTCCTTTGTTTCTTATATTGTAAATGTATTGTAAGGAAATGCAACAATATGCTTGTAAATGCTTGTAAATGCTTGTAAATGCTTGTAAATTAACTACACTAATGAAGCCGTTTTCCATTATCACACGTGATATTTATCATGATGTCATATTGTTTGTAATGCTAATGTTTCCCACTTCCGTGGAACTTATGCTTTGTGTAAATAAAATCTTGAAAACCTTTGGTAATATGAATGTCAGTTTAGTAGGTTAATCTGGCTGTCCTATCTGACAAGACTCGATATAGTAATTAATATACACGTATGCGGCTGTCATTGAACGCAGTTGCATTCCCATAAAAATATAAACCATTTCCAAACGCCAATATTATTCTTTATATTTCCAAGGTGACGACATTCGCACTTTAACCATATTTAGTATATTTCATTGTCCATTATATGGAGAAAAAACTAGCTGTCAAAACAAAAGGATACAAGTGCACCCAAAGCATCATTTTAGTGTTTGTGCAAAACTTGTTGGTGTAACTAATTCTGCAATATTCTGCATTTACTTCAGATTTTACTCACTCAAGACTCGGCTCGAGTACACAGAGAGGTGTTGAAAAACATGCCAGTGTTGAGAAGACTGTCTCGTGCCAAGCTCGATGATCAACAAGTTAAAATGATGGGAAATATACTGGATGATCTTGCCGAGTATGTAAAGAAACGTTCAAAGGGAGACAATCGTGTTGGCGCATAAATAAATTAATAATTTTCACAAATTTTCATAAATAATGACTGTACAAACGTTTGATACAGTTATGGCCCGAATGCCATTTCGTTTGTTTTCCGAATAGGAATTTGGGTGTTCGGGGAGCGAACGGATCATATTCGGGAAGCATTCGGTGTGTTCTAGGAGCATACTGGCTGTTCGGCTCCGCACGGATGCATACGGAATGGCTTTCGGTAGCTCCAAAGATTTCTTGTGCATGTTCAAAATAATTTTCATCGATCATCCGAATGTGGCGTCCATGCGTATTCGGGAATGTACGGAAAACGTTCGGGAAGCATGCGTCTAGTTCTTGCTGTGCATTCGGAATGAAAATTTGGAGGTGCTGGGTTCCGTATGCTTTGGTGGCATTGTGTGTGTGATAAGTAGAATACTCCAAATATACAATCCAAGATGCTTGTGTGTGTCTCTCCTCCTTGCAATATACCGCGTGTTTAAAAAAATCCCGTTATACGGGTGGTTCTTAAAGCATTCGGCCGGACGTCAGAGTAAGCCGAAAACGTTCGGAAAGCGTGCGGAAAGCATGTGGAAAGCATGCGAAAAGAGTTCGGTCCATTCTAGGTCGATTCGCCGTGTTCTGAAAGCATTCGGAAAGCATACGGAAAGCGTTCGGAAAAGAAACCTTTTGAAGTCAACATGCGGGACATATTCGGTCTATTCTGAAAGCATTCTGAAACCATACTGAAAACATTCGGAAAGCAAACGGAAAGCATTCGGTGATACATTGGGGAAAACACATTCGGAGGGACATTCGGCCAGTTTAAAAAATCACACCACTTTCGTATACGGAAAACAAACGGAAGCTCATTCGGACCAGTGTGATCGCCCCATTACTAATTACAGTTGTACTTCAAAGTCCCGCTAATAAAATATTTTTCCTACAATGTGTTAATTGTATGCTCGTATTTGCTGATCAATTGAGCAGTTGTTGATACTGAAAATATCCGTTTACCAGAAATAAGCGCTAATACTGGTTGGTAACTCAGAAAACAGACATCGAGAGTGATTAATATAAGTTGTAACAACTTGTTTCACAATCGATGTAAAATAAGTAAAGTAAAGCAAACGTTTTCATTTGGCAACATGTATTTAAGCCATGCGCTCAGTTAATTTGGGACTGTATTCAGTTGCTCGTGAAGATCATATTATTTCAGGTACCGATATTGATACACATAAAATGACGGGGTAAGAATCCCGCGCTACACGTAATGCATGTTCACACTTCTGTCGCCATATCATAGTGGACAATGAACTTGTTGAACTCATTACCTTTCTCTTTCAGATTCTGTCATTTACCCATGACCCCTGATGAGCCACACCCAATGAATCAAAACATTATGATCAGCAATGGTAAGTATACGTTGAGTGAGCCGACATTCACTATTGCTACATAACTGTGCTATATGAGGGGCGTCCCAAACATACGTACAACGTTTTGCAATAACGTACAAATAGGATATTATGAAAACAATTGTTCAAAACTTAAAAAGAGTAAATAATGTAGAACAATCTAGATTATCATATGATATCAATTTATCACATGAGCTTTATTTGGGAGTAAATTTCTTTTTTGTCAAAATTGTCTAAGTTAGAACTAAACGTCAACTCGCTACTGTACGCTGCAGACGGTTTTTTCACTGACATATGTACATCATTCGTATACATTGCAGGAATACTGGATGTATTGTTTTATTGTTTGATATCGCAGTTCAAGAAATTGATCCAAAACTTCTGGTAATTATTTTCTTACAATTGCACATCTAATATACATTTAATTCTCTTAAATATCCAAAATTTGAAATGTCGTCACCATGGAGACAGCCGAACGAACATCGAACATTGTCGTTTGCAGTTTTCAAATCAGCTCTCCCAAAATTGTTGAACTTCAAATTGGTTTTGTTTACACGAATTAATTACATTCGCACTTTCTTAACTAACGTTTGCAGACGTATGTTACAGCAATTAATACAACACATTAAAAGCAAGACGAATATGATACGTTAAAGTGTTGGGTATGTACTTGCAATTCAGTGTTGTAGAATACATCTGTATGAAGGCATTTACCAACGATTATCTCATACTTACGGCCAAGCATATGGGTATGAATGTACTCACAGTATATTAGACATAAATTGTAACATTATATAATGTTATTTTACAGACACAGTATGGGGGAATGACAGATATTTTTAAGAAAGCTTTTTATTTGTTGAAACTGCTTGCAAAAGAGAATTTCCGGGTGCAGTTTCACATCATGGAAAGATTGGACATTTTGTTGGAAGTACGGGCGGTTGAACCTGATCTTGCCATTGCGTTAAAAGAGGTTAGTGTAACAAGGTCACATTTAGCACATTGAGAAAAGTTGAATACCTTTAATGTATACAGGACAATTTTTCACAGCAACCCTCCCTTGAGCAAACATTTTCGATAGCATTATCAATTCTCCTGCAGTAACATTTACTACAAATTTAATCTCTTTTAAACAAAAGACCTCGCAATAAATGACGATCTTTGCATTTCCTTGGTCGCTCTCGTTCGTTCGTTCGTTCGTTCGTTCGTTCGTTCGTTCGTTCGTTCGTTCGTTCGTTCGTTCGTTCGTTCGTTCGTTCGTTCGTTCGTTCGTTCGTTCGTTCGTTCGTTCGTTCGTTCGTTCGTTCGTTCGTTCGTTCGTTCGTTCGTTCGTTCGTTCGTTCGTTCGTTCGTTCGTTCGTTCGTTCGTTCGTTCGTTCGTTCGTTCGTTCGTTCGTTCGTTCGTTCGTTCGTTCGTTCGTTCGTTCGTTCGTTCGTTCGTTCGTTCGTTCGTTCGTTCGTTCGTTCGTTCGTTCGTTCGTTCGTTCGTTCGTTCGTTCGTTCGTTCGTTCGTTCGTTATATCATAATCTACATCTCATCCAGATTTTCCATGGAAACCAAAACAATTGTTTAAAGATCAACCAAAGACAGATACAGAAGATTGTTGGACGGGCAGCAGAACTACAAGACAAAGGTCCAGAGTTCCTTGATCTGTTGGGTATGATTGTAAAAGTGGCTGGTACCAACCTCACACTGAAAAGGAACCAGGCGTATGTGATGAAATATATCATGCAGAATTACAAGAAGGTCGCGTTTGTTTTGGACCTGAGTAGAGATGAAAGGTACTTAAACTATATCACTGACAAAGTTTTGAGTGGAGTGTAATACTATGTTCTATGTCTACATCTTAAAATGTGGGTTAAGATATTAAATCCCTGAAAAAGTGCATCCAAAAGTTATTAAGTAGCAAGCCGTTTGCTTACCTGCCGTTTTGAGGAAGGAAGATCGGAATGATAACGATGATCGCCCCCTCCCTCTCTCCCTCTCTACCCTCCCCCTCCCCTCCCTCTCTCTCTCTGACCCTCCTCCCCCTCTCTGTCTCTCTCTTACTCCCCCTCCCCCCTCTCTCTCTCCCTCTCTGTCTCTCTCTGTCTCTCTCTGTCTCTCTCTCTCTCCCTCTCTCCTTCTCTAACTCTTAAAATATATTACAACTCTACAATTGTTGGTTAAATAAAAGAGATCATAAATTACTTTGGTCAGTTGATATTATAAGTGATGATACTTTCTATTTACAGACAGGCAATTTTGACAGATCCTGGAGAAATTTCCAAACTGAGATATTATATAAGTCTGTTAGATCTTCTTGCTGCGTGTGCTGAGGTAAATGTTTCAGTTAAACATTTGTAATCATCCAATGCACTTTGATACACATCTACTTCTTTATCTACAGCATGTAGGATATTAAATGTTGCTTTATTAAAAAGAAAACGAAAATGTCCGGACATATTAATTGACATCGCTATTTGCATTCATAAACAATATGTAAATGAATACAGACATCAACATATTTGATTTTCTGCTTGAACCGATTGGTCAACTAATGGCAAAATATTTCTCCGAGGGAGACATATTTTTTTTGCCTTCGGCGTCTGTCGATCCGTCCGTCTGTCTGTCCGTCCGTCCACTTTTAGCTTGTCCGCGCTTCATCTCGAATACTGCTGGTTGGATTTCGATCAAACTTCATAGGATTTACCAACATCAAGCGTAGTTGTGCATTTTTGTTGTTTTGTGCCGCTCGGATAATTTTTCACTGAGTTATGGTCCTTTGAAAGTTTAATACCCCTGAAGTTTGTCCGCGCTTCAACTCCAATACTGCTGGTTGGATTTCAGCTAAACTTTATTGGATTGATCAACATCAAGTGTTGTAGAGCATCTTCGTTGTTTTGTTCCGCTCGGATAATTTTTCACTGAGTTATGTCCCTTTGATGTTTTTATACATATGGAGTTTGTCCGCGCTTCATCTCCAATACTGCTGGTTGGATTTCAGCCACACTTCACAGGATTGATAAGCATCAAATGTAGTTGTGCAGCCCATTGATGTTTTTATACATATACAGTGCATGGTGAAGTTTGTCCGCGCTTCATCTCAAATACGGCTGTTTGGAGTTCAACCAAACTTCACAGGATTAATAAGCATCAAGTGTAGTTGTGCATCCTTGTCGTTTCGTTCCGCTCAGATACTTTTTCACTGAGTTATGGCCCTTTGATGTTTTTTACATATATAGTGCATGGTGAACTGATCAAAGACTATCTTCCTTCTTTGCTTGATACTTTATTCTAACATCTTGTATCAGTATTACAATTACTGACAAACTGCCATCTGGGAGACATATGTTTTTATTAAAAAACAACCATCTAGTTAAGTACATGCTTTTATATTTCAGGGTGAAAATATGTTCATAGAATCTTTGTGTCAGACAATTCTACCAATCGATGATTTGCTTTGGGTTCTTAAGAGTGATAGAGTGGACAATGTTTATAAGAAACCATTCCTAAAATGTTTACAAAATGTCTACATGAAACCTGGACCTATCGACACTGGTGCAGGTGAACTCTCCCATTATGAGTAAGTAATAGATATACAAGTTCCATATAAAGATCAATTGCTTAAATGTTCACCATTTGTAACATACCACCAAAAAATTATATATCAAGTTATATATATATATATCAGTTGCTGTTGCCATGGAAACCAGGTTTGTGTGATTTTGACCAAATGTGCCACTTTTCTTCATTCCTTCTCATACAAAAATATGTTTTCCCATCTACTTTCACCTTCTCCATGTCACTAAGTATATTTTGAGTTGTTTACCAGCAATGCCCATCAACATAATTGTTGTTCATATAACCCCCCATATATTACTTTTGATACCTTACATATGAAACAACAAATAACATTGCGTCACGATAGCTTTATTGTGATAGATGCCGCTGTGTGGGTCGAATATTAAATTTCTTCGGATGAATTAGTATTTTCAATTTACGATACAAATATTACATATTACAAGTTTTGTTCGTTAATAACTAAATTATTGTACTGTTATAAAGAAATGAAATGCTAAAAGCTCACCAAATGTTAAGGAACCTTGACATACAATATCGCTTGTTATTTAGTTATAAATGCAAAACATGTACTCATTATGTTATTCTGTCATTCAAATATGTTAGTGTTTGAATATGTCATCACTTCTGGAGTGATTGCACTTATGTACGAGATGCATCGCTTTTAATGTTTGTATCCGTCGCTTGTTCTGTTCAGTGATTTGTGGGACTACATTGCGACTGTCTCTGTACAGATGAATCATCTGACTGACAACATCAAGGAAGATCCAGATAAAATTGCACTGTATATCAAGACTGCTCCTGAAAAGAGGTTATTATTTCCTCTAAATATATATACTTTACAGTAATACACTATCCATTACAGCCTTCTCTCGAGCAACAACCTCTCTGATCTCACAACACAATGATCAAGTTTACAGTAGTAAATATTTAATACAAATTGTACATCTCTAGAGAAACACTTATATACATTTATTTATTCGTGGAAAGTATTACATTTCGTATTCTAGGACTTGCTCACTTACAAACTATTTGATCAGATGATAAGGGTTGTTGTTAAATAATTTCTATTTTCTACATGACAATATACATAACCTCCTGACATAGATCTACTCGTTTTATATTGGCATATATTATTCAGTATGCCGAAACGTTTGGCTTATTATTTTATAATTAAATCTTGTTTCCTTTAACGGAATCCTACTTCGGCGCAATAATACACAATCTGATAACCCACGTCTTCTCAAACTTTACATCAGCTATCTGTTAGGGAGTACGTTGTGCATATCAATACACCGTATGATGTTCTGCTAATCCTAATATTCCAAATGGTTGGAAAAACAACATTAATTGGTCCAATGTATGTCTTTTTCAGTGGTCAAGCGGCAGCTCCGGACTTTGAAGCGTCATCCTACGGGTCACTGTTATACTTCCTGGAGGGTGTGCTGCCTTTCCTGGACGCATTTTACTCGAACTTTTATTACCCAGATAAAGAGTTGTACGGTATCGAAATAGATGAAACAGACCATATGGCTAAAGCTGTTGTGGTAACGACTTGTTGTTAACAGAACTGATAATTTTAAATCATGCCGTAATGTTAAAATATCAAAACTTCGTCGATAAGATACAACAGACTGGTTGTGACTGGCACAATTATCAGTCCATATCTTTATAGTGTTAAATCACAAAGAATCAAGAATTGTAAAATCATGGGATCATTGGATATAAAACTGTAAATGAAAATGTCAACTTATATTTACGTAATGAAGTGTGCTCATATCATATTGGGAAATTCTAGCACATCAAAATATACTTAGTTCATTTTTAAAAAAACGCTCATTGATGAATATCTCAAATTTCGCGGACTAGTATTAGGATACAAGAAAATAATATAACACGTATTATTATATCTTATTTCATGTTCATGTAGAAGGCTACATTTGTCTTTTCATTCAAAAATGGGTTTTACGGTGCAATGAAATGACCCTTGACAAAATAATCTACGTTTTAAATCGACTGGGTATTTATCCTATTTTATTCATTTAACGTTTGTAATCAACGTACACTAAAGTCATTAAATCACGATGAGCACGCATTTCAAATATTATTGTGTGCAATTTACTTAAAGTTAGATAGTATTATTTTCTATCAAAATATGCTAAATAATATTTTTGAGAATGGCATTTTAATGCCTTCGTACAGACGTGCTTTAAAACATTGCATTGTAACTTTTCTTAAAACTTTCCGGGGAGTGCAAACGACTAGTCCGATACAGGTATGTCTTATGCTAGCACTAACTCGGCGCGTAGGTCTGGATAGAAAATACCAGTATCGGACACTTGTATTTGTGACTTTTGGTAACATATAAGATCAAAGCACTGAAAGTGTTGACAGCAATGGGCTCACTGCAGATCACAGACGTCACTTAACGTATAGTTTACCTATCACAATAGTCTATCAAGAACACTTTGTTATGTCAGTATATTAAATAATATAGGAGTTAAGCACACAAGAGTGTATACAAAGAATTGGTTTCCCATGATTTCAATATACGTATAATTGTTCGTTGGATATATTATATTGCACCTTTTTCTTGCATACGTATCTCTGCCTACTGATATCGTCCGCTGCCTACTGTACACTATCTTATACTATCGTCCGCTAGCTTGTTTTCAGTGCACTTCACGCGTGATGCAGCTGCGGCGTAGGCAGACATTTTTTCTGTAATTTGCAATATTTAATCAGCAAGTTTCTTTGGGGTTCTTTCTTTTGCGTAAGTGATGTCAGCTCAAATCCGTTATCTAGCTGATATCGCAAATGCTTATCGCTATTTCTATGTTAGACGAGGACTACTTTCTTCAGGAGTATGTAGCCTTTGGCTGTTCAGAATGTAAGACTTGGGATGACTCATCCGATGAGTGTCCACGGATTTCTATTACTATAGCAATTTCTCTTGTATTTTCCAGCTTTTTGGGGAGTTGCTTGGTCCTATTGTTTTTAAAGCATCACACATGAGAAACATTGCCAATAGTGTATCCGCGCTTGTTCCAACATCAAACATGCCGAATTCTGTAAGTATATATTTCATTCTAGCGTATATTGTTATCTTATCAAAGAAAGTGAAAACCCAATTTAAAGCGACTGGTCCGCAGATTTTTGTCATTATCAATTGAGTGAAAACTTATATGTCTATAATGATATATAAAATGTAAACGAACAATTCAACACTTTGAAAGAAAACTATCAATAGATGCTTGCCTAAAATTGCCAACAGCATAAATGTCGTCGTCGTGTTAGTCAAATGTATTAAACATGGCTGACGTTTTACTGTCGTTCGTGGCCCATGTCTTAGGCATTGTTGTGAGAATATGGCATTCCCTGTAACAACTGTATCCTTCCTTAACAATCCAACGTTACTAATTAATGTACAATCTTCAAGACACCAAAGATGTATAGATATATTAATACAGTCGGACCTCGTTTATTCGACAACCTTCTATCCGAATACGCGGTATCATCCGAAATAAATATCTTGTCCTGATGTATCTTTTTAGAGACGTCGAATTGAAATGGGTTATTTGAAACCATGCATTATTCGAATTCGAATGAACGAGGTTCGACTGTATGTTGATTATAATAAGCTGACACGACAGTTTAGTTAGTGACATAACTGGGTCATATTTCTGTTTACAGAATGTGGAAATAATTCTAGGTAGATGGGCTGGAGGAATCAAAGCAGAGGACACTTCCAGTGCAATCAGAAAGGTAACTTTTTTCTTCTCACTATTCTATCTATCCTGTGACAAAATTATACATTCGTGCTGTGTAATTCGTAAGCATTTAACTCTAATTGTAGTGCGCACTTCATTTACCATTTATATACAGTCGAAAGGGCTAACCTGGGAGAATTAGTTCACAGAGTGTCCAAACAGCTACTGGATACATCGTTTGTTAACATGATTCAATCAAACGGAACGATTGAATAATTCGATGTAAACCCATACAGATCATGTATAATGTTTGAGATCACGTAATTAGTGAAGATTCTCAACACAATTAGTGAAGATTCTCAACACAATTAGTGAAGATTCTCAACACAATAAGTGAAGATTCTCAACACAATTAGTGAAGAATCTCAACACAATTAGTGAAGATTCTCAACACAATAAGTGAAGATTCTCAACACAATTAGTGAAGAATCTCAACACAATTAGTGAAGATTCTCAACACAATTAGTGAAGATTCTCAACACAATTAGTGAAGATTCTCAACACAATTAGTGAAGATTCTCAACACAATTAGTGAAGATTCTCAACACAATTAGTGAAGATTCTCAACACAATTAGTGAAGATTCTCAACACAATTAGTGAAGATTCTCAACACAATTAGTGAAGATTCTCAACACAATTAGTGAAGATTCTCAACACAATTAGTGAAGATTCTCAACACAATTGGTGAAGATTCTCAACACAGTTAGTGAAGATTCTCAACACAATTAGTGAAGATTCTCAACACAATTAGTGAAGATTCTCAACACAATTAGTGAAGATTCTCAACACAATTAATGGCGGGTTATCTCGTATGACCTGATTACTGTAAACGTCCTTTTTTGCGAGGTTTTTATTTTCGCTTTAATTGCGAGTTGAAAACGAATTCAAAATCGAGCAAAAAAGTAAACTATGAAAGAACTCGCGAAAAAAAACTCACACAAAAATAGTAATTCACGAAATAAAGTACCCGCGAAAATAAAAGACTTTTACAGTAAATAGCGAACTAAACAAATCTAGTTAGACCTGTTATACTCGACAAACGTGATGACGTCACCAACTAATTTTTTTACGAAGCTTATTAAGGCGAAATATACCCCTGAAATAGCCATGTTTGCTTTTAAGCGATATTTTGGAAACTACATAATATAGCAAGATGAAATGTATACTGTTTATCGTTATACAGTCCTTAACTAATACTGCTATAATTTTGTAAAAATGTTGAAAAATAATGGAAGTTATTAGAACTTTTGATACTGTCAAATTGTACATGTTGGTCCGGTAGATCATTGGTCAGGTAAATCAGGCTAATTGCACAAGCATTAATTTTGCCACAGAAAACCATGTATACAAAGATAATAATCAAATCTACCTCATGCCATTGAGATTTTTTCCAAAAAAACATAAAATTAAGTCTTTATTCCAAAATAAAAACAACAGAAACAAGGGGTGAGTACGGAAAATCTAGTTTAATATATTTTTATTGATATCATTTTGAAAAAAACTCGATAGCATAAGCTAGTGTAATTTCTCGCCTTTCCAAAAATAATTTTGATATTAACAGAATTTCGTGTTCATTTAACGGAATGTAGAATGTAGAAAAGTCAATCTACATGTACACATTTACTATTCAGTGTATAGAGTTAATCCATAAATGTGTATATTGATAAACTTGTCAAAACACATGGCGACTTAACCACCTTAATCAGAAAGATGCAGAACAAGGCTAGCTGATTCTTTGCCATATTTGCTTTACCCTGTGTAATATTTGCTTTAATATTTGCTTTACCCTGTATAATATTTGCTTTACCCTGTATAATATTTGCTTTACCCTGTATAATATTTGCTTTACCCTGTGTACTATTTGTTTTAGTAAACTTTCGACGACAGTTATAACACGTTGGTAGAGCTTAATGTATCACTGATACTATTTCAGGGAAATATTGAGTACTACACTGATGAAGTGGATATAAATTCCAAGTTCCGGATCTTTACCCGGAATTGTTCGATAGTTTTTGCTGGTCATAACACAGTCACTGCACAACTGGACATTCGCTCTAGTCGAGGTAAGAATATTATACTCTTGATAGAATAAACAATAAGAAGGAAATATATGTTATGGCCGATGCTATTTTTGAATCAAATGGAAGGATAAACTCTCATTTTTTGGTGAAGAAAAAACAAACTTGCAAGGCCTTAAAAATCAAAATCATTGTTCAAAGCTTTGGTTTAATTATTTCAACTTTAAATGTACAAGGTATCTCGACATTTAAGACGCATGAATATGCAGTTGCAATTAATTACACGATAAGCCTATGAATAAAACTACATACAGTACATTTCCGTCATGAAGTTGAGCTACTGAAATGGACACTACTGAATAAAACATGCTAAGTAATAATTTTGAGAAATTTGCATGATAATGACTTCACTCGTACTGTAAAACATTGCCTTGTAACTTTTCTTAAAGGTTTCCAGGAACTACAAAACACAAATCTGATACAGGTATTTCCTATGCTGGCGCTAACTAGGCGCGTAGGTCAGGATAGAAAATACCCGTATCGGATACTTGTATTTGTGATTTTGGTGAGCATGTAAGAAAAGTGACAATGCAGTGCTGTAGAGTACATCTATATGAAGTAAATTACCACTTATTTTTCTTATATTGATCACTAAGGATATTTTGTCTAAACAATACGAATATGTACCTTCAATAGTTAACTCTGTCTACTGTGTTTGCAGAGTATACGACTCGCGGTGGCGATGAAGAATTACCACTTGGTGAAGAATTTCAGGAGCTCATGGATTGTTTTGTGAACAGTAGCGAGAAGAAACCAGCAAAAAGATATGAATGGACAAATAAACTTATAGTACAACTCCAGTAAGTAGAAGTCAATATACAGTAAAACCTCAGTAATAAGACCACACTTGATACCCTAGAAAACTGGCCTTCTTATTGAGATGGTCTTAATATTGAGGTTGCATATAGAACAAGTCAGTAAAACATTGTGTTCTTAATAATTATTATTGAGTGGTTTTATTATAGAGGTGGTCTTTAAGTGAGGTTTTACTGTTCACTTAATGGACACTATTATAATTATATAACGATATCGCATATATATATCATGAAATGGCTGTTTATTGTGCTACAAACTTCGATAGTGAAACTGTTTCAATTTTCAATTTATTTTCAATAAGGTTACCATTAGAACACACGGTTAAATTACCATTTAAAAGGCATTTATGTCAATGAATAATGTTATGTGAATATAAAATCTGTGACCATCGTGATTTTAAATAGACTGTTTGAAACGGTATTACTCGAAAATATTAAAACATATCCCTCATTGGCATATTCTTTTCATTGATTATTATTTATGAGTAACGAACTTTTTTTCAGTATTTCATCTGAGGTGATAAGATTGACAGAACATGCCCAACAGGAAATGGATTCGTTAAACATACGATGTCTACAAGTTCTCCGAGGTCTCGTGCACAATGAGGAACGCCGTCTGCCAGATGATTGGCCAACGCGTACCACGGAACCAAAAATTGCCAAGTACGAGTTGTATTGAATTTTTTTAAAGTAGGACAGCTGAAAATATAGTACAACGGTTCGAAAATAGTTGGTTAATTTATTACTAAAAGGCAGAGGCAACTGAGGCAAGAGCTGGGTCATAAATATATACGACATGTATCCGATAAAACTGAACCTGATTCTAAATGATTAAGTACTTATGATGACTACGAACTTTACCAAGCGTATTTCGGAAACAACATTGCACAATAAACAAATAAGGCGACTATTATCGAGTCGTAGAACGGTTACTATATGTATTACCGTATTGTTTTATTACAACTCTGACGTAGATACGTGAAAGTACTCATGTGAAAGGATAAACATGTGAGAAAGCACTTCCAAATTAATCGTTTTAGGAGTATTTACCCTTGTTGCTATTTGTCGGTGAACATTTCGATTTTAATATTCTCTCCAAAAGCGCTAGACCAAATTTAACCACATTCAAAGAATGTTCCTCCGACGGTTCTCTATCAAGCAGTTTGTCCTTTGTGTGTCACTCGTATATTGAGAATGGTAACCTGATATAGTTATAGAGTTTTACTCTTGACAACCTCAGACTTATCTACATGTCCGGTCAATGGTTGGTTGCTTAGCTACCAGATCGGTATTTCACATACCGTAATATCAAATCCGCCCATCAGTTATTATGAGCGAAATTACGCCTTCAATTGATCCCAGCGTTCCATCAAGTACTTCTCATGGAACAAGAAACCCTGCATAATTCGTGCGCAAAAGTGTCGGAGAGGCACGTAGATTTTTAATATGTTAGATAAAATATTTGTTTGCGCTTTTGTTTCTTCTACTATGTATGGTATAAAATCGTTTGACCAACCGGCGCTCATGTACTTAACTGCAGATTTCACACTTCAAGTAAAATTATTCCCTTTAATCACAGGATATTGAAAGGAATTGCTCATATACAGAAATTCTATGACTCTAAACAAGCAATGAAGAAGATTTTACCACATCTTGCCACGAGAAATGAACTTGTCGCCAAGGAAACATTAGGATTTCTGTGTTCCTTGCTGCTGAATGCAAACCGTTCTGTTCAGGTAAGATTTAAAAAGTATTGCGTCCAGTTCATCCAAGAGATCGGTGTCTGAAACAAAAGGGGCTTTTTTCAAAAACATTTTAAGACTGAAACTCAGACATAGACTTTTAATTTTCAAAAATTATATTTACTGGCATTTCGTTTTCATTATATGTGAACGAATGAAATTTGTCTGAATAATTGTTGATACCCACTCTACACTAATGCCATTTTTTTATTAAAATCTATTCTGTTAAAATAACATAGGAGCCAAAAGAACATGTAATATTTTAAAGTCTAAGTCTGAGTTTCAGTCTTACAAGTTTTGTAAATACGGCCCCTTTTGTTTCAGACACCGATCTCTCAATAAACTTCTGAATTATCAAAGTAAATATGAATCTATGACCAACGCAGATTAAAACAGCGTACAAATAAGTTAACATAGTTTATAACATGATATTAGTTTTACGGTTTATTAATAGCAACTCGGCATATAAATACGCATTGCGCCATTCGCAATAGAGCCTTGGCAAACATAGGAACATACAATTCTTACGTTTTACAACAAGTGTACATATGTCATTAATGAATATTCAATATCATGTGTAACAGGTAGTATTTATGAAGCAGCACAGTTTGACAGTTTCTCCTGCCGAACTTTCATAGAATGATAAATGAAGATGGCTGTGTTTGTGTTAGTAATTTGTTTAGGGTCAAATAGAGACTCATAGTATGTCGTGTAGTTTGTATATATATATAATATATGATTCGACATCTTATTGTGTAACATCTACATGAACTATTTTATCCACACACAAAAATATAACATTATATGTTCTAATTACATATTAATAGGATAATAGACTATGTAGTATACAAAATATTCTGCTCTTCAGTTAACGTTTCTGACTGCACCCTTCATCAACATCATGGGTATATACTTAGCAGAACTTCATTGGCATTATATGTATGACTTAATCATTTTATGTTTGTGCTCTCCTATGTTATTATAACAAAATAGATGTTAATACAATTTGGAAAAAGTGTAGAGGGGGTATCAACAATTATACAGACAATATTTCATTCAATAATATTTAATGAAGAAGAAATAAATTTCTAACTTTGTCAGCTTTAATCTGACGCTATGAAAATTCATGCATTAAGTAAGTCAGCTTTAATCTGACGCTATGAATATTCATGCATTAAGTAAGTCATAATGTCATCATAATTATGTTATTGCCTGAAGAAGTATAACACTTATACGCGTAGCAAGCAAACTTTGAGTTTGTCTTCCCTTTTTTCCATATTATAAACATTATAATTATGTAAGACTAATACAACACTTTACTGACCCATTGTGTTATATCAGGAGTCGATGATGAACTATTTTCTATCGACAAAAGAGGAAGTTTTCTTCATGGCAATTAGAGACAGAATGTCGATGTCAACTAACACAATCAAAGAAAAGTAAGTCTTTAGGCGTAAACATGATTGTTTCAGGTTTCTCGACCGACCCTATTTTTTGCCCCGATTCCTATAACTTTTTTTCGCGTGTTAATAAAAAAAAATTGGCAAAATTTCTTTGTGTGAATTTTTCTTTAGGTTTATGCCCAGTATTTAGACGCTTACCGAGTATTCCAGCTAAAGAGCATTATATTCACCTTGATTAAACAGTATCCATGTTAAAAAGGAAAGCGGATTTGTCTTTTAACATACATGTATATTAATTTAAATCTGAACATGTTTGGGGGTATGAAACCTGAAACAAACATAGTTTAGGCCGTATATGTCGTATATGTCGTGTTTGTTACATTCATTCGCTCTGTTGTTGGTCTGGTTGCCGAACTCTTAATCCAGTAGTAATCTTAAATTTCAATCTCAAATACGAGTAAAATCTGCTTCAGAAATCTAGATTGTTTCTCATATCAAAGTTGAAACCAGAATCAAATATTTTATGAGTTGAAATCATAATGATTCAGTGAGAGTTGAACATATCACACGTTAAGATAGTTATTTGATTTAAAGGCTCGGAACTGGGTTAGAGAGTCTATAGGTAGGATACATCCTCAGGTGTTTAATGATTCTCTAGTAAATTATTGTTCAAATCCTTTCCTAACTAGTGAATATTCATAAGTTTAATCTGACGCTATGAATATGCACACATTAATGTTGTTACATTTTCCACGATAAACTCTGTTCACATTTTCAAGTAATGTTTTATTTAACAGTATAATTATGTTACTTGAAATCTATTAAACGTTATTATAGTATAATATAACAAGTGTTAGTATAAGATTAAAAAGAAATAATTCACATCAAAATCTGATCGGTCTCTCATTTTGGGAACAAAAATATATGGGCACTTGTCGTGTTGTTTATTGCACATTCATAATATTGTGCACTTAACGATGTTATTTTATCATAGTTTCTTAAAATGTAATACATCTAATTTCTAGTCTATATATATGTATATAGTTTTAACTTGTCATGTGTAGAGGTAAAACAGCGATAGTTTAAAATATAACCTCCATGTATAGTTGTTACAAAAAACTAGAAATAGCTGGAAAACATCATGATCCTTAATGTCATCAAGATACGAGTTTGGCGTCATTCTTTGAAAGTTGTGTAGTATCATATAAAACAAACGAGTACCTAATGTTTAATGGAAGTCGATGAGAAATAAATTGTTGCGGCATCACGAGTTTATAGATTAAGCCGGAGCAGTGGACACCCATTAAATGATGGACGGCAAAGGAAGATTCGGAAGATATTAAAAAAGACAGTGGGTATAATTGACATGTCTAGGGCCCTGGTATATCGTTGGCACAGATGGGTATAATTGACATGTCTAGGGCCCTGGTATATCGTTGGCACAGATGGGTATAATTGACATGTCTAGGGCCCTGGTATATCGTTGGCACAGATGGGTATAATTGACATGTCTAGGGCCCTGGTATATCGTTGGCACAGATGGGTATAATTGACATGTCTAGGGCCCTGGTATATCGTTGGCACAGATGGGTATAATTGACATGTCTAGGGCCCTGGTATATCGTTGGCACTGATGGTTTTCTAAAGATGTGTTAATTCTGGACGACTCTTAAAGTGAGAAGACCGACAATTTGTCATTGAAAGCTTGACGTCGGATGCGTTTAGTTCGAGAATATAAGATGCGCTTCAAACATTTGTATTGATAAGTAAAGCAAATAATTATGCATAGAGGTAATACTCTTACAACTGACACAGTTTGATGCTTGACCTTTAACCCTGTGCGAGAATTGAAGCTTGTCATTTCACCCTGTGCGAGATTTGATGCTTGACCTTTCACCCTGTGCGAGATTTGATGCTTGACCTTCAACCCTGCGCGAGATTTGTCTGCCGTCGTCATCATCTTCAAATTAGGTTCGATTAGTTGTTAAAAAACCAGGATGCATCGAGTTCGAATGGCTGTTTCGCAATCGATGTTAAATACAAATGTATAAATGTTTCTACTAATGCGTGAAAAATATGAACATAATTACCCTTGGTGCCTTCTTGCAGATGGCTGGTACATCGAATGTATGTTCGTCAATGATTGTAGGAACATAGTCTTGAAATACCGTTCTTGTTAATTCAGACTCTAAAATGATATTGGCCCCATTAAAACAATACTGTTTTTTTTTAAATAGGTTATTAGTATTTCTAAGCATACTTTCAAGTAAATAAGGACATTTAACTCTTCGAAGATATTTCGCTGTCGCTGAATAATTCTTAGCATAAAGAGTTAAATGTGACAATTTCTGACATGAAACGGATGTTGGACTTTTACTGATGTAATGAAACTGTATGCCATTCACTGTTCGTATTCAAAATTGATAAATTAGAACATACTTCACAATTTGTATAATCCCTTCTTTCGTTTGATTTCTGATATATGCTACTTTCAGTTTAGAAACCGACGTAAATATCAAACGAACAACAGGTATTTTTGTACAATGAAATGCAATCTGAATGGTTGGAATTTACCCTGTAGCCTTCTGAGAAGAGAAATAATGTAATGCCGCTTTAAAGTTTCTGTCTTGCTTCAGTGCATATCTGGGGGCGAGCTAATTAATGCTAACTGAATCAGGGAATGGGTGCATTCACAACAATGGGTGCCATAATATGTAACAGTGCATATCTGGGGGCGAGCTAATTAATGCTAACTGAATCAGGGAATGGGTGCATTCACAACAATGGGTGCCATAATATGTAACAGTGCAGCCGGCTCATATACGTAAATGCGTTGTTGAATTATGACAATGAATATAAAGGGTAGATTGATATTGGGTATATTATTTATCAGTTAATACATTGTATATACCAACGCATTCATGAAAGCTGGTGGGATGATTTTGCTCTCCTATAAACATGTTGTGGATTTTATTGTTGGATACAATTTTCTTAGGTAAACATTGTTAGACATGTAATAGTTTTAATTAACGAAGGTACTGTGACTGATGCTTCAAGTCAATATTGTCAAAGACAGAATGGAATGTTATCGAAGATTAATACAGAACAATGAGTATAACGTACTGGTCAGCAGGAGTATTGTTATACCAAGAGTACAATGAGTACATATAACGTACCGGCAGGAGTATTGTTATACCAAGAGTACAATGAGTACATATAACGTACTGGTCAGCAGGAGTATTGTTATACCAAGAGTACAATGAGTACATATAACGTACCGGCAGGAGTATTGTTATACCAAGAGTACAATGAGTACATATAACGTACTGGTCAGCAGGAGTATTGTTATACCAAGAGTACAATGAGTACATATAACGTACCGGCAGGAGTATTGTTATACCAAGAGTACAATGAGTACACATAACGTACCAGCAGGAGTATTGTTATACCAAGAGTACAATGAGTACATATAACGTACCGGCAGGAGTATTGTTATACCAAGAGTACAATGAGTACATATAACGTACCGGCAGGAGTATTGTTATACCAAGAGTACAATGAGTACATATAACGTACCAGCAGGAGTATTGTTATACCAAGAGATCATTTCAATTGGAGCTGAGCAATTTGACAAGCTCAGCTGCACATACTCGTTTTCTTTTTGCCAAAAATAGTCCACAAGAGTGATATTTTGATTCCATCCCAGTCTGTACGGCTTTGAGGCGACGGCGTTCTCTGTAATTAATAGTGTACATTTATTGCCTTTTAGGGAGGTCGGTATCAGAAATTATGGACCTGGAGAAGTGATATTAATAAATTAGCATAAATGTATCAGATTTGTCAAACCACCACAAGGTATATGCAATTATACGTATATTATAAGTGTGCTATAATGCATTATACAGGGCTGATGTGCCTTACGGCTATATAGCTCTCGAGCCCTCTTCTAGTATGCCAATATAATCATAAGGCTCACTTGCCCTGTATAGTAACCTCTAATTATTGACTGTAATACATATTATAATGTGTTTTAAGAATATGGACTCTACAATGTAATATTGGAAACATAAACGTTATCTTACTTACTTGGAACGCATCTTAAAACATCGTCCCAAGGTCCAGGTGAACCTTTGCTACACATCGTCTCATTGAACATATAGGCTACATCCTGTAAAAGACAAAAAGAAATGTTACTGACCTGTCTGTTCTACTTTTAGAATGGTTTGTTCTATTTCCTTATATAGGGGTATTTGGTAATTTTGTCCACTGACACTGAGGTATTTCCGCTAACCCATTTCAGTTATTACACCCCAAATGCTATAATATATTCATTTAACAGCGTAATACTGATTGCCACTATTAAAAGAAAGTTTAAGTCTAGCTGGGCTCGACGTTCATCTATCGCCTTTCAAACAAATGAATGTCTAGCTGGGCTCGACGTTCATCTATCGCCTTTCAAACAATTGAATGTCTAGCTGGGCTCGATGTTCATCTATCGCCTTTCAAACAATTGAATGTCTAGCTGGGCTCGACGTTCATCTATCGCCTTTCAAACAATTGAATGTCTAGCTGGGATTGACGTTCATCTATCGCCTTTCAAACAATTGAATGTCTAGCTGGGATCGACGTTCATCTATCGCCTTTCAAACAATTGAATGTCTAGCTGGGATCGACGTTCATCTATCACCTTTCAAACAATTGAATGTCTAGCTGGGATCGACGTTCATCTATCACCTTTCAAACAATTGAATGTCTAGCTGGGATCGACGTTCATCTATCACCTTTCAAACAATTGAATGTCTAGCTGGGCTCGACGTTCATCTATCGCCTTTCAAACAATTGAATGTCTAGCTGGGATCGACGTTCATCTATCACCTTTCAAACAATTGAATGTCTAGCTGGGATCGACGTTCATCTATCACCTTTCAAACAAATGAATGTCTAGCTGGGATCGACGTTCATCTATCACCTTTCAAACAATTGAATGTCTAGCTGGGATCGACGTTCATCTATCACCTTTCAAACAATTGAATGTCTAGCTGGGCTCGACGTTCATCTATCGACTTTCAAACAATTGAATGTCTAGCTGGGCTCGACGTTCATCTATCGCCTTTCAAACAATTGAATGTCTAGCTGGGCTCGACGTTCATCAATCGTCTTTCAAAAAATTGAATGTCTAGCTGGGCTCGACGTTCATCAATCGACTTTCAAACAAATGAATGTCTAGCTGGGCTCGACGTTCATCTATCGCCTGTCAAACAATTGAATGTCTAGCTGGGCTCGACGTTCATCTATCACCTTTCAAACAATTGAATGTCTAGCTGGGCTCGACGTTCATCTATCGCCTTTCAAACAATTGAATGTCTAGCTGGGCTCGACGTTCATCAATCGACTTTCAAAAAATTGAATGTCTAGCTGGGCTCGACGTTCATCAATCGACTTTCAAACAATTGAATGTCAAGCTGGGCTCGACGTTCGACAATTAATATTCAATAAATGAATCTCGAGCTTGGACAGAAGTTCGGCAGTCAGCATTCAAAACAAAGGAAAGTCGAGCTAGGATCGACGTTCGGCAGTCGGCATTTGAACTTTGAAAAATGCGCACAAAATCTGAATGACAAACCGAATTGGTGTTCGACATTCGTCGCTATATAAAAACGTCCAAGAAAATGCTTTTGAATTATAAATCCCTAATTAGATTTTCTACAATCCCAGTTCACAAGCCAATATAATACTTATGTATGCTGCTGTTTAAAAAAGTGTTAAAACAGGAAAAATAGGAACCCACAAAGTGTCTAATGTTGACATTATCGAACGTAAACTCCAATATGTTATTTGTGGTATTACCACAATATTATCCATTTATTGCAATATATGGCAATACTAATTTGGGGACAATATCCATCAATACCTATGACTTTATTGATGATTTTTTATCTTTGTATTTTCGAAATTGATTGGGAAAGCTGAAGCTTGTTCAAATTCTATTCATAGAGAAAACCGTATGATTATTTGACTGAAGTTATAGTATTATACCTATGCGTACCTCATTGAAAAACAGCAGTTGTTGGCCGTCATAATATTTCACGTGAACTCATTTCTTCTGTGAATCCATGTAGTAATTCACGTAGTTCTGAAATAAAAAATTTAATTTAATGTGCTTGAATAGGTATTGGTTGCGTCATAATTACATTTGTTATCTTATACCTAAGTCACAATTAAAGCGGTGGCCGGGCGGCGTGTGCGATTTTTAGGAATCTGTCGGCGTGAAGAGATCGGCGAAACATCGCGCGATAGGGCGGTCACATTCACATTTAAAAGCGATTGGCCGACCTTCCAGAAAATGGGGTCGAATTCTTGGCCCGTTTATCGGCCGGTGTCCGAAAGGCATTCGTCGGATGTCCTGGCTATGTCCCTGTGATACCCCTGCGATTCCCAGTGGGTTGTCGGCAAGACACCGGCCAGAACCCGGCCGATGTCTGGCTGATTTCCGACCGGGTGCCGCCAAGTCGGCCGGACGCCGTCTGATCGGAGTTACTGTGGTATATAATTACGACCAGGGGAAGATCAGAAATAAAATTATTCACGCAAGCAAACATCTAATTGATGAAATCAAAAAACCAACAAGACCAAATACATTATTATAAAACTTGTCTAAAAGTTAAGCAAAAACAGAGAACAAACAAAGTAAAAACAAAATGGAACACATAACCTACAGCAAATGAAATAAAATGGGGAAAAAACTGTTCGTACTATTCCAATTAAATGTACTATTCATACAAAAGTTAGAGAATTTCAGTACAAATATTTGATGAAAGCAACATGAGAAGGTGAAGCAACATATCATTCAGTCAGGAAAGAAATAAATATAAGTTTTACTCAAAAACAAATGTAAGAAATAAACGAAGCTGATAACATTATCCTCAATATCTCACAAAATGGCTAAGACTACATACTGCATTAATATACGTTAAAGTACTAAGAGTTGTTACAGCGGTATAATGTTCGGAACAATTAACAGTAATACTGCCAATGCTGTTACTACCATTACTGTCAACATCACATTGACACATTATATGCAAATATGAAAATGACGAAATGTTATATTTGTACGATGAAGGAAAATGTTTCACTTACCATTCTATCCTTTACCGGTATGTACGGGTCACCGATAAGCAAAGAAGCCTGCATTTGACTCGGTAGACAGCATTGTTCTGTCTGGATGTACGCGATGCATGCAACAACTACAAGAATGGTTACAAGTCGCATCATAAAACTTCAATGTAGTATTAAAACCAGTCCAATATACAGCAAGCTATGTAGAGATGTCGAAACACATTCAGGTTTATATACAGCAGGTCGACAGGAAGATAAAGACGACCGAAATTACGAAATTCTTTCATAAATTGTAAGCAATCGAACTATTGATAAACATAAACTTCCTTATTAAAAACGTTTACCCCCTTTCGAAAATTTGGGTAACAAGATTGTTTAAGCTGTTTATAGAAGTGTTTTGATTTATTTTCCTGTATGAAAGAGGAAGTTAAATGTTTGTTTCCCTTTTGCTGTAGTAGTTGTAGAATATGTCTGTAGTGTTCATGTATCGTTATGCTTTGGGGGATTGCCATGTCTTTTTATGTGTCATTCCTACCTAACGTCAACATTCATTTTTACTCTTATTTATGATCAGAAATGTTTATTTTACTAGTATTTCCATTGACAACCAATGTAGTTATACACTAGCCAAACCTATTGATGGGTCAATACTTAAAGTGGAAATGTTACTGGTGGTAAAGAGATGTGTACAAATAAACACCATAATCACACTTGTTGGGTTTTTTAATCGCGTTTTTAACATTTTTTTAGTTATATACGGCAGTATCAGATTTCAGACGACCAATGTGCGAGTGTCATCGGTGAGCAGCTGGACATAGACTTTTTTAAGACAAATAACACTCCAATAATAGACTACATTTTTGTCACAATATTTTAACCGTAATAACCTTTATAAAAGTTCATTTCTTTTATGAAATACATCAGTAGATTATAACCCTGACACACCTTAGATGTATAGGTTAAATGAGCGAACATGAGTCGACATTCTATATCACTCCTACTGTTTTCAGCTATTGACAAAAACTATCACGCTTGTCTGAAATGTTATTACTTTAACAAATAAAGTACAAATTTTTGTACTGAACGACCTAATTTGATGATATCCGTGTATACAAAAGGCTAGGTTACGAAGGCGCGTCATTGATAAAAGAGATAATTTACATTTGTTGTGCTGTTAGTTGCAGATATGTTGCTAACCATTTCAATCATTCGTTGAAAGATTTGCTTCAACTTGACATATTCACCGTATTCAGTGAAATTATCAAAATATAAAATGAAATTTAGAAAAAAATGAAAATATCTAATACATTTTATGCTCAACGTAATTATTGTGTGTATTTTTTGCTGTATTTTCTATATTTATTTAAGAATGAACTGTATGTTAAAATCTAAAGTAAGTTATATTCCATGCTTTCATACAGTTTTTAAACGAGAGGCGTCATAAGCGGTGCTAATTTTAAAGAATCGGAATATTTTCATATTTCTATAATGAATAAACACAATTTTACGATGATAATTTACTTTCATGACTGTAAAGAGTTATGTATTCAAGTAATTTGCTTTCAATTTGGTTTTGCTTGCAACGCCTATATTAATAAAACGGTGAAAGGTATTTAAACACATTTAGAATATATAGAGGATCTTACATGAGTGATCATTTTTCATTGAATTTGAAAGTTTTTAATGTTTTGCAGAACTTAAACAATTTTATAATCCAGTGTTTTAGAGTATGTCTGTATGAAGACATTAACATGCCTTTTAATGTTTATTATATTTTATAACATACAGTGTAGAGTCAGGGGCGGATTGGAGGAGGGGGTGACCGGAAAAAATTGTATTTAGGGGTGCTTGCAGAGCCACTTTTAGTGATTTTTATAATAAAAACAAGTAACAAAATTACAGTTAAAACATTTATCATCTATTCGTAAAAACGAAAATACATGAATAATGATACGGTGAAATATTTTGTTATTGTCATTTTCTCCCTACACTTTAAAGACAAATGCAAGCCTGCGACTCTTTCTATTGGCAAATGTATCAACAACTTCTTCAACATTGATCTCTTTCTCCTGGTATATGCTCAATAACCCGAGACTGCTCAGACGCTCAGTTTCCATGGTGCTCCCCAGATATGTTTTTACCCGACGCGTGGTAGAGAATGACCTCTCTGCGGTCGCCGTGGATACTGGCATCACAATAAGAAGCATCATGCACATTCTGATGCTCAGGTATGACTCTAGCCAGATGGAGACTATCTGACAATTCCTCTGGGGCAACTGGGCGGCCATCTGCAAATGTTGGGTCTGTCCACCAAATTTGCCATCTTGCACATTCCTTTAGAAAAGTCGCCTCGTCAACGTCCAAACTTGATCGAACCCCTCCGAATAATTCCCTGCACTGTTCAACGGGTAAATTGTTCTCTGCACCTGTGGTAAAACAATTGAATAGATGGCATACATTGTACTACAGATTTCAAGACATGCGGAAATAAATCGGACCATAAGTTATATAAGTTATATACATACATGTCTCAAACATCCGACATACCAATATGTTATGTCAGTATGTTTTCAATAACATTTATTTATTTTTATTAAAATGTTCTATACAAACCAATCAAGTTGTTATGTTTGTTGAACATCACGAAAAACTATCAGACAATAACTGTATATTGAACAAATGCAATTTAGGTTAGAGTTGATTTAAAGTTTTTATAGATTCTAACCTGAGATGGTATCAGCCGTTGGACCTTATATCTATCATTGCCATGCATTAGCCGTTTAGCTCCGCGAGCAAGTGGTCGACGAACGGTAGGTACATGTTGACCTTCCAAAACTCAGAAATGGTCTGTGCTGGAGCTTTGGCGCGGATTTGCTGACGCCCAACATTCCTGGCCATGGACGGCTCAACACCAACGTCGGCGGTAGTGGTCGCGGCCTTGTCGTACAGGGTGTCCCATGCGTCATCATCACCTCAGTCAGTTGAATATAGTCTACCCCTCACCCGGGTAAGGTTCGATGTTTTTTGCATTTTTCGGCAAGTTTCATCAATACAACTCATTCACACCTAATGTAAATGACCGGTACTTTTTTTTTCTTTTTTTTAGTTAAGGTGACCTTGACCTCAGCAGCCACAACTTCAATCCTACCAACAAGTTGCATCACTTCAATTTATTCCTACCAGAATGTATTGACAGGAAGCCGTTTTTGTCTATTTTTAGTACAGTGACCTTGACCTCGCTTCAGTCCCAACTCTCCTCTCCAGCCAAGCTACCTATACAACAAATTTCATCACCACACCTTTATCCTAAATTATTGAGCGGACACCGTTTTTTATATCTTTAGTAACAGTGACCTTGACCCAAGCGGGCCCAACTTCAGAAATTGTTTACTCCACTCGACCTACCCATACAATAAGTTTCATCACTAAATCTCATTCTTACTTAAGTTTTTTGAACGGAAACCGTTTTTTTCTAGTTTTAGTAACAGTCACGTTGACCTTGAAGGTTACATATATACATTACATATATATGTGTTCGACGCCCGCCCGTCAAAATGCATACCCCACTCTGATAACCAGTTCATTCGATAACCTGGATCATAAAATACCGTTTTAAGTCACAATGCTTACGCCGACATTTTAAACTTCCAATACTTCCTTATAATAAAAAATCATCGGTTCGCGTGCCTGGAAGGGAAGATACACATGTCCACATGTATTGTAACCAAAAGTATGACTAATGTACAATGGCAATATTTAACACCTTTTACAGACGGTCCTTACAATCTCAAGTAGAAGCCCAGAAAAAGAGGGACCCGACAAAAGCAGTAACCTCCAGACGAACTACCATACAATTTACTGTATCAATAGATGCAGTAAAGGTAAACACCTTTTGTATTACTGTTGTTGCACTTTTTTCTTCTAAGATTGTACAATTACCCCAATTCTTGTGGTCAACTCTTAATTACGTCATCTACAAGGTGTTAAAAAAGTGTGTTCACAAAGTTTGAATTTAGATAACATGAGAAAAAATGCCGGTTTATTATGCGTAATGAAATAACTCTTTTTCTTGAATAAATGTTTCATTTGGAAATCTCACGTAGAAGTAAACTATTGGTCCATAGCAACATAGACGAAAACGGTATTTAGATAAAATATTGATATTTAAACTTTGTGAACGAACTTTTTTAACACCCTGTATATTAACACAGTATGTATATCAGTCCTTTCCATTTACTACAATATTTAGTCCAATAATGTCCTTCTTCTTTGTTTGGTGTCAATGTTCCATTCAGTGGTATCAGAATGTACAACACATCTGAGTTGTTTTACTTCTAACTACTTTATAGTCTTCCTGGTGAGTCACTTAACACATTTTGTTGATAATAAACTGTTCTGATTTATGCTATTTCTTGATATATTCCAGTTCTAAATTATATTTCAGCAAATCCAAATATATGAAGATACCCTTCGCATACAGCGTATTAATGGTTGGGTAAGATCAATATATTTATCTTACAAACCGTAGTTACAGTACAAATCTATTAACATTATGTAATTGTCGGTTTATGACATCAAATAACTCATTATAAATAGACCGACATATTTAGAAGGTGTATAATGTACATATATGAACAGTGGTGTGTCTAAATAAATCCTTAGGTTCTACAGATTGGTTTTACATTCACATATGCCAGTGTCAGAACACCATCATATTTGTCACTTCCTTGTCTCTGGTCACCACGTCCAGCATAGGCACATCTTGATTTGTGTCAATATAATTGTTATATTAATGTATGTAAATATAAAAGTGTGATCCTGATAGGCCGTCAAACTGGTGTGAGCACCCCCATAGTTTATACGGACGTTTCCAAGCGTTGAAGCCGTTGTGTCCATGTGTGATTGTTCTGCTGTTCTTCATTGTTCCCCTTTCCCTTCCCTTTTAATTTTTACATGGTTTCCTATGCAGAATAAGGGGTTAATACGAACTATTCTCTTTTACGTAGACGACCTTTACAAGATAATTCGAGACAGGTTGAAAAAGGCAATTGCTTACTCTGAAGTCGAACTACACTCCCGTGCTGTTTATGTTAAAGGTGCTGAACTCCAGATTGACGAGCGAGCAAAAAAAAAAGAAAATTGTCAAATATTTACAAAATCTTGATATTGTTGCACGTAAAGCTCTAAAACATTATTACTTTCATTCATCATTACTTGCGAAACATTGTCATAGCGTAGTTTTTCGTATTTTTCCATCGAAAATTTTACTAGGGTTAGTCTACCCTGTAAATCTAAAAATAGAACCGTAAACATTGAGCTCATGCACATTCGGAACGTCTCTGTCATTCAAACAATTCATCAGCGCAAAGAAAAGAATAAATGCAGTAAACAAGGTAGATATAAGTCACTTACTATTTATTTGCACGCAACGAAAATAAATAATCACTGGACAATTATCTCCTCGATGTCAGTAGTGGATCACGCCATTGTGTATGTTTATTTTGCAAATTGATCATGTGACTCGTGAGGTGCATGCTGGATGGGAACTCCGCGGTATTTTTAAACTGGAAAACTCCGATTGCTCGATATTACGACGGCGATTTAATTAGCCTAATTGCTTGAAATTATTCAAATATTCACCATCTACAGCTTTTATTTACGTGTATGATGATACAACTACACATATTTTGCGGAATTGCAAAAACGACGATTTGTTTTCAATCTGGAGTTCAGCACCTTTAAAACATGCTCATGTGTTTTCGAATTAATGCGAGTATAATTTCAAATTTAACTTTTACCGTAAATTGACTTATGTCCACCAGTAGAAAAAAGAAGAGTACTGTAATAAAATAGATTTATTTGGAGTTTTGAACATTTTTGAAAATTTTCTGTACAGTATATAAAACCAAGTCTCATTTTTATTCAGAAAGCAAAGAAAAAACGTTCCAAAAATGGAAAAAACGGTAAGAATGGAAAAAACGGTAAGGACCAGAAAGAAATTAAAAAGGAGACAAAGAAGACAGTGAAGAAAGAAGCACCGAAAAAGAAAGAAGCACCGAAAAAGAAAGGCGACGCCAAAGGGAAAGCAGACAAGAAGAA
This sequence comes from Mactromeris polynyma, assembly GCA_032209605.1. Lineage (NCBI taxonomy): Eukaryota > Metazoa > Mollusca > Bivalvia > Venerida > Mactridae > Mactromeris > Mactromeris polynyma. The sequence continues at coordinate 3,308,221 of JASFXZ010000027.1, read as the reverse complement.
AGAAACTGTGAAAAGTCCAAGTTCTGAAAAAGCAGAGTTAATTGGTGTTGAAAATGGAGGTTTTGAGGAGGGGGAATTAACTGAAGTTAAAGTAGACTCTGCTGAAAAAGCGAAAGAGGCAAAGGAAACCAAAACTGACGAAGAAGAGAAGAAAGATAAGGATAAAGATAAAAACGATGTACGTGAAATTCGCTTTACATATGATTATGAATTAACGTTCTTAAACAAACACATTTCAAGATTAACCGATTTATGCGTACGTACGGTCACCATTTTATTTTCGTTGATGAATTTGTTTGTTTTCAGTTTCGATTCCAAACATCACAACCTATTTCATGCAGATTGTTTCCATCCATGATAATTAATTTGAAAAATAAACGTATACTTGATACGTCATATGCTTAACATTTTTAACAATATCATTTTAAATGTCGTCTCATTGCATATACGTTAGCATTGTTCATATTAGATATTAAGGCCATTACAGGAGTGTTAAACTCCCAGTATTTTTCCTGACAGTCCCAAGGCTGTAAATCGCTGTATGGTTATTATTTGTATTTGTGTTTTAGATGTTTATTGAATTTCCCTTTCCCCATGTGCAATTATTTCACTTGATTTAGTGTTCATTAAATTTTCTTCCCCCTTTCGACATATTGTTGCCAGCTGTCTTGACTTGCTTGACTTGTCCTGTAATACATTCCATTCATAACCCCATCCTCTGTTTGTCCTCATTAGTTCTCCATAGTTGTCCTTTATGGTCGACCAGGCCATTCCTTGCGCTCATGTTCTTGCGTATTTTTCCTCCTCAAATGCCTGATGTTTTATGGACTGTTGTTTTCCCAGAGATATGTGCCGAGAGGCATAGTCTTGTGTATGTGGCGTTTCCTGTAGCAAACTATTCTCTCTTTTATTTACAGCCGAAAGTTGAAACTGCAGAAGCTGCTGAGGAAGAAGTAATCGATGATGACGATGAAGAATCGCATGGTTCCAGCAATTCTGGATATATTGAACTTGCTCTGAAAGTCATGGCTAGAATGTGTGATGGTCAAAACCATACATTACAGGTATAAACACATTGTGAATGATGAATGTTGGTATCTGAAAAACTTGACCTTGATATTCCCATACATATGATACCAGACAACGTACGTTCATGCATTCAAGACTTCGTCCAAGTTTGCAGTACCATCTGGCATATCACACAGATTTCATACATGTCCTGTAGCTTTTAAAATTGGTATGGATGGCGAATTAAAGTATTCCAAAATAAATTAAAAGAATAAAGTATACAAGGACAATTTCGAGACACATTCACAAACAACAAGACTAAGGCAATGAGTTCACTGTATTTATATCATATTGCGAGTTAACTTGTTAGTATAATCTATTTTAAGGATTACCTGAGAGAACAGCCAGACAATGTTAAGTCTTTCAACATCATTGGAGAGACGACGCAGTTTCTGAATGTGATTTATTCCAACATTAAAGCCGAAACAATTGATCTCGTTATACAATTGTTTGATACCATGACAGAATTCACTGCAGTAAGTATGAAATGCAATTTAATACTTTTTAATGATAACATATTACTTTTGATGGTATACATTTGGCAATTCAAATCTTACATGATTGGAAAGTTGTCCTGTAAGACAAGAATGCGTTACTTTATGCCGGTAGAGATATCACGTTTATAGAAAGCACTCAATGAGGAGAGAAAGTGTAGCACAGGAGAGGTCATAGGGAATTAAAAGTTTGTGTTTTCTACACGAAATTCTAAGTATATGCTGCAAAGCATCCTCTAAATAAGGTCGTATATGCATTAAGTGAATTGAAATATTGTTGCATTAAGTGCATTAACTTGTTTCATTGCGCTTGGTGTGGCTGTACAAAATACAAATGTATGTTAATTAAATGCATGTAGTTACCTTACATACTAACAATGCATGCCTACTTGTTGCTTGCCTTCATGACTTGTATTGTAATATATTATCTCCATTCCACCCCTTCTTCTTCCATCTTCATGTTCCCTCCAATTCAGAGTTCAATTCAGAATTTAGTCAGACATACTTCCCTATTCCCATAGAGATTTGTCCTTACACGTCTTCAACTCCTAATGTGTCGTATGTTGATGATTCCCTGGTATCTGTGTTTGAAGGCATTGTATGATGAATGTTGCGTTCCCTGTTAAAATGTACCCCTTCCTTTTTCTTTCTTCAGCGTTTGCAAAGTGTTATAATATTATTTTCATTTTCAGGGTAACCAAGAGAATCGTGTAGTGATTTATGACAACAAGATCATTGATTACATTAATTTTATCTTTAGAGCGGGGGATTTCTTTGATTCTCCACTAGATAAGGTATGGAGGAAAATCTACGCAATCCTACTTGTGACGTAATAAATAGTTTTCGTTTCTAACTAAATAAGTTTTCTGTATAACAGAATAAAATACAGTAAAACCTCACTTAAAGACCACCTCAATAGTAACACCATCTCGAAACTAAAAACACTATTTTCAGGTCCATTTTCACTGTTTTGATCTTTATTCAACCTCAATATTAAGACCACCTCAATAAGAAGACCAGTTTTCAAAGGTCCAAAGAGTGGTCTTATTATTGAGGTTTTATTGTATTTAGAGACCCGCTTATGTGGCTCCATTGAGTTATTCATGCTGTAATACAAACCGTTCTATATTTATCGTAATACTGGTTCAGTGTTGTATATGCAGTATAGTTAAAATTCTATAACATGTTCTCGTAAGCAGTACTAAGTGATCAAAAGAAATTCGGGAGCATTCAGTGGAGTCAGTGTTGAGGATGAAACTCATCGTATATCAAATTGACCAGCGTAAAATAGTTTACTTCCAATTAACTTACCTTGAGCTACAACCTCTCAATTTCAACAAAGTGGTTAGATTGCCCACTGCTTATTGAGAAAAAGTGTGTGGTCAGGGCAGAAGTTGTATGGCAAGAAGGAGTAACTCAGAAAGGCTGCATCTTCATTGCTGTGATCGGAGTGATAGTGTAGACCTTAACGATAAGAAGATTAGTAATATTAACTAATTTCAAGACTAGTTCGGACATCGGGGAGAGAGATCACACTGATAATTTAGACCACAATTTGAATAACACGCTCCTTGGGACAAAGGCACCTGTGAAGTTTGCACCTCCTGTAGGTTCGAGGGGCTGTACATTCGAGTTGTCGTCAGTGAGTCCGCGCATCTGTCATTTTTCTAGCTTTTGATGAATCAAAATTATTATAAAAAGGTGTGTGCGGGGTTTAACATTAGCACATTTGATCCAGTGATCGAATGCTTTTCTTTTCAGGTATTGGCACTAAGAGAGGTCATTTCCAATTTGGTTCTCTCTTTGATTGAAGAAAATGGTCCTGGACCAACACAAGTTGCTATGGTAATTATGTCGGATTTAATTACCGAAAAACTAATCCAATACTGTATATTTGCCAAAATAATGAATAAAGAAGTCCAGCAGAAAAAACCGAATACAAAAAAGCCTCGGTAGAAAAACCGACCTTCCGACAGCCGGATGGATAGCTCTCTCGTGCATTAATTCTATATTCAAGGTGTCGTATGAACATGCAATGGCGAGGGACAAGTAATTGGAAGTCAGCAACCATATCCACTCGGGGCTAAAGAGGCCCTTCATAATTTATGTGTATATGTTATTTAAGACACGAGATTTTTACTTTATTAAGATCATGTTATAGTTACCTGTCAAGTTGTTGATGTCATTTATTTTGAACTCCAGGAAGTCAAAGATACGCTAGACAAGAAAGCTGTGGTCGGTCTGATGACTGAATGCTTTGAACACCATGGTATTGATAAGAAGAAACTTGAAGAAATGAAATACTTCGAACTTGAGGGAGTTTGGCCCGCGACTAAACATAGTGGTTTTGCAGCATTTAAAGATAAAATGATTCGAAAGTTAACGGTAGAACTGAGAACATTTTTGTATTTCGTCTTCTGTTTTCTAATTCCCATTGCATGACATTTTACAAACATTTAGTTTTTCCCCGTATTTTGTTACTTTTCTGTGTGTATCTGAAGTATTAAAGACGTATCATTCTAGCTCTTAATTATTTGCAATTACAGATGTATTTTTTCTGGTTTGGATAAATTACATCTGCAACAATATTGAAGTAATACCATCTTTGTTCACATTCAGTCAGAACGTAACTCTATATTCGTATGAACGGCGCAACCTCTTCAGAGTTATACCCCTTGGGAGACACATATTTTGGCTGATGTGGAGAGATTGTTGCTCTAAAGATGTTAAATTTGTAGTTAATTTGTACAACAGGAAAATATGACATTGAAAGAGAATTATATTTGAAATGAGGGTCGCTCTTGGAGGTCACACTGTTTGTCGTATATTATCATGTGAATTTATTTTAGGGAAGCCAATAAGATCACATCATACCACGCATGTTTGTCGATAATGACATGTAAAAAGAAACGATGCTTATCGGTATATTTAAAATATAAGTTTTAATTTATTTATTAACTTTCTGATCGCACAGAATCGGGACCATGATCCTCTAGCTGAAGAATATGAAGATGTAGGGTACAGATTGTATCTCATTCTTGCTCGTATGCTGGATATTGACCAGGAATTGTTAGAGGAAACAAGTATGTGAAGTTATATAAATGTTTACAACATGTTTTTCAATATTTACTCGCACTGTCATAATTGTCACAAAAGACGAAGTCGATGTTGTACATTTTACTTGGTTTGTATTTATTTCATGCTTTTTGGGTGACCGTGTACTTTGTAGGTGGCATTACTTTAATCATTTTATGTAATATTGATGGATGCACAGGGAGCTGGGCTAGAACACCTGACTCCCGACTCGAAGTTCATGAGTTCTAATGCTACTTGGGCGACGTTTCTTTTTGTATAAATCTATCAATTAACATTTTGTGTGTATACATATAAGAAACAAATGAATCAATACGGAAAGTAAAATGAATATATTATCATTACAGTTAGACTCACTCCTATACAATTGAAGGCTTTCAACTTTTACAAGAAGAATTGCCAGTCAATCGAAATAGTAAAAGATGATGAACTTCAGAAAGCAAACTTCCGCGTAAGGAGTACTGTAAGTGTGTTTCTATTCAGGAAGTTTAACTGTGCAAATATGATATAGCTTGGGTAATGGCGCATGTAGCCCGTCTGGATAGCACAGTCAGTGTAGCATTGAAACGCCAATCTGACGGTCCATGACTCAAACCCGGCTTATTTGACAATTTGACTGAGTAATTTTAACTACTTAAATGGGTTCGAACCACTCTGGATTCACTAATAAAGTTCCATAATTAATTCCAAAATTTGACTGACGTTAAAACATGAACAGTCACTTGCCCTCCACCTCTGATTCAGCAGAAGTTGTCGGCTGCTTGCACAGGAAAATGATAGTACGGGTTAGTAACCCTGGACAAAGGTTGGTAACCTAGGAAGGTTGGTAACCCAGGACAAAGGTTGGTAACCCAGGACAATGGTTGGTAACCCATGACAAAGGTTGGTAACCCAGGAAGGTTGGTTACCCAGGACAAGGTTGGTAACCCAGGACAAAGGTTAGTAACCCTGGACAAAGGTTGGTAACCTAGGAAGGTTGGTAACCCAGGACAAAGGTTGGTAACCCAGGACAAAGGTTGGTAACCCATGACAAAGGTTGGTAACCCAGGAAGGTTGGTTACCCAGGACAAAGGTTGGTAACCCAGGACAAAGGTTGGTAACCCAGGACAAAGGTTGGTAACCCAGGACAAAGGTTGGTAACCCAGGACAAAGGTTGGTAACCCAGGACAAAGGTTAAGTCAACTGATCGCTGTAAATAACTAAAGTTCAGTTAAAAATTGCCATGAAATTGGACCGAAGACTGCTTTTGATATCCAACATCAGTGAAGACACCTACAAAGTACTCCGTTGTAGTCATTTTTGCGACCTAAACAGGTTTTTCTTCTAGTTAAAATATACTGTAAACGTAGAAATTATTTCTCGCTATTGTCAATTGCCATTTTGCTCTAAGTACAAGTACGAATATATGGCGATAAGGCTTCTTAAATCGTAAAAGGGAAACAAAGTGGGAATTTTAAAGTACAATTAAAGGCAATGATATTATTTGTTGATAAATCTAAATCCATTTCAATTTTGGAGCAGCAACATAATTTAATCTTGCGGGAAGTACAATGTTAAAGAAAAAAGAACACTCAATAATAATATTATTTATAATGTTTTATTGGCGTCATAAACCGGGAGTACTTACTACTATGTATATCGAGTTACTTGCCATATTGTCACATTGTACAAGAAGATGACGATACCTCGTGAAAAAGCTGAACAACAACCTGGAACCTACTATATGTATCATAGACGTTAGACTTAGAATTAAAGCAGACACTCTGATTAGGGCGAGACATGTAGTCTTTTAATCAATAGGTACCACGTGTGTCTTATGAAAGATTTTTCAAGCACTTGCTTTATATTGTCAAGAACTGCAACATTTAAGAGCCCTTCTTTGATGAACGTATCCAAATTATTTTTCTAATGTGTATACTTCAGATTATTTATCTATTCTCTAAACGAATTTACAGCAAGTCTTACGTGAAGAAGTAAAAGAAATGTTAAAATGGAACGTTGATAGATCATCACCTAGCAACAAGATACGTGATCTGATGGCTTGGTCTGGTGATATCATGAAAGACATAGCTTATCAACGCTTACTGCTCAAGAATCCACTTGCTATTGTACTGACAAAAGGATGGTAAACTATTTATCTTGTTTGGGATACTTTATTATCATGAAGTGAATGGAAGTGTTACTCTCAAATGTCAACGTGAATCCCTGGCAAAAATTAGAACCGACCCATTCTATGTACACAGACAGAAGCATCATTTTACATGCTTTATTTGTCAAGTAAACATCGTTAGATGCTTTCACTACTGTGTCAACAAGTCTTTGTTCATATCAATACATATTACTTTTATAGAAATTATGGATCTTATTTTTGTATTGACTCATCAAATCTAGTGTAGTATTATATATTAACATGTTGACCAGACCGAAGTTCATTGTATGTTCTAAAATGTTTACCAAATCCCGCACTATCTCAAACTGTTTATAAATCTAAAAACATAAAAGGTAGCTTTGTTTTAAATACTATCCAGATGTCAAGTGCCACCTGAATAACGAATTTTTTACCAATATTTATTTTTGATATTTGTTATGAGATGGAAATGTCGGTTAAATTGTCGGCCATATCATGTAAAATATTACACCGAGTATAGAACACTTGGTCATTACATGTAGACGTAACTCCAATAGCATCGTTCCCAGATCCAGGTTGATACTTGAGGTCCCAAGATAGCTGTTTTGTGAACGTGGTCTACCTGTCCGACTGTTCATCACCTTTAAGAATTGAACGTATGTTGTTATTTCAGGTTACTATGGAACCATTCTGTCACCATTTTATCATTTTCCATTAACATCCTTATGCTGGTAACTTGGAATGCTAAAGGGTCATTAGCTACACCAGGAATATTGGTAAACACCACCGCTCTACCACCTTCTATTAAAGAGTAAGTGAAAAACATTGTAAGACGAATGTTATGGATAAATCTGTGTCAAAAATATCTTCCACGGTTTCAAATAATTGCTGTAAAATTCGCTGTCTGTGACTCGCCAGTGCCAAGACAAAGTATCTTCCATGGGATCAAGGTGTATTGTTGGAAGGACGTGTGTTTTGGATCAGGCCTGTCGTGTGCTACACTTTCTCTCCTTTTGTAAAATTCAATTACAATGAAGTCGAAATTATTTGCACTTTATATCTAACACACGATATGACTTAAAACATAACGGACATAACAGATGACGTTTTATATTATAGTATAGTGCTGTTAGATTGACCCCGAACATGTGTATACATTTTCAGGGCTGATCTATGTCAATGTAGGTAAAGAAATGCTCTCGTGCATAATACTATAACTGCTATTTGGTTTATTTTTCTATCAAAACACGACCGCTTACGGACAAACACGAACATTACTGTTTTGAAATGTATGGTCAAGGTAATATATTCATGTGTTCGCGGTTAATAACACATCACTATACAATAAGGGAAATGTTCGTTAACAGGTAGCAGTATAGTCTGACATCATTTAGCTGGCATTCAGCTGGCACGCATGTGTACTCATCGGTGAAATGTTACGAACAACTTTCAGAAAAACCTTTTCATCCAATGCCCTCTTGACGACATCGGCGATTGTGCCCGAAGAGAATGGCTAAGATTAATAAGTGACATTATTGATGATATTTTGTGTACAAGTTAGGTTGTACAGCTTTTATATCCTAACACGATAGGGTTGTGTATACAACAGCTCCTCATTCTCTTCTGTTTCATTGGTTGACAATACCATTATTGTGTACAAAATGTTTATTGACTAATAGTGTTTTATTGCCTCAATTATCATTCGAACAATTGATCAACAACTCTAAAAACAATGTTATTTCAGTCCTGTACCTGCGATATCCAACATCAGTGAAGACACCTACAACCTAGCTATGTTTGTAATGGGGAGTATGCATAACTTCTTCTGCTTTCTGGTCTTCTTAAGTTATTTTATTGGAAACCATCCTAGATTACCAGATCCAAAAGCAATAATTGATGATTTCAAGTGAGTATTGAAATATACTTCTACCACATCCCTCCTTTTTAATTTCATTTTCTGACCCAGCCATTATTAATTTTATTTTGGATTCGTGTGGATGTGTATTTTGAATGAGTCATTCATTGTGCAACTCTTTGCCACTTTCATAAACGGCAAGTTGTTGGTTGAACAAATGATTTAATATAAATTTGACAATTCCCTAATAGTATCGGATCCTGAAGTTTGCATTAGACACAAAAAGCTTAACTTGCTTATTTTGAATTGGTACGTGCCTATTTCAAAGATATTTCTACACTTGAAGTTAGAAATATGTCAATTGTGTATTGAAATTTGTACAGCATTCTTTCATCATAAGTACCCAGGGTTGTTATTGATAATTGCACATTTTTTGTTAACATGTAATTTTTCAATGATATTTCATTTTCCTTTACCATTCACTAGTTATGCAATTGTTTTGTGTTGTTGAACTCTAGCAGTTTCTTGTTTATAAAGTAGTTATGGTGTTTACGCTTGAATGAATAAAATCCAATGCATTGGTAATCAAATGTAGTGCACTTGTCCTTATGTCTCAAAGCATCTCATTTGAGATCAGGCTCAAATTAATATTTTCAACATTTTATATTTGAGTTACATAACATATACAATATAACCGATCAAAATAGCCGATTTGTAAACTCGGGTTTTATGTACTAGAACCTCTATCAATGGCAAGCCTGTTCTTGCATCATTTTAATCATACAAGGAATAAAATACAAATGTACTTAACTTGTGAAACTGGAGCCTTGGCAGTCGTCTTTCAAATGTTTGGCTATATTTGTAGAGACATGTTTGAATCTAAGAAGAAGAAAGAGGAAGAAGCAGATGAAGACAAAGCAAAGGAGCATGAATCCAAAATGGACGCAAAAGTTTTCAGCTTTGCAACATTTTACTACGTGGTAAAACTTTTTCAGTAAATCTTTATCCATATCAAGTGCGCTACTAGTAGACTGGTTAACAGTTGTAAACTTTGTACGCGCAAGAAGTATGTGTGCGGTGAGCTGTGGTCCTGCGATAAAGTTATGCAAATACTAACGAATTTTCACAATGATAGCTATTTCTTTTACACATACAAGAACATTAGTACGTTTCCAAATATTCTCAGACGGTTTAAACATGTTTCTCTCAATTACAGGGCTTCGTAATGATGTCCATTGGCGGCTCAATGTATCACGGCTACTGCTTTGCTTTTCATCTTCTTAATATCGTCAATGGTAACCAATTACTTAGTGGAGTCATCAAAGCAGTTACGCAAAACGGTAAGAAATTCAAATAATCACCCAATTGTATCGCGCATTTCATTATAAAACTCTCGTATTTTATCCTGGAAACCATTTTTAAAATAGATATACCAGTAACGTATTTTGAAAATCTAAAGGATAAGTCTTGCTACAACGTACTCGTACTTAATACAAAATATTGTGACAGTGTATATACTACATACTCTTTTTATTGCGGCACCCTTCGGAAGTCAATTTTATTGACAGTTCCGAGGCTGTGAGTCACTGTATGGTTATTATTTATACTTATAGTTTAGATGTATGTTTAATTCCCCTTTCCCAATGTGCCATTCGTTCACTTGATATAGTGTTCATGTTATCCCCCCCCCCCCCCCCCCTCTGCCTATTGTTTCTAGCTCCTTGAAGTATTCCATCCATTAATTCCCCCGTTTGTCCTCCTTAATTCTCCTTTATGGTTGTTCCTTGCGCCCCCGTCCCCTTGCGTATTTACTATTATACCTCCTCAATACCTGATGTTTTATGGACAGTTGTTTTCCCGGGGGTCAGTGTGGGGAGGCATTTATCTTGTGTTTGTGGCGTTCTTTAGCACATTGTTCTCTCTTTTTTTTCAATTAAGCTGTTTTAGAGGTTTTCCTTGTAGCAGTTAAATTGAGATAAATTCTTACTACAAGAAATATTAATACTGAAGTTGAAGAGAGGTTGTTGCTCAAGATATGGCTTCATGGTAATACCTAAATAAGAAATCTAAATGATTTTTATTAGAATATGCTCGATATAAATGAACTTTGAAAAAAGTAACATTTCCATGTTTTATGTTCTTTTCTTCAGGCAAATCGTTGGTATGGGTGGGTATTCTCGGTCTATGCGTATTCTATCTATATGCTATAATCAGCTTTGCCATGATGAGGAGCATGTTTGACCCGAATGACTACCTTTACTGTGACACTCTCTGGCAATGTACTCTAACTATTATAAGATATGGTCTTATTGGAGACTTGTTCGATGTGAGTATAGTTTTAAATCCATCTTTCATTCTTCCCGTCATCTGTGTCTTGTGGTGATGTTTTTCACTTTGAACACACTTGACAAAGTGACATTACGTGGTACCTCTAGTAAATACAGCAACATAGCGTTCTTTTGTCACTTTTCTACATTTGAAAGTGTTGTGTTTGTATGTATTTACACCTTTATATTAGACGACCATAATGTTGCCTATTCGTTTTGTTGGGCATAAATCTATGTTGTCAGTCTGGGGATTTCAAAGAAGTCAAGTAATAACAGATTCTTTATCTTAAGACACCATTATTAATTATGATGATCTTTTCCTCTCTATTTACAGAGTATCAAAGCACACAAAACAGAGAAAAGTTTCCAAATGTTTGGTTTTGTGGTATTGTACCATGTATCTTTCTTCATTTTCATTACTACAATCGGTTTGAACATCATCTTTGGTATCATTGTTGACACTTTCTCTGAATTGAGAGACTTAAAGGTATGAAATATTTTGTAACACGACCGTGTTTTACGAGCGTGCTGGGTCGCTGAGAAAACTTGCATAATATTTGTGTTTGTATGTTTGAAAATCAAGATATAAGTGAGTTATATGTTTCAATATGACAAAATAAATGAACTACAAAGGTATATTGTGTTTGTTTGTTAGATGAAACAACAACTACAGAACGTGTACAAGTAAAACAATAATTTGACTGAAGTTCATTTGTCCTCATAAATATGCTGGTTGGTATCCGAGGAACGCTGATATGGTCAAAAGACCACCGCATGCAACTGAAATACTGTCGAGAAACGGAGTAAAGCTTCCACCTACAGGATGAAGATATAACATATTTATTTTAAGATCTTGAATTTTGAACGTCTTTGCCATAGTTATATACTGTTTAGTACAAATAGCACATATTGATCATAGATACGGGATTTCGTTCCAGCTTTTTATATCTTCATTACTTATGATGTGTTATTTTTCAATTACAGTGGACATCCGAATCAGACATGAGAGACACTTGCTTCATTTGCAGTAGAAATAGTTATGATTTTGAGCACCATGGCAAAGTAAGCATTGTCTGTAACAAAAGCTTGTTAAACCTCCAATCCGTAAACTATCATGTTATCTATTGCTAGCAAGAATGAGGCAGAATATATATACGCTTCGGAATTGTTGAGCTGCTGCTTTGCTTTTGTGGTGACTGTTGATAATAATTGCAGAGAGAATAAGTTGCTACAGTGAATGCCACATACAAAAGACAGTGCCTCTCCACACAGACCTCCGGGAAAACAACAATTCACAAATCATAAGGCATTTGATGATGTTCAAAAGTACATACGTAAGGGAACAGGAGCGCAATGAATGGCCAGGCCGACCAAAAGGGATAACTAGGAGAATCAAAGAGGACAAACGGGGGGAATTGGTGGATGGAAAAAGGTCAAGACAGCTGGCAACAATAGGCCGAAACTGGGGAGAAAATAACATAAACACTATACAAAGTGAAAGAATTGCATAGGGGGGATTTAACATACAATTGAAACACAAAAGGAATAATAACCATACAGCTATATACAGCCTTGGGACTGTCAGTAAAAATACTGGGGGTTAAAATCGATTTAACGGCTAGCTAACCTCACACTTAGTCGCTATATGGTCATTGAGTATTAAGATGTGTTATAAAACAGCATTATAAAGAGAAAAGTGTTATTGGTAATGTCACTTGGGGCATACGTGCCGGGTTTTAACGTACTGACAACCTTCAGAGGTGTGGTCGGAAAGTATGTAAATTTTGAATATAAGTCTCTACAATATATTTCAGGGTTTTGATCATCACGTTCGGTACGAGCACAACATGTGGGCATATATATTTTTCTTCATTCATCTCGAAGGTACCAAGCTGAATGACTTTACTGCGCTAGAAATGTACGTCTATAAACATGTAAGTATTCAAAGATTTCTACATCTCTATCTACGTTATACGTCAACATTCATAAGTTTACGGTGCGCAAGAAACGAGTTATATAGAGATAGAAACTAGATTCGTTCTGATGGGTAGTATAGGCCGAAAAGGGGAGAAAAGAACATGAATATTATATCAAGTAAAAGAACTTCACATGGGGAAAGGTGAGCTTAATATGCATACACTCCACTGCTGTTCTAATTGGTCACTTCTTATATCGTCGCATTTTTCCAAAATGAATTCGGTGAAATATAAATTAACTGAATATGTTTTACTTCATTCTTTCACATACCTTAGTCTTTTGAAAAACATACAACAAGCACGATGGTTCTAAACATATGCTAATGAAGATTTCTATAGAAAATAATCAATAGCAGAAACTTAAGGTGGCCAATTATAAAGTGTTTTAATGTATACTAGAACGACTATCATTAACAATGTTGAGCATCACAGAAGCAAATACTTATTTGACAAGTATGTAAGATTTGTTTCCCTTTGCTTATCTCGTCTACAAATTCTGCGGCAATCAATTGCAAATTTTGCATCGGAATTGTTTATCAATAGCGTATACTTTCGTTGGTGTGTATTTATTAAACTGGTGCGTAAAAGGTATATTTGAATTATTATTTACCCGAATAAATATTCTTGAAATTAACCAAACACAATATTTTGACTTTTGTTGATATGCAGTTAATTAATATTTTGCGGATTGTGTGTACATTGTACTTGGGAACGGTTGTAAACAAATTGTGATGAAGTCAGCAAAATGGAAACATTTTTAGGAAGTTTTGACCAATAAAAAGACTGAACACAATAATTGTATTCTCAGCTAATATTGCATCCACTATATAGGCCAGAACACAATAATGGTATTCTCAGCTTATATTGCATCCACTATATAGGCCAGAACACAATAATGGTATTCTCAGTTAATATTGCATCCACTATATAGGCCAGAACACAATAATGGTATTCTCAGCTAATATTGCATCCACTATATAGGCCAGAACACAATAATGGTATTCTCAGCTAATATTGCATCCACTATATAGACTGAACACAATAATGGTATTCTCAGCTAATATTGCATCCACTATATAGACTGAACACAATAATGGTATGTTCAGTTAATATTGCATCCACTATATAGGCCAGAACACAATAATGGTATTCTCAGCTAATATTGCATCCACTATATAGACTGAACACAATAATGGTATTCTCAGCTTATATTGCATCCACTACATAGACTGAACACAATAATGGTATTCTCAGCTAATATTGCATGGTATTCTCAGCTAATATTGCATCCACTATATAGGCCAGAACACAATAATGGTATTCTCAGCTAATATTGCATCCACTATATAGACTGAACACAATAATGGTATTCTCAGCTAATATTGCATCCACTATATAGGCCAGAACACAATAATGGTATTCTCAGCTAATATTGCATCCACTATATAGACTGAACACAATAATGGTATTCTCAGCTAATATTGCATCCACTATATAGGCCAGAACACAATAATGGTATTCTCAGCTAATATTGCATCCACTATATAGACTGAACACAATAATGGTATTCTCAGCTAATATTGCATCCACTATATAGGCCAGAACACAATAATGGTATTCTCAGCTAATATTGCATCCACTATATAGACTGAACACAATAATGGTATTCTCAGCTAATATTGCATCCACTATATAGGCCAGAACACAATAATGGTATTCTCAGCTAATATTGCATCCACTATATAGGCCAGAACACAATAATGGTATTCTCAGCTTATATTGCATCCACTATATAGACTGAACACAATAATGGTATTCTCAGCTAATATTGCATCCACTTAATAGGCCAGAACACAATAATGGTATTCTCAGCTAATATTGCATCCACTATATAGGCCAGAACACAATAATGGTATTCTCAGCTTATATTGCATCCACTATATAGGCCAGAACACAATAATGGTATTCTTAGCTAATATTGCATCCACTATATAGGCCAGAACACAATAATGGTATTCTCAGCTAATATTGCATCCACTATATAGGCCAGAACACAATAATGGTATTCTCAGCTAATATTGCATCCACTATATAGGCCAGAACACAATAATGGTATTCTCAGCTAATATTGCATCCACTATATAGGCCAGAACACAATAATGGTATTCTCAGCTTATATTGCATCCACTATATAGGCCAGAACACAATAATGGTATTCTCAGCTAATATTGCATCCACTATATAGGCCAGAACACAATAATGGTATTCTCAGCTAATATTGCATCCACTATATAGGCCAGAACACAATAATGGTATTCTCGGCTAATATTGCATCCACTATATAGGCCAGAACACAATAATGGTATTCTCAGCTAATATTGCATCCACTATATAGGCCAGAACACAATAATGGTATTCTCAGCTAATATTGCATCCACTATATAGGCCAGAACACAATAATGGTATTCTCAGCTTATATTGCATCCACTATATAGGCCGGTTTATTTACTTGAGAAAAGTTGTAAACACACTGTGAGGTGGTAAGCAAATTGAAATATGCTTTGCAAAAATAAACTAATTTTGAAGCCACTAAATAGTCTGTTTTTGTTTATTTACTTGGAAACAGCTATAAGCAAACTGTGAGGCTGTCGTTTTTGAAAAATATTGACCCATAGAAATACAGTACACTGTAGCGGTATTCGCAACTAATTTTGAATGCACTATACTTACAGTTACAAAAGGAGAATTATGACTTCTTTCCACTTGATCGAGCGTTATCACTGGCTGCAATGGGTTCAGATTCTACAGAGGTCAAGATTGATGACCTGTTGTTCCATGTGACTTCCATTGTACAGAAACAAAAGCGAGAGGTAAAAGAATATCAGGATTTCTGTCCAAAATATAAAAGCGTTCGGATATTGCTCACATGATTCCTTCTAAATCAATAGTCTACATTTCAATCTTCACAAACAACAACGCTTGTATCATAATAAATACATTTATTTCATGCTTTCCGCTGGTTTAGCGCGGAATAACGGTGAATTATTATCCGATAATTACTTTATTTCCAAAACATTCCCCGTTGAGTGCCCCAAATGTAGTTCTTCCCCGTTGTTTAAATTGTAAGTAAAGCAGCAGTTGTCTCCCTTCCCTGCAAAATAAACTAAATGCAGCCGGAAACCTACAATGGTGGTCTCAAAAATAATTTTAAAACTGGCAGATAATGTATGCAAGTCATTTGTCCTTCACCGCTGATTCATGTGGGCACAGACATATAAACCATATTTCAATGATGTGGGGAATTTGCCAATTGCTTCATTAGAACAGTTGAGTACTGGTGAGGTCAGCTGACTGATATACTTAACTGAAATGATATATCAAACTTCAACACAATCAACTAAATTTACCGGACGGTTATAAGCATGTACCAGTTTACGGAGAAGCATTGTCAAACGAACTGCAGGGGTTTGAACATTCATATCACTTGTTACTGACAACACAAACGTTTGTTTGTTTCAGGAACTAGAACAGAGACGATTTGAAGAGAAAATGCGACAAAAGGCTTGGGAAGAAAAACACCGTCTTGAACCTCAGCCTAAGACTAACTTGCAGGCTCTCCTGACAACCCAAGATACGCTAGAAATAATCGAAGCAGCAGATCATATGCCTGCACTCGGAATTGGTGGGAGTCCACACATCGGTATTTCTCCCTCTTATTCCAGACGACCAAGCCAGATGGGCAGCAGAAGAACCAGTATAATCGGCAGCGGGTTCCAAACCCCTGGCCGCCATGACAAGTTCCGCCGTCGCCGTAGTGGGGTAGCTGTATCGGACATGAAAGACTCAGTGTTCCGCCTTGCAAGCCCCTCTCGGGGATTTGACGACGACCAAGGCTCTATGTATGGTTTTGACGAAAGAAGACAAAGTCCAACTTTAGGATTAGAGTCAGTTGGTGATCTGTATGAAATGACCCCCGTGCCATACAGCCGCCGCCAATCGTTCGGTGCAATCAGTGAGCGGCTACGCAGCCCTAGATTTAGCATCGCTGCCAGTGATATGGACCATTCCGCTATATACCAATCCGATACTGATCCAAATCCATATTTGCGACAGCTAGCGCAGCAATATTCACAGGATCGACGATCGTCTCAGGCCCTGTCTGATGGTAGACCACTGACATTACCCCGAGATATTATGGATTCCGGTGACGAAGACAGCATTCTATCCGAAGATATCCGGGACACATTCTAAAGTTTGTTTACCAAAGAGCTATATCAAAGGTGTCAGTGTTGAAATAGTTTTATTTAGCATTCATAGTGAAGATTTTGGACTCATCCAGAAAATTGTACACTGATTAACAAGTGACATTCAAAAAGTAGCATCATGGTTTTAAAGAAGTTTTCGAGGTAGTCAAATGCAATGCTGAGAAATGCGATAACTGTGTTGAAATGTTTGCTCCATTAGGACTGGGGTGGTCAAATATCCCCCATGAGGTTCCTCAGCATTGTCACAATTGGATGCTCCAGAGACTTCATTGGTTTTATTTTAAGTTATACTATGATTCTTTATTCATTAAAAACAAAAATCACTTTTCCTATTTACATATTTGCTTTCAGCATATTTCAGTATTGTAAACATGATAATATAATATGATTTGCATTTCATCTGCGATACACAAGTGTGTTATTAATAGATCATAAGGATTCTGTGGATATGGGAATAACATATAATTGCAATGGCATACATGTATTTGTTGTAATTTAACGTAGGTTGCACATGTATATTAAAATAGTGTCCATGTTTCCATTCTTTGTACACTCTTCCTTTGGCTTTTCGTCTTTATGTAGCTTTTTCTTGATGATTTTGTTAATTTGAATAAAAAGTGGTAAAATGTAATGTTCAACATATAGCTGTCTGTGTTATGAGTCAGGATTTTACACATATCATGATCAGTAATTCAGCCAATTTATGGACACGATTTGTTGACCAATTAAGCTTAATATTTGGACTATTTGCTAGTATGATAATAATATGCAACTATACTCCACGCCATTAAACACGCAACTAAAGATTGTCCGCGTCAACACGGTGAAATTAAAAAGAAAAATATATATTTTAATCATCAAACATAATTTCCTAAACTGTGGCGTTCCCTGTAGCAATTTATTCTTTCTCTTTAATCAATAATGAATACTTGGGCCATAGTTTGATTTCTTTTTGATGGATGATTTACACATTTGTAAAAATAAAACGCGTTAAAAACTTGGAACAAAATGAAGGTTTAGTGAAACAGTTGCGTGTATAATGGCGTTAAGTACGTATACGTTACATTACTGTAGTTCTATGTACAGTATTCCCTGCTTTGTAGCAATAGGTTACACTTGGTCCAACAATGTAAAAGCTTGACTGTATTCAGCATCGCTATTATGGTCCACTAATTGTCTATAGCATGTTTAAACCGATAAATAAATACTTACACACGCTATATTTTGTGTTATTTCTCTTACACCATGTTTACTTAAAAATAACCTGTTTGTTTGACATTGAAATTATTTACCTACACATTCACGGCAACCAGGCTGTCAAGTGGGCCCTACTTTTCCTACATTTCCTACTTTTCCCTACGTGTTACTGGCTCCATTCTTTTCCCCTATTTTTACTATCCTTCTCTTTTCAAATCTGAGTTGTTAACTCAAAATATTTATTTCACCTGTGTGAAGCACAGGGGTCCTATCATGGAGAATGTACAGTGAGATGAATTTTAAACATTTTTTATATTCCAAAGATAAAAAATCAGCCCTACTATCCCTACTTTAGGTAATAAAATCCCCATTTTTTGTATTTTTTTTAAACGGTCTTACTTTTTAAAAAGAAGTGAGTTGACAGTCTGCGCAACGGATAGATGAAAATATTCAAAACAGACGTTCCAAATGGGTTGCCATGAAGATGGGTTACTAATCGTACAAATAGTGTCACTCATACTCAAAGTACAACATTACCATTCAAATGCTAGTTTTATATACAGCGTGACACAATTGATGCCTAGTGTTTCATTATAATATAAATGAAAAAAGATGCATCCAATTGTGGAAGGTTTATATATTCTCATATCACTCACCAATGACAAGCATAATAATAATACTGGATCTTATCTGTTAAAATATTCATTCGCGACTTATACCACTTATAACAAAATTTTCAAACTTAATTATAAGAATCGATTTCATACTTAAACTCACAATTTAATATTAATAAAAAACACATCGTCTCCATAGCAACACGCTTTTTAAATAGCTGCTGTTGCGAGGTTGTTACTGTAGAACTTATACATCGATACTACATTATACTACGAGAAAATTGACAATGTTATGGAAGAAAGAATGTTGCTCAAGGGCCGCTCTGGATGAGTTGCACTGTACAGAGATTCACTAATGAGACAATGCACGAAAACAGAACGAAGATGAAATGACGCACACCTCTTTTGGTTGTCATAAAATACCAAGGTTGTACTGGGAAGTTTAATCAATAGTGTCGACATGATTATGATGCAGGGTAACGATGGTTTTGTTTGAATCTAGAAACGCAGACGCCCATCAAAACATAATTGCTTTGAAAATTAATTACACTTTCGGTATCTGGTCGATATTATGCAATCAACTGGATTGATTCCCGACAAAAACCGCGAGTTAAATTCCTTTTCAGACAACGTGACAAACTACTTACCATCTGACCCAGAAAATATAAATTTCACTTAGTAATGATGAATTCCTGTGTCTGAAATTTTCTAACCATTCTCAGTATGAGATTTTTCATTAATTTCATTTTCAAGGGCGTGTGTAACATAAATATTCCACAAATTAATTCCTCTATCAGTCGGCTGCTCAAATATTGCGTCAGGAGCCCTACTGGTATCAACAAGGCATTATTATGTAGGATAATATGTGTTTCAGAATCAGTTTGTTTCCAGAACAAAGTACAACAATCAAATTTAAGCTGTTTTATTTTTGCTTTAGAAATAGGGACTTGAGAAACATGGATTAAATCAAACAATAATGTAATCTATAAATAAACACTTTGAAGCGCCAATAGTCTTTGGTAACAACAATTACCAGTATTAATAATAAACGGCTTTAATCTAAACTATACTGGTCGAAAGTGCCACCACAAATGTTGTACAATCAATCTAATACAGAAGCGTTAAGTATGTCCCTCAATTATGTGCCACCACAAATGTTGTACAATCAATCTAATACAGAAGTGTTAAGAATGTCCCTCAATTATGTGCCACCACAAATGTTGTACAATCAATCTCATACAGAAGCGTTAAGTATGTCCCTCAATTATGTGCCACCACAAATGTTGTACAATCAATCTAATACAGAAGTGTTAAGAATGTCCCTCAATTATGTGCCACCACAAATGTTGTACAATCAATCTAATACAGAAGTGTTAAGAATGTCCCTCAATTATGTGCCACCACAAATGTTGTACAATCAATCTAATACAGAAGCGTTAAGTATGTCCCTCAATTATGTGCCACCACAAATGTTGTACATTCAATCTAATACAGAAGTGTTAAGTATGTCCCTCAATTATGTGCCACCACAAATGTTGTACAATCAATCTCATACAGAAGCGTTAAGTATGTCCCTCAATTATGTGCCACCACAAATGTTGTACAATCAATCTAATACAGAAGCGTTAAGTATGTCCCTCAATTATGTGCCACCACAAATGTTGTACAATCAATCTAATACAGAAGCGTTAAGAATGTCTCTCAATTATGTGCCACCACAAATGTTGTACAATCAATCTCATACAGATGCGTTAAGTATGTTCCTCAATTATGAGCCACCACAAATGTTGTACAATCAATCTAATACAGATGCGTTAAGTATGTCCCTCAATTATGTGCCACCACAAATGTTGTACAATCAATCTAATACAGAAGTGTTAAGTATGTCCCTCAATTATGTGCCACCACAAATGTTGTACAATCAATCTAATACAGAAGTGTTAAGAATGTCCCTCAATGATGTGCCACCACAAATGTTGTACAATCAATCTCATACAGAAGCGTTAAGTGTGTCCCTCAATTATGTGCCACCACAAATGTTGTACAATCAATCTAATACAGAAGCGTTAAGTATGTCCCTCAATTATGTGCCACCACAAATGTTGTACATTCAATCTAATACAGAAGCGTTAAGTATGTCCCACAATTATGTGCCACCACAAATGTTGTACAATCAATCTCATACAGAAGTGTTAAGTATGTCCCTCAATTATGTGCCACCACAAATGTTGTACATTCAATCTAATACAGAAGCGTTAAGTATGTCCCTCAATTATGTGCCACCACAAATGTTGTACAATCAATCTCATACAGAAGTGTTAAGTATGTCCCTCAATTATGTGCCACCACAAATGTTGTACATTCAATCTAATACAGAAGCGTTAAATATGTCCCACAATTATGTGCCACCACAAATGTTGTACAATCAATCTCATACAGAAGTGTTAAGTATGTCCCTCAATTATGTGCCACCACAAATGTTGTACATTCAATCTAATACAGAAGCGTTAAGTATGTCCCTCAATTATGTGCCACCACAAATGTTGCACAATCAATCTAATACAGAAGCGTTAAGTATGTCCCTCAATTATGTGCCACCACAAATGTTGTACAATCAATCTAATACAGAAGTGTTAAGTATGTCCCTCAATTATGTGCCACCACAAATGTTGTACAATCAATCTAATACAGAAGCGTTAAGTATGTCCCTCAATTATGTGCCACCACAAATGTTGTACAATCAATCTCATACAGAAGTGTTAAGTATGTCCCTCAATTATGTGCCACCACAAATGTTGTACAATCAATCTCATACAGAAGCGTTAAGTATGTCCCTCAATTATGTGCCACCACAAATGTTGTACAATCAATCTAATACAGAAGTGTTAAGTATGTCCCTCAATTATGTGCCACCACAAATGTTGTACAATCAATCTAATACAGAAGTGTTTAGTATGTCCCTCAATTATGTGCCACCACAAATGTTGTACAATCAATCTAATACAGAAGTGTGAACTGATAAAATACAATGAAACGTATACAAAGTACCAGTGTAAGGGAACTTTGGAACAGAATGGACGCATGATTAATACATGACAATCCATTTAATAAACTTCAATTACCATCTTTTATTCGAAATACAAAATCAACCACATGTAACATTTCATTCCGAAATTCGTAAGAAATACCAACATATCGCCAGTACTGCCCATGTTATGTGCAAGGTGTACTAAATGTCCGACAGAGAAAATGCAAACTGATAGAACACCATTGGCAAGATCATGCTGTTACAAAGTTAGACATTGCGATTCGATACAAAATATCTAACAGCAAATACGAAACACGGACTGTGCTTTTAATTTGATTTCCCAAGCGTCAGGAATGATTGGCCGGTAGTGGCAAATAAAACTGACTGAATGTTTTTGCCTTTCTGTCAGAACGGGCTGTAATTGATTAGCTTATCATTAGCTAGTGAATTGTAATTGAATTCTCTAATTTTGATAATGCAGTATTGCCGGTATTTGAACATTAATTCTTGCATTAAACATACAGAACCGTGTTTCTTGTGGTATAATTCATTAAATATATCCAGCAGCCATTATATGCACTTGATTATGAATATTGGGAAGCCCTCTTCTGGTCTGTATTAATATTTTTTGAAAGAAAACTGCAAACTTATTTGAAATCGCCCATAGGCACACGCGAACTGCTGCAAATACGTGACTTACCAATTGTTCCTTATTTCATATCTTGTTTTGAATACGATGGTGATGTGATGCTGTATTAAGTCATTGTATTCATCCGTTTGGTCTTGCCTTTGCGTCTCGTTCTTGTGTGTACCCCTCGTCCATTTGGTCTTGCATTTGCGTCTCGTTCTTGTGTGTACCCCTCATCCGTTTGGTCTTGTCTTTGCGTCTCGTTCTTGTGTGTACCCCTCATCCGTTTGGTCTTGTCTTTGCGTCTTGTTCTTGTGTGTTCCCCTCGTCCGTTTGGTCTTGTCTTTGCGTCTCGTTCTTGTGTGTACCCCTCATCCGTTTGGTCTTGCCTTTGCGTCTCGTTCTTGTGTGTACCCCTCGTCTATTTGGTCTTGCCTTTGTTTCTCGTTCTTGTGTGTACCCCTCGTCCGTTTGGTCTTGCCTTTGCGTCTTGTTCTTGTGTGTTCCCCTCGTCCATTTGGTCTTGCCTTTGCGTCTCGTTCTTGTGTGTACCCCTCGTTCATTTGGTCTTGCCTTTGCGTCTCGTTCTTGTGTGTACCCCTCGTCCGTTTGGTCTTGCCTTTGCGTCTCGTTCTTGTGTGTACCCCTCGTCCGTTTGGTCTTGCCTTTGCGTCTTGTTCTCGTGTGTTCCCCTTGTCCATTTGGTCTTGCCTTTGCGTCTCGTTCTTGTGTGTACCCCTCGTCCATTTGGTCTTGCCTTTGCGTCTCGTTCTTGTGTGTACCCCTCGTCCATTTGGTCTTGCCTTTGCGTCTCGTTCTTGTGTGTACCCCTCGTCCGTTTGGTCTTGCCTTTGCGTCTCGTTCTTGTGTGTACCCCTCGTCCGTTTGGTCTTGCCTTTGCGTCTCGTTCTTGTGTGTACCCCTCGTCCATTTGGTCTTGCCTTTGTCCCCCATCGCTTTGTGGACGAATTCAATTCTTTTCTGAAACGAAGAAAATCAATAGATAACAATTTACAGATATCTTCACCCCCGATAAATGATCGACTGCTGTGACTGCGGCCGTGGATCCCGAACCTTGAGGAGGGTACGGTCACATATAAACGTATGCCACATAATGAAGCGTACTGAATAGTACTTCAAAGAAGAATGTAACGCTTTCTCCAGAACCATGCATGTATATAAACCGGTGTAAGGATAATACTGATTTTCCGAAGTCATATAAATCGTTTATTGAATAATTTTCAATATGTTGAATAATATCTCTTTATTATATCACTTGCTTGTAATTACATCTGTAGTAAAAGAAGAGATACAATGTGACAATGTACTGGAAAATGTATTCTAAAAGTTTCTGTTTGTTACTTAAGATTCTAATACCGAAGTAGTGTCACTATGGATCAATGGACTTTATGTCGGTATGGCACATTTATGTGTTATACTTGTTGATTGTATTGTCTATTGCTCTGAATAAATTATTATTATTACGTATAATGACAAGTGTAATAATATCAATTAATTACAAGTACGATGCCAATGACATACACAAACAATTAGTTAATGGTTTAAATGAAATATTATGATAACGTCTTTAAGCACGGAGTATAGAATCTGACGCGTGAGTCCTTGCATTTTTAGTTGGTTCCATTGATAGGACATCACCACTAAAATAATCACAGAATATGTTGATGAATGATTTACACTAACTAAAATACTAATATATAACCTTAATATCAAAATCGTCCAATACGATTCAATTTTCGATGTTCAATCTTTAATAGACATATTCTTGTAAAATGTTTCTGAATGGTCTTAATACTTATTTTGTGTAAGATAACAAAGTCGGTGAGATAATCGTTCTTATAATCTTGATGAGTTCAACTCGTGCAAGGCGTGAATATTGATCTATCATAGCAACATTGTTTTGATTATATCATATAATGAGAAAAAATGTAAAACTTGCAATGCTCTAGAAGACGATTTCCATTTCGCGAACCTATATAAAGTTTAAAAAATAAGGGTCGTGGCAAGAACCTATATGTAGTACCCATGTGGTGAATTTAAATAATATTAATGTAATTAACGATACTTTAATCATATAAAAAAAATTTTCATTAGATAATGCCTCTGTCGTTATCAAAATGTAAACTCCATTGGAATTATTGCGTTCATTACTGTGCTTCGGAGACGAAAATACAAACAATATACATGTCATGTTTTTCGGCACAGCCGTACTAACATGGTTTTGCTATTTGCATTTCAGTGTTGTGTAAACCAATCAAATCTAACGTTTACCACCAAGCCAATTTCTTTTCAACCGAACACCGTTTGTAACCATGACGCGGATTGGTTAACTTTTCGTTACCTTTACCGAAATCCACTGAATTTCGGTGAATCTACCGAAATCCATTTTGGATCTGGAGTGACCAGCAATCGTAACATCTCGCCATTTTTTATGTTTCATAAATTTTAACCTTCAAAAGCGAATTTGGTTTAACGGTTAGTGTAAGATTTGATTGGTCTACCCAACGCTGTCAATCAAATAGCAAATGCATGTTTGTACGGCTGCGCCGAAAAACTTCACTCGTCTGTGGAGTTGAGTTTGTTTACCCTCGCCACCGGGAAATCCCATATGGGCGAGCAGACACTCGTATGTTGTTACTATGTTCCTATTTAACCCGATACTAACAATATAAGTACAGAGAGTAACGTTAAACATTTGTATACATGTCTGTTTCACCTGTTGCAATCTTAAACTCATTATATCAGTAGTCAGCTCCTGTTATGAACATACTTCTGTGGTAATATAGTTGGTAGAGCAATACATTGTCAATCCCTGAGGTTGTAGGTATGAAACCCGATGCTTAGCTTAAGTTCACCGTGACAACTGGTCAGGTGACAGTAATGAATGGCAAAGTAAGAAAGCTGATTAGGTCAACTAAGCGCCGTAAATAACTGAAATAATGTTGAAAAACAACGAAATTCTCCAACACAACGTTAATATATGCCCGTATAATTAGCAGGAATCGTTTCATCTTCTTATAAACAGTTGTCATAAATTACATGAAGCTCGTACAATAAAGTCACACACGTAACAAAGATTGCAGTAGTGAGTGGATGTGTTTGTCTGCGACACATCAATTATTGTATCTCTTGGTGGGCAGGATATGTCAAAATGTGTACAACTAGATTGTATGAAATAACGATATGTCATGTTCCGCGCCACAAAGTGATGTAGAAACTAAATACCAGACACTAAACAAACGGTGGTAAATTAAAGCAAGAGTGGTTTGATCAGACCACCAGACCGTGTTCTGTGAGATCGCAATATTAGCTCGTACTTCAATGATCAGCGTAAGATTCTTGACTAGATACTCATGTAGCTGTTGTTTGCTTTGTAAAAAAGACAGATTAACAAGTAGATTATTCGTCAAAGCAGCACCTAAATTGGCGAATTAACGTAAAATGTCACCAAAATGCGTGTCAGTTACATACAGACAACCAACATTATCACGTTATGTCAACAGTAAATAAAAAAAGCTCAAACGTTTCTTTCATGTTGCGGTCACGTGATCATCGAACAAACTCAGATCCCAAATCAGTATACACTTGTTGTTTGAAATCTACATACGCATTGCTACGTTAACCAGAGACGGGGGTACAAATGCATTAATGTAAAACAAATATCACGTATTGAACTTACTGCGGCATGTTCACACACAAAAGCCGAAACTGAGTTCAGAGGAGACCAGTCACAGAATGTAGCCTTGCCAGTGGTCTTTCTAAAGACAGCGCTCAGAACCAACCAATCAGGTACTGGTTTCCAAACTGAAATTAATAATTTCAAACGCAGACTTAATTATTGCAGGTTCGGTGCATTCGCATAGTCAACTAATTCAAATGCCCAATGTTTGTTGTTTTATCAATATATAATTTGTTTTCATGAAAGCATTGTTAGATAAATGCGTATCTAAGGCGCGAACAGATAATAACGGGAACAAAGATAGATGTGTTCGACTGTAACATAATAATAACTTTATTGACACGTTCCTTCTAGAACCAGACAAATATCCAAATATTTTCAAATGAATCTCATTGATGTTGCGTTGTATTTTACTCCGCTTTTCAACAGTATGTCATTTACAGTAAAACCCGCTTTTAATACAAGAATTATGGTTATAAGAAGGCGGTAATTACTGATTTTACAATTATCTATCCGTAAAGAGACTAGTAGTGGATTAACGATTCCCTACGGCCAGGAGCAACTATCTACATGGTTTGTTAGGGTCTGTTAAACAATATACAGGCTGTGAACACCGTGTTTTTGACACACGCGTGGTGTCTGCCAATTATCGATTTTGTCATGACTTTTTAGTGGGGCCAATTTAGGTGTAAATACACCATTTTTTGTCTTTAATTAGTGGTCGTATTACGTAATAGCGGGGTGGTCTTAATTTCGGGGAAAAGACCATTAAACAAAGGAGGAGGAGTTACTTACTTATCATCGAATGTTTTTGGTTAAGAAGTGCAGATGTAAATCGGTATCCCTGTGATATTCGTACAGGTAAGAGTGATTAGAATAAAGAAATTGTTCCAAAATCAATCTTAAAGTATATAAGTGTAAACTGGACTATCAAACGTGTAACAGTTAATATGCCACACAGTACCGTAGTTTACTTGAATAATTGTCCGAGATTGGTTTGAATCTGCCAACCGCCACAAAAATGCCTCTAGCAAAACATTGTATGTATGTGTGCATTTATGGGCATCGCTTCCAACGTGTCGTTTCATACTGCCATGCATTGCCTCACACAAGTACTGAAGCAAGTATTGTAACAACTTTGTCATAACAGAAACAAATATTTCTCTAGCAACTGACATATTTGGCACAAGTCACGTCTCTTATTTATGATTACGATAGTTCCATAACAACGGTCCTGGTTCCCGGATCGAAATGTGTACGCAAATTGCGCGGTTTAATCTTAATGCATTTCGGTTTTTTCCCTGTTAGTGGGATTGAATCCGGTGTCATTTTATGAAATTTTAAACCAAGGCGATGATTTTTGTAGGAAGCAAATGTAAGTGAAGCCAAGTTTATGGAGAATAGAAAGGAGAAGTTGGAGATTGGTATTTGATTGACAGATATAGATGCTGAAACTATCATACG
Source organism: Mactromeris polynyma (assembly GCA_032209605.1). Lineage (NCBI taxonomy): Eukaryota > Metazoa > Mollusca > Bivalvia > Venerida > Mactridae > Mactromeris > Mactromeris polynyma. Next base: position 3,280,384 of record JASFXZ010000027.1, on the reverse strand, counting down.
ATTGGATATTTGTAATATTGGACAACTATCATTATGTTGTATTAGCCAAGTGACAAACTTGGTAGAGATTATGCGGTGTTACACAGACCTATTAACTGAACAAATAGACTGAGAGATGTTTTATTGACCAATTCCAAAATATAACAGTTGTGCATTTGTAACTAAAGTATCTGATCTTGTTAACTTTAACTGAATGCAATGCACGGTTCTTAGACTTTTGTAGCCTTGTGTGTTTCCTAATATTGTGTGTGTGGATTCATGATATAACGGAATGTGGAAACAACTTTTATACAAACTAGATTTTATGATGTTTTGGATATTGATGTCGATATGATTGGATTTAGGTACAGTATTTTTGCAATTGTTGATAAATTTCAGAGATGTATTTGAGGAGATATAATATTATTTATATTTTGTTCAATGTTTATACATTTAGAGTTATTTTTATCAGTGTGTTAGTTTTTTTATCCATTCATTAACAGGGAATCTACTTCAGTCCGCGAAATCCAATACATAGATAGTTTCCAAAAATAATTAAGTGTACGTAACTATTAGGATTTAGAATTTTTTCCCAACTTTTGTTATTTAAGCGTTTTAGAAATTTCTATTAAAAACTCTGCAATTGCTTCAAGTAAATAGTATGAAACAACAGGAAAAACTGATATTTTTCATTCTGTTATAAAACAAGCTGCAATTGCTTCAAGTAAATAGTATGAAACAACAGGAAAAACTGATATTTTTCATTCTGTTATAAAACACGCTGCAATTGCTTCAAGTAAATAGTATGAAACAACAGGAAAAACTGATATTTTTCATTCTGTTATAAAACAAGCTGCAATTGCTTCAAGTAAATAGTATGAAACAACAGGAAAAGCTGATATTTTTCATTCTGTTATAAAACACGCTGTAATTGCTTCAAGTAAATAGTATGAAACAACAGGAAAAACTGATATTTTTCATTCTGTTATAAAACAAGCTGCAATTGCTTCAAGTAAATAGAATGAAACAACAGGAAAACTGATATTTTTCATTCTGTTATAAAACAAGCTGCAATTGCTTCAAGTAAATAGTATGAAACAACAGGAAAAGCTGATATTTTTCATTCTGTTATAAAACACGCTGCAATTGCTTCAAGTAAATAGTATGAAACAACAGGAAAAGCTGATATTTTTCATTCTGTTATAAAACACGCTGCAATTGCTTCAAGTAAATAGTATGAAACAACAGGAAAAACTGATATTTTACATTCTGTTATAAAACACGCTGCAATTGCTTCAAGTAAATAGTATGAAACAACAGGAAAAACTGATATTTTTCATTCTGTTATAAAACACGCTGCAATTGCTTCAAGTAAATAGTATGAAACAACAGGAAAAGCTGATATTTTTCATTCTGTTATAAAACACGCTGCAATTGCTTCAAGTAAATAGTATGAAACAACAGGAAAAACTGATATTTTTCATTCTGTTATAAAACACGCTGCAATTGCTTCAAGTAAATAGTATGAAACAACAGGAAAAGCTGATATTTTTCATTCTGTTATAAAACAAGCTGCAATTGCTTCAAGTAAATAGTATGAAACAACAGGAAAAACTGATATTTTTCATTCTGTTATAAAACAAGCTGCAATTGCTTCAAGTAAATAGTATGAAACAACAGGAAAAACTTATATTTTACATTCTGTTATAAAACACGCTGCAATTGCTTCAAGTAAATAGTATGAAACAACAGGAAAAGCTGATATTTTTCATTCTGTTATAAAACAAGCTGCAATTGCTTCAAGTAAATAGTATGAAACAACAGGAAAAACTGATATTTTTCATTCTGTTATAAAACACGCTGCAATTGCTTCAAGTAAATAGTATGAAACAACAGGAAAAACTGATATTTTTCATTCTGTTATAAAACAAGCTGCAATTGCTTCAAGTAAATAGTATGAAACAACAGGAAAAACTGATATTTTTCATTCTGTTATAAAACACGCTGCAATTGCTTCAAGTAAATAGTATGAAACAACAGGAAAAACTGACATTGTTCATTCTGTTATAAAACACGCTGCAATTGCTTCAAGTAAATAGTATGAAACAACAGGAAAAACTGACATTGTTCATTCTGTTATAAAACAAGCTGCAATTGCTTCAGGTAAATAGTATGAAACAACAGGAAAAACTGATATTTTTCATTCTGTTATAAAACACGCTGCAATTGCTTCAAGTAAATAGTATGAAACAACAGGAAAAGCTGATATTTTTCATTCTGTTATAAAACAAGCTGCAATTGCTTCAAGTAAATAGTATGAAACAACAGGAAAAACTGATATTTTTCATTCTGTTATAAAACACGCTGCAATTGCTTCAAGTAAATAGTATGAAACAACAGGAAAAACTGATATTTTTCATTCTGTTATAAAACAAGCTGCAATTGCTTCAAGTAAATAGTATGAAACAACAGGAAAAACTGATATTTTTCATTCTGTTATAAAACACGCTGCAATTGCTTCAAGTAAATAGTATGAAACAACAGGAAAAACTGACATTGTTCATTCTGTTATAAAACACGCTGCAATTGCTTCAAGTAAATAGTATGAAACAACAGGAAAAGCTGATATTTTTCATTCTGTTATAAAACAAGCTGCAATTGCTTCAAGTAAATAGTATGAAACAACAGGAAAAACTGATATTTTTCATTCTGTTATAAAACACGCTGCAATTGCTTCAAGTAAATAGTATGAAACAACAGGAAAAACTGACATTGTTCATTCTGTTATAAAACACGCTGCAATTGCTTCAAGTAAATAGTATGAAACAACAGGAAAAACTGATATTTTTCATTCTGTTATAAAACACGCTGCAATTGCTTCAAGTAAATAGAATGAAACAACAGGAAAAACTGATATTTTTTCAATCAGTGAAATTGGGTGACGAATGCTGCTTTAATCATTAATGCAGATTCGCATTTACTTGTGACATTTAGATATTGTATTTGACCAGTCTGCTTTTCACTCTGTTTCCTTAACAGTAACAGATCATTTCTCAATAAATGAATCATATCTTTGTATAATTCATGGTTCCTATTTTAACAGACCACCTGAAGCAATATATCTATTTTATCAGGGAACCAGAGGATTGTTCTTGCAAACTATAAATGTCACTTTGTGTATCCTCCATAATCTCCACAGTAACAAATTTATATTATTCAGTTTTATAAGCATGTTTGTCTTTTGTGGCTACTTTATATCAAATAAATATTTTATGACTGAGTCTGTATATTATACTTGATACAAAAGCAAAGAAATGATAAAAACAAGCAAACCGGCAAATACATTAACCTTATTTCGCTGACGTTTTTTTCTGTTATGTTCAATGTCTTTATCCGTATTCTTTGCGTAATAAAATGTTTTGCATAACTGCGCGTGGATACTCCAGTTTGGCCCAGGTATCTACACTCGGTATTTAATCGGGTTTTTCCTTTTTTTGTAAATGCAGTATCCAGGTAACATTACTCTGCTCGTATCTCCGGATAGCCCATTTCACAATTTCTGTTAATTCTGTTTGAACCGTAGTACAAGGCAAAGTACACGACATCCCAGTTTGATATCCGCTACCCGCAACTTCAGCAATAAGTGCTCAGAATTGCTGAGTCGAAATGTTCATATTTGAGTGTCCAAAATAGATAACAATGCTTAACTGGTATTCTTTGTGATAAACTATTGAAATTTGAGTATATATCTGAGATTTGAGTAGAGCTATATATATGGATAGTAACCGTTACACTCCGCAGTCCTAATCCTTACACTAATCTCAAATTGAGGGGTTCCACTAGGTGCTGAATCTCAAGAGTCATTTTGACAATTTGTAGCCAAAATACTTATACAATGTAATTTAGAGAAAACAAATGACCCTTCAGCCAGAATTCCGAGGGTCAATGTGTGGCCTTTTGGAAATTTCAGGGGTCAAATGGTCAACTCAGGGGTCAAATGGTCAACTCAGGGGTCAAATGGTCAACTCAGGGGTCAAATAGAACCCCTGCAAATCCATACTCAAATATTAAAGAAAATTTGTGTTAAGACTCACTTTGCACGCTTAAACCAGACTGAGCTGAGACGAGTTTGAGTTCTCATTGCTGAGTATTAATAAGAGCCATACCCCCGGGACCAGATATATCAGGACTACTCATAAGTTTTTGTGTATTTGTTAATTCACTAACTCACAAACTGAAGTTGTCGAAGATTTTGTATTATATTTGTCTTTAAAATGCAGGCATTTGATTAAATAGAATTTTCCATTTTCGAAGTAATTCATTGCAAAAAATTATTCAATGAGATATGATTGATAACCGCTGCAACAGTTATTAAATTCAGTATTAGCGACTGAATTAAATAATTAAATTGTGGGCCTTGGTATATCGTGTAGATTCCCCTCTGATAGCAGTCCGGGCATACACCATCAATCATATATACATATCTGCACGTGATGCCAGGACTGGAGTTTGTTTGCCATTGATGATATAATTCTACCATTCTAACACAGATACCTTTGAACTCTCTGATCGTTCGTCTTCGTAGAAGACTTGTTACATGTTTTGGCTGAAGAGAATATTTGCTTTTTCATCAATGTCGCTATTATAGGAGTATAACTACTGGTATAGAACGCTCGGAAAGGACACTTTTGTTCATAGAGCAATTGTTCCAATTCTAGAATACATTTATTCTTGTCCGATAAATTAATGTGAGAGTTTAAGTATAGGGACGACAGCATTACGTTTTTTTCGGCGCAGTCGTACTAACATGGTTTTGCTATTTGTATATCAGTGTTTTGTAACCAATCAAATCTTACGTTAACCACCAAGGCAATTTCTCTTCAACAACAAAATATGTGTAACCTTGACGCATATTGGTTATCATTGTGTATAGTGTATTTCATGATTTATCCAGTAAGTAGTGTTGTTATTCATCCCCACGGGGAATTGTCCGGTGTTGGAATTAAGAAGACTTTCTTGGTGTACAGTCGTGAACATTTATATTGTTTTAACCAGATAAATCGCTATGTAACAAGTTTATTAACATGAATGTGTGAGTTCACGACTTATGCAATAAATAATGATAAACTATTTTGAAACAGACTATACTGTGTCTATGTCTAATCACACTACGGAGTTATTTTTATCCAGTCTCCTACGCAGTGATCTCCCCTTCCAGGTCTCGGAGATTCTGTAGTAAAGCGTAATTGAATGACCGACAGTCGTAACATTTAGGCATATTTTATGTTGTACAACAAACTTTAACTTTCAGATTGGAACAAATTTGCAAGCTTCAAGTTGCGCAGACCATCTTTTTAAAGAGATTTCTTGTTTATACTTATGCAGAAGAACTAGCGTCACATTCAGTCATTATAATGTACAATACTGTGTCATATATATGTGGGATTTGTACTACATGTCTTTGTGGACAGTACAGCAACGGAAATTGAAGAGTTTCTGTCATTTCCATGTCATGAGATAATCTGCTTATAAGTAAGAAAGTTGAAGAAGCCATTTCTAGTATTTTTGCATCATTTACTTTAGAACAGTAGAACCTCCATATCTTTCATGATATAATAAATGCTTATATCGCAGCTTTTAGTGCGCAGTTAGGTGTGCATGTATCTGCATCGTTAATACGTCACATTCTGAAAAGCTGAGGGTTAACGAACCGGTCACTGTATATAAATAGTTATTCAGTTAAAACGTTTCTCTATTTTAAAGCATAAGCTCACACCACAAAATCCATAGGATACAAACTTAGCAACGTCAAATGTTACAAAAGAACTCAAGGATATTGAATCGCATGTAAACGACCCCTTGATGTATTTTTTTTTCAAATATTTCGCCCCTCACCATAATCATAATCTCTAGTTTCCAGGGACCATTGTATAACACAAATATTGTTTATTACTTTTTAACCCGAAAGACAATTACTTGCATTGATGAAAAATGCGTTTAATATTCAAATATCCGTCGATTCCGCATTATTCAAAATAGCTCTTTCCCAAATCAGTTAGAGTTATTTTTTCTGTTTTTTCGAAGGCCTATATTTCATTTTGAGTTGTCACAAATTTTATAACAGCTTCATATCTGGGAGGGTGGATACAGTATTACATATCTGGGAGGGTGGATTACGTTTTACTCTCACTTTCATGCACAAATTATACGTGGCCAAATTTCCCTCGGGGTACATTTACATAAGTACATCATAATTTGAACTTCGTGAGTGACGGTCTAAATTAGATTTCGTAAATGCGTTTCTTACATTCGATAGTTTGCTTTTGAAATTTGTATGTAATATACTATACCGACGTCCACGCTTTATTAAAAGCAACATCTTTTTGTTTTATTTTATGCAAGCACTTTTTAAAATCACAATATCAAAGTTAAGTTCCACACTCCAAACGAAAGTAAATGTTGTAAAAAACTAAACTCAAATCGAAATTAATCTTTTTGGCCAACAAATCTGCCTCTCTTAAACCAAATTTAAAGTGGAAGGAATAAGTGATATGAGATAACTAATATTCAGTTGTGTACATATCAAGCAATACTTTGAGTAAAGCGACTTTGATGCTTTGTCACGGCATGTGTCTGCGAACTTAAAGGAGATATCTGTATTAATTACAGTTAGGGGAAATGTTGAGATCGAGATAAAGTGTAAATGTTTGCTTGTCTTGAAATCCTTTTGTCATATAAACAATCATATCTATAAACCGTAGATAATTTACAGAAATCTGGATCCACAATATCAAAGTTTGCATCAAGTGAATTGTTCAGAAAGATTTCAATCAGTGATGTGAGGTTTCATGTGGCGTCTTTTCTGTAATTTAAACACAAAAGCCAGAGAACAAATATTTTGTTAAACCATTGTACGAAATGTATTTAAAATATTTAGCGCACTAGCTGTGTGTGTGAGGGGAGGGTGGATGTAGCGCACTAGCTGTGTGTGTGAGGGGAGGGTGGATGTAGCGCACTAGCTGTGTGTGTGAGGGGAGGGTGGATGTAGCGCACTAGCTGTGTGTGTGAGGGGAGGGTGGATGAAGCGCACTAGCTGTGTGTGTGAGGGGAGGGTGGATGTAGCGCACTAGCTGTGTGTGAGGGGGGTGGGTGGATGTAGCGCACTAGCTGTGTGTGTGAGGGGAGGGTGGATGTAACGCACTAGCTGTGTGTGTGAGGGGAGGGTGGATGTAGCGCACTAGCTGTGTGTGTGAGGGGAGGGTGGATGTAGCGCACTAGCTGTGTGTGTGAGGGGAGGGTGGATGTAGCGCACTAGCTGTGTGTGTGAGGGGAGGGTGAATGTAGAGCACTAGCTGTGTGTGTGAGGGGAGGGTGGATGTAGCGCACTAGCTGTGTGTGAGGGGGGAGGGTGGATGTAACGCACTAGCTGTGTGTGTGAGGGGAGGGTGGATGTAGCACACTAGCTGTGTGTGTGAGGGGAGGGTGGATGTAACGCGTAGCAGTCGAAGATACTGTACTGACATACTTTTCGACGAAACAGTTGTTTTAATGACGAACGTGCGTCGAGTCATAAATTGCGCAGAAATAATTTCTTCTCAATTGTCAGGATGGTATGCTTGTTCGTCGCACCAGTGTCACTAATTATGTTGACATTTTAACAAATGGAAAATGGAAAATTTACGTTTGACTTCTACACATTACTTTTTTCGTTCAAATTATTTCAACGTCATTGTCACCACACCGGAATACAGTGTTTGTTAATTGTATATATCATTCCATCAAATCGCTAATACTCTGTCAGCCACATAACACTGGATACATTGGTATAACCAAGCAGAACGTTACAGAGCAAACTGAACATGTTTATCAGACCAGTCATGTAGCTCACGTGTTAACTATCAAATTCTCTTCTGTTCTATTTTCGCTTTGTTTTTATGTTTTATGATATCAATATACAGTCGGACCTCGTTTATTCGACAACCTGCTAACCGAATACTTGGTATCATCCGAAATAAATATCGGGTACCGATGCATCTTCTTAGGCACGTCGAATTGAAATTGGACATTCGAAACCTGGCATTATTCGAAATAAAATGTCGGACCTGATGAATTCGAATGAACGAGGTCTGACTGTATTTGTTGCCGAACTGTTTGTGCAAGTGACGTCTTGGTTCTAACAATCATTCATTATTATGTATGATGTATGTCATATGCTCTGGTAGAGTATTCTTCACACTATACGGTTCTAGAGACGTGAAACATCAGATATTATGTTGTTTCCAAAGTTTACATTCTGAATAATTGATAATAACAACAGTTCTATCTATGTTATGATCGAACCATGTTTCTCATACTTATAGCAAGTTTCATCATTATCATACAGTGTACCCTTCATAGTACGGTCCTCTTTTGAGAGAATACCTCTCTTCAACAATATAAGCAGATTTCGCATAAATATAAATATAGTACCGATTTAACCTTATAACAACCACTCAACAACAAGCGAATATTGCATCTCCTAATGATGTTGATGAGAAGATATTGCTAGATGTTTGATGCCGCAAAAATGATTGTTTACATATTAGTTATATTTTGCATAGTTTTTATTTAAGAGACTTTAAATTTCGTCTTTAATAGATTGGTTGTTTGAAGATGGTTATCATCGTGGCTGTACAAGTCCAGCTGACTGTAATGTTAATTACCCTATGTATGACTGTGTCCTGAATACACAGTGCATTAAGCCAGACATATAACACTCAAGATTTAGCATTGCTAATACAATGTACTGTGATCTAACGATTGGTTTTAGTTCAACTTTACCTACAAGAATGTCCGCCAATACGTAATAAGGACAAGTCTAGGTTGGAAATGATAGTTCTTGATTTATTATAACATATTAAGCTACTTTCAATTGAATATCTGTCAACAAGCATCCCATTCCACGCCCCAAATTGCAGTTTTAGCTGAGTTTTTTTATCTTTTCGAAATTTCCCGTTTTATGACGGTCTATATAGTAGTTGGTTGCCAAAAGTAATCATTGGTAATAATGTTATATAGTATATTTGCTGAAATACGTAAAAGTCCGCTTTTCTGTGGAAACTATATTAAATAAAGATAAAGAAACTTTTATTGAACATGGAAGTACAGTGGATGTAAAGGATCAGATAATATCATGAGCTACAAAGATCGTGTGAGACCAATAAGGTTTTCTTTAACATATTTTTTCCGGGCCTTATCTGTCTCCTTACACCACTATTAATTTGTATACTGATGCCTATTTAGGGAGCCATTTGTTCCATTTTTAATGTCATGGTATGACTCAGCCAGGGGTCGTGAACACGGCCTTCCCCACTGTCAACTCTACTATTTGAGGTTTTCCGGTAGAATATCTGCAAAGTATGTGGTCAAAAGTCGCAGAACTCAGCAACGCGAGAACTTTATCTAAACAAATGTCATTTGTTGAAGCACAATCGGTTCAGTCTAGGGATGGGAATAATCGATTATTTCTCTAATCGGTTAAGCGAACGAGAATACAACATTTATTGAATAAGTGAAATTAACAAACAATTGATACATATACCGAGATTTGCAGTTCATACTGGCTTTTCAAACCGTAGACCACATTTTGTCAATGACAGCTTTTGTAATATACAGGTATATACAGGTATAGATAAACGTCGGCAAGATTTTAGTAAATTATGTTTACACTTAAATATATTCTATTTCGATTAAACGGTCAATAATTTTAGGCACCGATTATCGGCCGTTCGAACGGTTAACCGGTTGATCGAATAACCGCTGATATACCCCAGTTCTGTCCTTTTTTCTCGACGTAGTTTTGGATTTTTAGAGCTGTGTATTGAGGGTCTGGACACAGGTAATCGCTGATATCTTGTGAATCCCGGGTAGTTCCATTGCAGTCATCTGTTCAAACATACATTATCACTAAGGTGTACTGGCTGAAATGCGTAACCGAAAGTACCCGAGTGTCAGTGGACATACACGAAGTTAACAATTACACCATTACAGGGAAATGAAACATAAAAGTGACAGGTCAGTAAATGTTCTCAATACGAACAGTCGATTGGAGCAAAATGTAACATGGCGACAACAATGGTCAACTTGTTTCTAGACAAACACTGAAAATAAGGGTCCCCGAAATAGTTTTGTGTATACTACTAAGAAGAAAGACTTGACTATGTTTTGTTATGAGAAAGTTGGCATCCTTATCACAAGACAAACTATTGTCAGCATACGACTAGACACCGTTATCAGACTTCATCTGTTGCGTGGTTTTAATTTCACGTTGTGGAGAAAAGTAATGAAGAGTATACAATACAGAGACTTATCAGTAAATATGATCATAGTTGATTGATATTCATTATTTGAATTGTTACGTTTTTGGCATTGGTTGATATGCAATCTGCTTTTGGGAATGTAATACAGAAAATAACGTTCGAAAAATGACAAATGCCTCTCAATGAATTAAATATAAACATGTCTAACACAAAATAACTCGATGCATAGAATTATTACATTTCTGTAAGAATAGCTTGCGTGACATTCACACAATTTACACAATTACGGTATTATATGTGATTTCAGATTACGTTCCTCGCACCGCTGCGGGTTCAACTCCCACCTTGGATATTTGTATGTGGAGTCATCTTACTGGCTTACGATTGTCGGTGGTTCTATCAGGCACCTGTTTGGGGTCTTCCTCCATACAAAAAGCTGGAATAGTCACTCCATGACCCAGTTTGATAATACGAGTCAAAGCTTCTGTACAACAATAAGATTTTGTTGAGGGCAATGTGTGCTGTTGTTGAACTGCGTTAAAATAGTACATACATAAAACGTAGCACACTAGACCAATACACTGAGCTTGCGACAATAGGGTGTATGTTAGTATCAATTATTGATTAAGAATAATGGCATTTAACTATATAGTGTACCGGTCAATTATTTTCATGATGACGTTATCAGACGCTGTGTGTAGACACTGGATTACCTGCCCCTATCATTAAATTATTGCAATTATTATACGCGACCGGGAACCTGACTAGACGACTATAACGTTCATGCAAACATTGACACGTAACAAATTCCACTTGATTTTATCAGCTGGCAGCCAAATTGCTGAACTACATTCCATTAAAAACAAATATTATATAGCTTCCGTCACGTGTGTCTTTAAGTATAGTGTGTGTTTCGGTTGTTTCGGTTACAAAGCCGTAAGCAAACGATAAATAATGTGTCCGTTGTATTGGAGCTCACCCGGTCATCTCACTCGACTAAGCATTCGACAAGCGGCAAACTGGAGGTCGTAGGTTTGTACCTCGTGTAAGGGGTAGGCATTTTTGTAACAATTTGACTGCACATATCTTATAAAAAGTCATTTGTCCTACACCTCTGATTCATGAAGGAAAATAGTTTTTGCATGTGAAAGAGAAGATAAGCTCTACTGATTACTTACCCCGGGAACACTTGGGAGGACAAAGACCGCCGTACATAACTGCCATATTGTTGAAAACGGCTTGAATCTCCAGTACAACACGATTTTAATGTTGTAGTCGTAACGTTATACATGAATTTTCTTGACGAATGACTTTCTGTTGATCATTCTAATGATACACATTCTCCTGTCATATCTTGGCACATCTCGACATCAGTAAATAAGGAAGTAAATAGACAGTAAGAATGTTGTGGCAATCGATGATAGTGGTCGATGAATGGTTCTTGTAACTGTATACAGTTGGTTAAGGTTTTCCTATAAACAGAATTCATTCAAAAACTGAAACAAATTTTCAAAAATAACTCACATATTATATTTCATTTTCTGATAATGGTTTGGTTAGACAGCCGTATCATTATCTTTATTGTCTTAAGTTCTGTACTTTTTATTAACAGCTAATGAGTTGCGTTTACAGTTTACCGCCATGTATTATGCTATATAAGGCAAGCCTCTGAAAGTTGTCTAAAGAATGTAATTATAAAGTTAAGTCAATCACATGACATCTGACCTCCCTTGCGTATACTTTTCGATCAAATTCTAGCTTTGTTTCATGGAAACAAACAACTATGAATATGAATTCAATGTAAAGGTGTTGGGAATAGGTGAAAAGGTGCAAGGAATACTGCCTTGCAAATGATCGCGAATACCGATTCTATTCATGACACAAGACAAATGAAAGCTCTTTTAAGAAACTGAAACATTTATAAACATTTTCTTAAAAAAGGTTTTACTAGACAACTAGATACTTTATGAATCGCCATTAACCATTAATTGTCTCCTTACAAAATACTACAAATAATTTCCCACCATCGGTTTAAACAATATACATCAAAATTTGGCGCTGAAGACATGGCATATGCCAACATGATATAACGATTAATATTACAGATCGGGTAAAGTTTTCCCCATATCCATTGCATTGATGATTAATTGTTTGTTAATGTTCATGTCTTAGTCCCATCGGTCTAGTTTCTTAATTCCCCTCCCTATGAGTACCTCATAGTTCGTCTGGTCTTTTTTCTTTGTCCGTTTGATCTTTTTAGTTGTCCCCTCCCTGTGTGTACCTCTTCGTATGTTTAGTATTGTTTCAGTTCCTTCCCTGTGTGTACCTCTTCGTCTGTTTAGTATTGTTTCAGTGTCCCTTCCCTGTGTGTACCTCTTCGTCTGTTTAGTCTTGTTTCAGTGTCCCTTTCCTGTATGTACCTCTTCGTCTGTTTAGTCTTGTTTCAGTGTCCCCTCCCTGTGTGTACCTCTTCGTCTGTTTAGTCTTGTTTCAGTGTCCCCTCCCTGTGTGTACCTCTTCGTCTGTTTAGTCTTGTTTCAGTGTCCCCTCCCTGTGTGTACCTCTTCGTCTGTTTAGTCTTGTTTCAGTGTCCCCTCCCTGTGTGTACCTCTTCGTCTGTTTAGTCTTGTTTCAGTGTCCCCTCCCTGTGTGTACCTCTTCGTCTGTTTAGTCTTGTTTCAGTGTCCCTTCCCTGTGTGTACCTCTTCGTCTGTTTAGTCTTGTTTCAGTGTCCCCTCCCTGAGTGTACCTATCGGAGCGCTTGGTGTTGTTTTCTGTACATTCTTTGCTTGTAACTCCTATTTCTCTTTTGTCAGGCCTGATCTGTTTAAGGAGGTTCTGACTTCATGAACGCGACATTACCGGTTGACCTTTGTTTTATTGTATTTTATTTCTTTTGCAGATTGACTTAAGAGGGACCAAGAGCAAAATAAATCAGGATGATGATGTTAAACACCACCAACCTGGGGGAATACCTCTGTGTTGGTGATTTTATATGTCTTTATTCTGTAGAGACAGAAGGATATGCATACAGTCTGCAATCAAGGTATGTACAATTATATTATTTCGACACACATGTTTATGCGATTAAACTAGTTCTATCATTTGTAGCTATGTTAGTACATTCAATGGCGTATGTCTGTCTTGTTGTATTGTATTCTACTCACACATCAGACACTATTTCGTTGTGGCCAAATGTTTTGTCTCGTTGGTAGAGAGCCGTTAGGTTCGGGTTAGATTCCCTAGCGGGCAAAGGCAAGTTGGTGCTAAAGGGCTGGTTGCTTTCAGGAAAGCTGATAAAGTCAACTGGTTGCTGTATTACTGAAAATATAAACCCAATACAAAAACAAAACTATTTTGCCGTTAACGTATTTACTGAACTGTGGAAAATTCCAATATGAATGACCATGTAAAACCAATCGGCAACAATGTCATGTAAAGAGGTTTCGTACAGTCGAGGAGTTGAGGCTTTGTTGTTTCAGGAAATATACTTTTATCTTCAGAATCTCCAGCATAATTATATAGAACTTTCATTCAGTTATTTTTGGTCTTTTTGTGTCCCCCATCCTGCTAGTACCTTCTCCCCTTTCTTTTTTCTAGATCTGGCCCCGTCTTCCGAAGCATCTCATTCAGAGCTAAATCTCAGCTCAAATATTGTCTCAAATCGTTGAGATTTTTCTCCTCTGAGCCTGGACTCAAAATTGGTATTACATTTTGTACAACGCGAAAGTTAGATGAGTTTTGTCTCAGAAAATGTTTTAAGAGCTGCATAATGAGATCTGTCTCAAGCTTAGGCTCTGGTTTGAGCAAAATCTCAATATTGAGCTCAGATTTATATTTGAAATCCTTTGGGAGATCGGGGCTTTGCTAATGAAGTTCTAATTTGTTAATGTAATCTTCCTTTCTCTTTGTATACCCTTTAACATGTATGTGTTTATTTCAGTTCGGTTCACAGTCACGTGTCGATATACCGGAATCAAGATAAAGACAAACCGACCAAAATACCATGTGCTCAAGGTAAGAATATCGGTTATGTGTATTATAATTACATAAAATGTATCAATTTCAACTCAACTTATGGGACAGGATTTATATCAAACTGATGGAATATCGGTCTACGTATCTGGTATGCCAAATATGTGAGATCGTATACTACTGCTATAATTTATGTCTTCATTTGTTGTTTTTCACCGAGAACCATTAAAGCGACAAGCTGCTGAACGTGCCTTGCACTCAAAGTCGTTTATACTTCGGTCACATCATGCAATGTATCTGCTGTTAATGTAGTGTTGGTGTACTGATGGATGATATTGTGTTGAAGCACACGGAGACAAGAGATCGCCAGACAAAGCCAGCCTCTACTAGACCAATTAAAATATTTTCCACTTTCTTAATATTTTGTTACCACAATGCATTCGTTTTTACACGACATGTCAGGTGTCAGAGACATTTGGTAAACACCGAAAGTATCCGGTTTTTAATATTAAGATATTTATCGGTATGCATTAAAGGTGCATAGTCTTTCTTTTGGGGCAAAACTATGAGAAAATCTTTGGCAATTCGTCACCTCAATTCCAAAATGTTCTAAGTCATTATTTGGTCAATATGGAGTGTTACGTATCAATGCGAAAGCTCTCGAATAGCTCTGTCCCATAGTGCTTGTTAGAACATTCTATCTTAAATAGAATGCTAGATAATATATATTCGTTTATTGTTCTTTCTGCTTTATAACACTTTATTTAAGTTCCATAATATTCTATCTAATCTGCTTAACCAATGACGTGTACCGGATGACGACACATGACACTGTTTACATTGTAAAAGGTTTTTGGAGGGAACATTTTGTAGATAAACTATCACTTGTTGTATTGAAACGTGTACTTATTTTTAAATCTATACATGTATCTTACAATTCAACAGCATATTCGTAATCGTATGACTCAAGATGTCAAATATATGATACTTCCCTTATACGAGGGTCATGCAAAAAGTTCTGTCACTAATGGGCTTCCGTAGTTTTATCCCATGTTTTTTTTAAAACGCTTCATTGCACTTGAATGGTGTGTCCAATAGCTAACGATATCCGTTTATTTTGTGCAAATTGCTTTTCAAATGACCGAGTTATTTCAAATTGAAATACATGCAGCCATATACACTGACCAATTTACTTTTCACATTGTAAAATGGACGAAAAGACTGAAATTCGTAGCTATATTAAATGCCGCATTAAGCTTGATATAGATATTTGATGAATTGTGTGGTATATATGGACCTCAGGCCATTTCAATGCGCACAGTTTTTAGGTGGGTTAAAGCTTTTAAAGCTGGGAAATTATCTGTCGAAGATGATACCCGTTCTGGTAGGCCTAAAACCTCTGTTTCCAAGGCAAACATCGCTGCTGTAAAAGTTGTGGTCGACCAGGATGCGCGATTGTCGGTGAAAGATATAACCTTGTCCATCTGGCCATACAGTCCCTTGACGATTCTACAATAACTATGTACTGAAGAAAGTGAAAGAGTTTTACAATAAGAAACGTCCAAGCAAAGGATAGTCAGGAGTCCATCTTATACACGACAACGCCTCCTCTCACAAGTGCGAGGTTGTTAAGTCTTTTTTGGCTTCTGAAAAGGTGGTTGTTGTTAACCATCCGCCTTAGTCACCTGACCTGACTCCCTGTGACTTTTTTTTATTTCCAAGGCTTAAGAAAATACTTTCTGGAAAAAATATAGGTCCAGAAGTTCTCCTCGCAGCGCCATTTATCAGTGTCTCCAACAGATACCAAAAGACGACTATGTATCTGCTTTTCGCGATTGGGTAAAAAGGTTACAAAAATGTGTTTCGGTAAAGGGGGAATGATTTAAAGGTTTGTAATAAAAATAGTTTTGATAAAACGTAGCACTTAAGAAATCTGAACCAAGTGACAGAACTTTTTGCATGACCCTCGTATGATGCTGTATTTCGGATAATCGTAATTCGGACAAGTAAAGTGTTGCCTGTTCTTAACATTGCTTTGTTTTATTGCCCTCCACAATACTGTATTCTCACTTTCTTTACATGTATCCCAAAACATTAAGTACAAATGTCCGATACCGGTATTTTCTATCCTGACCAACACGTTAAGTTAACGCTAACATAGGAACTTGTGTTTCGCAGTTCCAAAAACTTTTAAGAAAAGTAACAATGCAATGTTTCCGAGTACGTCTGTATAAAGGCTTTAACTTGCCATGTTCTAGAAATCTTTTCTTGGCATATTGTGATGGAAGATAAGACTATCTACCTTCAAACTTATTTGATAGAATTCTCTGATTACGAAAGCAAGTTTAACACAAAAAGAGAGGAAAATAAATGCATTGGGGGGGGGGGGGGTGAAACGTGGTCAATGAACAAGCAAACACTTGTGGACGATATCTAAACAGTTTGCTTAATTTGAAAGTCATCGCACATGCGCAATTTCATCCATGGACTTAACAAATTCGATTCAACTGGTTCTGAAAAAGACCACATGCGTGGAATACAGATAGAAACAATTATTGGAATATACTCGGCAAAACCTCGAAGACAATTGATCGGTCTGTTAATTTCTCACTAATTTAGTCGCTCAGTGGTACAAGTCATGTTAGGACATCGAATTTTCTCAACGATACACAGGGATAGCAATCACCAAATTACCATTTATTTCTTTGTCACGCCATCGTTCTAAACTTTTGATATGAACCACATATTTCTCATAAATCATATAATATTTAGATCACGAGGAAAAATACGTAATATAATACAATCTCTGTCACTGATATCCTTATTTATCCCCGAATATTACAAATTAATTAAGTCAGTTACTTTCGAAAAGTAGGTCGAATAACCCTGTAAAGTATAACTTTGAACTTGCAATGAAAAATAAAACAAACTCCAATTTGATGAAAAGAATGACTTCACCAGCCTTCCATAGAAAAAATGAATTCAAGTCCCTATGATGAACTAAAGTGAATATATCTTTGATATGTATATTTATCGCCATTAAAATGCTATTAAAAGAGTGCACATGTGCACAGTTCGATCTGTTATGTATTACTATGTATTTATTGTTGATTGTCCCACAAACATCGATGTCAGTGATGAGTAATATAAATATCGGGAAATGTTCGAGAGACCATTGCTATTGTGTTCGTAAGTCTATTCGGTTATTTTAATTTCCTTTTATATCACAAAATATATTTCGACGTTACAGTTGGAATCATAAACTTCGAAATCGGTATTATAGGTTAGTTAGTTTTATCATCTCTAAGATTGGAGTTATCAATTTAAAACCTGAAATTATCAATTTCATTCTTGGATTTATCAAACACTTCATTCGATAATTCCTATATTAAAGTTGAATACATCCTAGATAATCCGACATTTTGAAAATAAATCATTTGGGTATTATGGGTTTCCATCGTTATGTTATATTTCCCGAAAATGTGATAACTCCATTGACTTCTTGCGTGTTTTTTGTGACATTCAAAATCACGTTAAAGGCAGAGTGTAAGAATAATGCGAGCCTATCCACCTGCTCGTTATAACAGTTATACAAGTATATGCCTGTGTCTGTAATATCGATGTTGTTTATTTCGATATCATATGTAATCGGTATGAAATTTTATATTCTCTCCGATACAATAGGAATCATATAAGTAATTGACATATAAGTCCATTATAACTTATGTGATATTCATAGCATGATCCCTTTTACAACATCAGGCAAACAGAACACAACAAAGTAAAGTACTAGCGGCAATATTCACCATGAACATTTTATGATGAAATGTTGGCACACCATTGTTCACCACTTGTGGGTAATGAGTTGTTTCCTGTCTTGTAACATTTGATAGAAATAAATATTCGGAGTTATTCTGGGAGCTGCGTTCAAACTGATGAGAGATAGTAAATCATTTATTTATGTTCGTCTGTGTATAATCAAATACTTAAATATAAACTGGGCATTTCTCGTGAACTATCAGGATGATCATTCAGACTAAAATCATATCATATATCTGAATTTTAAAATACATAAATGCTGCACCAATATCAATTACATTGTAAATAAAGCTTTAAAGGGATGTCAGCAATTAAAATAGACTACATTTTCAAATTACTTAATAGGAATAAATATGTGAATGACTCAATACTGTTTTTACATTCATTTCTCTCGTAAAAGGTTCAAATTGTTTATGTAATGGATCATCAATGATGCTTATGTAGCATAACGGACCGGCAATCCGTAGACCTGGGTTTGATTCCCGGTAGCGCCATTGACCGAATTTTCGTGTTTCTCAAACTTGACTTTATTTTATATTATTCATTTAATGTAATTCCAAGGTTAAACGTTAATATACCTTTAAATATATCTTTGATAAGTAAAACCGTATTGTAAGCAATGTTGCGTTAGACAGGCCAGGCGAAACCTGAAACTTTAATGCAAAACAAAAATGTTATAATTTCCGTTTCCGTTCTCTGATGAAGTTGAACTACAAATTGCACAATTTTGCTCATTCATAGTTCGGGAAATTTATTTTGCATCAGGGCAACATGTTATCTTCATTCATTAATCAACTTGATTTATTGTAGAATAAAGAAATGAAAATAAATCTTTTTTATAGATTTCATACTTGAAAATATCTTTTTTTCTGCAATTGAATTGAAACGTATTCATTTCATATAAATTGTTAAACATTTGATTAACACTCTATCCAGTACTCAGGACTTGGGGAGAGCACGACATAATCTTCTCCACAGCTGGAATCGAACCAATGACCTAGATCAGGAGACCGGCGCTTCTCCCCTAGACAAGAGTGCCTCCAATATTTGCTACAACAATAGATACAGTAATGTCAGCGAACATTAACGTGTATTTCTGTATTTGGTGGCTTTGGTTTTTCCTCTGAGTGTTATCACGCATTATTGCTAATGTTATTGCTAATAATCTTGAACAATAATCAACAGACTCTGTCTTTTCCAGCCAGAATATATATACAGTCGGACCTCGTTCATTCGAACTCATCGGGTCCGAAATTTAATTTCGAATAATATATGATTTCGAATAACCCATTTCAATTCGACGAGCCTAGGATACATCGGGACCTGATATTTATTTCGGATTAAACCAAGCCATCGGATATAAGGTTGTCGAGTAAACGAGGTCCGACTGTAGTTATCTATACCAATGTACAGAATTTGCCAGTCTGGTCAATACTGTCCGTCTCAGTATGTTAGTATCGTATATCTACTATGGAGAGGTCCGACTAAATGCTTCAGTATTAGTCTGTATGTACACTCATGTTTCCTTCTCCGTGTTCTTCGTCGATAAATCAAATCGTATAGTTTCAGAAAACCTGTTCATGTTTGCGAAATGATTTTCTTTAACATGTTTATACAATCGTATCATTCTGCGCATCGCAATAAAGACAAGAAAGTGAACCCGAGTGGTGAAATTTGAGAAAAAATATTAAAGCCATTTGCTTAGTTAGAAAAAAGTAAGGCATTTGCCGAACTGATTCACTCGTAGAAATATTTTCAATATAAAACAGTCGGAAGTCAAGTTGTAATTTTGTCTCCGTACCGTTGATTCAATGATTGTCCCACTGCTGTGAGATGACATCTTCACTCATGTTTGACCACCATCGTCTTCTTATCTTCTTCTCTTCCGTTCATCTATATCAAAGTACATTCAGACAAAAGTAACGACTACTGCATTAAATGAGTGCAGAATAATACATACGTCAAACTGCATATAAAAATAACGTAATTCAGTTGAATATGGTATATGTATTTTATGTTACGTCTCTGTATCGTTTGTTCTTGTCTGTGAAAGGATATTAACTGCAACCATCAAATATTATATTACCGTATACAGCATAGTATCATCTTCAATTCTGTTTGATGTTATATTTTATACTTCCATGATATCGTTATCATCCCGAACTTGGAATAATCTAAATAATCTGGAGTAAAGATGCCCTCAAGGGGCTCTACATGTATTGTTACAAATCGAAATATAACTAAGGCTTTTCTATACATGACATTTTGATATATATCTGCTTACTACAAGATCAAAGGTATATAGATTAAATCCTGAAGTAGATAGACAAAATTAGCTCCATATATCCTACACACCATCTATCATTATAAAGCAAACAATAACCAGGCTAAGTATATTATACAAGAACTGTGGTCATCGATATGCTTCAAGTATGTAGCCCGCCCATGTTTTATTTTCCCATTTCTGTCATACATTTCATGTCTCTGTTACCCAATTGTGTAGCCGTGTAGTTGTGACATTGTGTCAGTGCTTGTGTTGGTTTCCTTTGTGTGATGGATTTGCTCTGAGACAAATGTTATTCTTATTTCCAACACAGTAACTGAAGAACCAAATACACATACATATTGTAAAAGAGTGATACAGATATGTAATGCATGTGCTTTTTTGATTGGTGTGTGTCCTTTTTTACAACCACAGTCCACTCGTGTGTGTTAATCATATTTGAAACTTACACACTTACAACATTCTTCAGCATGCGTGTTCCAAGTCAGCATACAGAACCGGTACAAATTGAACAAGAAATACAGGAAGTACATGGCACAAGCCAGCTCGAGTGGTAACCTACTGGAGGACACTGGCTTGCAGCAACAAAATAAGGTATCAGTTTATCTATGCTACCTCAAATGTTGTGTTTGAGTTGTTTTGCGCCTTACAATTAGCAATTGTTCCTTTACCTACGGCGTTCAGTTGATCTAGCCAGTCTGTGTACATCAGCCAGAACTAACCTGCTCTTCCTCTAGCAACACATCACCTTCCCAACACGAATAAGAGCTGGAGACCACATGGATTAGGATGTGTTATCTTCAGTCAATATGATACGGACAACATATGCTTCCCATGTGTGTACATATCCCATTCATGTCTCCCTGTGCTTTTGGGATGTCTTTGTACTTTGTCTGTAGCATTTCCTGTGCCACTTTTTAATTCATTTTCAATTGAATCGTTTGTACTTATTATGTATTGAATATATCGAGGTGTTGGTGCCAGAAACAGCTATCTCCATATACTATTATTATGGAGATGGTAGATTCTGGCTCTAACCCCTCGATATGTATCTATACTTATTACCCTTATCATGAAAAGTGCAATGATGAAATTTACGTTTATGCCTTTTAGATATTTTCAGATAAGAATTTTCAGGGTGATCAATCTAATCAACAATACACTCATTAATCATGGGTACTAGCGTGTTAGAGGTCCACTTTGACATGATCAGTTAATTTCTACCAATCAATTATTCATTATCGTAAACTTTCCATCACAAAAAGTGCCAATATTTATTTGGATGATTTGATGTATTGACATGTTAATGTCGGTTATTTGCAGGATTGCCGGTGTGTTAAAATTATGGTTATGTATCTTGATTTCTAATATTACCCAAACCATATTTGTTATAACCATTCACAGAACATAACAGGTGATGAAAACTAATATATGACCGTTGCTATTGTTACTGCAGCAATTTCAAAGTCATGAAAGACAACGAACAAAGGACAATCTTTAATATGTTAGAAGATAGCGACGTTAATATCCATAAATCTGTATAGAATGTATTAACCCGGTATTTGTTTGTTAGAATATCTTATCCAATATTCCATATATTGTTATAAAACTGGAAGCACGACTTTTAATGTCTTTGATTACAATACAGAACCAATAGCGCTTTTGAGCACTAACTGAGGTGAATGAGGTGATTTGAGTCTTTCTGAGCTGTAAAGTGATACGTTCATTATATCCACTGTCAATAAGTATAGATAACACAAATTACTTGGACAATTGTATGCTAGAGATCACAGAAGATACAAGAAGAATGTAATTGTAACAAAAAGATGTTCCCAAATAAATTGTGTATCTTTGTCTGGAACCTTTAGAGTTCCATCGGTTTATTTGTGCAAGGTAAACACCAACATACAACTGTCATGATTGATGAATGTTTTCAAGTTTGTGTTACATTCTAGTTGGCCGCGGAAGCGGAAAACGCTGATAATATGCAGGAACAGAAGAGACAAATGGGAAAGCGTGTCAGATACGGTGAACTTATTCAGGTATATGATATATAAGTGTATATATAGTTAGTTATGATCGGTGTATAATTGAATGTAGCTAGGGTAACAGCGGTGGTAGTAGCAATATTACAGGTCTAAGCTTCCAATCGCTCTGGATGTTCTTTGAAGTCTTACCTATTTTACATTGTGGTAAAACGATGTTTTCTATTAATTCCTTAGTTCTGAAGAACTAGAACAATTTAACAATATACTTCCTTCAAATTACCTCTAATGATATTTTTATTTTTATCTGTCTTTGACATGATAGAAAATATACAGTTTTGTTTATTAAGTGGTTGCATTAATACCGGTGACATTGTTAAGTTCACATCAATGTGGCTCAGTCACAGTTTTGTATGAGCCTAAAATGTACAAGGGTTGCGCAATACAATACACCCTTCTTCGTTAAGTTCATCAGCAGCTATTGGCTTACTTTTCTATGGAACACTTGCTACGGTCTAAATAAAACAATATTATCCTGATGAAGATGTAAGCCGAAACGTTGGTACGATAAAAGTACAAAAGATGTAGTCACGTGTTGGTGACATCCATTATGTTACGGTATAAATACAAATACAGTCGGACCTCGTTCATTCGAATTCATCGGGTCCAAATTTTATTTCAAATAATACATAATTTCGAATAGCTACTTCAATTCTACGTGCCTAATATTTAGATACATCGAAACCAAATATTAGGATAGAAGGTTGTCAAATAACGAGGATTGATTGTATATAGCAAATCTTGGGTAACAATGAAAGCTAAGCCTTAATGAGAAAGATGTTTAAGTAATATGATATCTGTCTCCTCTGATAGCTAAGGAATAACTAATGTATACTGAATTTTCTATCAGACTATTCTAAAACCTTTCCAGAGCGGTCCTCTGATGATAAATGACATCTCTTCAGCAACATTTTTCTTGTGAACAATGTCTATCAGTTACACACTGGTAGAGCAACAACCTCTCAACAAAAGTCACATTTTTCATTTCCCGGAAGGTTTTGTTCTGGAGAACTTGCACTGTGCCCATGATAAATTGATTAAACTTTAAACACGGGTACAATTATTGTAATGTCATGGATGCATGTTCGCGTGTTTTTATTCAATGTTAATATGCGCCTTGTTTATTTCAGTTACGCCACGTGTTTACCAACAAGTTTGTACATATGTGTACATCTCAAACTTCACAAATTGACAAGAACAACATGGTTGTAAGTCATTGATTTACAGTAAAACCTCAATAATAAGACCACCCTTGGGACCCTTGGTCTTCTTATTGATGTGGTCTTAATATTGAGGTTGAATACAGAGCAAAACAGTGCAAATGGACTTGAAAACTGTGTTCTTATTTTTAGGTGGTCTTATCATTTAGGTGGTCCTAAGGTGAAGTTGTATTATATTCCATTGGACATCATTGTTCATCTGACGAGCACAATTATAAAACAGTCGAATACTAGTACAGTGGAATGTCTCTTCTGGATCGACAAAAGTGTTAACTCGCTAATACTCTGCCATGTTAACTCGCTAATACTCTGCCATGTTAACTCGCTAATACTCTGCCATGTTAACTCGCTAATACTCTGCCATGTTAACTCGCTAATACTCTGCCATGTTAACTCGCTAATACTCTGCCATGTTAACTCGCTAATACTCTGCCATGTTAACTCGCTAATACTCTGCCATATTGTTTTCTGAAAAAGCTACTGTATATATATTCTGTCGATTTTATTGCAATATGCTATAAAACTATTTATTCAAATGAATTCAACTATCAATGTCAAATCGCTAAACTACATACTGTTGTCAAAATACTCAATATACACAACGACATGTTGGCTCTTTTGACCAGTATAGATTTGTTAATAACAAAAGTCATGACTCATATTTAAAACTCATCCTCAATGCAAGATATTTTTGCAGACAGAATTATTTTTGAAAACTGTACAAAAATACCATCTGTCATACATAGCATAATGTCAAAACGGTGTATGTGTTATAATTAACATTTTTACTTCTTTAACTGTTAAAATTGAAATCACATCGAATCAACGTAACTTTAGGCACCATCCAGAAAGATAAGAATTGAAAATAAACTCAAAACGTGATGAGGGGGAGTACCGTATACACTACATTAGAGAAAACTTTCAATTATTGACATCATAAAAACAAATCTAATTTAATTAACAATATTGTACATTATAATTAACGATACCCTTTATTGAAATTCCCACGTGATATCAAATGTTACTGGAATGTCTGTATGTCGTGTTTTGAAGTGATATTGACATAAATTAATAAGCTCGCGGTATTGGTGTATAATGGAGACTTATTGCATGAGTATGAACCGTGTTATTGTATATAATTGCCACGTGCCATCCCGCGAGATCATCTGTTTCCTATCATAGAATGCTCATTACGTTGTGTTGACAGCCAATATAGATACTTTGAGGGCTGATTATATTTTCATCGATAAATAATCGCTGGAACCATCTAGGTTTGTCGGTGCTTCCATATATCTAGATGACTTGCTGATTACTTTATTTAATTACACTATGAATGGACCACTTATTTTAAGAGTGAACTTTTATATATATTTTCTTGTAAAATGCACCTCAGTCGGTACGGTACTCGACTACCAGTCTGGAGACTGTAGGCTCCTAACCTGGATGAGACATAGGATCACCGTGACCATTTGACTGAAGATATTATACACGAAGTCATTTAGTCATTTCTTCATCACCTCTTGTGGTGAAGTTGTAACTTACTCGCGGAAGAACAAGTTAGTCCTGGTAGGTAACTCAGGAACACTGGTGAGGTCACTGTATGTAACTAAACTACTGTTGGAAACGGTTCAAAATTCCAACACAACAACATCGAGTGTTATTTCTATAATGTAGCAATACTTTCCAATATTATGAGTAGAATTGAATGCTAATGCCAATCAGAATGTTCAGACTATTGTACAGCACCTCTTAAGGCGGTCAATATCGATTTGAATGTATACTGATAAAAAACTACCCCCCCCATTTCGTATTTTGAGAATCTTCACTTCACCATGACAACGTCATCTGACACAATGAACGACATGTTTGCAGGTTTACATCAACTTTTTTCTACAGTTGAATTCATTTGAATGATAAATGTTATAGCTTACAATAATCAGAGTCATCAGAAGATGGTTCCAGCAGTTGTTTAGAAACTGAGTTCTGTAGTACTGGCTGGATAGCACTTTAGTCCAGTATATACATGTATGCCTGAATGTATGTCTGAATGTAGCACTTTAGACCAGTATATACATGTATGTCTGAATGTATGTCTGAATGTAGCACTTTAGACCAGTATATGCATGTGTGTATGAATGTAGCACTTTAGACCAGTATATACATGTATGTCTGAATGTAGCAATTTAGACCAGTATATACATGTATGTCTGAATGTAGCACTTTAGACCAGTATATACATGTATGTCTGAATGTAGCAATTTAGACCAGTATATACATGTATGTCTGAATGTAGCACTTAAGACCAGTATATACATGTATGTCTGAATGTAGCACTTAAGACCAGTATATACATGTATGTCTGAATGTATGTCTGAATGTAGCAATTTAGACCAGTATATACATGTATGTCTGAATGTAACACTTTAGACCAGTATATACATGTATGTCTGAATGTAGCAATTTAGACCAGTATATACATGTATGTATGAATGTAGCACTTTAGACCAGTATATACATGTATGTCTGAATGTAGCACTTTAGACCAGTATATACATGTATGTCTGAATGTAACACTTTAGACCAGTATATACATGTATGTCTGAATGTAGCAATTTAGACCAGTATATACATGTATGTCTGAATGTAACACTTTAGACCAGTATATACATGTATGTCTGAATGTAGCAATTTAGACCAGTATATACATGTATGTCTGAATGTAGCAATTTAGACCAGTATATACATGTATGTCTGAATGTAGCAATTTAGACCAGTATATACATGTATGTATGAATGTAGCAATTTAGACCAGTATATACATGTATGTATGAATGTAGCACTTTAGACCAGTATATACATGTATGTATGAATGTATGTCTGAATGTATGTCTGAATGTAGCACTTTAGACCAGTATATACATGTATGTCTGAATGTAGCAATTTAGACCAGTATATACATGTATGTCTGAATGTATGTCTGAATGTAGCACTTTAGACCAGTATATACATGTATGTCTGAATGTAGCACTTTAGACCAGTATATACATGTATGTCGGAATGTAGCACTTTAGACCAGTATATACATGTATGGCTGAATGTAGCAATTTAGACCGGTATATACATGTATGTCTGAATGTAACACTTTAGACCAGTATATACATGTATGTCTGAATGTAGCAATTTAGACCAGTATATACATGTATGTCTGAATGTAGCAATTTAGACCAGTATATACATGTATGTCTGAATGTAGCAATTTAGACCAGTATATACATGTATGTATGAATGTAGCAATTTAGACCAGTATATACATGTATGTATGAATGTAGCACTTTAGACCAGTATATACATGTATGTATGAATGTAGCACTTTAGACCAGTATATACATGTATGTCTGAATGTAGCACTTTAGACCAGTATATACATGTATGTCTGAATGTAACACTTTAGACCAGTATATACATGTATGTCTGAATGTAGCAATTTAGACCAGTATATACATGTATGTCTGAATGTAGCACTTTAGACCAGTATATACATGTATGTCTGAATGTAACACTTTGGACCAGTATATACATGTATGTCTGAATGTAGCAATTTAGACCAGTATATACATGTATGTCTGAATGTAACACTTTAGACCAGTATATACATGTATGTCTGAATGTAGCAATTTAGACCAGTATATACATGTATGTCTGAATGTAGCAATTTAGACCAGTATATACATGTATGTCTGAATGTAGCAATTTAGACCAGTATATACATGTATGTATGAATGTAGCAATTTAGACCAGTATATACATGTATGTATAAATGTAGCACTTTAGACCAGTATATACATGTATGTATGAATGTATGTCTGAATGTATGTCTGAATGTAGCACTTTAGACCAGTATATACATGTATGTCTGAATGTAGCAATTTAGACCAGTATATACATGTATGTCTGAATGTATGTCTGAATGTAGCACTTTAGACCAGTATATACATGTATGTCTGAATGTAGCACTTTAGACCAGTATATACATGTATGTCTGAATGTAGCACTTTAGACCAGTATATACATGTATGTCTGAATGTAACACTTTAGACCAGTATATACATGTATGTCTGAATGTAGCAATTTAGACCAGTATATACATGTATGTCTGAATGTAGCACTTTAGACCAGTATATACATGTATGTCTGAATGTAGCACTTTAGACCAGTATATACATGTATGTCGGAATGTAGCACTTTAGACCAGTATATACATGTATGTCTGAATGTAGCACTTTAGACCAGTATATACATGTATGTCGGAATGTAGCACTTTAGACCAGTATATACATGTATGGCTGAATGTAGCACTTTAGACCAGTATATACATGTATGTCTGAATGTAGCTCTTTAGACCAGTATATACATGTATGTCTGAATGTAGCACTTTAGACCAGTATATACATGTATGTCTGAATGTTCTCCTTAGTTCACCTCCAGCAAAACATGTTGAGTTCAGGGTGACTTATACTACATATAGTAACATAAATGTGTCCACAATTAGGTCAACATTAGTTCAATAAAGTGTTTCAACATTTGGTAGACAACAGGCCGTGTCTTTGTTACAATAAATATTCCTGAAAGAAGGTTTCGATTCTTTCCGTTCTAAGCAGAAAATAAAAGATCTGTAGTTTGTTTATATAGACGAGAAGTATTTGTCGATTATGTTTTCTTTGCAATGATTAATGTTTCGTGAAATCGATAGCAAAAAAATCTGTATGCGAACAATTTCTGTTTCCCCTCGTCTGATTCTTGTTTCTGTTATATTTCATGGAAATCGACGTGCGCATCTATCAAGTGCACTTTGCCCGTACCGTCGATATTCCGTACACATTGAAAGGAACATATTATTGAAGTCATTGTTACTCATTAGGAAATTTATTTATGTTTTGCTTAACCAATTTGGTCTGTTGTACGAAGTCTAAAATAGAAGCATGCTTTTAATCAAAATTTGACTAAAATGGAAACTGAATATAAATCATTAATTGGTTTCTCTCGTAACTTAAATGTCATATAAAATGTTACATCCTAAATTCATGGCCAATAGTCACTCAACGATCGTTATGTTAATATTGTCTATTTTAATTCCGCTTTTATGGTCAGACACTCTCACCAATACAAGTGGGTCTGCTTTTATAATGTCGTCGTGTTTACAAAAATAAAATACGACGTATGTTTTATGCAGTCAACTTCCGAAACGACTATAATACGCTACACTAAACATTTATCATGTGATTTTCTTTAAATTTGGACAGATTGTTCGTGAAGCAATTGTTACTATGGGAACAAAATCAATTTATTATTATTTTATGCCGTTTTTGCGATATTGCCCTCGGAGGAATTACACTATTGTCCGAATTTAGAATAACGCATACTTGATAAAAAGGCGTATTATCCTGAAATGAGTTTTACTTTCTAAATTTTAACATAGAATGATCGGTAAGAAAAGTAATCCTGATATTTTTCCGCTTTTCAAATCAGTTTTTCTGCAATATTACACATCAACGTTGTTTCGTTACATGCATCTTGGTTTGTGATTGACTATTGACTACTACTGAGATGATGTCTGTTTTCAGGTTATGTTACAAGAGTTCAATGCCAAAAATGCCCAATTTAGGATTCTTCCACAATATAAAGTGAAATCAGAGGGAGAAGTGGTAGGTTAACAATTTCTTTAACTATCTATCAGGCATAATCATAATCATGATGATAATTAGTATCATTTTTATTATTTTTTTATTATTATTATTATTTACTGTCTTGACCATCTCATATTTATGTTCATTTTGTTAATTGTCAAAGGCACTGTATGTGCAGATTGTACCGATAAACGTATAGTATTATTATTATTATTTTTATTATTATTATTTTATTTTTATTTTTTATTATATATTAATGTTACTGTCACTTTTATTATTATTATTTTTATTCTCGTTGTATTTCTAAACTTATTTGTTGTCATCATTATCATTTTATTATATCATCATTATAAGAATAATTATTATTATTATCACTGTCATAATAATGAGTTGTTGGTTTTTTTATTACAATTATAATAAGTATGTTTTTTATTCTTATTATTACCATTATTAGAAATTTAATATTATAATAATCATTATCTATATTATCATTATTATTTAATTAGTTATCTCCATTGAATTTTTAATTATTGTCTTTTTAATGTTAGAATTGTGAGTAAAGTTCTATTTTGGGGTTAGAAATATACTTTGAACACCATTTTATACGTATAATTAATGAAAGGAAATAATAACATTTGATAATAATTTAATAGACAGGAAAACATGCATTCGTCCAGTTTTAGTTAAATTCCTTTACTGGTTATTGTCATTTTGCGATGACCATGTGTGTGTTTAGACCAATAAACGCGTTGTATTCGAATTGCCGACAGTGGTATTAAGATGTTAAAGATGAGACGTATTTTTCTGCAAGATTTAACTTCAGGTTTTGTTTCCATATAAGCGTATGAAATGAACTCGTGGTATATCTTTGGATTTATTTCCAAATTGTCTGTCGTCCTTTTCAGGTTCAAATCTATGATCAGATTGTGTTTGAGAGCATTAAATCACCGGGACATTTTCTACATGCCAGTTCAGGCTTCCAGATTGATCATTTCACATTCGGGTACGTTACGGTGATTTATCGACCCAAACTCCAAACATATCTGACAATGCTTTATCATTATAAAAATAAAATTGATATGCAGTCGGACCTCGTTCATTCGAATTATACGGGTACGAAATTTTATTTCGAATAATACACCACTTAAACATATACACAATGTTATTTAAATTCACGGACTACACTTCCAATCCCCCCAG
Source organism: Mactromeris polynyma (assembly GCA_032209605.1). Classification (NCBI taxonomy): domain Eukaryota; kingdom Metazoa; phylum Mollusca; class Bivalvia; order Venerida; family Mactridae; genus Mactromeris; species Mactromeris polynyma. Next base: position 3,249,880 of record JASFXZ010000027.1, on the reverse strand, counting down.
CAATATAAGTATTGTGAACTCCTTGCTATTCATACCGTTTGTATCAAATACAACAAGATATGCTCTACAATACATAACTATACCTAACTTTTTCTGCTGTCCTATATTTTCATTTTTCTACTTATTTAAGGTCCGAAACTAATCTCGGCGTTGAAAGATCCGGATTCACTCTGGTTCGCTTCAGGAAGCAGACGACATCAGAGACTGAACTGTTTGTCCGGGTAATATGTTACTGTTATAATTTTAAGATGACAACATTGGTAGATGGTAGTGATGATGATGGCAATGTTAAAGATTAAGATTAAGCCGAAATATTTTTACGTCGGTAATAGTTGATATTTGTAATTCTGACCATGTAAATGGAGATAAAATATTTAATCTATGTATCACGAGACTGTGTTTACGGACAATGATGTGAATTTAAATTGTTCATATAATGTTATAGGGTGGCAGTATCATAAGATTGTTCCATAAAGAATTAGAAGCCTACATGGTGGCAGAGGGATTGTTTGGGGATGAAGTAACGGAAGATGGTACAGTTTTGTTGAATTGTTGTATATATTATGATACAGTAAAACCTCACTTGAATACCAACTCAATAATAAGGCCACACTTTTCAAGTCCAGTCCATTTTGACTGTTCCGCTTTTTATTCAACCTCAATTTTAACACCAGTTACCAAGGGTCCCAATGATGGTCTTATTATTCAGGTTTTACTGTAAGTGGAAGTTAGTTCACTCTGCTCAGTAATGGGATATTTGGTTCAAGCGGAAAGCCTATCATTTATGTAAGATTTTAAGTCATATTATTGTATAATTGATACAAAAGTCCTTCGATAGATGAAAGCTATACCAGTCTCTTTCTTTGTAAACAGAGATATTTGTTTCCTTTTCATCCATCGTCTAATTCCAGCAACAGTATATGTCTTTTATTTACAATTTGTTTCATTGTTATGAATTCTGATTTGCATAATCAAACAAATAGAACATTTCTATTATTGCGCTGATGTAAATGTTATTGAATTAGAACTATGTTATTGTTTAAAAAACGTTAAGGTTTTTTGAAAATTTAGCAGTTGATATGTATTTTTTTAATTTAGTGCACTGTTTTCATATATATCATTGTAACTGTGTCTTTTATTGTATGTATTTAATACAATCAAGGAAATGAACAATAACAAAGCAACATACACGCTACATATAGGATATTAAAGCACTGTGTTTTCCCTCCTATGATATAAGACAGCTTTGAAGGAATCTAAAAAATATAGCATGGAACATCCAATTTCATCATGGTATGTTGTTATGATTTACGATGACGTATTTTGGCAACAATTTCAGTTCATTTCCGCATTCGAGTCATGGACCAACATAAACCACGAACGCTGTCTCCGCCAACTTCCGGTAACTCATTTTGGGTAATCGAAGCTGAGAGTGGAATATTTAATGGTAAATATGAAATGAAATTCCCTGTAGCAAAGTCTAATAATCCAATGTATGTTGCTTTTGTTGGAATATGTGTCGTTCTTTATTGAACATGTTTTAACATTTTGTTTTATTTCAAGGAAGAAATATAATATGTTACCTTGTTAATTGAGGCCAACAAATCTCTACATTATTTACGTACGAAGGAATATTTTGCATACGTCTGAACTGCTAGTGTGAATGTTTAATACGGCTGCCCATTTTGAAAACTCAACTCATTCACAAGTGTTTTCCTTTTCTCTTCTCTTGTATAACTCGTCTTCCTCTAGAATATATATCTTACCTTGTAAATACTTTCTATCAAAAGGTACGTACATATTTTTACACTTATGGTATAATTATTGTTAAATTTAATTTAAGCTTATTTATTTTACATCGATTGAGAAACAAGTTCACACAACTTATACTAATCACTCTCGATGACTGCTTCCTGGTTACCAACCAGTACTCGCGCCAAATTTAAGGGTTGTGAAGTTTGTGATAAAACCCCGCTAATTGTGGGGCTCGAAATCACGACCTTCGGGTCAGGAGTCAGGCGCTCTACCCCTCGACAACTGCGCCTCACTATGGTATAATTATTGTTTCATGTAAGGGGCTAAACGTGAATGCCCATGAGCCTTCAGCATCATAGGACGAGGACAATAGAGTATGTGGAAAACAACATAATTATCAGGGTATACGATACACAATAATGTTTAAATTGTTGAAGGTAAAGTTGTTTGATTTCAGATCAGTATTGTTTACCTTTCAGGTGATATCTTACAATGGGAGCAACAAATCCGTCTACGTCACATGACAACCAGGAAGTATCTATGTATTGATATAACACATGAAATCATGTTGACTGACGACAATGAGGACCCAAGGACTGTGTTCAGGTTACACAGTGTCATCAATGTATGTGTTTATATTCATATATGTTATAATATTATGTCCATAATACTACAAACCTGTATCCCATCTTGAGAAAAGATATTAAGCTGTTACAGAGATTGCCACATATATAAGACGATGATTCCCCACACATACCCCAGGGAAACAACAGTCCACAAAACAGTTGGCACTGGGGAAGTGCAAGGGTAAACATGTACGGAAATGGGGGCTCAATGAATGGTCTGACTGACCATAAAATAACTAAAGACAATTTAGGGGATAACAATGGGGAAATACAAGGGATGGAATACATCACGTGACATGTCAAGGAAGTCAGTAATACTAGGCCGAAAGGAGGTAAATAAGAATAGGAACATTTTATCAAGTAAAATGACTGCACTTAGGGAAATGGGAACTTCACATACATTTATAAACATAAATAGAAATAATAACCATACAGCGATTTATAGCCTTGGAACTGTCAATAAAAATACTGAAAAAGTCGCATTTGAAGTTTTGAATAGGAATAACGTTTAACAAGTACGTGTGTATGGAGGGTGCATCACTGTCTAGTTAATACCTACAATAATATGTACATGGTTGTACTGGCTAAAAAGCTAATAGGAAACTCTCTTCACCGCATTACGAAATAGAAAAGTAGAATGTTAACAGTAAATGTTTTGATTTTTTCAAAAGGACTTCATAGTTTCTTATTTGTTTTCCATTTAAATAAAACTCGTAGTAGATGCAATGTGTGTCTTGAAATGGATTGATTATGGTGTTTGTTCCATGTATTACAATGTACCCGCTTCAACAATGTTTAAGTTTTCAATAATATGATGGAGATTTGAACATTTGTATGTGTGAAAACTGGTATGATTGGATATTGTCTATATGAAACACATTTTAAATCACAAAATGCACATTTTACGTTCAAATCAGAATATACATTGCGGCCAGCTGATATAAAGCGTTTTCAAGGTCAAAAGTGCGTTCCATATAAATAAGTTTTACAATATATGACTTAATGTCTAATATTCTATAGAGTATCTAAAATTAACGGGTTGACAAGTTGGCAGAATGATGGAATACACTCTACTATAGTAGATACAACGATGTATTAGCTGTTCATTAATATCACATGTGCGATATTTCAGTTAATAAGAGAAATAGCAATAGAAATATGGGCAGGGAATTGAGTGTTGTTAATGGCTGCAAGATCTACTGGTGAGTTTCAGAAACACGGACAACAGCTTAGCGGTATAACAGCGTACATCACTACGCATATATCGGATAATTACTTTATTCGGATACTTATGATATCCTAATACCACCGGGGTCACTGGGGTCCTATGATTAATGCTTGCTTTGGGAAATCAATTGATGACCCGATCTTATTGGAATGAAGATAAAAAACATCATATACGCCCCAGTTGGGAAAGGCGTGTGATAAATCGATGACGTAATTGTATGACATATTACACAGGGGGCTGATCTATATAGTGTGAGCATAATAGTTAAGTGGCTGCCAAAAATCAAGTATGAATAGTGAGATCACTTTTCAGTAATTAGATAACAACATGAAAAATGTCGTCAATAGAAATGATGAGTAATATAGGACAAAATCTGGTAACAATTTAACTGAGAAACGTTTTTCTTCATCAAATGTCACTATGATACCAATTTCTGTACTTTTTTTACAACAGGCCTATATCATTTTTTATCTTATAAGGATTGTCTCCGTGCACAAATTTGAATATATATTATTACACGCAATGTACATAACGCTGTCGTAATTCACAAAACGTCTAATGCTATACGTCCAGTCACCTATTGCTGTGTGCGGGTAGGTCTATTTATAGTTTACATACAGGTTCTTCCGAGTGGAGGTGTAATGTTGCACTTTAAATAATATCTTGAGAATTTGAGTTCATGACAGTTCTAAAATGAGAGCATTTTTGAACCCGAGGCTTGTCTTTTCTTTTATTTCACTCGATATAATGCTGTAGCTCACAACAAGAGACACGTGTACGAACTGTTCAACTTCCAACAACGATATATGAGCACCGCTGTACATTTTCCTAACTCTTCTTTAAGTGACGTCATTTCCAGAAAACGTCACATGTGACGTCATCATGTACTTACAGTACATATCGAGGGTTCAGCGCACGACTATCCTAATTCCTATGTATTTATATAGGTGTTAGTATAGTCTTTCACTGAACCCTCGAATTATGCCCAATATGACAATATGAAAACGAAGTGACCTTATGGAGTTAATATTGATTCCCGCTTGCAAACAATGACATCACATGTTGCGTTTTTTTGAAAAGATGTCACTTACAGAAGAGGTTGTAAATCTCACAGCAGCGCTCAGTTGTATATTCTCACAGTTAAATTATACGTCATTTATTTTTCAAATTACTTTACTAGTTTAAAATATAAAAGATGTTATATTTATTCAGGAACGAGACGAGATACGGTACGAAAGTTATTGTAGAATCGAGCATGTTCTTACAGGATTTTGGTTGCATGCTTTGAAAGGTAAAGTTATTTCAAATCAATGCTTTTGGTAATATTTTGCACTACACGATTATTTGTTAATTATTTGTGTTTAAAACGTAAATTATGTCTATATTATCAGAACAATTTATGGAATAAGATTACATATTTGTTATACCGGGAACAAAACATTAAAAAGGAAAATACTAAATTACAGTTAGTAAATAGGAATTACAAACATTTGAAATACGGTATATTTTGCATTTCTATTACACTTAATAATTTGACACTTAAAATTAATTAAGTAATTCTTAATTGACCAATAGATGAAGATTACATTCGCAAAAAGTTCAGAGACGTGGACAACGTAAATGACCAGACCCTGAAAGGTCTCAGATGGGACAGCGCCATGGTCAGACAGGTCAGTCATGGTCACTCAATTTTTGATACAAAACGTATATGTATAACAATCATAGATTTTACTAAAATGCGCTAAAATCGCAAAAAAAAATATTTTAATAGTATTAACATTTTCAAACAGCTTTTAGGCGCTTTTAAGCATATTTTAGTTATGAATATATTATAATATCACTTCAATGACTGATCACACATTTTAAGCGATTTAATACAACTACTTTTTGTTGCTTAAATATACGAGATTTTTCTTGTACGAGACAGTTTCCAAAGGTACAGTGTATGTTTGTCTTGTATTTAAGTTTGTGTCCTGTTTTATTGTGAAACATTGCGTGAAGTTTACTAATACTTTGATTTGACAGTTTTGTAGAATAGCCATTGTATTGTAGTTCCAAATATCTATTGTTGTACATATTCTATATGAATAGGAACGCAGCATACAGGTCAGTGAACAATCTAAAAGGTATATGGTGTCTCAATGCCCGATAATAATCAGGAATGAATGTATGGTTATATAAACGTATTTGATAATACTGAGCATGGTGTTAAATGTTTGTGAGTTTGTTTCAAGTACAGTTAAAAGTCCAGTTGTCTATAGTTGTGTGACCAAATACTAGGGTTGTCATTTGTGATCAAGCAGAATGGCTGGTTACTGATCTTGGAGTACATTCATACAGCACTGTCGGGACAATTCGGCATTTTCCGGATGTTTTTGTGTTCTCAACGGATTATGCCGGTAGTTACCGATTGTTAGCACACATAGAATAGATAATTGCAATCAGTTAGTTGTATTTGAGCTCTTATTGGTAACCACGGCATAAATGGCATCAACCCTAGACGGGTCAACAATTTTAACTAATTCCCTGAGATTTGATGGTCCGAATGTTGCCAATATCCGAAATATTGCATGCCGAATTACGCATGCAGGAGGTTAGTATTTATTTAATCTTAACAGTGCTATATTTTATTATTTTTCAGAGTTTAAACTAACATTGTCTTAGTGTGTTCATTTATTTAAGATAAGTATTTCTAGTAGACATATATGACTGATCAAATATTGGTGCGATTATATTTGAAAAGAGAAGAATATAATAAAGTCGACAATGAGGTAATAAACACATATAAATAGTACGTGTATTTGTGAAATAAATGGTCAAAAGTTGCATATATTAGAAAGAAAGATAAACAACCCGATACTTAACGGTGTGCGGTATATGAAAGTTCAAGAAATTTGATATTTAATATTATACATGAAAATAATAGTGACTGATATATTAATACGATTTTTGAATATTCTGAATGCCTAACTGGATTACAAAATAAATCAAATATGAGCTTTCAATATAATCTTCTGGTATACAAGTATTATTATAAGCGAATGAGCCTGCCGCAATGTTCTACCGTTTGAAAGCTGTTAGATTCTGTCAATTTCTGAAATAATTTGGATCAGTTTAATCGAAATATCGTAGAAATGTGTTTTCTTGTATTTATTCATTATTTGCGCTGAGCTCAGCATGACAATTGCCTTTGCTGCGTTGCGAATGATAAGCAAGGTTTGTTTGACTATATATACATATTTATTACAAGCATATCCTGATATATACGGTTTTTATCTACATTATTCTTTATAAAATAATAATAGTAGTCCCGAGTTTAGTAACAGTTTTCTGTAGCGAATCACGTTTACCTCGCTAACAATCCAACTGGTCAGCACGGTTTTCTTCGCACAAAATATATTGAACGCCTCAAATGGGTCGCAAACGTTCGCAAATAGCTTTCGCAATGTTCGTTAATGTTCGTAACTGAACGGACATTTCCGAACATATCCGAACGTGTGCCTACAGTTTCCTTTACTAAACGCGGGACTCAATAGTTAGAAGTGGACAAAATGCTCGGGAAATTAGTGATTTAAATTGTTGACCCTATTGGCCATATTTTGCTGGTTATTGTCAAGGGGCCGCATTGGCTCTCACCAATAACTTATAGCAATGGCCGTCACATTCGATAATTGGAGATTTTGAATGGTTGTTATGTGCTTTTATAAATGCTGTGGTAATTTCTAAATAGTTTGATTTCTGAAAATCAGTTCAATGAATAAATAGTACAGGTATACAGTCGGACCTCGTTTATTTGACAACCTTCTATCCGAATACTCGGTATAATCCGAAATAAATATCAAGTCCCAATATATCTTCTTAGATTTGAAATGGGCTATTCGAAACCATGTATTATTGGAAACAAAATTTCGGATCCGATGAAATCGAATGTACAAGGTCCGACTGTATTTATTTACAACATAACAATTATCTTCATAATAATAATTAAAGTGTTAAGATTTATTGTAACGTTTGACCTTGAACGATAAACGCTAATAATGTATAATTCTACATGTTACTAACAATGTAGTCGATATCTTGCTGTTACAGTCACCACTTTCTTTGCTTAATGTAAATGCATCTGTTCGGCCTTCGTTGAGTAATTGAGTAATCAAGTTCTAATTGACTTCTGTTGTATTGCAAAAACTGCTGTGCTTAACAAAACGTTTAAATCACACAGCCGTGAATAAATTGTATCATTAACTATCAGAAGGCAATAATTTCCTTAATGCTGGACATTAATGGCAAAAAGAAATATGCTAAATACGATCCATGTTAAGATTGGAAAGCCATCAGCACGAAGGTTTTCTAAAGTCTATACGATTATTTATAACCTTATAAAATAATAAATCTGTTTTGGAGCTCCCATGAAAAATGCTGAATAGAATCCATGTTAAGATTGGAAAGTCATCAGCACGAAGGTTTTCTAAAGTCTATACGATTATTTATAACCTTACAATATAATAAATCTATTTTGAAGCTCCCATGAAAAACTATGATTTACGTAGATAATTCTAGTGATTTAATGCATGCTACTAGAGGTAGACGTCTCTACTCGTGATAGACAATTGTTAATGTACCTGTCTAGCCAAACATTGCATGCTTAACATGTATGTCTAGATCAGATTGTGTAGTAGTTAGTTTGAAATATTCTGGCCAACTTCTGCCACATCGTTATTACGCCAGCTGAATGCGTTGTTGTTTTGTTGTCAGCGGGCAAAATAACGAAATTATACCGTGACAGAAATCAGACACCCTATAAAATCAAACTGTTCTCAAGTTTCGCTTATAAAAGTTCAAAATTCGGTAAAACTGTCTGGTATGAATGGACCAAAGTGGATGTGACAAGCTGTGGTGTTATATCAAGACGTATTTAATATCACAAAGGTATCAGCCAGCGGGGAGAGTCAGTATGATGATGCGTTCACGATACAAAATGTGGAAGATGAACACATGATAGCCTTCAACTATGTGGCAGGAATGGTTCCTTTTCTACACAACCTTATCAGAGATGTAAGTCAGTTTAAGTAATAGTTTTCTTCTATCGTTGTATTTGTAATCAACGTGATAGGCTCTGATAAGATTTCAAATTATTTGTTATGCCTTGCGATGAAAAAACACCATCACTATCAACTTCACCATAATCATCATACTCATTATCGTTATTATAATCATAATTATTGTCGTTATCATCATCTTAATAATCATCACCATCATGATTATTGCCATCATCATCATTATCGTCATTATTATCATTATCATCAATATCATCATCATTGTCATTATCATCAATATCATCATCATTATCATCATCATCGTCATCATCATTATTACCATCGTCATTGTCATCATTATCAACATCATCATTAGCATCATTATTATCATCATCATCGTCATCATAATTATTATCATCGTCATTATCATCATTATCAACATCGTCATCATTATCATCAGTATTATCATCATTATTTAACATGTATATCCAAAGAGTAGCGTTTGAATCATGTGTTTGAATAAGGCTCTAGCATAAGTATGGAAATGATATATTGTCACTTAGTAATAAAAAAAATGGGAGCATTGAAATCTTTAGTTTGTCTCGCTCTGATTGACCAGTATATCACGTTACTACTGTAATGCGTGGATGTTGTTACTTTATTGGTTATGAAGCTTTTTTATCTTTAGTCAGGCGCATTTCCAAATCAGTATTTTATCTGATGGAAGCAATTGCTCATGGTTTTATTCAATGGTAGCGTATAGTTTTCGATAACTTACTCTCATTCTTTTGTTTCAAGAATGTTTTAAATATTGTATTGCTTTCCTCTATACAGAGGCAGCTTGGTATAATCTTGAACTCCAAGAAGACGCATCAGATTCTAACCGTAAGTATGAGCTATAACCCACAATAGATCTACTCATTAGTTACAACATAAGATCTCCTTAATCACATTGCCCAACAACCGAAAGGAAAGTATGTATTCCAAACTGTGAGATATGAACCAATTATTGTACTGGAAAGATGGGAAACGACAGAAGAGAACGCCAAATGAGTCAGTCACTCGAGCATAAAACAAACATTGACCTATTAAAGGAATGATATTGGCTTATTTGAGACATATTCTACAACATTAAGATATAGCACAGTAAGCGTTTATGGCGCAATTTTTGGTATAATATAACATAAATATCGGTCTCTCATTCGCCCATTATACGTATGAGATGAGCGTACAGACTATCTGAACGATAATAATCTAATTATAGCGATCGCAATCACTGACGATCCGGATTTTTACAGACGGGACATTACATTAACCATGCCAGAATTAGTTCTGATTTTTCCCCACAAAATTCTTGTTACCTCTAATGATTTCAGGCAATGGACGAATTAAGGAAGTTCATGATGGTTAAGTCTCTTCCAAGCAAGGATAGACAGAAGTTAATGAGAAATTTGAGGGTAAAACAACAGTTGTCGCTTTGATGTTTTAAGGGTTTTTTTGTTCGTCTAATGCGATTTAGTTAGTTTAATTGACTACTTGTTCAAAGAAACTCCATTCTTACGCCGTTTGTGGTAGCATTGTTACATTTTTGTCAAATCAAGAATTGATGTGTGTCAGATACGCGACAATGACATTTTAATTTGGAACTGTCGGTCACATTAAAGGGTGTTTTTATTGTTATAGATTACGATACCTATAAGTCACAGTCTGGCAAAATCTTCAGCATGTATCTGAACTGTGTGAAATAAAATGAACTCATTTCGGGACATGTTCTTGTCTCTGTGTCTTTTTGGATATTTTCAGAGCTTTGTTTCTGAATAAATATTCAAATACATATAAAATAAAACATTGCTTACCTATTGAAATGTTCAGTCTCAAACGCCTTAACAAAAATAACATCTTCGATAAAGAATATTCTCATATTAAAAAAGTATAACATAAAATAGTTTATGCTTTCTGTTTTTAAAACGCGTTACGTATATCTTTTCATACTTTAAAGCGTGTAACGTAAAACAATCTCACAATACAGCGTGTTCAGTATTTTCTTTTCATTTCAAGGTGATAGATTTGTTAGTGCAAATTTTACAATTCCCGCTAGAAGGCGTACCAGATGAGCAAAATATTATTTTGGTGTTCAAAGAAGCCTACGATATTCTCTATACATACATGATTGGCAAGAGTCGAAAGAATGCTCTATACTTCGCCAAATACATCGAGTTCTTTCAAACTCAGTTCACACAAAAGGTACGTATCTCTGTTGAACCGTGTCTGTTGCCTTACAATAGACCAATCAAATGCTGGTATTTACATTTTAAATCTGGTTATGTATGGCTGAGGTTTCTTCGGATCATATTATCATGTTTTGTTAGATATTGCTGACACATGTATTCGTATGCGTTTTAGATATATTACGGGAGTGCTTTATGGTCACTCTTCTGATATAAATGGCCTGTATTATTTCAGATTGGAGCCAGTTTGATTGTCACCGAGATGCCATTACCCTTCAACTGGCACCACACATGTTAATATTACATGTCAATTATTTTTAGGATTTGTATTTTTCAGGTGGTTATTGGCGTCAATGTTGCTCTGCTGCAAAATTATATTAAGCTTGCAAACAAACGTTAATTTGACATGAAATATGGTTCATGCACGTCTGTCTTTCACTGTTTTAAATGTTGTGAAAACCAATTATATTAAACTAACTGCCACGCACGTAATTCTCACATCCTGAAATGTTTATGTACTGTTGTCTGTTGCAGGGAGGAATCGGTTTAAATGTTGCTCAGATGATTGTAGAACTAATCAGAGATAAGAGAAAGATTGTAGACAGAATTTCACATTCACAAATTGATGAGTTTGTAGCTCTACTGCAGTCTAGTCAGGTGATAATCCAATAACTGAGTGAATGTCATGAATATCAAGTATGAGACTAGAAATAGAGAAATTGCGCGAAATTGAAAATAAGTCCTCAGAGAATATAAGTATGAAATAAAAATTGAAAAAGTTACCCTTAATCATCCATTTAGGAGTGTAAAATACACAATGTTTATAATGTTTCCTCAAGGAAATGTAGAGATACAATAAAAGTTGAGAATTCACAAAATTAATGAAGACTGAATTTTTAAGGTGATTAAAAACGTGGTTATAAAATATACTTTATTTTACCAGGGGCAATGTACGACAGTTTTGTACCTGCATTTTTGTTAGCAATATACATTTCAATATCTGATGACCCTCTTCAGCCCACGTATGAAGTTTGATTCGAATAGCCCAAAACTGTTTATATCTTTATATCAATATTCAATTAACATACCTTTATAATCAGTAAAAATATTATTTTCAACTGGAAACCAAGAATCCTTTAAAAATTGTATAATAATTACTGATTCTTTTTTGTTAAATTATAGAACTATCGGTTCCTGGATTTGTTACATGTGCTATGTGTCTGTGATGATGTAGCCATACCAAACAACCAGACCTACATAGTACAACAATGGATGCAATGTGAACAGGTGTGTATAATAAAACATAGTCATAGTAACATATAGGTCTGGGCATTAAGAGCACGGCGAACCCCTGTCACTGTGGTTTAGGGTTCAAGTCCCGCCCTTCGCGCCGCCAGATTGTTGCCATGTTTAAAACCCATAAATGTAACGATTAGAAGCCAAAGTAGAGGCTATCGATTTTTATATCAATACGGGCTGGAGATTATAATGTTCTTGGGCTAGAACGTCGAAGTCCTGTTCTGCCAGTCGTGGGTTTGAATCTATCCATGGACGAGAATCTTCAGCAGTTTTTACAATTCTTGAAGTAGGTACGAGTACTGATTAGAAATACTGACATCAGCTATCCTCACTGATGAACATACCTAGATCGGAAGTACTAGCTTCCTAATCAATGTAAAGTAAATATATTTAAATTATAATACATTTTGAACAATTATCCAGCATATGAAATGTTCTCATGATAGTTATAGTTTATATCAATTATTATTATAACATCAGTAATACTTTGCTATAATTACGTGTGGTATCACCTTTGGGAAAATCCTATTCCTTCGATCTCAAAGTAAAATGTTGTGTTATTAGTATGTTACCAGTAATTCTTCAGCAAATCATGAGCACCAGGACTATAACAATGATTTGCCATTTTGATATGTGACTTTTTGTAAAATAAACACAGCTACCATACAAATCATCACAAACTTGTAGAGCATACTCGATGGATACAATAAAGGGTTGTGGATAAGTTTGTCATGCAAGGTGAATTGTAATGTTGAAGATACGGTCAACCTCGGCAAAGACGTATGAAAATACAAAACATGCTAAAGTAACAATTTTGTATAACAGTTAATACGTATTTATCAAAACAGAAAGGAATATATCACACAGCGAGGGGGCAAGACATCAACAGGCAACCAAATATTCTCTACATTTCCACAGACGATGCCAAATCATGGAATGCACTACACGAATTTGTTGATGTAAGTTTCCTTTTTACACCTCCAGTAGTGAGCAACGAGGATACTTCAACAACAGTATCTATACTCCTGTAGTAAATATTTTCTATAAATTTGACCTCTCTACGGCAACAACTTATTTCTTTATGACTTTATGAAGTCATCCACATTGATATAGTAAAACATTGTGAACAGATATGTACAGGACTTTGATTTGCAAGAAAAAAGAGAAACGCTCAAATCAGTAAATGAATCTTGTTTTATGGCAAAATGACACTGAAGTCGTTTACGGCGCATCAACGGTACATCATTCCCAGCAAAAATTAACAGCCAATATAATCGTATGGGTAATTTAAAACTCCTCGATTCTCTGTAAGAGGAAACATCCGTGATCGCCTTGTATTGATTGATCAATGCAAATATGGCAACATTATACACACTGACTAACTTAATATTAAATGTCCATATTTCATTCCTTTGGTATTGATGGATTTCATAAAAAAAGAACAATGTTCAAATAATCGCACGTTTTCCTGACTGGTATTGATGGATTTCATAAAAAAAGAACAATGTTCAAATAATCGCACGTTATAATAATTTTAGAAATTAGAGATATAAACCATTATCAACTAATTTGCAAAGTTCTGACATAGCTATTCTATGTAATGTATATGTGTATGAACTTTAGTGTAAAGATAAAAACCAATATTTAAGGGAAATAAGCTTGTATTTCACAAGTAAAATATTACCAGGCCAATCATATCCAGAAATTATATCCTTATCTCTGGACTATTGTGGTGATTATCTCCCCTGACAATGCGCTATCGGCGATATCGATCAGTCCAAATGATAAATATTTGCTCACAGAAATATAAAATGATGTTACTTATACAAACATGCATGGATGTTTTTGTTTGACAGGAATCTCATGAAGAGTACAATAAAGACAAACATGACTTTCTCCTCCATCAGCTTGACCTGTATATCGCTCTGTGTAAGGTAAGGTCATACTTTACTGTATATCGCTCTATGTAAGGTAAGGTCATAGTTTACTGTATATCGCTCTGTGTAAGGTAAGGTCATACTTTACTGTATATCGCTCTGTGTAAGGTAAGGTCATACTTTACTGTATATCGCTCTGTGTAAGGTAAGGTCATACTTTACTGTATATCGCTCTATGTAAGGTAAGGTCATAGTTTACTGTATATCGCTCTGTGTAAGGTAAGGTCATACTTTACTGTATATCGCTCTGTGTAAGGTAAGGTCATACTTTACTGTATATCGCTCTATGTAAGGTAAGGTCATAGTTACTGTATATCGCTCTGTGTAAGGTAAGGTCATAGTTTACTGTATATCGCTCTGTGTAAGGTAAGGTCATAGTTTACTGTATATCGCTCTGTGTAAGGTAAGCTCATAGTTTACTGTATATCGCTCTGTGTAAGGTAAGCTCATAGTTTACTGTATGTCGCTCTGTGTAAGGTAAGCTCATAGTTTACTGTATATCGCTCTGTGTAAGGTAAGCTCATAGTTTACTGTATATCGCTCTGTGTAAGGTAAGGTCATAGTTTACTGTATGTCGCTCTGTGTAAGGTAAGCTCATAGTTTACTGTATATCGCTCTGTGTAAGGTAAGCTCATAGTTTACTGTATATCGCTCTGTGTAAGGTAAGGTCATAGTTTACTGTATGTCGCTCTGTGTAAGGTAAGCTCATAGTTTACTGTATATCGCTCTGTGTAAGGTAAGCTCATAGTTTACCGTATATCGCTGTGTGTAAGGTAAGCTCATAGTTTACTGTATTTCGCTCTGTGTAAGGTAAGCTCATAGTTTACTGTATATCACTCTGTGTAAGGTAAGCTCATAGTTTACTGTATATCGCTCTGTGTAAGGTAAGGTCATAGTTTACTGTATATCGCTCTGTGTAAGGTAAGCTCATAGTTTACTGTATATCGCTCTGTGTAAGGTAAGGTCATAGTTTACTGTATATCGCTCTGTGTAAGGTAAGGTCATAGTTTACTGTATATCGCTCTGTGTAAGGTAAGCTCATAGTTTACTGTATATCGCTCTGTGTAAGGTAAGCTCATAGTTTACTGTATATCGCTCTGTGTAAGGTAAGGTCATAGTTTACTGTATATCGCTCTGTGTAAGGTAAGGTCATAGTTTACTGTATATCGCTCTGTGTAAGGTAAGCTCATAGTTTACTGTATATCGCTCTGTGTAAGGTAAGCTCATAGTTTACTGTATATCACTCTGTGTAAGGTAAGCTCATAGTTTACTGTATATCGCTCTGTGTAAGGTAAGGTCATAGTTTACTGTATATCGCTCTGTGTAAGGTAAGCTCATAGTTTACTGTATATCGCTCTGTGTAAGGTAAGGTCATAGTTTACTGTATATCGCTCTGTGTAAGGTAAGCTCATAGTTTACTGTATATCGCTCTGTGTAAGGTAAGGTCATAGTTTACTGTATATCGCTCTGTGTAAGGTAGGGTCATAGTTTACTGTATATCGCTCTGTGTAAGGTAAGCTCATAGTTTACTGTATGTCGCTCTGTGTAAGGTAAGCTCATAGTTTACTGTATATCGCTCTGTGTAAGGTAAGGTCATAGTTTACTGTATATCGCTCTGTGTAAGGTAAGGTCATAGTTTACTGTATATCGCTCTGTGTAAGGTAAGCTCATAGTTTACTGTATATCGCTCTGTGTAAGGTAAGCTCATAGTTTACTGTATGTCGCTCTGTGTAAGGTAAGCTCATAGTTTACTGTATTCAATTCAATTCAATTCAATTCAATGCTTTATTTCCCTCTGTAGAAGAGGATATTGAACATAATATATATACAATTATTTTAAACAGTCAAACAATACAAATGAACATGGTTATAACAGTATACGTTTGTACAGTACAAAATGCATATAATATGTCACAATCAGTATAGGATATACGTCATGTCTTTATGTAGTCATTAGCCAGTAAAGGTATTCACACATTGAACAATGTATGAATATGAATGTTTCAAAAATTGTCTCTCTGTTTCGATGTCGAATATAGGTTCCAGGGGAGCGCCTAAAAGTTTTAAAGTAAGGGAGAAACTATCTAGTTGATAAATCAATTGTAAATCATTCAAGTCCAGAATCTGTGATAATGAGGTAAGCATTTGAGTTTTGAGTGTTTGCGTAATAGAACATTCACACATAATATGAACTAGCTCCTCCTGGAAAATGTTGTCACATATATCGCAAGTAATGTTATCAAGTTCAACAGGTCGTGCCCAGAGTCGAGAGATGACGCTCATGGTATATCTGAATTGACTGCGTTGGCAAACTTTATACACAATAGATGGCATGATATGAGGTTGTAAAATTCTGAAGAAAGTAAAATCTGAGTCTTGTGACATTCTATTATCCCATAATATTGTTTCATTATGAGTAATAGCATTTTTAACAGTATGTTTCCATTCTCGTTTAGATGGTATACATTCTCTGGAAGATGTAAACATATTTACTATACCCTGTAAGTTATATTTTAGCAAAAGATTACAAATATCTGGTATGAAGCCAAGCGTTACAAGTGCATTATCTGTAATGAATAAAATGAGTTTTCTAAAAAAATATGTTACTTGTCACAGAGCCCATTGGTAGAGTCATTAGTTTGTGGAGGAACATTAATTTGCGGTACTCGATGTGGGAAGGGAGTCGATTAAGACCAAGCATGGATTCTGCCATGTCGGAGCGGGTTTGAATTGGGAACCCTTGAATGCGTTTAAGAGCAGAGTGTTGGAATCGGGAGACAGATACGATATTTGAACGAGTGGTGTTGTTCCACAGTTCAGAGCCGTACGTTGCAATAGGCTTAATTATTTTAGAATATAAGTCGGCAGATACTAATGGATTAACGCCCTGGATATGGATGCCTTGAGCAGACATGGCAAATAAAGCGTTATTGGCTTTTTGTAAGCGTTGGTCAATCCTAATTGTGTCTTTTAAGTTGTAAGAGTACAGAATGCCCAGGTGGACAAAGGTGTCAGTTTGGTCGATAAACTGATCCCCGAATAATATACCTACTTTAGGTTGTGTTCGTTTTCTTGTGAAAACGGTTACATTGCACTTTTGGACGTTAATAGAGACGTGCCAATGGTTACAATAATGGTATACGATGTCGACCATTTTCTGTAATCGGTATGGTGTGAGGGTCAATAGCGATATATCGTCGGCGAATGCAGGGTTTCCGGAGTTTACCGACATGACCTTTAACCCTAGACGACTACTTTCTAGTTCGTTTAGTAAGTCATTGACATAGACGAGATAAAGGAATGTGGACAAAACACCGCCTTGTCGCACTCCCCTGTTTACGCTAATCACGTCTGACGTATAGCCAGAGAGTCGTACGACGGAGGTAAGGTTGTTATGTGTGGACATAAGCAGACGTAGGATTTTTCCCGTGAACCCAAGTCTACCCAGTTTAAGAAAGAGAGCGTTGAATCTGACCGTGTCAAATGCTGCTTTTTGGTCGAGACAAGCTACGTAGACGTCTGAGTGACGCTCGATATTGTACAATATTGTTTCTTGGACTGCAAAAGCGGTTGATAGACAACTTAGGTTGGATTGAAAACCTTGTTGCTGTGCGTTTGGAAATGTGATAGCATTCTCTTTTAGGTGGCCATTAACCCTGTTCAAGATGATTTTCTCGAATATTTTGCAGAATGCTGGAATCAGTGATATAGGGCGATAACTTGTGGGTTCGGTTTTAACCTTGCCTTTGCCTTTGTAGATCGGTATGATAATGCTTGTTTGCCAGTCATAAGGGACATTAAGCTCGAGTAATATTGCATTGAATAGTGAGGTCAGCATGAATTTTACTGGATTTCCGCCGTTGATCACATGCTCATTAAGAATTTGATCGTGCCCTGGGGCTTTATTGCGCGATAGATTAGTAACTATTTTATCAAGTTCTTGCTCTTCGATGGGTCGGAGTAGTAATTGAGCGTGAGAGCTAGGGGGTCTTGTGATATAGTCGTTTAGTTCCGTTTGGTAATCGAAAGGCAAGTCATCGCCATTATTGTGGGTACCGAAAACACTGTTATAGTGCTGGAAAAATCCTCGTATAACGTCGGAATCATGATAGCTTCGACCGTTAACGTTGAGGGAATTGCAAACTTCGAAATTTGATCCACTCTTACGTTTCAGTAATTTCCAAAACAAGTTGTAGTCGGAATCCGCTGCTTTGTTTAACCGATCAAATATTGCATTCTCGTGTTCATTGATACGACGTTTTTGTAGGCGCCTGAATGCTCTTTTCGCTGCTTTGTAATGTGTAAAGGAGTCGTGCGTACGGGACCTTGGACGTCCTTGTTGTAACCAAATCGAGCGGGAATGCCTTGCTTGCGCATGCGCGTGTTTTAGTTCCGGACACCAGTAAGGTTTGGCAGCTTTGTTTAGCTGGGCTTTCGGAAGATGCTTTTCAGCTTCACGAATAAAGTTAGAGATTGCAGAATTGAGAATATCAGGCCCGAGACTGTCGATATTGTGCGTATTTAACATTCGTTTGACTTGATTATCAATTTCTTTTGTGAAGTTCGAGATGTGTTCGGGGGTACATTTGGACCAGTTTATGTTGGGGGTGAGGGTCGATTTTCGGCGAATTCTCTCACCTTTTATGTTTACCTGGAATAATATTGGTAAATGGTCTGATGTAAGAATTTCGTGGGGTTCTACTACACTATAACTCAAACACAAGTGGCTGGAGGTATTCTCAATGAGTACGTGGTCGATGTTAGTTCTGGTGGGAACAAAGGTGTACTTGTTGCTATTAAACAAGTTATGGAGGGAAACTAAGTTGTTGTTACGGGCGAAATCGGAAAGAATTTTGGATTTATGATTCGGGAAACGTTTGGTATCTGTGACAAGCTGGGCGTTAAAATCTCCTGCAAATATAACAGATCCAATTTTACAGTAGTGTGACATAAGTGATTGAACATCACATAAAGATTCCTTATACGAATTAACATCATTGTCAGAAGGAAGGTATACACAAAATACATAGATTGGTACATCGCAACTAAGCTTGAACTCTAACCCTAATATTCTATCATTGTTAATATTGGGCAATACAGATACATATTTTCTAAGTGTTTTACGTATAAGTATAGCAGTTCCTGCTTTACCACATTTCAGATGACCATAGTTATCAGTATTATTGTCATAAGTATTTACATGATAATAGTCACTGTGAATAGATTGCAGAAAATCTTGAGATCTATATAAAAGTTTGTGTTCTGTTAACAAAGCTAAATCAATGTTATTTTTGTCTAATTGTTCGGAGAGGCTATATGCTGAGGACATTATGCCTCTAACGTTCCAACACAGTAGGTTTAACAGCATAACTGATAAAACCAATTGAAATGATAAGTAAATAATATTAGGCATTGCACAAATAATCTAATAATGCGGGTACTAACAAGTTAATTGTCGATCGAGTCACGATCCGAGTCACGGTCGTCACGACCGTCAGCGTCTCTATGAATATCACTGTTGTCACGGTATCGGTAGCTATGATGATCGTTGTAGTTTCTGCGGTAGTTGTTGTTATGATAACGATTGTCATAGTTTGTATAAGCTGGGTGCGAAGCCGTGCTCTCGTTGTAATGATGATCACGGTCATTATCGCGATCATAATCTACGTTGTCATTTGAGCGCTGTTGGAATCGAGGAGGTCTATCTTTGTTGCGCTGCTGGGATTTCTCTCTCTCCCAGTCGGGTTTGTTGATCCATTTGCGACAGGTAATATCGGATGGCCAGAAGCCGCTTCTATTGATAATGTGTTCATCATCATAGAATATGTTCACTTTCGCTGCCGAGCCGTTTTTCCCTTGGTATATAGTAATGAAGGTTGGTGTCACGTTTTTATATGTCATAAAATCGTAAATATCCTGTTTGGTTACCTCTCTGTCGATGTTACTGAGAAAATAAGACCGTGTTTTCTTACGTCTCACCGCCTTAAAACCTGTAGTGAAATTGTCATCACTTGCTGTATCAGGCTTTTGATCGTGTTTTGTTTTCAGATGTCCGCTAGGTATATCGGTCACATTAACGTTGATGGCGGGAATACTTTCGTCCTTGTTAATGCCGATATCTATGGCTGTTGGAGATGGTATGTCATTCGGTTTTAGCTGGTTTACGGTATGTAAAACAGCACTGTAGCTTGCACGCTCGTTAGTTGGTGTAGTAGAAGATGTGCTAGGTACAGGTGGTTTATGTTTGTTAAGAGATGGACGCTCGTCGAGGAAGCGTTTATTCATGGTAGATATCACTGTTTCCATTCGAGCACAATCATCTTTTAGTTTGCTAGTTTGTGATACGGAGTTCGCTATGGTTCCAACACGCGAGAGAACACTGTTTATCGATCCGTGCATAGTTCTAAACATTACGGTTACTTGGTTGACATCGTTCCGTATGTTTTCGAGCAGTGTTGAGTCCATTGCTTGTCTCTTTTTGATATCCCCTATGTCACTTTGCATGTTAGACAGCATGCCGTAAATGTCCGGGAATGAAAAAGGGTTTTCATTGACGTCGTCGACGAGTATTGTGGCGTCGGTGTTCGCTGTACAATCACTTGTAAAGACAGTTTGTAAATCACGACTGTTTATCCCTTGCGTGAAAGAGTATAACGTGTAACAATCGACGGCACATTTCTCTTCTTTGGTTCCTGAAGATGAATTACGTCTGTTTACAAGAGTAGTTTGGGGGCAGTTGGGGAATCCCTGGGCCCTTTCTGCTAGTCTTTCTCTATAGTCGCTGATTTTGGAATAATCCGAGTGGCAGAAACTTTGGATTTCGCGTATGTAATCGTCTCTTGTGAGTCCCTCGAGACCGTTGTCTAAATCGGCGTAGAAGCGTTGGGGGCGTATCGGTTGAGAGTACTCAAAGCTGTCATCTGATTCAGGTGTGTCAGATATATTTTCATCAGTGGCTAATTCTTCCTTGATCTTTAAAAGGTTTTCATTAATTCGGTGTCTCGAGTTAAGGGGAGTAGCTCCTCCTTTCATACTGCGTCTAGCAGCCATGGTTACCTCCCTTTGTCGATTGGAGATCAATATTGACTATCAATAATTGTTGTTCAATAGAGCGTGACGATTTTCGTGACGTGACCATTGGGCGGGATAATGACCACTAAGTCTTCCCCCACCCACTAAATCACAATGGTTAGTTAAAATGTCAGCAAATCACAATAAATCGCTCGAATTTCACCTGGACTCGTATCTGTAGCTGTGGCTGCTACTTTATTGTCATCACAATGGATTTTTCATCTTACGAATCGGCGTAAATGTTTTAGGAAAACATTTTGTTTCTATGGTAAGCAAAACACGTCTTTACGATAAGGCCGCTTACGCCATTCTCTACTGTATATCGCTCTGTGTAAGGTAAGGTCATAGTTTACTGTATATCGCTCTGTGTAAGGTAGGGTCATAGTTTACTGTATATCGCTCTGTGTAAGGTAAGCTCATAGTTTACTGTATGTCGCTCTGTGTAAGGTAAGCTCATAGTTTACTGTATATCGCTCTGTGTAAGGTAAGGTCATAGTTTACTGTATATCGCTCTGTGTAAGGTAAGGTCATAGTTTACTGTATATCGCTCTGTGTAAGGTAAGCTCATAGTTTACTGTATATCGCTCTGTGTAAGGTAAGCTCATAGTTTACTGTATGTCGCTCTGTGTAAGGTAAGCTCATAGTTTACTGTATATCGCTCTGTGTAAGGTAAGCTCATAGTTTACTGTATATCGCTCTGTGTAAGGTAAGCTCATAGTTTACTGTATGTCGCTCTGTGTAAGGTAAGCTCATAGTTTACTGTATATCGCTCTGTGTAAGGTAAGGTCATAGTTTACTGTATATCGCTCTGTGTAAGGTAAGGTCATAGTTTACTGTATGTCGCTCTGTGTAAGGTAAGGTCATAGTTTACTGTATATCGCTCTGTGTAAGGTAAGGTCATAGTTTACTGTATATCACTCCGTGTAAGGTAAGCTCATAGTTTACTGTATATCGCTCTGTGTAAGGTAAGGTCATAGTTTACTGAATACATATCTGGGGCCTTATTCACAAACAGTTTAAGACTGAAACTCAGACTTAGACTTTCAATTTTCAAAAGTTATATTTTACAAGCATTTTGTTTTCCTTGACTCTAAACGACGGTAAAATGTTGTTGTAATAATCGTTTGTTACCCACTGTACACATTGTCCATTTTTAAAAAAATCTGTTTTGATATAACAACGTAGGCGTAAAAATAGCATTAAACAAGTTTAATTCTTAGTCTGAGTTATTGTCTCATCATGTTTATGAATAAGGCCCCAAGTTATGTGGTCGATCTTGTTTTATAATACAAATATGCTTTGTGATAACTGAACACAACATTTCTTAGTGGTCGAATGTAGCGCGCCTTACTCCCGATACGATGGTGATGGGTTCAAATCACGCCTAGTACGTAGTTGAACCGCGAACTGTACCAAGGAGCCTGTCCATTGTGTATGTAACACATATCATAATGCTCATTTTAAACCAATGGAAATTGTAATAAATTCGGTTCGTACTAAAGCCGCGAAACTGATATTAGTTCAGCCTTAGCATATCATTGTATGGCAAACTTGTGTCGATTTCTTTATCTATTCTTCTGCTCACGAAAGAACAAGTTTATCACTAAATGGACTCGCAGAATGTTTCCTAATGCTTAGGCTTGCCCGGCTAGCACAGTTGGTAGAGCGCTAGACTGTTACCAGATTATATTCTTCCGTGACTTTGGCTAAGGTCATGTCCTACACATTAGGATAAGTTGTCAGTTGCTTACCAGTACTGATTGATAATTTATTCCATAAAAACTAGTTAGGCCGTTTATGACGGAAGATTGTAGAAAAACGGCGTAAAACCCGATGAAATAAAATGATATCAAACTGTTATTTTATCATTCAAGGGACGTAATGACTTTGCAATCAACATAATCACCAAGGAGTTACGGTACTTGACATGGGAAGAGACATTCCTGGCACTTAGATCTGATATTCTACCAGATGCAATTAGAGCCAAATATTGTGACATTACTACAAGTAAAATTTTATCTTTGAATACAAACGGAATTAAATATGTCGACAAATATTATGAAATGTTTGCTTCTTAATTCCCCATTTTAGAATGCAAATACTGCCTCTTAAGTCAGTGCATTGTACCTCAAGAATTACTTCGTTGTTATTATACATTTTCTAAATCTATCATAGCTTAATTAATTGATACATGCAATTTTGCTCAGTTATAAACATCAAATGTTTATAATTAATGTGTTTGGTATCTGTTTAATAATTGTCACATCTCAAAAATGTATAACTGACGTTAGTGAGGACATCGAGTATTTCCCCATGGAAGTTATAAAGTCACAAACGAAGCACGTTCTCGGAACTGTTTGCTGGCTTGAATCACAAACGAAGCACGTTCTCTTTCAATGTTCATGGTAGTAATTGAATCTGTCAGAAAATGTAAAAGTCTGAAAATGGATTTTGGTCACCAATACAGCTGTACTGTTTGTTTAAAGTAAATCTTGTCATTAATGTACCGTTCCTACACACGTATATTTGATTTATTACAGGCCTGTTTGTTGATATCGGCAACAATTACTCCGTGCTTGCACATCCAAACATTTGTTTTGTGTATGACTATGTCGGTTCAAAGGACGAAGAGAAAAGTCAGGGAGATTTTGTAAGTTGAAAACATTATTTATTTAGTATACAAACTTGTTCATGTATACTGTCATCTGATGATCCGCGAATGTTCCTTGTCTGAGTTTTTAGTGACCATTTTAACACAACTTATCAAAATGGGTGTTCATTATGGTAATCGTGAAAAAGATATGACAGTCGCCATTGGGTTGCCAAAACTTTTAAGACACCAATTTTACAACTTCCACTCAACCACAGTACTTAATACAAAATAATTTTGACATGTGTATAGCCTTTATAATCTGATTCCAATAGCAATAATAATAATAATCATAATAATAAATTCTTTATTTTCAGAAGGTTACATAGTTAAGGTTAACAATAAATTTTACATCTTTTGTTCAATATGGCCTTCTTTTAACAATATAAACACGCACAAACAAACAAGAATTCACACACGCATACGCACGCACATCCACACAATCAAACACGCATGCACACACGCACACACAATACATTACAATCTGTACACTATGTACACAATACAATACAATACGTGTATTGATGACTTAGGCCTCCAGCCCATAACATAACATATCAAAATATATATATGTTATTTTACAATTATGAATACACAGGTAAATATTGTGACACGAACAAAAGTTGCAAATGCAATAAGTATAAACATAATTTTACAACTGCAATGCACATATAAAGAATTGTGATAACTTAAACATAATAACAGTCCATACTATATTACGTTTACTTTCTTTTACAATCGTATCTACTAGAGAATAGCAAATAGACGTGTTGACGTCTTGTAAATTGATGGTTACGCTTTCTTTTAATTATGTCATTATGATAAAGTCTGGACATAGAATTACATTATCAAACTATTCAATTTGTTTGTATTTTTGTTGTTGACAGATTGTCAAGGAGTTAGTGGCTATATTTCCGGTACTGCGAGACTGGATCGCAGAATTTCTATCGGAGAACAAATGCATGTTTGCATCAGAAGTTGGACACAATATGTTGCTAGAACAAGTAAATATTGTAACTTTACTTGAAATTTGATACATAATATTTTTTCAGTAACAATGCTTGTGCTTTAGCGTTCGTCCTTTATTCATTTTTAAATCTCCGAATGAGGAAATATCTAGTGAAACGGTGTTACAGTTAGTAATTACCTTATATCATACAATATTAAAGGTGGATACAGTGTAAATAGTTAATGATCATAATGTGGACAAAATGCTTAGTAAACAGTTGTGCCTATTCGTTAATAATCTAAACTGTGATTTCAGGTTGTGCGATTGTTGTATTATCTGGTGATGTTCGGGTATTACATGGATGCTGAAGACGTTCAGAATTTGTTGCCGCCACTTCTAAACTTACTCGATGGTCGTCATGACTACCCATTCCTCAGAAATACTGAAAAGGGTAAATAGTTATTGATGGTCATTGCAAAAGTAGCGTTAAAATGCCTCTCCGAGTGACCGTGGTAACAATGGTTACCATTACGCCAAATATCAAATATTTTCATCATAAATGACATATTTGTGAACTATATTAATCAGATAAACATCTTGCCATGGTCTTTATCTTTCTAACAAACGTTTAGTTTTATTGTTGGAAGTTTTATTTCCTTTCCTCACAACGTTTTTTCGTTACATGGATGTACATCAAGTGGATAACCCTGGTTTAGTAGTGCGGAGATTACAGTATCATGGTAAAATGTTCGTGGTGCTAACACGTGGTGCATAAACACCCCTTGCAACAACGTAAAACATGTTCAACAAATGAATAATTCAGTCTGTACATGTGAGTGCGTAATTGAGTGTACGATTTTGATTCAGGTATGACCAAAGAAGAAAAGAAAAAAATACAACAATATCAACAAACACAGCGATACGATAAAACACTGGAAACAGAGGCTATTGTAAATGCTAAATTCCAGTGAGTGAATAAAGCGTTTGTTTTTAACAGACTATTACTATAAGCATTTTAGAACATATAATCATTTAGTTCCAATAGGCTTGTGTCGGCTAATAATTTAATAAATGCACTCTTGCTACAATAATTAAGTTGCTGATTTATGTCCTTGTAGAATGATAAGCGCATGTAAATTTAACAAAACCACACCCTTGCTTTATACTTATGCACATTTAAGCTATTGGCATCAAAACAATGCTTTTCCTTTCTGCTCTGAAATTGTGGAAGCGAAAATGGTCCAATATCTGTTTATATGAGTGTTAAAAAATAATCTGGGAAGTAATTTGTTGGTAAACAATTTTGAGAAATACTCAATGTATGTACATGTTACCTATATATGTATGTATGTATGTTACCTACAGGGTGCTGGAAGTACTTGATCTACTCCTGACCTATCAAAGAAATTCCAGACTTCAGGTATGTTGATAAAATGTATCATGCTTGCATTTTACATAATTGTGGTCCTGAGACTAAAAATGACAAAAACAACATTTTAATTATTGTTTGAGTCTGTAACCCTGCTGTTGACCTCCGATTGTGACCTTTCTCATATTGAGACGTTCAAGATCTTATTTTGTTTTTCAATAAAGGAACGGAAGGATAATTAACAAAAACTCGTATGTATAATAAAATTCAAGCATTACTCTCAACGCGGAAATTTGTTTTTGGTTGGATTTTGTTCATATATAGAAGCAATTAAGTCATTGATTTGAGGTTGATCACAATTTGAGGAGTTTGTGAATCAGATCTCTGTCTTGGTGTTTCATAGCACTACTGTTGTATGTGAAAGATACATACCATACTCAATTTAAGCAAAGGAGTTACTCATTTAGATAAACAGACATTTAAACTTACCTGCAATTATTGAAAGTATTGAAGTGAATCAAGGGGAAAATATGTTCGATGTGGGTTGAACCTACGAACGCATAAACACTAGTACGGCGCTATACCGACTGAGCTAACAGGACGGCCGTCTAACCCCACACTATATACAGTATCTATCATTTGATACATTTCAGAGTTTTGTCGCCAAATTCAAGGTAGCCGAGCAGATTGCTGCACATGGAAGAAATCAAACTGTTATGTGTACATTACTGGCTGATGTATTTGACCCACATGATCAAACAAAGTAGGCAATCGTACAATAATAACATGGGGAATACCTGTTTGTCAATGACGCCTTTATTCCTAGTAGGGGGGGGGGGGGGGGGGTAAATGCCTAAAGTCTTAAAAAAAAGACGCTGCAAAAGTCATCACTTGTCAATTTTTTGTTAGCGTACACATGTACAACAATTTCGCGTTTCCGATAAGCGTGAAAGCGCTCAAAATGGCTTCAGTCGACACTATAGAATATATAAGGAAGCAGTTGACATCTTTGGCTGTAACCTTTTTATTAATCAAATGATCGTAAATATACATGTTGAATAACAAACTGCCATTTGTTACCTTTCGAATTATTAGAACTTGTTTTAATTATTTTAATACTTTGACGGGGAATTCGCATTTATATTTAACCTGTCACATTCACATTAAAGGTGATGTTTGAAGTATCATCAGAACATACAATGCTGGAAGTAGATACTTTGCTTTATTTACAATGAATACTTTTATGCAAAAACACATTAATGACATCGAATTTTAAAACAATCGAAGTTGAATTGTAGTATTTTTTGTGTTTTACAGGAAAGCACTGAGCATTCACAAGAAAGTAAACAAGGAACTGAGAGAGATGTTCAATGTATCTGCTATATTTGATGTGGACTTCCTTACAAAAGTGCTCATGGTAAGGCTGAACTGTATAACTTATAATACACATTGTAATTGTAAATGGTCAAATACATTGTTAAGTCGATATGTCAATGAATGAATAAATGTTGTTCCCCTTCTTGTGAAAAATAATTGAAATCATCCTGTCTTGTAGTACAAGGAATATGATGCCGTTATCAAACCTTTTGACGTTGCATTACCCTAAATACGACACATTCATGGCCCCGATCTGCCGAAGCATCTCAATTTGATCAAAATCCAAGCTCAAATTTTGTCTAAAATCAGTGAAGTTTTTCTCATCTCAGACCAGATTCGAAATCGGTGTCACAAAACGACAAGATTAAGATGAGATTTTTCTCATTTTTTTTCAAGAGATGCAAATGCGATTTGTTTCAAAGTCTGACTCGGATTTGAGCCAAATCTCAATATTTAGCCGAGATTTTGATTTGAGATTCTTCGGGAGATCGGGGCCTGGTTTTGAAAACATTCTTAATCGAATTTTAGATTATTATCGTATTATTGACATGTGTAAATGGGAAAATGACGGCATCACTAGAGAAACAAAACCAAACTAGCCCACTTCGTAGTGTTGCTTGACTACAATTGTTTTCAATTTCAGGATTTATCAATGTACAAGTATAACACGATGATTATCAAGTCACTGAACATATTGAATAAACTGTACTCATCGAAAATGAACATGTTTAACATCGCTAGCAAGGCCCAGGTAAGATCACTATCACAGTCCTAGTTTGTATATAGCAATTTTTGTCTTCAATATTTTACATACAATTTCAATGTTTTAAAGTTGTATATATATACAGAGTATAAAACATTAAAATCTATGTAAAATACCGATGTAAAATTTACATCAGATTTAATGTACTTTAAAGGTTATTTTTTAATTTAATGATACAATAGGATTAGACAACAGATTATTTCCATGTAAACAATATCATTTTTTTCATCAAAATCATTTAGTACCAAAACCAGTGTGCGAAATGAGTGCAGTGTTGGAGTGTATTGTTAATGGAAGTGGTGTAACCATGCCAATAACTGTATCTGTATCTTTAATGTAAAATGTACAATGTTTTGCCTGCCTGAATCAAGTGTTACTACGTCAAGCAAGTGGGGTATGCCTCAAGCTTGGCCAAAATGTGATGATTCTGTTGTATAAGAATCAGGTCTAACTGGGGTGTATTATTTTTAACATTCTAGATTTTGTTAACCCAAGACTCTGCTAGAGTTCATCGCGAGGTGTTGAAAAACATGCCAATTTTGAGAAGATTATCTAAAGCGAAGCTGGACGACCAACAAGTCAAACTGATGGGGAATATACTAGATGATTTAGCAGAGTATGAACGTCCCTTAGATTTGTCTTAACATGAATATTACCATCCCCAACTTTCCTGGGGCCTTATTCCTAAAACTGTTAAGACTGAAACTCAGACTTATACTTTAAAATATTAAATGTTCTTTTGGCTCCTATGTTATTATAACAGAATAGATTTTAATAAAATTGGCAAAAGTGTAGAGTGGGTATCAATGATTATCCTGACAAGATTCATATGTAAGATTAAATAATAATGAAAGGCCGGTAAATATAAATTTTGCAAATTTAACGCCTCTGTACACATTTCGCAAAAGTAATTTCCCTTGGCAAATTTAAAATCAAAACGTCATTAATATGGCTTCACCAGGATGTTTTTATAACTATTTTGATGAATAGGTATAAAACATTTTACATTCTAATCATTTTGAAATAACAACTTACTAGTATACAGACTTCGTATGATATTTGGTGTGATAATGGTTCGTTCTGTCACTATATCCATTGAACATACAGTAATATTTAACGGACTCTCAGAAAACAAAACATTTTGCAAAATGGAATCCTCTGTAATCTACACGTGTTTCTTGTTCCCTTAATAATTTGCTGTACTTATTATATATGATGATAATGAATTCATATAATAATATATTAACAATACTTTAATCAACGATGATTTATCAATATCAATGTTTTGTTTGAATTTATTGCAGAATTAAAACAAAAGTTTACCACTACGAATCAAATGTTAAATGTAATTTTCAGATTTTGTCATCTTCCTATGACGCCAGATGAACCACATCCGATGAATCAGAATATCATGATAAGTAATGGTAAGCACATTGCCCTTGACTGGTCTAAGTGTATTTTGTTATGCATCTATCACCATGCATTGTATCCCATTCTTAAAATTATATTGAGTGCCCGCTTCCATCAAATTGTGTTATTTATAAAGTTGTAAAAAGGTGAGATTGTTGTATTTGAATAAGTGGTTTGGTGAGGCGGACTTAAGGATTGAGCGCCAGACTCCTGATCGGGAGGTCATTTTTCGAAAAAAATTCTGCTGCCATTTTCAAAATCCATGAAACAGGCGTCAGTGCTGGTTAGAAACACAGGAACCAGCTGTCCAGAACGATACATATAAGTTGTCAGAACTTGTTTCACGGGGTATGTTTTAAAATTGTTGGAAAATCCCAATGAAACTGATGTCAAACAATTGTGTTTGGACAAAACTAAGTTGTTTAATTTTGATTTTCAGGCATTCTTGATGTGCTTTTTGATATTCTGATACAAGATATTGATACCAAACTACTGGTAGGTATAGTTTTGAAGTTTTGCAATAGTACAATTAGTCATGGACAAGGTATAGATCATCTTAAACTATATACAACCACAAATGAGTAACTCAGATCACTTACCAGAAAGGATGAGGTTGTTGCAAAATGATTGATATTCCAAAGTTGTCGAATTGCAAAACTTTTAACAATTACATAAACATGAACACTGACCATAAAAGTTGCGTATTGTACTTGTAGTGACGTGCGTTGACTATTTGTGCCCCAGTCGAGTGGGGGCGGGGGGGTGCACTTAGCATAATCATTGTTTATCACTTGACTCTAATATGAAAATAATATCATTGTGGCGTGTCCGTCTGTTTGGTGCAAGGAAACTAGAATGGGAACTAGTACGTATAGAAATCTACTGTATATAAAATAAGCACAATAATAAATGAGCGATGATCACTAATCAAACTACAATTAAGCCATATTGCTGTAATTTGAAATAATGGGTTACTAATTTATCTAAATAATGAAGGCGCTTTATATCTCAATGCACACTTTATGCCGATAATTATCAGATGTTAAATTGGAGCATATTAAATCGGTGATATACGATTATTGATTATTGACCATTTTTTACTGCCATTTTTTTCGCTTGGAAGGGAGACAATCCAATTTAAAGAAATGACTTTAAACAAAACCACTAACCAAGGGAGATCATTCTTGATATTGTTCAAGGAAAGCTGCACATGGTTATACAAGCACCACATGTTTATGCTCTTGTTTTGATAAGTTTCTCTTTCTGTTTATTTCTTTTGAAATTCTTAGCTGTTCTCCAAACCCCTCCTTTTCAGTTATGTTTTGTGTCCTTCCTCAATTTTATTTCATTGTTTAACCCAGTGACCTACATGTGGAGGCACTGTGTTCTAATATGGCCTTCTCTGTGCTAAGCTTTTTTCATTTTCTTGCACAGACAATTTACGGGGGAATGACAGACATATTCAAGAAAGCTTTCTACTTACTGAAGCTCTTGTCGAGGGAGAATTTTCGCGTCCAGCATCACATAATGGAACGTCTAGATATACTCCTCGATGTCAGAGTGGTAGAATCTGATCTAGCTATTGCTCTAAAAGAGGTAAGTGTGTGTAGTTACAGTGTAAGATATCTATGGCAGTAAATGCCAGTAATATAAATCTACACGCGATAGGAGTTGACAACTCGTAAGATTGGGATAAAGGTTTTGTGAATGTAAAGAAATGAATTGTGAGTGATTAATTATAAATAATCCCCCACACCTGGTTAGCTCAGTGGCTAGATAATTCGACTGCCATTCTAGAGCTCGTAGGAACCCATAAAGAGACATGTGTTCTTCGTGACAATATTCCTGAAAATGACGACTCTATCTCTGATTCATAAACGAAGAAATGTGTCATGTGCTTGTGGAAGACCAAGTAAATAGTAGTTGGTAACCCAGGAACGCCTCTTACGTCAAATAGCAGCCGCACATAACTTGAATACTGTTGACGAACGGTGTCAATATCAAACTCAACTGTAGCGAAATTCCGCCTCTGCATACTCATCGTGTTCCTCAACGCCATAATTGAACAAGAACATATCGAAGCAACTCTTAAGTATCGAACATAAACGTATTTTAAGCAACGTTTGTTTCAAATGGATGAAAGGTTTATTAAATGCTTACCGACCTCTCCTTTAATATTCAAGATATGCTAAGACTGATGCTGCAAGAGTTGATAAAGTGGGTTTATCATATCATATATATTCCTTACTTAAAGGTGTTCTGTGGAAACCAAGCAACATGTTTGAAGATCAGTCCTCGGCAAATACAGAAGATAGTGAACCGAGCTGCCGACTTGCAAGACAGGGCACCAGAGTTCCTGGATTTACTGGGAATGATTGTGAAAGTTGTGGGTACCAACCTCACACTGAAGAGAAACCAGGCGTATGTTATGAAATATATTATGCAAAATTACAAGAAAGTTGCCTTTGTGTTGGACATGTCCAGAGAAGAAAGGTTAGTTGAAGCATTATGTTGTGTCTTGTAATGCTTTTACAGACATGTGTAATTTATGATTTTATTATAATTTCTTTCTCTTGACAAACCTGTATATGTCATTTACAGTCTTCTTCGTTGTGATTTATCTGGCATTGTAGTTTATTATAGTATTGCACTAAGGTTGCACTAGCAAAGAAACATTGTATGCTCGTCTCTCCGCTTGCTGTGCTGTGGTTGATCATTTATGTCAAGCGGAATATAGTTAATCGTCTATATACGATCTTACTAAGTTTTTCAATGTGTTAAATTTGTGGTTGACCATTTAAATGAGTTACAAAGATTCTAAATAAATTACAACATGTTAAGTAGCTACTTATTCTCTATCTCCTATTGTAGAGCATTAATTCTGACAGACCCGGGTGAGATCTCCAGACTTAGGTATTACATCAGTCTATTAGATCTATTGGCTGCATGTGCCGAGGTATGTGAATTATATATAAACAGGGTATATACCATGTATGAAACACAGTATTTACCCTTCCCATACAATCATCATTTATGTAAGTATATGGCATTCTGAATAAACATTAGAACTTAAGGAGTATCTCAAATTAAATGAAGGCACTGTTACACTTTGCTATCTGAAAGAGTATTATGTTTGTGAACATATTAGTAAAAGTCAAAGGATGTCATAACTTGTATTATAATGCATTTTGTATTAATGTGATTTGGTCAAACTTGCTCGCTTTGGAGCTTGTTCAGGTATTACTGCATTACCGTTGCTTATGGCGTCGTAGAATCTATTGCCAAGTGTTGATGCATATAGCCGAAGGGGACTCGGTAATGCAGAAAACGATGATAAAGTGCGATTAATACGGAAGTCAGTGTTAATAATACCGCTGTGTAATAGAGATATTTATATATATGTATATATATTATATGAGCGGTATGTAGGTACTTTAGATTTGGCTTGGTATTGGGTGTATTTATATTATTTTCAATTGTAGGGAGAGAACATGTTCATCGAGTCCCTCTGTCAGACAATTTTACCAATCGATGATCTGTTATGGGTTTTGAACAGCAATAGTGTAGACAATGTATATAAGAAACCTTTCTTAAAATGTCTACACCATGTGTACATGAAGAGCAGTGAGACTGCAATGGAAACTGGGGCGAGTGAAATGTCACACTTTGGGTAAGTATGTAATGAGTGCAGCTAGTTTGTCCCAATTGACAGTGTTACATCATACGGACATGAAATACAATGACCCAAAATGAAAACTTTACACTTTATTTTTTTAAATATTTGTTTTGTTAGTATATATGTTGTTGTAAGTGTTACACATGTTCATCACGATTTTATTGCGGATACCGATTATGCAATTGTTTTAAAAATCGCCGATATATTCATGCGTTCAAACAGGAAAAACTTTTCCTTACTTTGCACGTGCGCTGCAACATTGGTTTCACTTACAGATTTTACACTGACAAGTAATCATTTGCTGCTTAGAACAGATAAAATAAATTTGAATTTGTTTTAAAAATCAATTGCATTTAGTGATGCCACGTCTTTCTGAAGATCAGAGAAACCAGGCTTTTGGTATGCTTCGGGCGGGGTCAATGGTAAATAACGTAGCGCGTCATATTTTGGCTACTCCAGACAGACTATTCATAATCTTGCGAACCGGTACAACACTACTGGATCTGTCAGAGATGGTGCAAGACCTGGTCGCGTACGTGCTACAACGTTACGTACTGATCGCGTTATCACGTTGACTCACCTACGTAATCGTTTTTTACCAGCAACCATTACTGCTCGGCGTTACGGGGTTCATGCACAGACGATCATAAACCGTTTGAGACAGAACCGTGTTCCTATTCGTGCTCGTCGTCAATATACTGGACACATTTTGACAGCTCGGCACCGAGCTGCCAGACTGTTATGGACACGACGTCATTTGCATTTCACGCGCAACCAGTGGAAATCGATACTTTTTAGCGATAAGTCACGGTTTACTGTCAGCCATGCAGCCGGCAAAATACGCATCTATTGCCATAGAAATGAAAGTCTTGCAGGTTGTTGTATTCAGGAGAGAGACAGATTTGGTGGTGGCAGTATTATGGTCTGGGGTGGGATAATGGGGAATCTGGACCCATGAATCCAAGGAAATCTCAATGCTCAAGGTTATATCAATGTTTTAAACAATACAATGATACCATTCATGCAAAATAACGGACCTGGCACTTTCCAGCATGACAATGCAACGCCTCACAAGGCGCGTATAACTACACAATTCCTTGCTCAAAATATTGTTAACGTCTTGCCTTGGCCCGCTGTATCCCCAGACTTGAACCCAATAGAACACATATGGGATGAATTGGGTCGGAGAGCCAGGTCCGAGCATCAAATTGATACCATAAATGACCTTCGAAATGCACTTGTGTTAGAATGGCAACGTATTCCAAAAGCGGTCATACAACGTTACGTAAATTCAATGAGGCGACGTATTCTCCAATGCATTCGTAAAAATGGCGGTCACACTGGTTACTGGTGCTTCTTATAAAATCACTCATTCAGTACTTTCTTTTCTCCAAATGTTGTGTGATAATTTACATTTTTCTGGAATTTTCATTTCGACCCCTCTTAATTATTCATAAAAAAATATGCATTGTCTGATTTTTTCCCAGTAAATTACATAAACACATTGATATTGCATTGAAGCTTCAATAAAAATTAACCCCGAATATACATTTATCAACAAAATATATACTTTGGAAATCGATGTAAAGTTTTCATTTTGGGTCAGTGTATATACATTCGTCAAAACATTATAAGACACTCTTTTCTACTAAACACTGTAGAAACTTCTCTCATGATACGAGATATATAATGGATTGTGTATGAAATACTTAAAGTCGATATTTTTCTTACCCTGTAAGTTCCAATAAGATAGCATTCATTCTCACAAAAACATTCCATTGTTATCTTTATGACACTTGTGTTGTTTTTTTCAATGAAGCTTTTAATATGGGTATGTTTTTTCTCTGTATTTTCTGTTTATAATAATGAACACCTGTCTTTTTATTTATTAATTACATTGCAGCAATTGCAAAGGCAATTTGTACAAATAGATGAACATTCTAGGAGACAATGTGTCAATTCCAAATGTTTGTTATAATTACATTATCACAATATAATACTACACACTAAGACGTTTCGGATAGCTTTTTATCCGGAAAAATAGTACCATCATTGTTGCGAGTGGTTACTGTAAAAAGGTCTCTCGGCTGGTTTGTTCAAGTATGATTTGATTTGCCTCATTCATTTTCTAGCCATTTTCTTCGATATATATAGAGCCCTAAAAGAATAGGCTCAAAGAAATTAAAACGAACTAGTGGTTTTCAGACCATTGTAAACATGAATTTTCATAATAATCATCAGTAATCATAACAATTCATTTATATACATTTCATCTTCAGTGAAATATCAAGGGGACATTGTCAGGTTTTCTCGGGGTAAATTGTCCGTCTACATGTTTAGAATTGCAAAATCATCGTTTTAAACGCATGTTATATGTAGGTAGTGCTCCGCGAAATACCCATGTTCAGAATGAATCAGATTTGTGATAATGTGCTGAGAAAAAAGCTTCATGTTCGCTTGCATGTATGTGTTCTTATTGCAGTAGACTTTGCTTCCATTTCCCATAAAGCATGGGCAACAGCCAGGGGTATAAGTATTGTACATCAGTACCGCTGTTGTTATACTGTACGTTAAAAAACATAGACGACCGATGATGTGTCGAATAATGTTGCTGTTACCTTGTGATAAATACATTGGCTGATATTGCCCGAATATATTTCTGCTTTCGATAATTACGATATATCTTTTGTAGCGTTAGCTGAAGATAGAAGTGAAGTATAAAACGCTGACCGGCATTTAGACATATTAAAATTTACGTTAATAAGAATGAAAAATATAGAGCAGTGCTAAATACGAACAACGACCGTACGTATTTGTTGTGTTAAATATGTCATGCGACATGCTCGTCTAATATTCTAAATTTATGTTATTGATAAAGCAAATCAGATACAAAATATATGTAATACAATGATAATGGATGAAGTTGCAGATTCTGTGAAAGGTTTGTAGTAGCTCATTCAAAATACTTAAATCATTTCAAACTGTAACGATATGTTACACTGATAAACAGAAACGTTCATAACATTTATCCTCAATACAGAGATCTTTGGGAGTTTATGTCGACTGTATCTGTGGAAATGAATCGACTTACCGATGGGGTCAAAGAAGATCCAGACAAGATTGCCACCTACATAAAAACAGCTCCCGAAAAAAGGTAGACCTGTCATTGAGTCCCTTTGTCATATACTGGTCGGAGTATTACAATTTAGAACATAACTTTCTTGAACATACTTTATTTCGATTAACATAGTAAGTAATAAAACCTATCCTTTGAAACAAATGTTATTTATTCTAATTGTTCAACCTTATTTTAAAACTGATACAAGGCATGTGAAAGCGCAGCTTGGAAACGATAAATGGTGCAACAATTTTAGTTTGAGGTCTGTAATGGAAATCGAACTATAAAAGCCAATGTTGACGGAATAATCAGATAATAGTAAACATTATTTTTAAATAACTCATGAAGATATGGACATATAAACATACATAAACTTATCCCACAAGAGGCTTTCATACGTGCACAAAATATTACAAAATATACAAAAAGTTAACATTATTATTACGCAAACAATAAATCATAACAAGTCAATGTTCAATGTTGCTGTAACAGTATACATGTAATCGTAGATGAGCAGAACTTTCTAGACGTGCTGAATGTCCCAGTCACACGAGAAAACTGTAATAGTTTAATATGTGTTGTACTTGACTGTTACAGTGGTCAGGCAGCAGCGCCGGACTTTGAATCGTCTTCCTACGGTACATTACTCTACGTTCTGGAAAGTGTTTTACCGTTCCTGGAATCTTTCTATCGGGACTTCTATTTCCCTGATAACCAATCACATCCCAGTGAAATGGATGAGACTGACCATATAGCTAAAGCTACAGTTGTAAGTACTTGCCTATCATTTGACACTACTGAAATTCTGATTTAAGCAACTTAACAGCTCTATTTTAAGTCGGGCTATGTGTGAAATCGATAGGTGTGAAGTTAGTAGTAATAGGTGTGACAGCAGTATGAACGGCTCATGTCAGTAGTAAATATATACTACAATGTGTAAACATCAAAATATCAAATACTGAACTTGAAACACTGTTACAGGTATTATGTAAGAATAATAAAATAAACGTTAATATCATTGCATTTCCTCCCTTCCTGATGTTTTGTAGACCGCTGTTTTTGTGTATGGAGCGTTCCGTGTAACAACGTAATCTCTCTTTCATAATCACATGAAATACCGTAGTACATTTACATCAATACCGACATGATACTAGCTTGACACAGTAGTTACTTAGATATATTACCACT
This sequence comes from Mactromeris polynyma, assembly GCA_032209605.1. Lineage (NCBI taxonomy): Eukaryota > Metazoa > Mollusca > Bivalvia > Venerida > Mactridae > Mactromeris > Mactromeris polynyma. The sequence continues at coordinate 3,212,203 of JASFXZ010000027.1, read as the reverse complement.
ATCAGTGAGAACACCAATACAACAACTGATGTTACTGCTACTACTGCCAGCTTTACACTTGTAAGAAATTGGCATAAGCAGACTAAGTGTCTTTTCTGCATACATGTATCAAACGTTGCAGTATTATATTTGTTTTAAAAATTTATCATACTTATTTCAGCCATGTTTTATTTTTTAAGAAAGTTTTGTCAACTAAGAATTTATTTTCATTATTTTGCATGCACACAGCTTTACTATGAAATTAGGTGATTTTACTAAGTATGACATTAAATTATCATAGCACACCAAGTGTTTGACTTTACCTGTTTACATTATAATCTTTCATAGTTTGTTTGGTGTTCTAGAACTAGCTGAATCATGATAAAAATGGTTAAATTCTCGACTAATTTTATTAATTGTAAGAAGAATGTCGAAACAAGTGGATTTTGTTTCTCGATAATGGAACTGTATTAAAGGGAGACAATTTCACAGTTGATGTCATTGTTGTTAATTTCAGATGTTTGCAGAAGTTCTTGGTCCTCTGTTATTCAAACCTCTTCACATGAAGAACTTGGTTAATTGTGTCAGTGTGATCGTTCCAATCTCAAACATGCCTAATTCAGTAAGTATTATAATGGAGACAGCGGAGAATGTATTTGTAAGTGAACGGATAACAGTATAGTATACTACCCATGCTTGCTTTGTAGTCCCATGTACTACTTAGTCATGGCTCTAGGTCTTATTTTGTAGTCCTATGTACTACTTAGTCATGGCTCTAGGTCTTGTTTTGTATATGTGCGATACCATGCGTATTTAGATGAAAATACATGTATACACAAATGTTCATCTCGGTATTATAATCGGTATTTTTTTATGTATTTTTAATTATAATTTTATAATATGTAATGTTATAGTCAGTATTTTTACGACAGTTCCAAGGTTGTAAATCGCTATATGGTTATTATTTATACTTATGTTTAGATGTATGTTATGTTCCCCTTTCTCCGTGAGCAGTTGGTATAATGTTATGTTCCCCTTTCTCCGAGTGTAGTTGGTATAATGTTATGTTCCCCTTTCTCCGAGTGCAGTTGGTATAATGTTATGTTCCCCTTTCTCCGAGTGTAGTTGGTATAATGTTATGTTCCCCTTTCTCCGAGTGCAGTTGGTATAATGTTATGTTCCCCTTTCTCCGAGTACAGTTGGTATAATGTTATGTTCCCCTTTCTCCGAGTGCAGTTGGTATAATGTTATGTTCCCCTTTCTCCGAGTGTAGTTGGTATAATGTTATGTTCCCCTTTCTCCGTGAGCAGTTGGTATAATGTTATGTTCCCCTTTCTCCGAGTGTAGTTGGTATAATGTTATGATCCCCTTTCTTCGAGTGCAGTTGGTATAATGTTATGTTCCCCTTTCTCCGTGAGCAGTTGGTATAATGTTATGTTCCCCTTTCTCCGAGTGCAGTTGGTATAATGTTATGTTCCCCTTTCTCCGAGTGCAGTTGGTATAATGTTATGTTCCCCTTTCTCCGAGTGCAGTTGGTATAATGTTGTGTTCCCCTTTCTCCGAGTGTAGTTGGTATAATGTTATGTTCCCCTTTCTCCGAGTGCAGTTGGTATAATGTTATGTTCCCCTTTCTCCGAGTGCAGTTGGTATAATGTTATGTTCCCCTTTCTCCGAGTGTAGTTGGTATAATGTTATGTTCCCCTTTCTCCGTGAGCAGTTGGTATAATGTTATGTTCCCCTTTCTCCGAGTGCAGTTGGTATAATGTTATGTTCCCCTTTCTCCGAGTGTAGTTGGTATAATGTTATGTTCCCCTTTCTCCGAGTGCAGTTGGTATAATGTTATGTTCCCCTTTCTCCGAGTGTAGTTGGTATAATGTTATGTTCCCCTTTCTCCGTGAGCAGTTGGTATAATGTTATGTTCCCCTTTCTCCGAGTGCAGTTGGTATAATGTTATGTTCCCCTTTCTCCGTGTGCAGTTGGTATAATGTTCATGTTCTTTTCTCCCCGTCCCCTTTCGATTACTGACTTGTTGACTTGTTGCGTGATGTTTCCATCCATTTACAATTTATATAGTTTTCCTCTTGTTGTCCCCTTAAACTATCCTTAGTAATTCTTTATGGTCGGCCAGACCATTCCCATTCACCAATATTCCCATTCATGTTTAACCTTGCACCCTCTTCAGTGCCTAATGTTTTGTAGACTGTATATTCCCGGGGATATGTGAGGTGAGGCATTGTCGTGAGAATGTAGCGTTCCCTGTAACAATTTAATATCTCTTTTATTAATGTAAAACAGGACATACAGTTTTATCGTACATAGATGTCGTAACAGGGTGGGCCAATATCTTTGATATGATAAATGTGTGTGCTTATCATTAATCTGTGTCGTTTATGTTAAACTTTCTCATCATTTGATGTTTGAAATCAGGTACAACCATTGAAATGAACAAATATGTAAGGTTATAGTGTTTGGTGTTTTAAAAAAGCAATGTTCATCATGTTTGTTGGCATGTTTTTGACCACCATAGCAATTCCTTGCATTAAAGCAGTCCATAATCATGTGTGATCTCAATATTATTCTTAATTTATCTAACATGTTTGTAGTATTTCTACATGAGTAAACGTTTCAAATATCAGTAACTAGTTATCTAAATATTGTAACCTTTTCTAATAATCTTATAAAACATAATATCTTTACAGAACCTGGATCATGTATTGAACAGATTTGCCTCTGGAATAACTGCCGAGGACACGTCCAGTGCCATACGTAGAGTATGTCAACAATATATGAATTCAAACATTTGTCAGTCATAAACTTTTTATGTATTGGCCGCACTACATTTTTACAAAAAATATTAATTAGTTTGTGCAAAAATATTTTAACTTAGGGATGTATTTAATCAGTCGTGTTCGCGAATCACCCTTTGAACTGACAGAGGAAAGTCTCGATATAGCATATACAAGCTGGTATTTTTTCATCTTCCCTTGTTCATGTTATATGATTTGACTATTACCTTTTATTCATATTTTTCTAGTAATGTTTCCATTTATAACAGAAATATAATGTTATTATTACGTTAGACTGTGTTTATCCCTTTCTGTCCGTGTTACCGGTTTGTCATAGTTGTGTTGGTGGATGAGAGTATGTATAACGTAGTTCCATGTAATTGTTTTCTTACCATTACTATGATTTCAGGGAAATATTGAATATTACTCCGATGAAGTTGAGATTAATTCACAATTCCGAATTTTTACGAAGAATTGTTCTATAGTGTTTGCTGGCCACAATACGGTGTCTGCTCAGTTGCGTTTCAACTCCAAACGAGGTACGTTCTGCGATATGTTCCCATAGCAACAATTTCAGTTTATTTTGTATTTTTGAAGTGAGTGGGTTTTTCATGATTAATTAAAAAGTCTGGTGGTGCATCCAAATTTCATATTTCACATCGAAAAACATAAAATTGTGCAATCATAAAGTATTTTATTTCTCCTATTCACATTTTAATGTAAAATTGTAAAATAATGAGCTGTAAAATCGTGAAATTCCTGAGAAAAACGAAATGTCAGCTTCTCACCATCTGGTAGCGTTAAGCCGGAAGTGAATTTAATACATTACGATGTACTCATACATTAAACCACCACAATACTAAGACCAGTTTGCAACGGTCCCAATGGTGGTGTTATTATTGAGGTTGAATAAAGAGCAAAACAGTGAACATGGGGTAGCAAATTGTGTTTGTGATTTTAAGTTAGTTATTATTGAGGTGGTATTTAAGTGAGTTAAAGACAATTTCAGACTACTAAGACAATGTATGTATATATGTTGGAAATCATAGACCATGTAGCGATTAAGTTTGAGGTTAGCTAGCTGTTAAATCGATTTAAACTCCCTGTATTTTTACTGACGAACTGTAATTTGCTGTATGGTTATTATTTATTTTTGTGTTTTGGATGTGTGTTATATTTCCCTTTCCCCTGTGTAATTCTTTCACGTTTTATAGTGTTCCGGTTATGTTCTGCCCAATTTCGGCCTAATGTTGCTAGCTATATTGCTTTTCCTGTGATATTTTCCATCCTTTAATCCCCTCTTCATTGTTTGTCCTCTTTGATTTCCACTAGTTATTCCTAATGGTCTGCCGGGCCGTTCCTTGCGCATACACTCAGCAAAATTTCTAATTGGTCACTTGGATTTTATTGATATTATTTAACAGTATATGAAAATTCAACAATGCAAACACCATCAAATAAATACTTTCTTCGTACAACTGTTCAAAATACATTAATCCATATTGATTCTCACGTGAATTTTACGACAGAACAACACTAATAACCCTAAAATTAAAAGTCATTAAACGGATATATATGGTATGGTCTCTTCAATAAATTAGAAATTTTGCTGAGTGTATGTTTCCTAACGTAACTATCCTTTAACCTCCTCAAGTGCTTAATATTTTATGGATTGTTGTTTTACCGGAGTCTGTGTGTAGATGCACTGTATGTGGCGTTCCCTGTAGCAATTTATTCTGTCTCCCTACAGACTACACGATACTCGGTGGGGACGAGGAGCTACCACTTGGAGAAGAATTCCAAAGCCTCGTCAGATGTTTTATTACTCAGTCCGAGAAAAAGATCCTCAAAAAGTATGAATGGACAGCAAAACTTATAGAACAACTCTAGTAAGTATGATTAGAGCTGCAATAATCTGCATGAAATAGAGTTGTATTGTTATTGATTAATATAAATTGGGAGTCTGTTCCTATTTAAGAATTAACTTGGTGTGCTTAACAACTCGTTTTTATTGTGTCCAAATGTTTCGATAATTTATACTAGATTTTATGTAAAAGTGATTCATTCTTTCCTAAATCTTCGTGGTCAGTTATCTATGCTCGACTGGTTTATGTAACATACGTCTGTCTAGTTGTTTGACATGTAGTACATGTATTTTGTTGTTTGAACGATGTCCACAAACTTGTGACAAGAGAGACACGTGATGTTGTGATGATATAATGCATGTTTAAACCGTTTTGATTATGTGTTTTGGACCTAACACCACTATGTGGGTTATTTGTTTCGTTTTGTACGTATTCAAAATTTAATAGCATAGACATGGCTCAGCTCAGCTGAAATTATCGCGAAAGTATAAATTAATTGTTGAATCTGAAGCCTTTTAAATGTGCCCAATTAGATGATGGTTTTAGTGAACACGACAAGTAAACACGAATGGCTATTTTACAGCATATCCTTGGAACGGAAACGATTAACAGAACATGCCAGACTGGAAATGGACGAACTGAACATCAAATGTTTGCAGATTCTACGTGCTATGATACATAACGAAGAACGTAAACTTCCAGAGGATTGGGCTACAAGAACTACCGAACCAAAAATCGCTAAGTGCGTTATACAATGTATTTGTCATAGTAAAGATTTCATGTAAAGTCAATGGCTTATACAAAATTCCAGTGCATATTATAATTTCTAGCAAGTTTTTATGCAGAATAATGATGTTTGAATAACATTGTTATGAGGGATGTTAATATTGTACAAGAGATGTTCATATTGTACAAGGGATGATCACATTTTACAAGGGATGCTCACATTGTACAAGGTATGTTCACATTATACAAAGGATGGTCACATTGTACAAGGGATTTTCACATTGTACAAAGTATGGTCACATTGTACAAGGGATGGTCACATTGTACAAGGGATTTTCACATTATACAAAGGATGTTCATATTGTACAAGGGATGGTCACATTGTACAAGCAATGGTCACATTGTACAAGGGATGGTCACATTGTACAAGGGATGGTCACATTGTACAAGGTATGTTCATATTGTACAAAGGATGGTCACATTGTACAAAGGATGGTCACATTGTACAAGGGATGGTCACATTGTACAAGGGATGGTAACATTGTACAAGGGATGGTCACATTGTACAAGAGATGGTCACATTGTACAAGGGATCGTCACATCGTACAAAGGATGGTCATATTGTACAAGGGATGTTCATATTGTACAAGGGATGGTCACATTGTACAAGGGATGGTCACATTGTACAAGGGATGGTCACATTGTACAAGGGATGGTCACATTGTACAAGGGATGGTCACATTGTACAAGGTATGTTCATATTGTACAAAGGATGGTCACATTGTACAACGGATGGTCACATTGTACAAGGGATGGTCACATTGTACAAGGGATGGTCACATTGTACAAGGGATGGTCACATTGTACAAGAGATGGTCACATTGTACAAGGAAGTTCAATTGTACAAGGGATGGTCACATTGTACAAGAGATGGTCACATTGTACAAGGGATCGTCACATTGTACAAGGGATGGTCACATTGTACAAGGTATGTTCATATTGTACAAAGGATGGTCACATTGTACAAGGGATGGTCACATTTTACAAGAGATGGTCACATTGTACAAGGGATCGTCACATCATACAAAGGATGGTCATATTGTACAAGGGATGTTCATATTGTACAAGGGATGGTCACATTGTACAAGGGATGGTCAAATTGTATAAGGGATGGTCACATTGTACAAGGGATGGTCACATTGTACAAGGGATCGTCACATTGTACAAGGTATGTTCACATTGTACAAGGTATGTTCATATTGTACAAAGGATGGTCACATTGTACAAGGTATGTTCACATTGTACAAGGGATATTCATATTGTACAAGGTATGTTCATATTGTACAAACAATGGTCACATTGTACAAGGTATGTTCATATTGTGCAAGGGATCGTCACATTGTACAAGGTATGTTCACATTGTACAAGCAATGGTCACATTGTACAAGGTATGTTCATATTGTACAAGGGATGGTCACATTGTACAAAGGATGGTCACATTGTACGAGGAAGTTCATATTGTACAAGGGATGGTCACATTGTACAAGATATGTTCATATTGTACAAGAGATGGTCACATTGTTCAAGAGATGGTCACATTGTACAAAGGATGGTCACATTGTACAAGAGATGGTCACATTGTACAAGGGAGTTCATATTGTACAAGGGATGGTCACATTGTACAAGATATGTTCATATTGTACAAGGGATGGTCACATTGTACAAGAGATGGTCACATTGTACAAGGGATGCTCACATTGTACAAGATATGTTCATATTGTACAAGGGATGTTCACATTGTACAAGAGATGGTCATATTGTACAAGGGATGGTCACATTGTACAAAGGATGGTCACATTGTACAAGTGATGCTCAAATTGTACAAGATATGGTCACATTGTACAAGGGATGCTCACATTGTACAAGATATGTTCACATTGTACAAAGGATGGTCACATTGTACAAAGGACGGTCACCTTGTACAAGGAAGTTCATATTGAACAAGGGATGGTCACATTGTACAAGATATGTTCACATTGTACAAAGGATGGTCACATTGTACAAAGGACGGTCACTTTGTACAAGGAAGTTCATATTGTACAAGGGATGGTCACATTGTACAAGGGATATTCATATTGTACAAGGGATGGTCACATTGTTCAAGGGATATTCATATTGTACAAGGGATGGTCACATTGTACAAGAGATGGTCTCATTGTACAAGGGATGCTCACATTGTACAATATATGTTCATATTGTACAAGGGATGGTCACATTGTACAAGAGATGGTCACATTGTACAAGGGATGGTCACATTGTACAAGGGATGGTCACATTGTACAAGGGATGGTCACATTGTACAAGGGATATTCAAATTGTACAAGAGATGGTCACATTGTACAAGAGATGGTCACATTGTACAAGAGATGGTCACATTGTACAAGAGATGGTCAGATTGTACAAGGGATGATCACATTATACAAGAGATGGTCAGATTGTACAAGGGATGGTCACATTGTACAAGAGATGGTCACATTGTACAAGGGATGCTCACATTGTACAAGATATGTTCATATTGTACAAGGGATGTTCACATTGTACAAGAGATGGTCACATTGTACAAGGGATATTCATATTGTACAAGGGAGTTCATATTGTACAAGGGATGGTCACATTGTACAAGATATGTTCATATTGTACAAAGGATGGTCACATTGTTCAAGGGATGGTCACATTGTACAAGGGATATTCAAATTGTACAAGAGATGGTCACATTGTACAAGGGATGGTCACATTGTACAAGAGATGGTCAGATTGTACAAGAGATGGTCACATTGTACAAGGGATATTCATATTGTACAAGAGATGGTCAGATTGTACAAGAGATGGTCACATTGTACAAGAGATGGTCAGATTGTACAAGAGATGGTCACATTGTACAAGGGATGGTCACATTGTACAAGAGATGGTCAGATTGTACAAGAGATGGTCACATTGTACAAGGGATATTCATATTGTACAAGAGATGGTCAGATTGTACAAGAGATGGTCACATTGTACAAGGGATATTCATATTGTACAAGGGATGTTCACATTGTACAAGAGATGGTCACATTGTACAAGGGATATTCATATTGTACAAGGGAGTTCATATTGTACAAGGGACGGTCACATTGTACAAGATATGTTCATATTGTACAAGGGATGGTCACATTGTACAAGAGATGGTCACATTGTACAAGGGATGCTCACATTGTACAGGGGATGTGCATATTGTACAAGGGATGTTCACATTGTACAAGAGATGGTCATATTGTACAAGGGATGGTCACATTGTACAAAGGATGGTCACATTGTACAAGGGATGCTCACATTATACAAGATATGGTCACATTGTACAAGGGATGCTCACATTGTACAAGATATGTTCACATTGTACAAAGGATGGTCACATTGTACAAAGGACGGTCACCTTGTACAAGGAAGTTCATATTGTACAAGGGATGGTCACATTGTACATGGGATGGTCACATTGTACAAGGGATGGTCACATTGTTCAAGGGATATTCATATTGTACAAGGGATGGTCACATTGTACAAGAGATGGTCTCATTGTACAATATATGTTCATATTGTACAAGTGATGGTCACATTGTACAAGAGATGGTCACATTGTACAAGAGATGGTCACATTGTACAAGGGATGGTCACATTGTACAAGGGATGGTCACATTGTACAAGGGATGGTCACATTGTACAAGGGATATTCAAATTGTACAAGAGATGGTCACATTGTACAAGAGATGGTCACATTGTACAAGAGATGGTCACATTGTACAAGAGATGGTCAGATTGTACAAGGGATGGTCACATTATACAAGAGATGGTCAGATTGTACAAGAGATGGTCACATTGTACAAGGGATATTCATATTGTACAAGGTATGTTCATATTGTACAAGGGATGGTCACATTGTACAAGATATGTTCATATTGTACAAGGGATGGTCACATTGTACAAGAGATGGTCACATTGTACAAGGGATGCTCACATTGTACAAGATATGTTCATATTGTACAAGGGATGTTCACATTGTACAAGAGATGGTCACATTGTACAAGGGATATTCATATTGTACAAGGGAGTTCATATTGTACAAGGGATGGTCACATTGTACAAGATATGTTCATATTGTACAAAGGATGGTCACATGGTACAAGGGATGCTCACATTGTACAAGATATGGTCACATTGTACAAGGGATGCTCACATTGTACAAGATATGTTCACATTGTACAAAGGATGGTCACATTGTACAAAGGACGGTCACCTTGTACAAGGAAGTTCATATTGTACAAGGGATGGTCACATTGTACAAGATATGTTCACATTGTACAAAAGATGGTCACATTTTACAAAGGATGGTCACATTGTACAAGGAAGTTCATATTGTACAAGGGATGGTCACATTGTACAAGGGATATTCATATTGTACAAGGGATGGTCACATTGTTCAAGGGATATTCATATTGTACAAGGGATGGTCACATTGTACAAGAGATGGTCTCATTGTACAAGGGATGCTCACATTGTACAATATATGTTCATATTGTACAAGGGATGGTCACATTGTACAAGAGATGGTCACATTGTACAAGGGATGGTCACATTGTTCAAGGGATGGTCACATTGTACAAGGGATATTCAAATTGTACAAGAGATGGTCACATTGTACAAGGGATGGTCACATTGTACAAGAGATGGTCAGATTGTACAAGAGATGGTCACATTGTACAAGGGATATTCATATTGTACAAGAGATGGTCACATTGTACAAGGGATGGTCACATTGTACAAGAGATGGTCAGATTGTACAAGAGATGGTCACATTGTACAAGGGATATTCATATTGTACAAGAGATGGTCAGATTGTACAAGAGATGGTCACATTGTACAAGAGATGGTCAGATTGTACAAGTGATGGTCACATTGTACAAGGGATGGTCACATTGTACAAGAGATGGTCAGATTGTACAAGAGATGGTCACATTGTACAAGGGATATTCATATTGTACAAGAGATGGTCAGATTGTACAAGAGATGGTCACATTGTACAAGGGATATTCATATTGTACAAGAGATGGTCAGATTTTACAAGAGATGGTCACATTGTACAAGAGATGGTCAGATTGTACAAGGGATGGTCACATTGTACAAGAGATGGTCACATTGTACAAGGGATGTTCACATTGTACAAGAGATGGTCACATTGTACAAGGGATATTCATATTGTACAAGGGAGTTCATATTGTACAAGGGATGGTCACATTGTACAAGATATGTTCATATTGTACAAGGGATGGTCACATTGTACAAGAGATGGTCACATTGTACAAGGGATGCTCACATTGTACAAGGGATGTTCATATTGTACAAGGGATGTTCACATTGTACAAGAGATGGTCATATTGTACAAGGGATGGTCACATTGTACAAAGGATGGTCACATTGTACAAGGGATGCTCACATTGTACAAGATATGGTCACATTGTACAAGGGATGCTCACATTGTACAAGATATGTTCACATTGTACAAAGGATGGTCACATTGTACAAAGGACGGTCACCTTGTACAAGGAAGTTCATATTGTACAAGGGATGGTCACATTGTACAAGGGATATTCATATTGTACAAGGGATGGTCACATTGTTCAAGGGATATTCATATTGTACAAGGGATGGTCACATTGTACAAGAGATGGTCTCATTGTACAAGGGATGCTCACATTGTACAATATATGTTCATATTGTACAAGGGATGGTCACATTGTACAAGAGATGGTCACATTGTACAAGGGATGGTCACATTGTACAAGGGATGGTCACATTGTACAAGGGATGGTCACATTGTACAAGGGATATTCAAATTGTACAAGAGATGGTCACATTGTACAAGAGATGGTCACATTGTACAAGAGATGGTCACATTGTGCAAGAGATGGTCAGATTGTACAAGGGATGGTCACATTATACAAGAGATGGTCAGATTGTACAAGAGATGGTCACATTGTACAAGGGATATTCATATTGTACAAGGTATGTTCATATTGTACAAGGGATGGTCACATTGTACAAGATATGTTCATATTGTACAAGGGATGGTCACATTGTACAAGAGATGCTCACATTGTAAAAGATATGTTCACATTGTACAAAGGATGGTCACATTGTACAAAGGACGGTCACCTTGTACAAGGAAGTTCATATTGTACAAGGGATGGTCACATTGTACAAGATATGTTCACATTGTACAAAAGATGGTCACATTTTACAAAGGATGGTCACATTGTACAAGGAAGTTCATATTGTACAAGGGATGGTCACATTGTACAAGGGATATTCATATTGTACAAGGGATGGTCACATTGTTCAAGGGATATTCATATTGTACAAGGGATGGTCACATTGTACAAGAGATGGTCGCATTGTACAAGGGATGCTCACATTGTACAAGGGATGGTCACATTGTACAAGGGATATTCAAATTGTACAAGAGATGGTCACATTGTACAAGGGATGGTCACATTGTACAAGAGATGGTCAGATTGTACAAGAGATGGTCACATTGTACAAGGGATATTCACATTGTACAAGAGATGGTCACATTGTACAAGGGATGGTCACATTGTACATGAGATGGTCAGATTGTACAAGAGATGGTCACATTGTACAAGGGATATTCATATTGTACAAGAGATGGTCAGATTGTACAAGAGATGGTCACATTGTACAAGAGATGGTCAGATTGTACAAGAGATGGTCACATTGTACAAGGGATGGTCACATTGTACAAGAGATGGTCAGATTGTACAAGAGATGGTCACATTGTACAAGGGATATTCATATTGTACAAGAGATGGTCAGATTGTACAAGAGATGGTCACATTGTACAAGGGATATTTATATTGTACAAGAGATGGTCAGATTTTACAAGAGATGGTCACATTGTACACGAGATGGTCAGATTGTACAAGGGATGGTCACATTGTACAAGAGATGGTCACATTGTACAAGGGATGCTCACATTGTACAAGATATGTTCATATTGTACAAGGGATGTTCACATTGTACAAGAGATGGTCACATTGTACAAGGGATATTCATATTGTACAAGGGAGTTCATATTGTACAAGGGATGGTCACATTGTACAAGATATGTTCATATTGTACAAGGGATGGTCACATTGTACAAGAGATGGTCACATTGTACAAGGGATGCTCACATTGTACAAGGGATGTTCATATTGTACAAGGGATGTTCACATTGTACAAGAGATGGTCATATTGTACAAGGGATGGTCACATTGTACAAAGGATGGTCACATTGTACAAGGGATGCTCACATTGTACAAGATATGGTCACATTGTACAAGGGATGCTCACATTGTACAAGATATGTTCACATTGTACAAAGGATGGTCACATTGTACAAAGGACGGTCACCTTGTACAAGGAAGTTCATATTGTACAAGGGATGGTCACATTGTACAAGATATGTTCACATTGTACAAAGGATGGTCACATTTTACAAAGGATGGTCACATTGTACAAGGAAGTTCATATTGTACAAGGGATGGTCACATTGTACAAGGGATATTCATATTGTACAAGGGATGGTCACATTGTTCAAGGGATATTCATATTGTACAAGGGATGGTCACATTGTACAAGAGATGGTCTCATTGTACAAGGGATGCTCACATTGTACAATATATGTTCATATTGTACAAGGGATGGTCACATTGTACAAGAGATGGTCACATTGTACAAGGGATGGTCACATTGTACAAGGGATGGTCACATTGTACAAGGGATATTCAAATTGTACAAGAGATTGTCACATTGTACAAGGGATGGTCACATTGTACAAGAGATGGTCAGATTGTACAAGAGATGGTCACATTGTACAAGGGATATTCATATTGTACAAGAGATGGTCAGATTGTACAAGAGATGGTCACATTGTACAAGAGATGGTCACATTGTACAAGAGATGGTCACATTGTACAAGGGATGGTCACATTGTACAAGAGATGGTCAGATTGTACAAGAGATGGTCACATTGTACAAGGGATATTCATATTGTACAAGAGATGGTCAGATTGTACAAGGGATATTCATATTGTACAAGAGATTGTCACCTTGTACAAGGGATATTCATATTGTACAAGAGATGGTCAGATTGTACAAGAGATTGTCACCTTGTACAAGGGATATTCATATTGTACAAGAGATGGTCAGATTGTACAAGAGATGGTCACATTGTACAAGAGATGGTCAGATTGTACAAGAGATTGTCACATTGTACAAGGAATGGTCGCATTGTACAAGGGATATTCATATTGTACAAGAGATGGTCAGATTGTACAAGCGATGGTCACATTGTACAAGGGATGCTCACATTGTACAAGATATGTTCATATTGTACAAGGGATTGTCACATTGTACAAGAGATGGTCACATTGTACAAGGGATATTCATATTGTACAAGAGATGGTCAGATTGTACAAGGGATATTCATATTGTACAAGAGATGGTCAGATTGTACAAGGGATGGTCATATTGTTCAAGAGATGGTCACTTTGTACAAGGGATGTTCACACTGTACAAGGGACGTTCAAATTGTGCAAGGGACGTTCACATTGTACAAGGGATGGTCACATAGTACAAGAGATGGTCAAATTGTACAAGGGATGTTCATGAAGTTCAACTTATCTTTTCTTCGGTTAATTTGCTGTTGAAACATGCATAAAATATATAGAAAATTGATCTATGATTGAATGATTTTGAAAAGATTATGTCGCATCCAATATAAATGATAAACCAGCATTGAACAGTCACCCGTAGACTTGTGCTTGCATTTCTTAATCTATTTTCATTTAACTGCCACAGATTTTTAATTAAATATTTTATAATTTTATATATATAGTATAATTTTTCGAGTGTTAAACAGTCGGTTGTGTTACTTTAGTACATAGATAATGTATTCTCGGATAATTTATTATACAATATTCTGTTATTAAAGCATTGTAAACACAGTCAAATTCTGACTCTAGAAATGTTTGAATCACTCATTTCAGAGGACTGAAGGGAATCAATGAGATACAGAATTTATATGATTCACAGAAATCTATGATGAAAATTTTACCACATTTGGCAACAAGGAATGAAGACGTTGCTAAAGAAGTACTAGGGTTCCTGTGTGTTGAGTTGTTCAATGCCAACCATGTAGTACAGGTTTGATGTTTGAATATATCAGCATAATTAGCCTCAAATTGTTTATTGAGATTGATCATCAAATACAGTGCTACAGTGGCACTCTATTGAACAACAACATCTCATAGTCAACATGATCTATTTGTCTGTTGTAAAACATAACTACATACAGCAAAAGGAATATGCATCTTCCAAAGGGTGTTACTATAGGATGTTGCACAGTGTCTTGCAATATTGCTCTGAATGTTTGAATGTAACTTTAACACAGATTCTACTTGTATTGTCCGTCTGATACTATACAAATACTCACACCTGCAAGAGTGTCGAGGAATCAGTATGCATGCTGTTGTTATCTGTTCTTTCAAAGCAATAATAACCACCAACTAAAACAACAAGCAAGTATGCTTTTAAGATCGGCATACTTAATTTAGTTTGTATTTAAATCTTCAGACTCGATAAACCATGGTATATAAGGACTCTATCAGATGATAGATTTCTCAGATTTAGCCCTCAAAAATAAAATTAAATTGTAGCAAGATATCCTGTCAACGTTATTGCTTTTCGAATATCTGGCTCATCTGAACATAAAATGTTTGAATTGGCTTCATTTTGTATTGTTGTTACATTGGCTAAAACATACATAATACGAACCATTGCAATAACTGATTGAAAAAATATTTTTTACCATATTACTAACAGATAAAACCTGTAAAATAGCCTGATTGTTAAGAAAACTGGGGGGGGGGGTAATTTTATGATGTACAAACATCTTTCTTCAACAAATACGTATCAATACATTATGAGTTCATTCTTTGTTAATGCATATTGATTGATGTTTAAACTATAGGAAATCTAGTTTTCATGTTTGTTTAGGTAAAAATGAGCATATTATTACTTTAAAAAACAATTTGTCTTTGTGATGTTTTATTGCCAGTGGTTGTTATTACGTTGTTTTTTATCTGTGTGTAACGATTCTAGTGGTTGTTTATTTAGTACTTATATCTTCTGTGTTCACAGCAATCTATGTTGGATTATTTTTTATCAACACGAGAAGAAGTATTTTTCATGGCCGTTCGAGACAGAATGGCACTATCAACAAATACTATAAAAGAGAAGTAAGTCAGTATTAAGTATTCATGACCGTGATATATAAATTGATGTACTTATTGTATTAATGGTTGAACCAAACACAAGTTTCTGCAACATACATTGTACTATGCTGAATATAAATGGAAACTGGTTTTAACACAAAAGATAAGAGGAGACATAGAACTGGGATATGCTTTAAAATTATTGTTGGTAGCAGACTTCGTTGAATGTGGAATCGAATTGTGTACGTCTTTTACGTATGTTTAACTTATTATTATATTATTACTATATACTTTCTTGTTTGTTACAGTTTAGAATACGAAAATTTCGCTTCAATATACAATCAGTTTTCGTTTTTATTTTCAGACGTTCCCTACAGGCTCAAATGGACGCCCAGAAAAAGAAGGACACTACAAAAAGTGTCTCCAAACGATCCCAAAACACATCTGTTGTGTCTGCCCATGCAATAAAAGTGAGCACGGAGTGGTTGTGATTCGGACATTTTCGACTTTTGATACCTCATTTGATTAGAATCATAATTGTTACAGCTTATGCAATCAAAATCGAAGATGTAGTTTCTGGTGGCTTTTTAGAAACTGTGTAAAACAGTGTTGATATGTTAGCTTTCTTGACCAGTATAATTCCTATTTGTATGACTATTTGTTGGGATAATCAGAAGGCATCTCACGAGACAATCTAACTTACGAGTATCTTTCTTTCCTTCAGCAAATTCAAGCTTATGAGGACGCCTTACGCCAACAGCGACTGAGTGGATGGGTAAGTCCATTATTTATGCTTTTAATTGATATTTAAATTACGACTGTTATATTATGATTGGAAATAACAGGCGTTTAAAAAGACATGTACATTTCATTATATCTATTTTACTGAATTATCTTATAACAACTGATCCGTGTTGTTTATCTCACATGAGGACACCAAACTTAATACTGTGGAATTTAGGTTTTAATGAATAAAGAATCGAAGATAGATATTCTGAAATTTTTCGTTTAAAACTGAAATGAATCCTAACTTATCGGTGCAACAATGTAAAAACCAAATGTTCTGTAATTTCAGAAACCCAAGAAGACGGGACAGAAGTCAGCAAAACAGAAGAAAAAGGCAAAGAAAAAGAAGACGCAGAAGTCCAAAGCATCAAAGAAAAGCAAGGTCTCTAACAAAGTTGCAAATGGTTGCACAAAAGAGGACTTAGCTTTGATGGATAATGCAGGATTTGAGGATACAGAAATGGCTGAAATAAAAATTGAAATGCCAGAAATTGGGCTGGAAGACGATGAGGAGGTGGTTTTTACACAAGCATGAAAAATGATTGTCCTCTTTGCACATGGTTCTGTGCGTTGATCACCTCTAACTTCTAAATACTCACACCTTCTGGATATTCTGTAATCACAGCTTATTGTAATCGCTTCTGGGTGTGTCTGGCTTTTATACTAAGCAGAGACATTATCTTTGTCTGCGTCTATGTCTGCAATACATTCCTTCTATTATCTTCTATCACTTTCAACTCTGAACACGCAACAACTATGTAGATATAGTAAATTTCTTATCTCTGGAATATATATATAATCCTGACTCTGTTCCATCGAGTTACATGTCTCTCTATGTATTGTATTATTTTCTTATATAATTTTTAATAGATGCGTTTTATAAGTTGAACTTTTTCTTTTAGTGTAATGCTATTTTTATATTTTGTTAATACGATATATGCATTTCATAAAAATAATACGAACAATAATGCGATCGAATTAAACACTGAATAAATAATTTGATATGAATAATTGATTTATTATGAAAGTGAAATATATCGAAATATTTAAAAAAGTACTTATCCTATTAATCAAACTTGTTAAATGACAAACAATAGAGTAATCAATTAAATGTAGACTACATTACCAGATCATGATAATTTGGTCCTGAATGGGTTACTATTATCATATGTTATGTTGCTGTTGTTAAATTGATATTTTGTCACTCTGTATTAAAAGATTATAAATTCACTGACTCATCAATATAATTGCAGCCAGCAGAAGAACAACAGGACGATGATGATGGAGACAACAACCAGGAACTAAGAAATGATGGTTATATTGAACTTGTCTTAAAAGTGATGGCACGTATGTGTGACGGGCAAAATCACACACTTCAGGTAATCTTTCCTATTTGAACTTGTATCTCCTCCAAATATTTGCCTCTCTTTCCGTATACAGCATAAACATCTCACGAACTATTGTGTACTTTATATAAACCTGTTATTCAACCTGAATTGTAACTAGCTCCTATATATATCTCTGTAATAGTTAGATTACTATGTGTATTAAATATATTGTACCAAAGCATGTTTCAGGCATGAGAATTCTATGCTGATTTGCGAGATGGAATTCTGCGGATTTCGGTGTTCGTCTGGGGTGTTTCGTCCGGCATGTGATCCCCACCTGAAACCACCAGGGGGCATTAAGCAACCCTACGGAGTCCCTCTGTAAAAATCATCTGATTTTAAATCAACCATTCTCATGCCTGATGTTTGTAAGTTGTCAATACAACTAACAGTATGAATGTTACAAGCGAGCAAATGCAAATACACTCGTCGAAATATGTTTCGAGACACAAAGTTAATGCTTATCGATTCTTTGCTTAACATTTCCATATATGTTTTTGCACCTTGGTCTCATTGCAATAGGGGTAAATGTCTGCAATATTCATGTACATCAGTTATACTTTTTGATGCAGGGACTTGCAATGTTATTTACGTGATCCATGAATTATTTGTAACTTTAAAAGATTACCTTAACGAAAGTGTACTTCGCATGATTTTAACATATGTGTGTGTAACAATTTAATAATTTGATCATTGAAGCTGTCCACAGCAGTTAGTAGGCTACCAAAGACTAACCTCAAAGATGTGTATGTTCCTCCGATTCATTTAAATTATTGGTCACCAAATAGTAATCGACCTATTAGTAAGCATATATAAAAAAAAATTTTTTTTAAATACTTCTAACATTATGACAAGGATCAAAATATCAGATTTGTTGCTGTACTTAGACTTCGGCATAGAATATACTTCCTGAAAGACAAAGTGCCGTATTTATTGTACAACATAACTATTGTAACATGTTTGGTATGCAAAAGCTTAGTGTAGCCAATCACCCACTATTCACTTGCCGTCTGCTTATAGTTCTTGTACATTTTAGATGACAGCCAGAAACGTTCCAGAAGTTTGCCGTCTCCAAGACAACCATGGGGCAACTCACCAGTCTCATAAATGTTAACCATGTACCTTCATACTTAACTCTGGCTCTATCCTACCCATATTTAATCATCTTTCATACATTATAAATGTTACATGTAAACCGGTAACCAAATTATGCATACTATTGTTAAGGCTTAAGCCATACCAAATTGGATCTCTGATTAGAGTTATGAGTGTTGAAGATGAGTTTTTTTTCTGAGCACAAAACGAAGCGTTTAATAAATAAAATGAATCACACAGAAGAACAAAAAGTCTTTGCTTGAATGTTTCTTTGCTTTAAACAGGTTATTAAAAGAATGAAAATATAGTTCGTTTCTACATTGTATTTACTTGAGATGTGTTGTAAACAAACTGTGTGGGCTGGCCAGCCAATGAAAACATGTATTGGAAAATATTGACCAATAGGCATTGTGTACAAAATAAAAGTATGTTCAACCAAGTTTTAATCTACAATACAAATATTCATTTAATCAGGTAATATTTTATTTAAATTTTAAATCTCATCTCCACTAGGCGTGTAAAATCATAAATTAGAAAATGTCACAGAAAGGCTATGTTGAAAGGCTGAAAAACTGTAACATAAATCTATTCAACTAATTAGTCAATTTGTAAATTAATTAATTTACATTTTAAGTTCTGTTTTTAAGCCAATTGTTCGTGTCATAGAATAATTTCGTTGATACAAAGATAAAGTTTGTTGTTTCACCCAATTAAAGTTGGTTTTGATCGGTTGGGAAAAAATGATATAGAAGATAAACATAGATCCAGTTTTGTATGGTTTTGTATTTAATCAATATTAACAAATATCCATCATTTCCTTATGTGTTGTGTCTCTGTCGATATATGTGTTGTCTTTATATACTTCACACAAGTAAACTACTAAAAAGTGTATAATAATTTAATGACAGACCGTTTTAATTCTATTTTTCATAACATGAAGTGGATTTTAGGAATTACAAATGCAACTTATTTCGAGTAATCCATCATTTGTTTTATGATGAGACAAAATGCGATGTTTGCAGCAACTAACGTTAAACTGTTTATCAAATGAATTTACTTTAAAAACTTGAATCATTTACAAAGAATATCCCGAGTTATGTTAAACGTTTACTTCCCAAAGTTTTCCAACTAGGTCCCACACTTGTGTTTTGTGTTCATCATGGTTATATCAAGCATAATTTGGCAATAACAGACTCGCTTGGTGGGATGAAATAATTACCATAACAAAGTAGTTGTCGTCAGAGACAAACACAAATTTGTGTTTCATTGAGAGGTTTTCATATGTGACTGCTTCAATAATACATATTGAATTTAACCATAAGCTAGATCTTTCTATTGTCTTATTATGCTCGCTATACCACGTTCATCATTCATTTGCTAATCATTGGAAGGTTTCTGATTTTGTCAACAGGCTTATCTTCGAGAGCAACCAGACAATTTGAAGACATTTAACATCATTCTGGAGACAACACAGTTTGTAACTGTCCTCTATTCCAACATTAGCTACGAAAACATTGATCTTACAGTTCAACTGTTTGAGTGTATTAACGAATTTACAGCTGTAAGTATGTCTTTCATTACACAAGTATGACCTGTCTCTCCTCACAGGATTACCTCAGGGAGCAGCCAGATAATGTCAAGTCGTTCAACATTATCGGAGAAGTGACACAATTTCTAAATGTGATATATTCAAACATAAAAGATAAAAGTATTGACTTGGTGATCCAACTGTTCGATAGTATGAATGAATTTACTGCAGTAAGTGTTTTACTAACAATATGTATCACATTTACATATATTTTTCCGTTGTTTTGATTTTTTCATAAAATATACTTCTAATCGTGTGATAATCGCATGCTTTATTAGCCTTACACAAATGAATGAAGACCGATATGCATGAAAGGCTTATTTTATGAAACTACTCGTATAAGTGACATATTTGCAACTCCAATATATCTGTAAAGAGAATTGTTAATGACAATGCGGACATTTGATATAAATAGTGTTTGGGGATAGTTCAAATGTACGTGGTTAATAAAACTGAAGTCATTTGCTAAGATTGGTAATTGTTCGGTACGGATAAATGTACAAACATCTTAAGTCGTAAAAATTGAAAGATAACATTTATTCTAGAATATTTAAATCTAAGTCCATGTTTTAACCAATAAACACTTTCAGGGAAATCAAGAAAATCGTGTAGTAATTTATGACAACAAAATAATTGATTACATCAATTTTATCATGAGAGCTGGCGATTTCGAGGATTGTCCAACTGACAAGGTAAACAATTAACAACGAATGCATGTTCCAGTCAAGTATGGAAAGAATAAAATGAATGTCAGCTTTCTCCAAAAAGTGATCACGCAATAATTCAAAATTCAACAAGTGCCCGACATCTCTGTATGGGAAACATCCAGATAGTCCAAAACATCATGATTAAACAGAAATTACTTACTTTGTGAAATATTGTCCCTTAGTGTTTAGCATGTGAGTTTATGCATTTTAATCTCATGTATCGCTTCATCAGGTTTTGCTTGAAAAATATCTAAGACATAAATTTTCTTGCGAATAATTCTATGATAATATATGATATACATTTCATGATGTTCCAACTACTCTCTTCACCGGTTCGTAACAATCATTTGCCTATTCTGTCCAACAACTTTCAGGTTTTGTCGCTGAGAGAAAGTATTTCAAATCTGGTTTTGTCATTGGTAGAAGAAAACGGTCCTGGTAAAACACAAGTAGCTCTGGTAAGATATATGGTTGCTAGAGATACCAAACCTTAATAATATTACCATCAGTACTGTGATCATTAAACAAAGAAAACTGAAATTTAAATGTGCTTTATGTTTAATTATGGTATTTTAAAGCATACACTATTTATTTGCACAGTCCGGGAA
Organism: Mactromeris polynyma; assembly: GCA_032209605.1. Classification (NCBI taxonomy): domain Eukaryota; kingdom Metazoa; phylum Mollusca; class Bivalvia; order Venerida; family Mactridae; genus Mactromeris; species Mactromeris polynyma. The sequence continues at coordinate 3,190,308 of JASFXZ010000027.1, read as the reverse complement.
CTTCATGACTGGCATCAATACTTGTTTATACAAACGATTATTTTCCTATTTCAGGAAGTGAAAGATACTTTAGACAAGAAAGCAGTTGTTGCTTTGATGTGTGAATGTTTTGAAAATCACGGCATTGATAAGAAGAAGTTGGAGGAAATGAAATATATCCAGTTAGAGGGTGTACCACCGCCGTCAAAGAACAAAACATTTGCAGGAGCAAAAGATAAACTGATCCGTGGTTTAGGGGTAATTTACAAACCATGTTTAATATATCAACAACAATAAAATATTCCCTTATTTTGTCAGATCGACATTGATGGTAATCTTATGCCGGCATCTGATTTACTATAACAAATTAATCTAAAGCCAAAACTCAAGATGATCTTGCACATGTAGATATTTCTGTTGGCTTTTTATAGACAGTTCCAAGGCTGTAAGTCGTTGTGTGGTTATTATTTCTATTGATGTTTTAGATGTTTTTTAAGTTCTCTTTTCCCAAATTGCAGTTCTGTAACTGGAGACAATAACCATGCCCCCTTCGGCCTTTCTTGACTTGTTCCGTGATGTATTCCATCCATAATTTTTTCCCCAGTGTTGCCTCCTAAATTCTCTTCAGCCTGGAATCTGTGTGGGCATTGTCTTGAGTGTGTTGCGTTCCCTGTAATAACTTAATCTCTCTTGTACCAGTTTGTAAAAAGAAAGCATTGTTGCAATCTGTTTTTAACAAGTTTATCTCCACCCATCACTTATGATTGTGTCCTGTGGCTCTTTTGTCATCGTATTTTTAATGAATGTGAGCACTGCCGAGACAAAGCTGTAGAAGTGACGTTGGTTATGATGTCGCGTATTTCCCAATCATGTTTTGACGCCACAAACTAAGCGCTTTGTCGGAAGATGTTTTGGAGGCTTAATTGCGAATAAATGTAAAGGAACATAGAAATATTTATAAATAGACAAATTCATAATTTGTTTTTCCTTTTGAATACCTGAATCTTTTTTGAAGAATTATGCAAGGTCATCATTTTGAAGCTTACTTTTGCATCTTGTTCTTCATATTGGAATTGCTATAAAATGTGTGGCATTTCCTGCTTGATTTCTATATTTCTATTATCCAGTGCTGTTACACATATAATTGAAATAACTAAATGATGTTTTAACCGACAGAAAACAGAGAAGAATGAGTTCGCGGCGGAATACGAGGATGTAGGATATCGTCTGTATCTGATACTTGCAAGGATGATAGATATTGATCCAAGACTTTATGATACACGTAAGTGTGATTTTCTTTATCTTCAACCATCAGCTATGTTCATAGTTTGTGTTCATTGTACTTTTTTATTTGTTTATGTATATCCTATATTATATCGTAGTCTTGTACTTTGAAAGCAGCTGTTCGCATTGTATTTGGCATTTTTGCTCATGTTTTATTCACTTCACGTCTAAAGCACCGGAGATTGCCACGAGTACTCTCCCTTTATCCCCTCTACAGTATATAGTACTATATATACATATACTATATAAAGGATAAAGGGAGAGAACTCTAGAGGGATATAGGGAAAGAAGTCGTTACAATATCCTGTGGTTTAAAGCGTCTATATTATTTCAATATTTTTTTACACTGCGGCAGTTTGAGTAAACACAATTTGGATGGCAAGTGTTATTTTGTACCATTGCTCGTCTAGACCTGCACCCAGGCATTTTTAATGTATCGAAAGTTTATCCTCGATGGTCGTGTTGAATCTGTGTATAGTGAATTATTTTCTGCAATTGTCTGTTACCCGTGTGTAGCTATTCTATTAGAATTTTGATGAATTATAAGATATTTTCTTAAGAATGTTATGATTTTTTTATATCTTGTTTAAGGTTGTGGAAAAGGAAATGGGTAGTGGAAGTTTTTGCGAATATTTGAAGCAAATTTTGTAATGACTGGCTCAAAACAATTTTCCAACCTATCACAATTTGTTTTTAAAATGCCCATTTGATTTATCACGCCTTACAATATAGATAATGTTGTCGTGTGTTCAATCTATTCAAATTTTCCTCCATTTCAAACATTACACATGTATATGTATTCATTCTTCCATTCTTAGTGAAAATGACTCCCCTACAACAGAAGTCCTTCAACTTCTACAAGAAGAATTGTCAGGCAATTGAAATCGTGAAAGATGACGAACTACAGAAAGCTAATTTTAGAGTAAAAAGCAAGGTGTGTTTATAGTTTATAGTAACATTGGTAAATGACCCGTAAGTCAAGGACGAAAATTAAATTATTTTTGTTGCGAAACCCAATTCCATAAATTCCTTTAAGAGTGTTAACCCCTTCTAAACATTGCAACATTGGGTTATCACAGTAATATTTTACAGTAAATGTGTACTTGTAATCATGTTGTGGAAGTGGTCAAATGAAATTGTAGCTGCTTTCACGCCAGGAACAGACAGAGCAGGCAGAAAAGTTCGTGGTTATGTCGCAGGTATGTCGTGGCTCATTATCACGTGAACATGTCGTGAGACTGGTGTGATACACTCGTCCGACGGTCGTGCGACATTCTTGTGATACTCGTGAGACACTCTTGATACACTCGAGCGACAGTCGTGCGACATGCCCAAGCTTATAAATCCTCTCCAGATATGGAGCAGTAACTAACGAATATTGCAGGAGTAACGCAGGAGTAACGCAGGAGTAACGTATGAGTAACTTGAGAGTACCTCACGAATGTCGTGCAATTGTCGTGAGATTGTCGCAAGAATTACACCAAACTTTTGGCATCCACGACGTGTCATTTTTCGTACGGATGTCGTGTGAATGCCGTACGATTTGTACGATATTAACTCCACACCTGTAAGACAAAAAGTCGATGAATCTGTCGTGGCATAAAATAGGGTAGTCCGAATTTCAAGCCACGACAGATTTTTCGTCGCAAGACACCCATTTTGTTTTCTACGACTGTCGTTCAACATTGCAAGATAAGCCCCAAGAACTCCCTTAAATTTTCGTCACGAACCTGAATATTCCTGTCGTGGTTCCATTGTGACCTAGGCTTAAGCTCGGTGTCTTACGACAGACTTACGACAAAATACGTCGTAAGAGAGTATAAACGAACCCCTGATCATTTAAACTTTGCTAAAGTAGAATAGTTTCATAGAAATTAAAAAATATTTCATTTAAGGTAGAATTACACCCCTAATGGATTCCTGCCAAAACAAATGAAACATCGGCCAATATCGGAAAATTCCGTGACTATTTCGTTGAAGATCGGTCGTTTCCGAATATTTTTGGGCATTACCGGAAACGACCGATCTTCAACGGACTCGTCAGGAAATATCCTATATCGGCCTATGTTTCAGTTTTTGGCGGGAATCCATTTGGGATGTTCTACGTTAAGCTACCATTCTCTTTTTACCGTTAGAGAGTACTACGTGAGGAAGTGAAAGAAATGTTAAAATGGAACGTTGATAGATCATCACCTAGCAACAAGATACGTGATCTGATGGCTTGGTCTGGTGATATCATGAAGGACATAGCTTATCAACGTAGAATATTAAGTAACCCTGTGGCTATAGTACTTACCAAAGGATGGTAATTATTTTTACCTGTCGTTCACTGAACTTTATAGCCTCCTCACACATAGGCGAATCCATTAAACGCAGCCTGGCGAATTGGGTAAGTTTGTCAATTCTGGCGAATTTTGACCGAAACTGTTTGAAAATTTGTTACATAATTTGAAATATAACGAAAGGTAAACGTAGGGGAACTATTAATTGCGAATGATTTACGAAGTGTGACGAACGGTTACTGTTAAACGCTAAAATGCGTTGGGTCGCGCAAACAATCTTTGTTCTTTCCGTTAGCGATTAGGAACGCAAACATGCGAACCGAAGCGCAACTTTGCGCATGTTTCCGAAGCCGTCCGAAGCCGTCCGAAGCTTTCCGAAAGGGTATTTCCGCATCCGGCCGTTACCGGACGCTATACAAGACTGGCGAAAACCAGGGGGGGTCAATTTGCCTTCTAACTTTCTCGACACCACGTCGTATTGCTGTTTGACTGCTGTTTGATTTTCAACTTTTTTGAAGTTTTGTAAGTGCAAAGGTATATACAATGTACCGCCAAGGGGAAGAGGAAAATCATCTAGAGCGAGAGCGAGAAAGGCTGCTGCTGTAGAGCCAGAGAAACCCGAGGAACCAGAGGTGGCAGGCTTTCTGATGGCTATGTGTTTGCCATCAATGGCAGCAACACAATTAGGAAAGTTCCACTTCTTGAGGAAACCATCAGCCAGTTGTTTCCATTCTTCAGGTGTGGAGGGGGCTGTCATAACCTCATCAACATATTCCTCACATATAACATGACCTACTTCTCTGACCACTACAGAGAGGGTATTCTCAGCAACCCGCCAGGAGTACTGCATGTCTTGGCACCAGAAACCAGGTGGCGTAGAGTGGCAGCTAACTTGAGGCCTGGATCCAAGGGCTCCCTGTACCAGGTGTGTTGTTTCCAGAGGCGATGACGGACCCTCTCGAATATTTCATCATACATTTCAGTTGGCATGCAGAGGAATTTCTTGAAGGTTCTAGGATCTTCTCTTCTGAGCTAAACCATGAGCTGATCATAGATGCCAAATTGGCGCCGTCTCTCGGGATGCAGCCATGGTCCTCTCCAGATGCAACGTGCTTTGGCTCCTCTTCTCAACCTAAATCGGCCTCTGATGAACTGGTGGATGTTCAGTTGTTGCTGGAAGACTTCTTGGTGGGCCATAGCAGCCACATACTGCAGACTCAGGCGTTGTATATCTTCCATTTTGACGAAGGAATAACTAATAATCTTGATATTTAGCCTCCTCCTTTATTTATGAAATTCAAGAACTACTCAAAACTGTTGAGATACTCAAAACTACTCAAGAACTTTAGATGCGTTATGATTCGCGTGGATTAGTATGTCGTAGTTACCCTTCGTAATGATTCGTATGCAAGCGTATGCCGTTCGTTTTCTGAACGTCAACAAATCGTTACAATTCGCTTTCATTCGTCATGAAATTTCGGATTCAATTAGCTACAATACGTAATTATTCGCAACATTTCGTACAAGTTCGCAAACTATCGCAAAGATTCGTCATGGGATCGTCCTCGATCGCTTGATATGCAAATTAGCTGATCATGACCTGATAACTTGCGATCTCTAACGTCAGTTGACGAACGCTATGCGAAGACTTTCCGATTGGTTAACGTATTGAAACGAATTTTAACGAATGATAGACGAAACTTTTAATCGCCACAAATTTGTCAACATGCTCAAAATGTTCCGACGAACAAGACTAATCGCAACGGACGCAAAAGCTCACAAACGCATCCATACGAACACCACCAACGATGTACAACGTACATATACTAATGGAAACGAATTTTACTCGAGTCCTATTCGCCAGTACACGCAAGTTGACGTCGGGGGGTTTTCGCCTATGTGTGAGGAGGCCTTAATGGTAGGTCTAAAATTAAGAAATCTTCAATGAATGCAAAACAGATCGTTCAAACTGCTGAGTTTTGGAAATAAACTGAAACTCAAACAAGTAAGTGTTTTCTAGGACTAAGCAAATAGACTCTTGTCTTGATACATGTATATGGAATACGGGTCATATAAGAAATGATATAAAATGAGTGTCAACGACGCCACACGTTTGCTTTTCAGTATGTTTGATGATTTCACATATTTTTGATATTTTGGTGTCAATATTCTTCAGAGTTTGTTTTAAATACCCCGACATTGTGTACGGATTCTTCAAATGATAGTTAATAGTCAAATCAGAAAATTTCACCAGGGCTTTATTTTTGCGAGATTGTTATATTCGCCAAAAAAAGTGTTCGTTGAATTATTTTTAAATTTTACCACAAAACCAAATGAGTATATATTCAAACATTTCATTGTTGACTGCAATTTGCAAATTCTTGGCGATATCACAACCAGCGTCACTAATACAGGTCATGACATTGCTCACATTATCACAACCAGCGTCACTAATACAGGTCATGACATTGCTCACATTATCACAACCAGCGTCACTAATACAGGTCATGACATGGCTCACATTATCACAACCAGCGTCACTAATACAGGTCATGACATGGCTCACATTATCACAACCAGCGTCACTAATACAGGTCATGACATGGCTCACATTATCACAACCAGCGTCACTAATACAGGTCATGACATTGCTCACATTATCACAACCAGCGTCACTAATACAGGTCATGACATTGCTCACATTATCACAACCAGCGTCACTAATACAGGTCATGACATTGCTCACATTAACACAACCAGCGTCACTAATACAGGTCATGACATGGCTCACATTATCACAACCAGCGTCACTAATACAGGTCATGACATGGCTCACATTATCACAACCAGCGTCACTAATACAGGTCATGACATGGCTCACATTATCACAACCAGCTTCACTAATACAGGTCATGACATGGCTCACATTATCACAACCAGCGTCACTAATACAGGTCATGGCATGGCTCACATTATCACAACCAGCGTCACTAATACAGGTCATGACATGGCTCACATTATCACAACCAGCGTCACTAATACAGGTCAGGACATGGCTCACATTATCACAACAAGCGTCACTAATACAGGTCATGACATGGCTCACATTATCACAACCAGCGTCACTAATACAGGTCATGACATTGCTCACATTCATTAAGATTATGACATAAGACACAATCGTAAGTGATGGGAGAAGATAAACTTGTTAAAAACAGAGGGAAACAATGCTTTCTTTTCATGTTTTTTGATTGATAGTATGGATAATTTCTGCAATTATCTTCAGGCTTGTTTGGAATCATCTTGTGACAGTTTTATCATTTGCTATAAATATACTAATGTTGGTGACATGGAACGCTAAGGGATCACTCAGCTCTGACGATATCTTCAAGAATTCTACAGCAATTCCTCCATCTGTACGAGAGTAAGTATTACCAGTAGTCTGACAAGATGCTTCATTGTTATCACTTATAAGTGTGTAACAAAGATATAGGGCCGTATTCATAAACGTTTTAAGACTGAAACTCAGACTGAGTTACAGTCTTACAATGTTTGAGTATTCGGCTCCTGCAAATATGCTACAGCTTCATTAAAAGAGAGATTAAGTAGCTACAGGGGACGCCACATACATAAGACAATACCTGCCCACACATCCGGGAAAGCAACATTCCATAAAACATCAGGCACTTGAGGAGGCGCAATGTTAAATATACAAGGAACAGAGGCACAATGAATGGCCTGACTGACCATATGTGACTTAAGGAGAATTAATGAGGACAAACAGGGGGGATTTAATGGATGAAATACATCACCGGACAAGTCAAGACAGCTGGCAACACTAGGCCGAAAGGGGGGAGGGGGGCAACATGAACACTATATCGAGTGAACGAACTGCACATTGGGAAAGGAAATTTTTTAACATACATCTAAACACAAATAGATATAATAATCATACAGCGATTTACAGCCTTGGAACTGTCAGTAAAACATACTTGGGGTTTAAATCAATTCATCAGCTAGCTAACTTCACACTTAATCACTATAAAATTATGGCATCCATAATGAAGATATATTCTTCACAGAAACACCTTACTGGAGATGTACATTTTGGCTGTTTTTGAGAGGTTGCTCCCTTAACAGTAAAATTGATAATAAACTTTATGATGGGAAAATTAACCATATTGCTGAAGAAAGGTTGTTGCTTGAGATAGGCCAGTTTGGGAAAGGTTCCCTGTATTGCGTATGAAACCATTTCTTTACTTTATACGTACAAAGTTAATGAACATTATTTCAGTCCAATACCAGAAATCAGCAACTTGACCAAGGAACAGTACAAACTAGCCATATATGTACTTGGTGGTTTACACAACTTCTTCTGCCTGCTTGTGTTCATCAGCTACTTTGTGGGCAATCATCCAAGACTTCCAAATCCTAAAGCAATGTTAGATTCAATCAAGTGAGTATATGAAGTAACATAAGACTGTTTATGTGTATAAATGCACTTCTGGTAGTCTTTCTAAGTTGTGCTATTAGTATTTAAAATATATGAAATAATCAATAAGTTTAATTATTTCAGTGTCCGATTGTTTCATTCCTTTAAAAGTCACATTTGTTGAACAAAGAATATTTTGTCAACTACATAGAGTAAAAATAACTTGCAGTGATTGTTTTACGTTATAATCCAACTGAGGTGGATTTATACTGTCTGTCAGTACATCAAGTTAATGGAGAAAATGGTATGTGTGGACAGGTTGGGTTGCTTCAGGTTAAGATAATTAAGAGTGTTAAAATAATATTGTGAACATTGTGAAACAAAAAAGGACAGAGCAGTAGTGTTTCGATGGATGCGAAATATGTGTGATTGGATGAATAGTAATAGAGTGTCTTAAATATTTGAGTCGCTTTACTGGTGGGCACTGGAAAGCATTTCCAGACAGATGCCGGTATCCTCAAATGGGGGGATTTTGCATCGTTTGAAGATGAAAACTGATATCTGGAGTCAAATATTAATGACAATGTTTTACTGTTTCATGTATTTTAATCAAGTATGACAAATGTACAATATTTTCTGACAAATCTCCTAATATGTTTAAAGAAATGTGAATCAAACCTAAGAATTGTTCATTCTTTTTGGCGAGGGGGGATCAAATGGGATAGAAGAAAACATACTGATATTAGTTGAGGAACGGTACCCATAAATGGCTCCGAAGACGGCCAAATGATTGCCCTGTATTGTGGTGTCAGAAGTGATTCATCATCACAAGCTCTATTGTTCAGATTTCATGCTGAAAGTGTGCTTGTATAATTATACTGTTTTGTTGCAGAAAACTTTGTATGTCAAAGAAAAAGAAGGAAGAAGAAGCTGAAGAAGAAAAGAAGAAAGTTCATGTTTCCAAGATGGACGCAAAATTAATGAGCTTCACGACTTTCTACTATTTGGTATTATTTTATTTTGTACTTCAGGATACATCTTTAATTTATATTCATGTTATTTTTGTAATGTCACGTTGTGCTTTAACTAGATTCAATGCTGAGTGACTCAACCAAATGGAATTAACAATCTTATCTTATTAGTGATAGTTATTACGCTTAGTGTATTTAACACATCAAGGTGTTTTGTCATTTAGATCACTGTGATATATATGTAGTGTTGGGTCTGACTAATTTTCCAATAATGAATGACCCTATTACTTGTGAGCATTCTGTAAAGGTGATCGGCCCCTACTTTATAAATTAAGTCACAAATTCCTTGACCCATTGCCAAAATCTGTCCCTTGAAGATTACTTTTATCTATTTGTGCTTACGTAAAGAATTTAGTATTTTAATATCCCAATACGAAATAATTATAAAATATTTAAAGGCTAAAATTGTATCCCGACAGTTTTGATAAAGCTTGATTAAGAAGAAGGCATTGTTCATATTTAAATCACCATCGAGTCTGCTCCTTGAAAGAAACACATTACGTGCCGTACATGGCACTACCACTCGACTTTTTGGTCAAATGAGTATTGAATTAAAGGAAATTTGTTTCAACTACTGTTTTATTTGTGTTATCTATTTTATAATCGATGGTTTTATACAATCTAATTATTCAGGCATTTGTTGGACTATCAGTTGGTGGCACGTTGTTCCATGGTTATTTCTTTGCCTTTCATCTTCTCAACATCGTCAACAACAACCAGTTACTGACTGGGGTAATTAAAGCTGTCACACAAAATGGTAAATCTTACATGTATACGTTTGGTATATTTGTTCTTACATATGACAATCTAATGTTCGTTTGAACAAAAGTTGTAGGAAGATTGACTGAATATTCGAATATCAAAATTGCTATTTGGTCACTTCCTTATGATTTCTACTTCCTGGAGATATGTCAATCGGTTAAAGACACAGATACATGCTTAATCAAGATATTGCTATTTTATGCATTTAAAATCGCCTTGCATAGTCGTGTTCTTATGGTGGTTTTCTACAATCGTATTGATTCTATAATACATCAGTGTCACCGACAGTTCGTGCATTTTCCATTTACATTCTGTTATATTATGTTTACTTAATCACTGCGCGAAGAATTGTATTCAGTATATGCAAGAAAAGATTTTACCATGTGTAATAAAGAGAGATTAAGTTGTCAATGGGAACGCCACATACACAAAACAATGCCTCCCCTGGGAAAACGTTAAGGATTTAAGGGTTTTGTAAGAGCAAACGTATTTGGGATTGGTGAAGCTGTCTGGCTGACTATCTAAAGGGCAAAAACGGACAACAGGGGGAAACGTGATTGAATGGATGGGAGTACGTCATAAGACATGCTTACAAAGCGGCTGGCCACGTGCCGAAAGCGGGCAGAAGTTTAAAGAACACGAATATTTTATCAAAAGTCAAGCAACTGTACGTTCGGAAAGGGGAATATTCATCTAAAACAGAATCAGAAATAATAACCACATAATGATTCACGGCCTTTGAGCATTTAAATATAAAATATATATGTATACATATAAAGAAACATTTATTCAAATAGAGACGATTTAGTTGACCATACCGTTGTTATACTATGTATCAGCGTTCATTAATTATATTTGAGTTATTACAGAGCAGTCGAAAATTTGTTCATTATCTGTAAATACACATTAAAATTAAATTGAAAGTATTATGAAATCATCAATATGTTTATGAAGTCCTTGAAACGGTAACAAACCGGCGTTAATTGTTTTATGCATTAAGATATGCATTAAGATTGAAGGTTTTACTAATTCACAGAATCATCCATATATTTAAAGTATATGAAACGGAAAAACAAAAAAATTGTCTTGGGTCTTTGTTGGTAAAATACCTACTAAGTTACTATCATGGAATGGTCTCTATATTTCTAGCCTAATGAGACATGATGCTCCTACGTAGCGGTCTCTCATCTGTAGCTACCTCTCAGCTAGGACTCCGTGTTCCATGTCAACAGGTTGATGCATATGTCATTGTTCTTTATCAGGTCGTTCGTTGGTATGGGTTGGTATACTTGGTCTATGTGTCTTCTATCTGTATGCAATAATCAGCTTTGCTATGATGAGAAGTATGTTTAATCCCGAAGATTATCTGTACTGTGACACTCTCTGGCAATGTACACTGACGGTTATAAGATACGGTCTTATTGGAGACTTGTTCGATGTAAGTAGGATATGTATTACGCATGTACCTCTTCTTTCTGCAATTATACATCTTGATAGGTATGTAATTTTGTATCTGTAAGAACAATTGTAAAATCAATCATGTCGGATTAACACAAATTTTCCTGAAACAAAACAGAAGGTTATTGTCATGACATTGTAAAATATGCCGTCCAAAATTTAATAAAAAACATACAAGAAAATGTACAGACTTTTAGATGTTTATCTCTATCTCCACGTATTATACACACAATTTTGAATATGAAGCATTATTTTTTCAACTTCAGAACATAAAAGCTCATGACTCTGAGAAGGATTTCCAAATGTTTGGTTTTGTGGTATTGTACCATGTATCTTTCTTCATCTTCATTACTACAATTGGTTTGAACATCATCTTTGGTATCATTGTTGACACTTTCTCTGAACTCAGAGACTTAAAGGTAAGCCAATGAACAGTTCAGGTTATTACAGATATGGCTACCATTTACCATCGCTAACTCTAGTCTCTATTTATAATGGTGCGATTCTTCAAGTGACTCCAATCTGACAAATACAAAATTTACGAAAATAAATTGACTGTCTGTCTATATGTATATGTAACATATGTAATGTACTTTGTATGTAAGGTAACGTTTAACTACAATACTATAAAGTTGATAGTTTCTCTCACTTCTAGCGTTTAAGGTGGTGCATATGTTGTATATTTCAAACTGAGAAATTATTATTAATATAGTACAAATGTATTAGTGTTTTTGCTGATAATGCATATTTATTGACGTTTTAACTATATGAATATATTTGTTCATGGTTGTTTAGGTAAAAATGAACAGAAAATGAGCAAAATATGACTTTAAGAACATTTACAGCTTATAACATTGGTGCCACTGTATCATGAATGAACAAGGGCGAGTGAATGGCGGAAGGTAAAATGAAATTGTGTTTTGGACTTTTCATATTTGTTCATATCACAAAAACATAAATCACATGATGTATGTATGCATTTTACAGTGGACAGCAGAATCCGACATGCGAGACACGTGTTTTGTTTGCAGCAGAAACAGTTATGATTTCGAACATCACGGAAAGGCAAGATGCTTTATAACATCATTTTCACTAATGAGTGTGCAATATCCTACGGAAGCGTATTAGGGCCAAAATGATTTATTTAGATACATATATTTCAAAATGTCGACTTCAATGTTGATTTTATCCACCATAATTTTTTGAATTATTTAGTTTAAAGAGTAGTTTTGTCATTACACATTATGACGTCATTATGAACGTACAAACAATGTTTTATAGAACCCATGAATCGGAAGACACGCTTAAATCTTATATAAAATCGTCTTCATAATCAATGTAAAATCAACATTAAACTTTGAATTATTGATGTTACAGTTGGAACCTTATAGTTTGTTTGCATCCGTTCTCAAGTGAATTAAAATGATCTATACGTTATTTCAGGGGTTTGACCATCACGTAAGACATGAACATAACATGTGGTCATACATTTTCTTCTTTATACATTTGAACGGTACTAAGGTAAACGATTACACAGCGTTAGAGATGTATGTGTTCAAGTTGGTAAGTATCCGATTCTATTTTGTCTTGATTATACCTCCAATTAGCGATATAGTCGGTTTGAAACTTTATGAATACAAGTATCAAACATAGAGATGCTGTGTTATGTTTGAGTGTATATTACTGACAGTTCCAAAGCTGTAACTCGCTGTGTGTTTATTTCTATTTATGTTAAATTCCCCTTTGTCCATGTGGAGTTCTTTTACTTAATATAACATTTATACTGTTGTCCTTAGTTATGTTACGGTCGGCCAGACCATTCCTAGCGCCCCTGTTCCAATGCATGTTTACCTTTGCACCTCCTCATATTGTTTTCGATCTGTGTGTGAAGGTATTTTCTTGTTTATGTGGCGTTCCCTGTAACAACTTCATCTCTATTTGTACATTATTTGTAAGTGTTTCAATTACACGCGGCATGTCATGAAAATGTTTATTTTTTGTGGTTTGATTGTCAGAAACATTGACTGGATGCACTGTTCAACACAGTCATGATTCACTTAACTGAGTAACTTTTTGTTGTTTGAAGCATATTTATGTAAGAATACGAGGCGTTTCCTAGGATTACTTAGACTTTGCTTGAATATTTTCTGTCCATACACCAATTATACCGGAACAATAATTAATCATTTATCCACCAAAGTTCTTTTGCAATTATTGATACAAGATGAAGCAGGAGAACATTGTTGTTTGTGTCTTCGTCATAAATATTCTTAGTTTTGTGGGAAGCTTAAATTATGTGTAAAATACAAAATAAATTTTCTGTCCATACCTATGTTATTTAAATTATAATATAGCTATCTTAGTTGAAATAATTTTAATGTTCTAATATGCATATTTTAGCTTCAGAGAGAGAACTACGATTTCTTCCCGTTAGATCGTGCATTATCCCTGGCTGCAATGGGACAAGATTCTACAGAGGTGAAAATTGACGATCTTCTGTATCAAGTCACTTCAATCGTCGAAAAACAGAAACGGGAGGTATGGAAGTATTCTTATGTAAATTGTAAAATCAAAAAAGTATCCTTTTTCTATATTATTGTCAAAGGATCGAACCTTCTAGCAGGATTTAAGACTCGCCTCGTGGCACATGCCTGTATGACAATGATATAGATGTCTGGCACATGCCTGTATGACAATGATATAGATGTGTGGCACATGCCTGTATGACAATGATATAGATGTGTGGCACATGCCTGTATGACAATGATATAGATGTGTGGCACATGCCTGTATGACAATGATATAGATGTCTGGCACATGCCTGTATGACAATGATATAGATATGTGGCACATGCCTGTATGACAATGATATAGATGTGTGGTACATGCCTGTATGACAATGATATAGATATGTGGCACATGCCTGTATGACAATGATATAGATGTCTGGCACATGCCTGTATGACAATGATATAGATATGTGGCACATGCCTGTATGACAATGATATAGATGTGTGGTACATGCCTGTATGACAATGATATAGATATGTGGCACATGCCTGTATGACAATGATATAGATGTGTGGCACATGCCTGTATGACAATGATATAGATGTCTGGCACATGCCTGTATGACAATGATATAGATGTGTGGCACATGCCTGTATGACAATGATATAGATATGTGGCACATGCCTGTATGACAATGATATAGATGTGTGGCACATGCCTGTATGACAATGATATAGATATCTGGCACATGCCTGTATGACAATGATATAGATATGTGGTAGTTTGTTCTTTAAAATGGATGGTTTTAAGACTGAACTTGTTTATTTTAAAAATCGTCATGAAATTTATGTAAATATCGATGTTTTTTTAATCCTTCAATCGAAAGTATTGTACGTAAAATCCTATAAAAATGTCAGCTGATTCCGTACGTATATATTCAGCATTTCCCAATCAGATACCCCGATATATTGTTAGTTTCGGAATTGTTTACTTTATCTAGGAGTTAGAGAAGAAACGTCTAGAAGAGAGAATGCGTCAGAAGGCATGGGAACAAAAACATCGACTTGGATCATTCCGTAAGAAAGCCAGTGACTTACAAGGAAAATCTTCCGAGGACATTCTTGGTGCCATTCAACAAGAGGAACGAGAGATGGTACCACGCCAAGACACTCTACAACTCGCTATAGAAAGCCCACCTCAAGGTCTGTCACCTAATTTCTCCAGACGTCCAAGTGGTTCCGCGGGACAAAGGAGAATGAGTATAGTACCCAGCGGATACCAGACACCCATAAGCCGCCATGATAAATACCGCAGACGAAGGAGTGTGAGTCCGTTGGATCAGAGGGAGTCTATCTACCGCCGTGCCAGTCCATCTAGATATGAAGATGATCAAGAACCCCTCATTGGAGCACTGGGATATGATGATAGAATGCAGAGCCCGACACTGTTTGGTGTTGATAATGACTTGCTGGATATAACACCGGTACCAATCAGTCGCCGTCAGTCATTCGACAGAATCAGAAGTCCCAGACTCAGTCTGGCCACTAGTCCACGTGATCACTCATCCTTTTTCTCCGAAAACGATCCCATTCCATATTTGAGACAAATGACTCATCAATACTCACAGGAGAGACGCCAGTCTCTGACATTTCCGGAAGGACGGCCTTTAAGTCTACCCCGTGACCCACGAGAGGATCGAGGAGACGTTGAAAGTACTGGCTCAGAAGATAGGACGCCAGAAACCCGGTTCTAAATCTTGGGACAAACTTTCTTCCATGTCCTAAAACGACTGTTTTCCAGGCTGCGAACTTAACTCTTGCGCCATGTGAAATAAAGTAGCGTATCCTTGTCGCTACGTTATTGGCTTGAAATTTAGTCAAGAGGCATGGAAAAAATACAACCCTCAATTGTTTAACTTACTAGCCTTAAATGTTATGTTTCCGTGTGTAATGTTTTATGTCTGTTTAACACAAGTGTAAATGGATTTTCAAATTATAATAGTGATGTACAGTTTAACTTCTTCTTTTTGAAGAGTACCAGAGACATTTTACACATATTTCTCAATGTTATATTTGATTCTATGCATAATTTATTAGAATGCTTTCCTTGTATACATTCTCCTTATCTGTCATAGAATAATCACCCAATGTATCCATCCCTCATTCTATCTTCTCTATATGTCGTCCTAAATTGGTATTTATACATGACTGTATTTCTAATTGGAAACTATGATGTTGTAAAATAAAACGAATTAATGAGTCGACATGTGTTCAATACATACTTACAGATGTTTAAATATTCCAGGTTACATACTTTGCGTTTCACACAACATTGAAACACAATACAAATACTTGTAACATATTTTATGTAATTGAGCGACGCCATGACTAAACCATGTAATTGAGCGCCGCCATGACTAAACCATGTAATTGAGCGCCGCCATGACTAAACCATGTAATTGAGCGCCGCCATGACTAAACCATGTAATTGAGCGCCGCCATGACTAAACCATGTAATTGAGCGCCGCCATGACTAAACCATGTAATTGAGCGCCGCCATGACTAAACCATGTAATTGAGCGCCGCCATGACTAAACCATGTAATTGAGCGCCGCCATGACTAAACCATGTAATTGAGCGCCGCCAAGACTAAACCATGTAATTGAGCGCCGCCATGACTAAACCATGTAATTGAGCGCCGCCATGACTAAACCATGTAATTGAGCGCCGCCATGACTAAACCATGTAATTGAGCGCCGCCATGACTAAACCATGTAATTGAGCGCCGCCATGACTAAACCATGTAATTGAGCGCCGCCAAGACTAAACCATGTAATTGAGCGCCGCCATGACTAAACCATGTAATTGAGCGCCGCCATGACTGTATTAGTGACGTTGATTTTGTCGTCGAATTTCCTATTTAAAGTTCTGAAGTAGCAAACTATGTTTTGGAGGCTTAATTGTGATTTATATAATTAAACGAACGAGGAAATATTTATCAGTACTGAGATAAAATAAGTTACTTCGACTTGAAGTTCCGAATGTGACAAACAAATTCGGCTCTCGGTGATTGCAAAAATGAAGTACCAAATCACGTGGTTTTCCTTATCTGCACATATATAATACGTTTCATCACCAGGTCAGACAGACATATTTACACGAAATACAAATGTATACTTGAAAAAGACAAAGGCATGTTGTTTTTTGTCGTTATTTTTCTCATCATTGTTTATTCAAGAAAGCCATTAATTCAGTCCTCAGTCTTTTTGGTATTGATATAACCAGTTAAATGAAGTACATTTTCGACAAGGAAATGTGAATGACATTATTTAAAGCGGCAATACACGAGTTATGAAATTTATGTATGTATAAAAACCTGTTTAACATGTTTGGTTAAGAAAGAAATTCTGTTCGACGAAAATAGTTTTATTTCTCTCAATATGACATAATTTGCAATAAATAAGACATTTAATTCTTGTCTGTCTTCTAAGAAACTTCGCGATCACTGAACTCGAGGCATGAAATGTGGAATGTATCGACTTCTGACCCGAAAACATGTATGAAATACGTTTTAATGCAATAAAACCTAATGCCAGTCCTCTTATCAGAACGATAATTAGAAATTCTCACCGATCTATCAAAGTGTCTACTTTTGTTTTGATGACAAACATCGGCTACTATCGGTATAAAAACATGTCCATATCAAATTTACAGAAGGTCTTTTTGTAACATCGAATGCAATTTACGTGGTTTGAAACTACCATATGTCCATCTGAGATGGATGAAAAAAATATAACGCTTTAAGCAAATAATAAAATTTATGTTTGATATTTAATATGAATATAAGGTTAATAACAATAACAGACACATTAATTCAAACGTTGACATAAGTCTAAATATCAACAACGCACTGATGATGATGCTGTTTTCTGACGACAAGAGTCCGTGTTTTCTGAAATTCACAAGAATGGTTTATAGATCAGTTAATATGACGGGTAAAAAATTAAAATCGATTTAATGGGTACCGAGTTCTTGCACCTTATAATGAATAGATCTACTCTCCGTCACCGCTTCCTCGAGTCTAGTCCTTGCGTCTAGTTCAGGGATAATGGAAGACCGTGGAAAACCGTGGCTCGTGCAGGATTGGGACCTACGACTTCCGGGTATGGAGTCTGGTACGCTATCCACGCCTTCCGGGTAAGCAAAATTACGGTTAAAATAATTAGTATGCTAATTTTGTTGAGATGACAGTAAACATTATATCTACACATAAAGTAAAACAAAAATCATACGTTCCATGTGTCGTTGGTGTTACTGGTATTCAAACTATCGAAAAAGTACATATGCCTAAATATAGCAATGAATGAACGATGTTTTGTGTCGCAACAACTGCTTTGGTCATGCCGTGCGCCTTAAATTATGTAGTAAGGACACGGTTTCAAAATTTGACTGAATTAAAGGTATTTCCCACTCAATATTCGTTCTCGAAGTATGAGTTATGTTGTGTAATAAATGAATTTCTGAAAAGCCTTCAGGCGAAATCTTACCATATCTACCCCACAAGCGGTGCAACATTAGAATAACAATATCCACAGGATTTCTCACAATTTGTTTTTGTCCAATCACTGTAGGCTGGGGTGTGACATATGTCATATGGCACATTACATCCGGCACTGACATCTTTACAGTAAATATCATATACTGAAATTTACAAATTATGTTGCATATTCATCGCGACAATTAACATCAACACGGCATATTACATATAAACAAGAAATATCTTTAAAAAGAGAAACGGCGTAAAAAGAATGATATCTTCCGGTATGTAAAATGAAATAGTGTTTTTTGCAACAAGTTGAAAAATAAAACCTTACAAAAAATTAATTGGTTGGTCAAAATGTAGGTCAAAATCAATGTTATACAGCTACGCCGAAAAAGAAAAAGAAAATATTGGAAAGCCATGACACGACGGGAGTCGGGGAAAAATGATTCCGATTGTCCGATACGAGTTGAATTTGATCACCAGATTACAAGTTGAATGTTGAACATAGATTGTGTACATGTAATTGTAAAACTTATATATGGTTGGTGGACATTATGGCGTAACGGTTTGGTCCTAGGCTTGGGATTCACTTAAGTCCTCTCTCTATTTGAATTCAAGATCTGACATTGTATTTTGATAAAGGTAAGTTTTCGATACAGATCAACACTGCTTACACGCCAGTATTATTTCGTATAATTGCTGAAAAGGTTACTGGATACATCTTAGAACAATTGATTGATTGCGGTACTGTTGTAAGCAGTAACGTGTATGATACAAGTGTATTGCACCAACAATTGATTGATTGCGGTACTGTAGTAAGCAGTAACGTGTATGATACAAGTGTATTGCACCATCAATTGATTGATTGAGGTACTGTAGTAAGCAGTAACGTGTATGATACAAGTGTATTGCACCAACAATTGATTGATTGCGGCACTGTAGTAAGCAGTAACGTGTATGATACAAGTGTATTGCACCAACAATTGATTGATTGAGGTACTGTAGTAAGCAGTAACGTGTATGATACAAGTGTATTGCACCAACAATTGATTGATTGCGGTACTGTAGTAAGCAGTAACGTGTATGATACAAGTGTATTGCACCAACAATTGATTGATTGCGGTACTGTAGTAAGCAGTAACGTGTATGATACAAGTGTATTGCACCATCAATTGATTGATTGAGGTACTGTAGTAAGCAGTAACGTGTATGATACAAGTGTATTGCACCATCAATTGATTGATTGCGGTACTGTAGTAAGCAGTAACGTGTATGATACAAGTGTATTGCACCATCAATTGATTGATTGAGGTACTGTAGTAAGCAGTAATGTGTATGATACAAGTGTATTGCACCAACAATTGATTGATTGCGGTACTGTAGTAAGCAGTTACGTGTATGATACAAGTGTATTGCACCAACAATTGATTGATTGCGGTACTGTAGTAAGCAGTAATGTGTATGATACAAGTGTATTGCACCAACAATTGATTGATTGCGGTACTGTAGTAAGCAGTTACGTGTATGATACAAGTGTATTGCACCAACAATTGATTGATTGCGGTACTGTAGTAAGCAGTAACGTGTATGATACAAGTGTATTGCACCAACAATTGATTGATTGCGGTACTGTAGTAAGCAGTAATGTGTATGATACAAGTGTATTGCACCAACAATTGATTGATTGCGGTACTGTAGTAAGCAGTAATGTGTATGATACAAGTGTATTGCACCAACAATTGATTGATTGAGGTACTGTAGTAAGCAGTAACGTGTATGATACAAGTGTATTGCACCAACAATTGATTGATTGCGGTACTGTAGTAAGCAGTAACGTGTATGATACAAGTGTATTGCACCATCAATTGATTGATTGAGGTACTGTAGTAAGCAGTAACGTGTATGATACAAGTGTATTGCACCAACAATTGATTGATTGCGGCACTGTAGTAAGCAGTAACGTGTATGATACAAGTGTATTGCACCAACAATTGATTGATTGCGGCACTGTAGTAAGCAGTAACGTGTATGATACAAGTGTATTGCACCAACAATTGATTGATTGCGGTACTGTAGTAAGCAGTAACGTGTATGATACAAGTGTATTGCACCAACAATTGATTGATTGCGGTACTGTAGTAAGCAGTAACGTGTATGATACAAGTGTATTGCACCATCAATTGATTGATTGAGGTACTGTAGTAAGCAGTAACGTGTATGATACAAGTGTATTGCACCATCAATTGATTGATTGCGGTACTGTAGTAAGCAGTAACGTGTATGATACAAGTGTATTGCACCATCAATTGATTGATTGAGGTACTGTAGTAAGCAGTAATGTGTATGATACAAGTGTATTGCACCAACAATTGATTGATTGCGGTACTGTAGTAAGCAGTTACGTGTATGATACAAGTGTATTGCACCAACAATTGATTGATTGCGGTACTGTAGTAAGCAGTAATGTGTATGATACAAGTGCATTGCACCAACAATTGATTGATTGCGGTACTGTAGTAAGCAGTTACGTGTATGATACAAGTGTATTGCACCAACAATTGATTGATTGCGGTACTGTAGTAAGCAGTTACGTGTATGATACAAGTGTATTGCACCAACAATTGATTGATTGCGGTACTGTAGTAAGCAGTAATGTGTATGATACAAGTGTATTGCACCAACAATTGATTGATTGCGGTACTGTAGTAAGCAGTAATGTGTATGATACAAGTGTATTGCACCAACAATTGATTGATTGAGGTACTGTAGTAAGCAGTAACGTGTATGATACAAGTGTATTGCACCATCAATTGATTGATTGAGGCACTGTAGTAAGCAGTAACGTGTATGATACAAGTGTATTGCACCATCAATTGATTGATTGAGGTACTGTAGTAAGCAGTAACGTGTATGATACAAGTGTATTGCGCCATCAATTGATTGATTGCGGTACTGTAGTAAGCAGTAACGTGTATGATACAAGTGTATTGCGCCATCAATTGATTGATTGCGGTACTGTAGTAAGCAGTAACGTGTATGATACAAGTGTATTGCACCATCAATTGATTGATTGAGGCACTGTAGTAAGCAGTAACGTGTATGATACAAGTGTATTGCACCATCAATTGATTGATTGCGGTACTGCAGTAAGCAGTAATGTGTATGATACAAGTGTATTGCACCAACAATTGATTGATTGCGGTACTGTAGTAAGCAGTTACGTGTATGATACAAGTGTATTGCACCAACTATTGATTGATTGCGGTACTGTAGTAAGCAGTAATGTGTATGATACAAGTGTATTGCACCAACAATTGATTGATTGCGGTACTGTAGTAAGCAGTTACGTGTATGATACAAGTGTATTGCACCAACAATTGATTGATTGCGGTACTGTAGTAAGCAGTTACGTGTATGATACAAGTGTATTGCACCAACAATTGATTGATTGCGGTACTGTAGTAAGCAGTAACGTGTATGATACAAGTGTATTGCACCAACAATTGATTGATTGCGGTACTGTAGTAAGCAGTTACGTGTATGATACAAGTGTATTGCACCAACAATTGATTGATTGCGGTACTGTAGTAAGCAGTAACGTGTATGATACAAGTGTATTGCACCAACAATTGATTGATTGCGGTACTGTAGTAAGCAGTAACGTGTATGATACAAGTGTATTGCACCAACAATTGATTGATTGCGGTACTGTAGTAAGCAGTAACGTGTATGATACAAGTGTATTGCACCATCAATTGATTGATTGCGGTACTGTAGTAAGCAGTAACGTGTATGATACAAGTGTATTGCACCATCAATTGATTGATTGAGGTACTGTAGTAAGCAGTAACGTGTATGATACAAGTGTATTGCACCAACAATTGATTGATTGCGGTACTGTAGTAAGCAGTAACGTGTATGATACAAGTGTATTGCACCAACAATTGATTGATTGCGGTACTGTAGTAAGCAGTAACGTGTATGATACAAGTGTATTGCACCATCAATTGATTGATTGAGGTACTGTAGTAAGCAGTAACGTGTATGATACAAGTGTATTGCACCAACAATTGATTGATTGCGGTACTGTAGTAAGCAGTAACGTGTATTATACAAGTGTATTGCACCAACAATTGATTGATTGCGGTACTGTAGTAAGCAGTAACGTGTATGATACAAGTGTATTGCACCATCAATTGATTGATTGCGGTACTGTAGTAAGCAGTAATGTGTATGATACAAGTGTATTGCACCAACAATTGATTGATTGCGGTACTGTAGTAAGCAGTTACGTGTATGATACAAGTGTATTGCACCAACTATTGATTGATTGCGGTACTGTAGTAAGCAGTAATGTGTATGATACAAGTGTATTGCACCAACAATTGATTGATTGCGGTACTGTAGTAAGCAGTAACGTGTATGATACAAGTGTATTGCACCATCAATTGATTGATTGCGGTACTGTAGTAAGCAGTAACGTGTATGATACAAGTGTATTGCACCATCAATTGATTGATTGAGGTACTGTAGTAAGCAGTAACGTGTATGATACAAGTGTATTGCACCAACAATTGATTGATTGCGGTACTGTAGTAAGCAGTAACGTGTATGATACAAGTGTATTGCACCAACAATTGATTGATTGCGGTACTGTAGTAAGCAGTAACGTGTATGATACAAGTGTATTGCACCATCAATTGATTGATTGAGGTACTGTAGTAAGCAGTAACGTGTATGATACAAGTGTATTGCACCAACAATTGATTGATTGCGGTACTGTAGTAAGCAGTAACGTGTATTATACAAGTGTATTGCACCAACAATTGATTGATTGCGGTACTGTAGTAAGCAGTAACGTGTATGATACAAGTGTATTGCACCATCAATTGATTGATTGCGGTACTGTAGTAAGCAGTAACGTGTATGATACAAGTGTATTGCACAATCAAAAACGTGGGATTAAAACCTGTCGAAACCATATTTTTTAGTTTTGTCACCATCAGCAAAATAATTTCAAGGAACGACATGACTGATAAGTCTTTTTACCAGTTTCTATACAACGTCTTCTGTCAGCAAATGTAAATTATTTTGAATACAAAGGTTTCATGGTACCATTTCCTCGGGATGTCAAGAAGTACCACTATTATTCTATACATGTACATTTATTTACTGAAAAAAAACATTAAAACGTTGGCGTATAACTTTGAGGAAAACATAAATGTACTAACGGATAAACAATTAAGGGATAATGTATAAAATTACCTGCATCGGGACGAAGTGTGATTTGAGTCGTTGTGGCGTAGTCTGTCCTAGTAGAAGCTTTTAAACAACAAATTGAGAACAAATGTAAACATATATATTATGCTGTTCGAATCATTTTCATTTTTTCAAATTAATGATCGTTTAGAATCTTACATGTATATTCGTGTAACAATGATTCATTTATCGAATTCTTCTCAAACAAAATATAAATAACGGCAAACACTCTGTGACCTTCAATACCACACACAATCCCTTTTTGACCTGGGGCTTCCACGAGGTCATTGTCACACTGTTTCATTTCCCTGTCGGTCCAGATTACTAAATACCCAAAACTACGAAATACTCCTCTAACCACACGAGGGCATTGTTCAACCAAATGTAGCTGTGAACAACAATAAATATAAATACGTGGAGTGATCAAAGAGTACGTACACTTTTGATCTATCTATACAACTACCAACATAAATTAAAATATTGTTTTCATATCAATAAGTATCTTTGTTGCATCTGTACACTAAACTTCAATAACATCCGTACGTACATATTATTTTTAAAAAATGAGTATAGCAATCGCGGGGCAGCTCGGAATGACGCTCGACGTCATGTATGATATTGAAGAGACATCCCAATAAACGCTCGCGAATGTAAACAATCGTTCCAAACATCACTCTCAGTGCTTTGATTTCTAGTTATATTGTTTAACTACGTTTGCACCAAGCCCCATGACCTTTTGCGCTAACAGCTCTTTGATCTAACTACATCTTTTTTATAAGCATACAAATAAACTTTTATTTTGCAATCTACCGTCGGCTCTGTAACAATACTGCGAAAAACATCTACCTGAATGCGTGGACGATGCGGTGAACTGTGCTGTGGTTTGCTGCGCTACAGTGGTAGAAGGAGTTGTCGAACCTAAAAAAGATTTATGATAATAATAGCTACAGTGATAGTAGGAGTTGTCGAACCTAAAAATAGATTTATGATAATAATAGCTTCAGTGATAGTAGGAGTTGTCGAACCTAAAAATAGATTTATGATAATAATAGCTACAGTGATATTAGGAGTTGTCGAACCTAAAAATAGATTTATGATAATAATAGCTACAGTGGCAGTAGCAGTTGTCGAACCTAAAATAGATTTATGATAATAATAGCTACAGTGGCAGTAGCAGTTGTCGAACCTAAAATATAGTTATGATAATTATAACTAAAGTGGTAGTAAGAGTTGTCGAACCTAAAATATATTTATGATAATTATAACTACAGTGTAGTAGGAGTTGTCGAACCTTAAATATATTTATGATAATAATAGCTACAGTGGTAGTAGAAGATGTCGATCCTAAAAAAGATTTATGATAATTATATTAAATTGGAGTATTTTTATAACACCATTTTTATTATAGAGCTGAACTTTCTCAGTTTTAGATATAATAGTACAATAGAGAGATGTTATATAACGATCACAATGGAGCATATTTCTCAAACCATTAACGTCTACATAAGCGAAGAAGTCAGTCGGGATAAACATTACCGATATGTCTTTTAAACGCAATGAGTGTATGTATTTACGTGCATTTTTACAAAGTAACGCGCATGCGCATTCAAACTTGTAGACAACAAGTCACAATTTACAGACAAAACCATTTTAAAACGAACTACGGTATTAAAGTAAGCTATCCACTCAGGTTTTTTAGTTTACTTATTTGTTTGTATGGAGTTGGAAATAAGTAATTAAAAAGTTATATCAATCAGTCTGGACGAGTGCTTCCTTGGTTCGCAACGAAATCTCCATCATATACTTTTACATACAAACCTACTCATCGCTATGTTTATGAGATAATATTGAGAGTTGTTCTTACCAAGATCACCGTGGTCGCAAAACCCACAAGTTTTTCTACAATTGTTTTCCGTATAGTTTGTGGGGGTGTGAACATTACATGTGCTGGGCTGGCATATTGCTCCGCTGACATCTTCACACCCTACAATATACAAGAGAGTGTGGAAAACGAAGGTAATTGTCGGACATGGGATATTTCTGTTATTCAAAGCATTAAATTACAGATTTATTCGTACAGTGTAACTTAAAATTAAGACAAAAGATCCATTAAGTAAAACTAAATTTTCATTTTAAAAGGGAGACACTTATGTAATAAGGTTCAACAGGTATTTAAAAAATATACATGAAACAAGAAATATCTTGAAAAAAGATGGTCGGAGCAATTTGAAGGTTAAGATTTGTTGTGCAACATAAAAAAATTGCCGAGATGTTACGATTGCAGGTCACTCCAGATCAAAAATGGATTTCGGTAAATTCACCGAAATTCAATAGATTTCGGAAAGATAACGCACCCCTTGTTGAAAGGTAAACCAATCCGCGTCAATGTTGTTCGGATGAAGAGAAATAGGTTTAGTGGTTAACGTAAGATTTGATTGGTTTACACAATACTGATATTCAAATAGCAAAGCCATGTTAGTACGACAGCGCCGAGAAATACCGAAACTGAACGGGTAAGTGAACAAATACCGTAAAGCCCCCTTCCCACCTTCACGACCTTGCCCGCGACCTACGCCGACGTTGGAAAGTTGCTAAGATCGGCGTTGGTCGTGGCGATTATGCAAATTTCACAAAAAACACAAATCTACCCAACTGTGTCACAATACCTTCCTCGATGGTCGTGGTGGATCGTAACAAGGTCGTACGACGTCACCAGGACGTGTAACGATCAATCACGACTATGTTACGATCTACCACGATATACTACGACTTCCTTCGACTTGCTACGACGTTATCCCCGACCACGTTACGACCTACCTACAATACCAATTTTGGTAAAATATATAAATACAGGTTCAGCTGAAAAAAGACGTTTATTCTCAAACATGGCGAAATACCAACAACTCAGACTAGCTGAAAAGGACTGGAAGGACTGGAAGGAATGGTTTGTGTTCCTGATGCTGATGGATAGACGATCTATGACTGGAAGGAATGGCTTGTGTTCCTGATGCTGATGGATAGACGATCTATGACTGGAAGGAATGGTTTGTGTTCCTGATGCTGATGGATAGACGATCTATGACTGGAAGGAATGGTTTGTGTTCCTGATGCTGATGGATAGACGATCTATGACTGGAAGGAATGGTTTGTGTTCCTGATGCTGATGCATAGACGATCTATGACTGGAAGGAATGGTTTGTGTTCCTGATGCTGATGGATAGACGATCTATGACTGGAAGGAATGGTCTGTGTTCCTGATGCTGATGGATAGACGATCTATGACTGGAAGGAATGGTTTGTGTTCCTGATGCTGATGGATAGACGATCTATGACTGGAAGGAATGGTTTGTGTTCCTGATGCTGATGGATAGACGATCTATGACTGGAAGGAATGGTTTGTGTTCCTGATGCTGATGGGTAGACGATCTATGACTGGAAGGAATGGCTTGTGTTCCTGATGCTGATGGATAGACGATCTATGACTGGAAGGAATGGTTTGTGTTCCTGATGCTGATGGATAGACGATCTATGACTGGAAGGAATGGCTTGTGTTCCTGATGCTGATGGATAGACGATCTATGACTGGAAGGAATGGCTTGTGTTCCTGATGCTGATGGATAGACGATCTATGACTGGAAGGAATGGTCTGTGTTCCTGATGTTGATGGATAGACGATCTATGACTGGAAGGAATGGTCTGTGTTCCTGATGCTGATGGATAGACGATCTATGACTGGAAGGAATGGTCTGTGTTCCTGATGCTGATGGATAGACGATCTATGACTGGAAGGAATGGTTTGTGTTCCTGATGCTGATGGATAGACGATCTATGACTGGAAGGAATGGTCTGTGTTCCTGATGCTGATGGATAGACGATCTATGACTGGAAGGAATGGTTTGTGTTCCTGATGCTGATGGATAGACGATCTATGACTGGAAGGAATGGTTTGTGTTCCTGATGTTGATGGATAGACGATCTATGACTGGAAGGAATGGTTTGTGTTCCTGATACTGATGGATAGACGATCTATGACTGGAAGGAATGGTCTGTGTTCCTGATGTTGATGGATAGACGATCTATGACTGGAAGGAATGGTTTGTGTTCCTGATGCTGATGGATATACGATCTATGACTGGAAGGAATGGTTTGTGTTCCTGATGTTGATGGATAGACGATCTATGACTGGAAGGAATGGTTTGTGTTCCTGATGCTGATGGATAGACGATCTATAACTGGAAGGAATGGCTTGTGTTCCTGATGCTGATGGATAGACGATCTATGACTGGAAGGAATGGTTTGTGTTCCTGATGCTGATGGATAGACGATCTATGACTGGAAGGAATGGTTTGTGTTCCTGATGTTGATGGATAGACGATCTATGACTGGAAGGAATGGTCTGTGTTCCTGATGCTGATGGATAGACGATCTATGACTGGAAGGAATGGTTTGTGTTCCTGATGTTGATGGATAGACGATCTATGACTGGAAGGAATGGTCTGTGTTCCTGATGCTGATGGATAGACGATCTATGACTGGAAGGAATGGTTTGTGTTCCTGATGTTGATGGATATACGATCTTTGACTGGAAGGAATGGTTTGTGTTCCTGATGCTGATGGATAGACGATCTATGACTGGAAGGAATGGTCTGTGTTCCTGATGTTGATGGATAGACGATCTATGACTGGAAGGAATGGTTTGTGTTCCTGATGTTGATGGATAGACGATCTATGACTGGAAGGAATGGTTTGTGTTCCTGATGCTGATGGATATACGATCTTTGACTGGAAGGAATGGTTTGTGTTCCTGATGTTGATGGATAGACGATCTATGACTGGAAGGAATGGTTTGAGTTCCTGATGTTGATGGATAGACGATCTATGACTGGAAGGAATGGTTTGTGTTCCTGATGCTGATGGATATACGATCTTTGACTGGAAGGAATGGTTTGTGTTCCTGATGTTGATGGATAGACGATCTATGACTGGAAGGAATGGTCTGTGTTCCTGATGCTGATGGATAGACGATCTATGACTGGAAGGAATGGTTTGTGTTCCTGATGCTGATGGATAGACGATCTATGACTGGAAGGAATGGTTTGTGTTCCTGATGTTGATGGATAGACGATCTATGACTGGAAGGAATGGTTTGTGTTCCTGATGCTGATGGATAGACGATCTATGACTGGAAGGAATGGTTTGTGTTCCTGATGCTGATGGATAGACGATCTATGACTGGAAGGAATGGTTTGTGTTCCTGATGCTGATGGATAGACGATCTATGACTGGAAGGAATGGTTTGTGTTCCTGATGTTGATGGATAGACGATCTATGACTGGAAGGAATGGTTTGTGTTCCTGATGCTGATGGATAGACGATCTTTGACTGGAAGGAATGGTTTGTGTTCCTGATGTTGATGGATAGACGATCTATGACTGGAAGGAATGGCTTGTGTTCCTGATGCTGATGGATAGACGATCTATGACTGGAAGGAATGGCTTGTGTTCCTGATGCTGATGGATAGACGATCTATGACTGGAAGGAATGGTTTGAGTTCCTGATGTTGATGGATAGACGATCTATGACTGGAAGGAATGGTTTGAGTTCCTGATGTTGATGGATAGACGATCTATGACTGGAAGGAATGGTTTGAGTTCCTGATGTTGATGGATAGACGATCTATGACTGGAAGGAATGGTTTGTGTTCCTGATGCTGATGGATAGACGATCTATGACTGGAAGGAATGGTTTGTGTTCCTGATGTTGATGGATAGACGATCTATGACTGGAAGGAATGGTTTGTGTTCCTGATGTTGATGGATAGACGATCTATGACTGGAAGGAATGGTTTGTGTTCCTGATGTTGATGGATAGACGATCTATGACTGGAAGGAATGGTCTGTGTTCCTGATGTTGATGGATAGACGATCTATGACTGGAAGGAATGGTCTGTGTTCCTGATGCTGATGGATAGACGATCTATGACTGGAAGGAATGGTTTGTGTTCCTGATGCTGATGGATAGACGATCTATGACTGGAAGGAATGGTCTGTGTTCCTGATGTTGATGGATAGACGATCTATGACTGGAAGGAATGGTTTGTGTTCCTGATGCTGATGGATAGACGATCTATGACTGGAAGGAATGGTCTGTGTTCCTGATGTTGATGGATAGACGATCTATGACTGGAAGGAATGGTCTGTGTTCCTGATGCTGATGGATAGACGATCTATGACTGGAAGGAATGGTTTGTGTTCCTGATGTTGATGGATAGACGATCTATGACTGGAAGGAATGGTTTGTGTTCCTGATGCTGATGGATAGACGATCTATGACTGGAAGGAATGGTTTGTGTTCCTGATGTTGATGGATAGACGATCCATATTTGAGGAAACCTCTCCAGGTGGTGCTTCCATGGATGCCTTGTGGTGACTCCATGTGTTGTAGAGGAGGGGATGGGTTTTAAACACCAAACGTTTCTTGACCCTCTTTTTATGTGACATGGTGCAAAGTGAAAGCTGCTTTCACTTTTGCGCAATCACACCTGATCACGTGATGCACTCATTGCCTCCGAGTGAACATAGGTCGTAGAAGGTATTGGCGCGATCGCAGCGCAGTCGTGTTAAGATCGGGAACAGGTCTTGGCGAGCCTTGAAAGGTCGTAGCGAAGTCGTGGTATGGTCTTGGTGAGGTCGCATGTGGTCGACGAAGATCGTGGGGCAAACTTCGCTACGACCTGTCCCGACCTCTAAACGACCTCACCACGACCACCCCGACGACGCCACGACTATGTTACGACATTCCACGACATTCGCTTTGGTCGGGATAGGTCGTGGAAAGTTTGCCCTTCCCGACGCCGCTACGACCCACACCAACGTTTCCCGAGTGATGGGGATCATCCCCGATCACCTCCCCGATCATCCCAAGACCCTCTACGATCCGCAGGTCGGTGTCGGTCGGGGAGGAGATCGTGAAGGTGGGAAGGGGGCTTAACGGGTTAAACTGTTTAATTAATCAACAAATCTATCGATGAATCATAACGGAAGTGGTACAACAAACAAACGATAAAACAACCCGACGCAATAATGATAAACAAGAAATATCTTGAAAAAAAGATGGTCGGTGCAATTTGAGGGTTGCGATTTGTTGTGCAATATAAGAAATGCCGAGCTGTGAATTCAGTGAATTTTGGTCACGTAACATACCCCTTATCGAAATGTTAACCAATTCGTGTCAAGGTTACAAACGCTATTCGGTTGAAGAGAAGTGGTTAAAGTAAGATTTGATTGGTTCACACGACACTGATATGCAAATAGCAAAGCCATGTTAGTAGGACTGCGCCGAAATAAACATAACAAACCTAGGGTTGGTTGTTTAGTAAATATCGGTAGTGCAGCTGTAGATTGTGTGACGGGTTGTGACGTGGTCATTTTCTGTGTGGTTGTAGATTGTGTGACGGGTTGTGACGTGGTCATTTTCTGTGTGGTTGTAGTTGTTTGACCATGACTTACATTTCTGGGATCATCCTGATTACATAATGTAGCATTGCAGCAAGACATGAACTCACCAGTTGACAATAACCCGGATGTATCCAGGTCGCAGTCCTGATACGATATAAGTTAAGGAATATAATGAATATTCGTACAAATCCGTAAATTATCGTCGGTGCAGTACGAAGATGTCAACATACA
Source organism: Mactromeris polynyma (assembly GCA_032209605.1). Lineage (NCBI taxonomy): Eukaryota > Metazoa > Mollusca > Bivalvia > Venerida > Mactridae > Mactromeris > Mactromeris polynyma. The sequence goes on along the minus strand of JASFXZ010000027.1, from coordinate 3,159,080 downwards.
GTGTATATAATGATCACGGTGCAGTACGAAGATGTCAACATACAGTGTATATATAATGATCACGGTGCAGTACGAAGATGTCAACATACAGTGTATATATAATGATCACGGTGCAGTACGAAGATGTCAACATACAGTGTATATATAATGATCACGGTGCAGTACGAAGATGTCAACATACAGTGTATATATAATGATCACGGTGCAGTACGAAGATGTCAACATACAGTGTATATATAATGATCACGGTGCAGTACGAAGATGTCAACATACAGTGTATATATAATGATCACGGTGCAGTACGAAGATGTCAACATACAGTGTATATATAATGATCACGGTGCAGTACGAAGATGTCAACATACAGTGTATATATAATGATCACGGTGCAGTACGAAGATGTCAACATACAGTGTATATATAATGATCACGGTGCAGTACGAAGATGTCAACATACAGTGTATATATAATGATCACGGTGCAGTACGAAGATGTCAACATACAGTGTATATATAATGATCACGGTGCAGTACGAAGATGTCAACATACAGTGTATATATAATGATCACGATGCAGTACGAAGATGTCAACATACAGTGTATATATAATGATCACGGTGCAGTACGAAGATGTCAACATACAGTGTATATATAATGATCACGGTGCAGTACGAAGATGTCAACATACAGTGTGTATATAATGATCACGGTGCAGTACGAAGATGTCAACATACAGTGTATATATAATGATCACGGTGCAGTACGAAGATGTCAACCTACAGTGTATATATAATGATCACGGTGCAGTACGAAGATGTCAACATACAGTGTATATATAATGGTCACGGTGCAGTACGAAGATGTCAACATACAGTGTATATATAATGATCACGGTGCAGTACGAAGATGTCAACATACAGTGTATATATAATGATCACGGTGCAGTACGAAGATTTCAACATACAGTGTATATATAATGATCACGGTGCAGTACGAAGATGTCAACATACGGTGTATATATAATGATCACGGTGCAGTACGAAGATGTCAACATACTGTGTATATATAATGATCACGGTGCAGTACGAAGATGTCAACATACAGTGTATATATAATGATCACGGTGCAGTACGAAGATGTCAACATACGGTGTATATATAATGATCACGGTGCAGTACGAAGATGTCAACATACGGTGTATATATAATGATCACGGTGCAGTACGAAGATGTCAACATACAGTGTATATATAATGATCACGGTGCAGTACGAAGATGTCAACATACAGTGTATATATAATGATCGCGGTGCAGTACGAAGATGTCAACATACGGTGTATATATAATGATCACGGTGCAGTACGAAGATGTCAACATACAGTGTATATATAATGATCACCGTGCAGTACGAAGATGTCAACATACAGTGTATATATAATGATCACGGTGCAGTACGAAGATGTCAACATACAGTGTATATATAATGATCACGGTGCAGTACGAAGATGTCAACATACTGTGTATATATAATGATCACGGTGCAGTACGAAGATGTCAACATACAGTGTATATATAATGATCACGGTGCAGTACGAAGATGTCAACATACAGTGTATATATAATGATCACGGTGCAGTACGAAGATGTCAACATACAGTGTATATATAATGATCACGGTGCAGTACGAAGATGTCAACATACAGTGTATATATAATGATCACGGTGCAGTACGAAGATGTCAACATACTGTGTATATATAATGATCACGGTGCAGTACGAAGATGTCAACATACGGTGTATATATAATGATCACGGTGCAGTACGAAGATGTCAACATACAGTGTATATATAATGATCACGAGCATGTGTGACGAGCACGGCAATTGAGCACGAAGAGAGTGCGGAAGATAAATAAGTGACAGTTTAGCGTTGTCTTTTAATAACGTGCATTAGTATTAACCTGGTACTCGTTAATCTTCGAAAGTACGTTCGGGTGTTTTCAATATTTTACGCGATGGACTGACAAAGTACTGTTTTACTTACTAAAATAACAAACATGGTAAACCGATGACCCGACAAATCAGCGAAGTTAAGCAGATCCCGGTCAGTACATTATGTGAGATTGTCCACAAATACATGTTAAACTTTAAACACAGGAGATTGTCACGACTTCTTTCCCTTTATCCCATCTAGGGTTCTCTCCCTTTGTCCCTTCTATATAATGTGTAATATAAAACTCTAGGTGCGATAAAGGGAAGAACTCGTGACAATCTCATGCGCTTTTAAATGACATGGTGATTGTCACCACGCCTTTCACTGACATGATTATCGTCACCACGCCTTTCACTAACATAAGGACGAGATCATCACAGCTTTCAGAATTGATGACAAGAACACTACTTGATATGCAATTATTTGTTGATATTCAAGCCAAAATATATTCAATGTAACTAAAATATTGTATAGTAAAAGTGTTTACTTGCATTTGAACTGAAACATTTTGTCTCAAAGATGTTATCCGGTGCACCAACTTTCTTCAGCTGACTAATTCCGCACAACTGTTTAATTAAAAACCAACATTTTGTTGAATTGGCAGATATCTTATGTCTAGTTCTGTACCAACCATATACTTTCTTCAATATCCTATGTACATGTACAAGTATGGGTAGTCAGTGTAAGAAATGGGGAACCTGTTACTTGTTAGTGATCGCTTATATTGCTTGATAATCATGGAAATGTGTAGCAAACTTCTTGTATTTAACTACTGCGGCGCAATCCCATGTGGTTCTTGTTGAAATTTTGTTCTAGAGAATTAAATTGGTGGTAATGTTTAATGTGGGTAAATTAATAATGTTGTTGAAGAGAGGTTGTTGCTCTAGAGAGGGCCACTCTGGAGAGGTTGTTGCTCTAGAGAGGGCCACTCTGGAGAGGTTGTTGCTCTAGAGAGGGCCACTCTGGAGAGGTTGCACTGTAATCAGTTCGTTTACTTTTCTCTGCAGAGTGTGTCTGGTAGAATATAGGAATAGAAGTACATGTACTATCTGTTTTCATAACAAGAAATGTGAACTGTCTTACTCTTACCTGGTTTTGATCACATAGCGATATTTTGTTACAAGTTGAATATCCGAGCTGTAGGGGACATGTATAACAGACAGGCCCAAACTGGTCACTGAAACCTGGTAATAAGTTCGAATGTTAAGTCAAAGAAAACGGAGATGCATGGTTAGAACATAATTATGAACATCAGAAAAAAGTTTTACACCAATAGTGATATTACAAGTAAAAGACATCGCAATTAAAAAAAAAAGGTAAACAAAGTTGCATGGTATATATGCCAGCAGCGAGTCCGGATTATGTTTCTACATCAGATGCTGAACGTTAAACTGGGTTGCGTTTAGTTGTAATGCCGATCTGAAGTTAACAATGTATATACAAATCACTGTAATGTATTAGTACCGAAGAAATGACGGTCTACCTAGGGGAAGAACGCCGGGCTCGAATTCCGTCATGTGCGAGATTCTTCTGCGGTCGTCAAAGTCCCTTAATTAGGCACGAAGACTAATTAGTAACCATGGAAGCATTGGTAGCTATATAAATATTTGATCGATTTGACAGAAATATGTTCAAACTTATTGATGCAACGTAACATTCCAAGTCTACTCATCAAACACAAGAAGATGTGCAAAGTATCTCACCTGGTTTACCACAGCCCTTAGAATTACATATATCCCCATCGCAACATTCCAAACAAACCAAGATATCGTCTCTTCTCTGCACTTCATTCGAATGACAAGCCTTTAATAAGAATATAATTACGAAGACAAACCCAGTATAATGAATATCCAATTCTTAGTTAAATGGACAGTAAAACCTTTATTGTATATCCAGAATTGTTTCTGAAGAAAGTCAGTGCTGTTTGTGAGATGGTCTGACTAAATGAGTTAAAATGTGGAAGAAAAAATGAAAACTTATTCTTTGAAATACGGGTTTGTTAACGAGGTGGTCTTAATTCTGAGGTGGTCTTTAAGTAAGGTTTCATTGTATATTGAATAGATATACACTGGTGGTGGGACTGAATAGAAGCCTTATATTTAAACAAGGCATCAACTTAAATAGAAAGAGCATATCCCAATTTCCAGGGGAACGGGAGTAACTACATGTATTACTTATCATGTTGATAATTATAAATAACTGTAGCTTTCTGCACAACTAGCTAGTTGCCTTAAATTCGACATGAAATTTATGAAATTATATGAACACTCAAATGCTTTTCTTATATATCACTTTTCGTCTTGTCATATTTTTGAAATAAATACTTACTTTAGTTTTACCCGAAGCTCAATATTTTGCTTACCGAAATTCAAACTTGATTGCTCATAAAGATTTCTAATCAAATTGACTAAAAGCAGACACTTAGGTTGACCAATAAGTAGTCCAGCCACGGACGACACATCTCTATACTGTCGCTGTTACGAAGACGCGTGTAAAAGTCGGAGTACAGAGACACGTATGCGGGGCTAACCAATAAGTAACGTATTTCAGTGTTAATTTATAATTTTAATTTATCTGACTGATTTTGGTGCACATGTGTATGATTTGATTGCGTTTGTCATCTTAGAAGCACAATACCTACTTACTTGTTTGCTCGAACATCCAAGTCTGAATCTAACTGTACCAAATGACGTCACATATTCCTCTATCACGCAAGACTAAAATATCATTGTTTATCATTAGATGTACCACAGGAGATTTTCACGAGTTCTTACCCTTTAACGCATCTAGGGTTCTATCACTTTGTCCCTTCTGTAGAATTTGTACATGTAGTATATATACAAATGCTATAGAAGGGACAAAGGGAGAGAACTGTATATGGGGAAAGGGAAAGAACTCGTGACAATCTCCTGTGCCTTTACCCAGGAATAAAATATTGCATAGCAAGTAAAATCGAAATTTCAATCAAAGATCAATAATAATAAAAGGATGGAATATACACGTATGACAGTCCTGGAATATAGACCACATTGGTAGATGTATTCTATGTAAGTGGTGGAATGTTCCGGTTGACACATACCTCATTATCATATCAGGGGTTATAAACAATACTCAGCACTAGCCACTCTATACTCTCACAGAACTCTCGCAGTAACTCGTGTATTACAAAGATCACTCAGTATTCTAACATTCTGAGATTGTACTGATGTGTGTACTGTGGCCATTCTGGACCGGGATTATAACCAGTCCTCAGCATTCCCCCACCCAATTCTGCACACAGCCTTCATCACTCAATTTTGAGCGTATGAATCGGATCACAATGCTCACTGACGTTTGTTTATAGCGTTATTAGCACATAAAGACAAAAAGAAAACAGACACGTGACTTTTCGAACGCTGCGTAGTAATATCAGCACTCTAAAGAACTATTGTGTTCGAGGTGCTTCGTCATGCATTTCTTTTCATCACATTGCGTGTGATACTAGATGTTTTACCTCGTTTGGTCCACATTCAGTTACCTCGTAACAGAGACTAGGCAACGGAACTTCATCACACTTCAAACACATCGACCCAAGGACTGAAGTTGAATAATTGAGAATTATTTGTCGGCTCATATTATAATTATATATATATACATGTATACAGTGCAACTCATAAAAAATATTCGAACATAAGCATGTGGTACATGTACTACCAAAGATTATTGCTATAAGTACTAACATAAGTATATTTGCAAAGCAATCGAGATATGTTGCTATCTGATATCATACTTGAGATGTACACGCAACTGGTAGAATCACAGACACGCTCACAAAGCACTGAGATATGTTGCTATATGATATCATACATGAGATGTACACGCAACTGGTTGAATCACAGACATGCTCACACAGCACTGAGATATGTTGCTATATGATATCATACTTGAGATGTACACGCAACTGGTTGAATCACAGACATGCTCACAAAGCACTGAGATATGTTGCTATATGATATCATATTTGAGATGTACACGCAACTGGTTGAATCCCAGACATGCTCACACAGCACTGAGATATGTTGCTATCTGATATCATACTTGAGATGTACACGCAACATGTTGAATCACAGACATGCTCACACAGCACTGAGATATGTTGCTATCTGATATCATACTTGAGATGTACACGCAACTGGTTGAATCACAGACACGCTCACAAAGCACTGAGATATGTTGCTATATGATATCATACTTGAGATGTACACGCAACTGGTTGAATCACAGACATGCTCACACAGCACTGAGATATGTTGCTATATGATATCATACTTGAGATGTACACGCAACATGTTGAATCACAGACATGCTCACACAGCACTGAGATATGTTGCTATATGATATCATACATGAGGTGTACACGCAACTGGTTGAATCCCAGACATGCTCACAAAGCACTGAGATATGTTGCTATATGATATCATACATGAGGTGTACACGCAACTGGTTGAATCACAGACAGGCTCACAAAGCACTGAGATATGTTGCTATATGATATCATACATGAGGTGTACACGCTACTGGTTGAATCCCAGACACGCTCACAAAGCACTGAGATATGTTGCTATATGATATCATACATGAGGTGTACACGCAACTGGTTGAATCCCAGACATGCTCACGCAGCACTGAGATATGTTGCTATATGATATCATACATGAGATGTACACGCAACTGGTTGAATCACAGACATGCTCACAAAGCACTGAGATATGTTGCTATATGATATCATACATGAGATGTACACGCAACTGGTTGAATCCCAGACATGCTCACACAGCACTGAGATATGTTGCTATATGATATCATACATGAGATGTACACGCAACTGGTTGAATCCCAGACATGCTCACACAGCACTGAGATATGTTGCTATATGATATCATACTTGAGATGTACACGCAACTGGTTGAATCACAGACATGCACACACAGCACTGAGATATGTTGCTATCTGATATCATACATGAGATGTACACGCAACTGGTTGAATCACAGACATGCTCACACAGCACTGAGATATGTTGCTACCTGATATCATACATGAGATGTACACGCAACTGGTTGAATCACAGACATGCACACACAGCACTGAGATATGTTGCTATCTGATATCATACATGAGATGTACACGCAACTGGTTGAATCACAGACATGCTCACAAAGCACTGAGAGTCTCCACTACTTTAGCTAAATACATGAGATTGCGACATTCGCGACACGTTGCTTAGTCTGAACATATCGAACCGGGGATGCCTAATTAGTCATTCTCAAGTATTCTCATAAACTTTATTCTTCGTTTAAAAACAACATTTTTCACTAACGAAGATGTTTTTCCAGCTAATTGGCATCTTCTTCTTGCCTTATTAAGTGAGTGATGCAGATGAATGGTACATAAACAATATGAATGTAATACAAGCTTGTATAGAAACCGCAGATAAAATTGATACCTCCTGAGATCCCGAAAATAACAGAGATAAAGTAGACAGCAAACATCATTGTCGGTACTCCTACAACAAAAACACATCATGTGACGTTGTTAATATAGCCTTGTATAGATAAGGATCGACTGCAATCCACTGCTGGGATGGACTTTTACGCCGTTTTCAACAGTATTTCAGCTACATACGGTGGTCAGTTGCCCTAACCAGTGTTGTTGGGTTACCAACCAGCACTGGTCTAGTCTACTACACACAACTTTCCACCTTAGTCCAATGTGGAGGGCAAATGACCTTGGATGTACATGTACAATACTCAGTCAAAGTGTTGCACGATGTACATGTACAATACTCAGTCAAATTGTCGCAGGATGTATATGTACAATACTCAGTCAAATTGTCGCAGGATGTACATGTACAATACTCAGTCAAATTGTCGCATGATGTACATGTACAATACTCAGTCAAATTGTCGCAGGATGTACATGTACAATACTCAGTCAAATTGTCGCAGGATGTATATGTACAATACTCAGTCAAATTGTCGCAGGATGTACATGTACAATACTCAGTCAAATTGTCGCAGGATGTATATGTACAATACTCAGTCAAATTGTCGCAGGATGTATATGTACAATACTCAGTCAAATTGTTGCAGGATGTACATGTATAATACTCAGTCAAATTGTCGCAGGATGTACATGTACAATACTCAGTCAAATTGTCGCAGGATGTACATGTACAATACTCAGTCAAATTGTCGCAGGATGTACATGTATAATACTCAGTCAAAGTGTCGCAGGATGTACATGTATAATACTCAGTCAAAGTGTCGCAGGATGTATATGTATAATACTCAGTCAAATTGTCGCAGGATGTACATGTATAATACTCAGTCAAATTGTCGCAGGATGTACATGTACAATACTCAGTCAAATTGTCGCAGGATGTACATGTATAATACTCAGTCAAATTGTCGCAGGATGTACATGTACAATACTCAGTCAAATTGTCGCAGGATGTACATGTACAATACTCAGTCAAATTGTCGCAGGATGTACATGTATAATACTCAGTCAAATTGTCGCAGGATGTACATGTACAATACTCAGTCAAATTGTCGCAGGATGTACATGTATAATACTCAGTCAAATTGTCGCAGGATGTACATGTATAATACTCAGTCAAATTGTCGCACGATGTACATGTACAATACTCAGTCAAATTGTCGCAGGATGTACATGTATAATACTCAGTCAAATTGTCGCAGGATGTACATGTACAATACTCAGTCAAATTGTCGCAGGATGTACATGTATAATACTCAGTCAAATTGTCGCAGGATGTACATGTACAATACTCAGTCAAATTGTCGCAGGATGTACATGTATAATACTCAGTCAAATTGTCGCAGGATGTACATGTACAATACTCAGTCAAATTGTCGCAGGATGTACATGTATAATACTCAGTCAAAGTGTTGCAGGATGTACATGTATACTACTCAGTCAAAGTGTCGCAGGATGTACATGTATACTACTCAGTCAAAGTGTCGCAGGATGTACATGTATAATACTCAGTCAAATTGTTGCAGGATGTACATGTATACTACTCAGTCAAAGTGTCGCAGGATGTACATGTATAATACTCAGTCAAATTGTCGCAGGATGTACATGTATACTACTCAGTCAAATTGTTGCAGGATGTACATGTATAATACTCAGTCAAAGTGTCGCAGGATGTACATGTATAATACTCAGTCAAAGTGTCGCAGGATGTACATGTATAATACTCAGTCAAAGTGTCGCAGGATGTACATGTATAATACTCAGTCAAAGTGTCGCAGGATGAACATGTATAATACTCAGTCAAAGTGTCGCAGGATGTACATGTATAATACTCAGTCAAAGTGTCGCAGGATGTACATGTATAATACTCAGTCAAAGTGTCGCAGGATGTACATGTATAATACTCAGTCAAAGTGTCGCAGGATGTACATGTATAATACTCAGTCAAAGTGTCGCAGGATGAACATGTATAATACTCAGTCAAAGTGTCGCAGGATGTACATGTATAATACTCAGTCAAATTGTCGCAGGATGTACATGTATAATACTCAGTCAAATTGTCGCAGGATGTACATGTATAATACTCAGTCAAATTGTCGCAGGATGTACATGTATAATACTCAGTCAAAGTGTCGCAGGATGTACATGTATAATACTCAGTCAAATTGTTGCAGGATGTACATGTATAATACTCAGTCAAATTGTCGCAGGATGTACATGTTTAATACTCAGTCAAATTGTTGCAGGATGTACATGTATAATACTCAGTCAAAGTGTCGCAGGATGTACATGTATAATACTCAGTCAAAGTGTTGCAGGATGTACATGTATAATACTCAGTCAAATTGTCGCAGGATGTACATGTATAATACTCAGTCAAAGTGTTGCAGGATGTATATGTATAATACTCAGTCAAATTGTCGCAGGATGTACATGTATAATACTCAGTCAAAGTGTCGCAGGATGTACATGTATAATACTCAGTCAAAGTGTCGCAGGATGTACATGTATAATACTCAGTCAAAGTGTCGCAGGATGTACATGTATAATACTCAGTCAAATTGTCGCAGGATGTACATGTATAATACTCAGTCAAAGTGTCGCAGGATGTACATGTATAATACTCAGTCAAAGTGTTGCAGGATGTACATGTATAATACTCAGTCAAAGTGTTGCAGGATGTACATGTATAATACTCAGTCAAAGTGTTGCACGATGTACATGTACGATACTCAGTCAAATTGTCGCAGGATGTACATGTATAATACTCAGTCAAATTGTTGCAGGATGTACATGTATACTACTCAGTCAAATTGTCGCAGGATGTAAATGTATAATACTCAGTCAAAGTGTTGCAGGATGTACATGTATAATACTCAGTCAAAGTGTTGCACGATGTACATGTACAATACTCAGTCAAAGTGTCGCAGGATGTACATGTATAATACTCAGTCAAATTGTTGCAGGATGAACATGTATACTACTCAGTCAAAGTGTTGCAGGATGTAAATGTATAATACTCAGTCAAATTGTCGCAGGATGTACATGTATAATACTCAGTCAAAGTGTCGCAGGATGTACATGTATAATACTCAGTCAAAGTGTTGCACGATGTACATGTATAATACTCAGTCAAAGTGTTGCACGATGTACATGTATAATACTCAGTCAAATTGTTGCAGGATGTACATGTATAATACTCAGTCAAAGTGTTGCACGATGTACATGTATACTACTCAGTCAAATTGTCGCAGGATGTACATGTATAATACTCAGTCAAAGTGTTGCACGATGTACATGTATACTACTCAGTCAAATTGTTGCAGGATGTACATGTATAATACTCAGTCAAAGTGTTGCACGATGTACATGTATAATACTCAGTCAAAGTGTTGCACGATGTACATGTATAATACTCAGTCAAATTGTTGCAGGATGTACATGTATAATACTCAGTCAAAGTGTTGCACGATGTACATGTACAATACTCAGTCAAAGTGTTGCACGATGTACATGTATAATACTCAGTCAAAGTGTTGCAGGATGTACATGTATAATACTCAGTCAAAGTGTCGCAGGATGTACATGTATAATACTCAGTCAAATTGTTGCAGGATGTACATGTATAATACTCAGTCAAAGTGTTGCAGGATGTACATGTATAATACTCAGTCAAATTGTTGCAGGATGTACATGTATAATACTCAGTCAAAGTGTTGCAGGATGTACATGTATAATACTCAGTCAAAGTGTTGCAGGATGTACATGTATAATACTCAGTCAAATTGTCGCAGGATGTACATGTATAATACTCAGTCAAAGTGTTGCAGGATGTACATGTATAATACTCAGTCAAAGTGTCGCAGGATGTACATGTATAATACTCAGTCAAAGTGTTGCAGGATGTACATGTATAATACTCAGTCAAAGTGTCGCAGGATGTACATGTATAATACTCAGTCAAAGTGTTGCAGGATGTACATGTATACTACTCAGTCAAATTGTCGCAGGATGTACATGTATAATACTCAGTCAAATTGTCGCAGGATGTACATGTATAATACTCAGTCAAATTGTCGCAGGATGTACATGTATAATACTCAGTCAAAGTGTCGCAGGATGTACATGTATAATACTCAGTCAAAGTGTCGCAGGATGTACATGTATAATACTCAGTCAAAGTGTCGCAGGATGTACATGTATAATACTCAGTCAAAGTGTTGCAGGATGTACATGTATAATACTCAGTCAAAGTGTTGCAGGATGTACATGTATAATACTCAGTCAAATTGTCGCAGGATGTACATGTATAATACTCAGTCAAAGTGTCGCAGGATGTACATGTACAATACTCAGTCAAAGTGTTGCAGGATGTACATGTACAATACTCAGTCAAAGTGTCGCAGGATGTACATGTACAATACTCAGTCACGCAGAACATTCACCCTGAATTCAAACATACGACCTCCATATTGGAGGCCAAATGATGTAACGAGTGAGCGTGTCATGTTGCCATTTTATACATATGTACATGAAGTCCTATATGTTGTCTTATTCGTATAAAATCGTACATACATGTATATAATCATTACATTGTCCTGGTTGAATACAGAGGAATTTGGTATTGGCAAATGTTGAATACAGAGAAATTTTGGTATTTGAAAATGTTGAATACACAGGAATTTTGGTATTGGAAAATGTTGAATACAGAGGAATTTGGTATTGGAAAATGTTGAATACACAGGAATTTGGTATTGGAAAATGTTGAATACACAGGAATTTTGGTATTGGAAAATGTTTAATACACAGGAATTTTGGTATTGGAAAATGTTGAATACACAGGAGTTTTGGTATTGGAAAATGTTGAATACACTGGAATTTAGGTATTGGAAAATGTTGAATACACTGGAATTTAGGTATTGGAAAATGTTGAATACACAGGAAGTTTGGTATTGGAAAATGTTGAATACACAGGAATTTTGGTATTGGCAAATGTTGAATACACAGGAATGTTGGTATTGGAAAATGTTGAATACACAGGAATTTGGTATTGGAAAATGTTGAATACACAGGAATTTTGGTATTGGAAAATGTTGAATACACAGGAATTTTGGTATTGGAAAATGTTGAATACACTGGAATTTTGGTATTGGAAAATGTTGAATACAGAGGAATTTTGGTATTGGAAAATGTTGAATACACAGGAATTTTGGTATTGGAAAATGTTGAATACACTGGAATTTAGGTATTGGAAAATGTTGAATACACTGGAATTTAGGTATTGGAAAATGTTTAATACACAGGAATTTTGGTATTGGAAAATGTTGAATACACAGGAGTTTTGGTATTGGAAAATGTTGAATACACTGGAATTTAGGTATTGGAAAATGTTGAATACACTGGAATTTAGGTATTGGAAAATGTTGAATACACAGGAATTTTGGTATTGGAAAATGTTGAATACACAGGAATTTTGGTATTGGCAAATGTTGAATACACAGGAATGTTGGTATTGGAAAATGTTGAATACACAGGAATTTTGGTATTGGAAAATGTTGAATACAGAGGAATTTGGTATTGGAAAATGTTGAATACACAGGAATTTTGGTATTGGAAAATGTTGAAAACACAGGAATTTGGTATTGGAAAATGTTGAATACACTGGAATTTAGGTATTGCAAAATGTTGAATACACAGAAATTTTGGTATTGGAAAATGTTGAATACACATGAATTTTGGTTTTGGCAAATGTTGAATTCCTTTTGATATTATTTAAATGTTATGAAATTGAACTTAAACGAAACGTACGCTTTTAAAAGTGTCTCCTAATACACAATTACAGCTACTTCTAGAATTCTTATATTTAGCGAAATACTCAGTTGTTTCGATAAACTATTAAAACCTTCGTTTTTTCCAAACGCCATATCGTTCCATACGAGAAGAGTTTAGTTACAGAATGCGTACACATTGATAACCTTGGACATATGCTGTCCGCTAACTTCAACAAAATGCTATAACCTTGGAAATAATGCCACTCTGTGCGCTTATTGCAACAAAATACAAGCCCCCTACAAACTTAAAACATTACTAGATAACAGAACCAGTTTATTCCACTTACCTTTAAGCATTATGGTGCCAAGATTTCAAAACTAGTTCCGAATTTGCGCTGTCAATTCTCCACTATCAAAGAGAAACTATAGGCTGGTGAAGTTTTTTGCGACCTGTACTTTGGCGGAACATGACTATTTACTGTCGTTATTACATCAGTATATTACGAAATTGCTTCAGATAAGAGATAACACAGATCTTTGGAATGTAAGTAGTGATTATTCTATGTCCTAAATGACTGAACGTTTGTCATATTCACCTTTCTTTCCTGACACCTAGAATGATAGGAAGTTAATTAAGGTGTTATTTAATAAAGGCATAGTCGAGGATCGGTGAGTAATCCATTCGAAATAGTCAGTAAACAGACCCTATGTTTTATGGGAGACAACTCCTGTAGCTACTGTATTTTTATGAAATTATGTCCATTTGCGTATCATAGAATAATCAGAGCTGAAAACTCAGACCCAAATACGATCTAGTTAAAATAAATATGGTGCATGGTATCTAGGTGAGGAAAAGTATAGCCGAGTCAGTAGACAGACTACATTCCAAATTACGTGTTAAAATAGTAAATATAAACTGCCCTGGTGACTTAGTCACAATTTATCAGCCTTTTTACTTCTACAGCAATGGAAATGTTACTATAAAAAGTCAATTTAGGCACCAATACCGCTTAAATATACGAGTAATTCATGTACAGACAATCTCTATATGTTGGTGATTATATACTAGTATACGACAAGTCGCGTTCATGTACAGACAATCTTTATATGTTAGTGATTATATACTAGTATATCGCGTTCATGAAACAGGAAGCTTTGACAGACCACCCCAGTCACTCGACCTTAATGGTCTTCACGAATAGTCCAATCGTTAATAAACCAATGCGACGCTAGGGTAGATATATGAGAGTGTAAATTGTTCATGAGCTCGAGAGTGTCACTAATGAAGAAAATGTGGTATAGGACTCTTTAATAATTACTTTACTGATTTATATACAGACGCTGACGAATTCAATACTGTTCATTGTGAATGAGCTACAATTCATCAGCAATATGCCCGACCCTATACACGGAACGAAAATGCTAATCGCAATACTCAACCGTGATTGAGACTATACATAAACTATTCCAGCTTGTCTTTTTATTTTGCACCAGTATTCTACCAGCATGGAGAATGATCATTTGTCTAATCCAAGACCCGTCTTCCGGTCCTGGAGAGCCACTTCATTACATTAGTGTTATATAGCATTTCGTCCGGTATTTAATGAATGTTGTTCAATGAGCTTCGACGGCACATTTCTTCTGAAGTGTAAAAGTCATTTATAAAACAGTCGCTTAGCCAGATATACATGTATAGCACTGTCATGGAAGTACATGTATAGTAATATCTCGGGTTAGGCACCTGAAATGGCTTTACGTTTGTTGACAGTGACATGTTCTCGTATAAATCGCCGGTAAATGCGGCATCAAAATATGAAATTCAAATCGTATGAAAGTAGAAGGCTTCTAACAGTAAGGCTTTACGTGTAATACAGAGGACTGTATTTGGCACGGACTGTGTTCTGAGTACTACAGTGATTTATTTTCCCTTAAATGGTATTCTTATAATATTGAGAAGAGCCAAACAATGCGCTTGGTTTATAGTTAATGGTTAAGGCGTTCCGATTTGATATATTGTAATGTACCATTATGTAATAATTGTGTTTAACCTCGTGTTTTCGAAACGTAGTAAACCGCCACATGTAAACATATGTTTTGTTGAGTTGTTTGTTGGGTAGAACATGGAGTATAAGAAAGAAAACATTTATTTTCGGACAAACGAAGCGAGGGTAGAAAATAATGACCATGAAGATATAAAATTATGCACTTAACTATAACATTTTTCCTTATGTCTCTTTCATTTAGAGGTCATTTGCAACGAAACGTTAAATGTCATGTTGTTAAATTCAGCCGCTAGCTTTCTAGGAAAAGGGAATGCCTTTAATACTGAAATATAATTATTTGACATAAAAGTACACTCGTCTGTCGTCAGGTCTATTTCTGGAAAGCCGTTATTAAGCTATTAAGAAATGCTATATACGAGTGACTTCGCTTGTACATTGTGTTTATATTCATATATGTCTACTTCAAACATCGTAAAGGTTTGTCAAGACAATGACGGTTTACAAGGAGACTAACAAATAAAACACTTTGAAGTCATTCAACAATTGCAACCTCCCCAGAGCGACACTCTCTGGGAGATGCAGACTTTGATTGCTGTTGAGAGGTTGTTGTTTAAACGAACTTCACAATCCCTAATTTGCCACGAGTACTGGTTGGTAGCCAAGTTGAAGTCAATGACAGTCATTAGTTTAAGTTCAAACTGTTTCACAATCGATTAAAGACAAATAAATTTAAACGATTTAAACATGTGTAGTGCATTAACCAAATGATTACAAAATGATGATATACCTTGCCGCTTTAAATGAAAATGCAAATCGAATAAAGTTACAGAGAGTCTTCCCAACCAGATGTGTACACACTACCAGTCATAAGAGTCAACATCTAGATTAATGAGTAACTTGCTTATCGTCTGTCCAGTTTAAATGTACTTAACGTTTTCCTGAATTATAAAAATAGAACACAGCACATAGTTTGATCAATGTCCATGCTGCTTATGCAGCTTTCCAGTCGACAGGGTGTTGTTATGTGTGCAGATCATTCGACGACAGTACCCATTGTATTTAGGGACCACCCAAGGGACAGCCAAAAAGTGGTCGCTTAATAAATTGGTGCCTTAAAAGATATCGACACATTTAATAAAAGTTAAGTACAAATAAATATGTCTGCAAATCATCCGACTACATGTACATTGTTCCTGTATTGTTGCGGCTGATTTTGCGTTTTATTGCGTACGATTTATTCATATTCTATACCTATATCAATGGTTTCGTGTGAAAATAATTTCCGTTTTCACTTAGACACGTGTGACATAAGCTCTTCACAATTTATATGAGGTCCACAACAGGAGATTTATCAGTAACAAAACATTCATCATTTTACAGAGAAAAGCCCCAATCGGAGCCTCGTCACAACGAGTTACTGCAATTGAAAGCTATTCGTACTTTGTCCTGAGCTTTTTTTTAAATTAGCTTGAAAGAGTTGCATCTTTATTTTACATACCAACTGGATGTTAATTGAGATTATATTGAAAGCATGCATTTAGCAAAATGTGTGTTGCTGGTTTTGACGGGATGCTCTTATTGCGCAGTAGTTATGAAAGGTTTGTAAAAACTTAACTTTGTATCGTTTCTAGGTTACTAGTATCATATCGTATTTATTGAGATTCTCTTTATATGTTTATAAGCAAGAGCAAAAACAATTGAAAAAACAACGAAGGTATCGTGGGAGAAGTCATTATTCACGAACATTTATTCGCGATTGGATTATTGCTTCATTATGATTTTGAAGGAATTTATTATCCATATTTACATTTCGAGAAATCCACGCCAATAAAACTTGCAAAGACAAAAAGTGTTCGTTTGAAAAAACGAAAAGAAATGTGAAGCGTATGGATGCTGACCAGGGGCTGAAAGAAATAAACCGCGTAGACTGTACATTATGTTTAAGTAAACAGGAAATATCTTTCAAAAAGATGATCGGCGCAAACTGAAATAAGCGAATATTTTGAATTATTGCACGGACATATGTAAATAGGGTCAATAAGCAAACAAATAAATATTAAAATTCTGTTTCCGTTCATTTATTTGAGCTTATGCATATATTAAACAATCATAGCATGCGAGGTACAAACTGTTTGTAACATGTTCAATGAGATTTGATAAAGCTCGTAAATACATATACATGTACATCAAAACTCAAATACCGAACCATTGTGGCATTGTCCATTGACCTTTCAGAGATTTTCATAAAATCACTATGAAGGTATCGCTATTTTATTAAAAAAGCATGTACTAGTACATTAATACGATATTAACGAATTTATCTCGTGTCTGAATTTAAGATAATATACGAGGTATATAAATATATAATAATTGGACTAGTCAACTTTAAACTTTATCATAGATATTAAACCTTTCGAATCGATGAAGGCGTAAAAAACTTAGACAATATTTATCCCGTACGTAGACCTCTTGATTTGGTAAAAAAATATCTCATTCATTTTAAAGCAAACATGATTCCTTGGAACGTTTATCCTATTTCACTCTACTTTTTGTTGAACCCGTTTGACCATCACAACTATAGAAACTGTATTAAATACTGTTGACTTTGTGTGATTAACATAACATTGATTAAGGTAACATTGATTAACATAACATTGATAAACATAACATTGATTAACATAACATTGATTAACATAACATTGATTAACATAATATTGTTTTATTTTAATGTATAAAGTACATAAAACGGCCACAATAATTAGTCAGTATTTAACAGTCCAGGATGTGTTTCACAATCATGGATAGGTATGTCTACATTCAAACCATAATTTAGGAAAGACGATTTTATTCATTCCAGCCCAGCGTTTACAATGTGCTGATTTGATTTAGTCAGCGTCCAGTTAACAAACGAAGTCCGGTTGTACAAAATTTGCTCCGACATTTATCGGCTGTTGGTAGTAGCAAAATCACGTGGTTTTCGCCTCACTATAGGCAACTATTGTGTTTGTATTTGCGTTTTTTCATCGTCGCCACCGGTTTCCCATACGTGCGACGCACCCGGAAGGATGTTCCAGAAATACCCCTGGTTCTTTAATGTGCCCGATGTTGCCTTTATTGAAAAATATTATTTTGGGGATTTCTTGTTTTGACCGATAATTCGGGGCAGAATCCAAACATTTTAAATACAAATTAAAGTCTGCCGGTTTAATAGCCTGTTTCTTAATTTGCGTTTAGCCGAAGACCAAGCGGACTGGGAATGTGGAATCGGACATTGGGAGTGTTTGACCTCTAAAAAATGTATTAGACTTGGTTGGCGATGTGACTCGGATACCGATTGTGGGTACGGGGATCAATCAGACGAAGAAAATTGTCGTAAGTTGAATTTAGACTGATTGTTGAAGTTAAGTTAATTTGCAGAGCTGGATTCATGGGTTTTCTCATTAATGTTATATATATACAGTATATTTTCCAACAGTAATACCCTACTTCTGTCAGGAGTACAGAAATATACACATGTGTATACAAGTATTATATAATATTTTGAGTACAGAAATATACACATGTGTATACAAGTATCATATAATATTTTATTTTAGCGTTTTGTGTTATCAAAAACAAAAAACAAAATATAAACTCCCAAATACTAGAGTGAGGAATGATATATTTCTGTAAAATATAGTTAAACCCTACGAGGACAAAAGGTTGGTTTTGCTAGAGGCAAGGTCATAGTCATATAAGAGAGAGAGAATAAGTTGCTACAGGGTTAACACCACATACCAAAGACAGTACCTCCCAACCCAGACCTCCGGGAAAACAACAATTCATAAAATATAAGGCACTTGAGGAGGATTAAGGGTACATACGTTAGGTAACAGAGGCGCAAGGAATGACCTGGCAGACCACAAGGAAAACAAACAGCGAAGAGGGGGATTAAAGTATGGAAAAGATCACAGGATAAGTCAAGACACACTAATAGGCCGAAACTGGGCAGATAATAACCTTATCACTATATAAAGTGAAATAACTACACAAGGGAAGGGAAATACAACACAGAATCAAAACACAAAACTAAATAATAACCATACAGCGAATTACAGCCTTAGAACTGTCAGTAAAAAAACTGGGGGTTAAATTATGTTTCTTTAACAATACAGTTTCAAGTTCAATTTTGGGCTGAAGCCAGTTGGTGACAATGTTGGAATGTTTGTGTAGACATGCAATACTAGTTTAGCTGATAATGTTAGTATTACATTGGCACTCAATTAATTTATTAAGTAATTTGGCAATATGTTTTTCCATAATTTTAGCTCCTAAAACCTGTGCAGAAGGTAAATACAGCTGTCCTAGAAGTAGCCAATGTATTCCTGAACGCTGGAAATGTGATGGAGATGTTGATTGTGGACCTAATGGAGAAGACGAGGATCCCAAGATTTGTTGTAAGATACATTTTGTTTGAGTAAATTAATTAATACATTTGCTCAAGTTAAGTCGGGTTTTACTATCCATTGATTGATACTGTGTGTTATTCCAGGGTTTACTCTGGCTGTTATGTAATATATCTGCCTTAAATGATATTGAATCTTCTCACGTTGAAATTTTGGGAAAGAGAATAATGCCAACATACACACTATGATGTGATGAATTTAAAACACACATTATTTCAGTATCTAATTCCGCTGTGGATGTGACTTTGTAGGCATTAACTTTTGCTCTGGAACCAACAGGATATGTTCCATGGAGTATCTTAAAACTATTGACCAGCCCATTTGGGATTGCGTTGTGTTGTCTATGATGTTTCGTGTTTACGTTGGTGTTTTCCTTGTTTCATTTTGTTCTGTCCAGTGTTTGTCTATGCAAGTATTAGTTGGGTTGTTCATTTTTAGTTTTTATTAATCGGCCATCCTCTTTTCTATGCATTATGTACATTGGGTCATTTACATATCAGATGAATTTCTCCAGGCTTCTTATACATGTATGTGGTGTTCCCTGTAGCAACTTATTTTATGACGTCATCAACATTTTATGACGACATTTGGCACTACCAAGAAATCTTTTCTCTCTATAATGCTGTTTTATAACACATCTTAATATTCATTGGGTACAGTCGTATTTTTAGCTCACCTAAGTGCTCAAGGTGAGTTATTGGGATCACCCTGTGTCCGTCGTCCGTCGTCGTCCGTCGTCAACAATTTAGACTGTTGACACTCTAGAGGTAACATCTTTTACCTAGTCTGCATGAAACTTGGTCATCTGGGGTCAAAAACTAAAGTCACTAGGTCAAAATATATAAACCCTTGTGAACACTCCAGAGGTCATATGTTTTACTTTATTTATATGAGACATGGTCAGAATGTTTGCCTTAACGGAATCTAGGTAAAGTTCGAAACTGGGTCATCTGGGGTAAAAAAATAGGTCACTAGGTCAAATCATAGTAAAACCTTGTTAAAATTCAAGAGGTCACATTTTTTACTTGATTTATATGAGACATGGTCAGAATTTTGCCTCAATGAAATCTAGGTCAAGTTCGAAACTGGGTCATCTGGGGTTAAAAACTAGATCAAACTATAGTTAAACCTTGTTAACACTCCAGAGGTCACATGTTTTACTTGATTTACATGAGAATTGGTCAAAATAAAATCTAGGACGATTTCGAAACTGGGTCATCTGGGGTCAAAACTAGTCACAGGATCAAATTATTTAAAATCCTTGTGGATTCTCGGGAGGCTGCATTTTCTACCGGAACTACATAAAACTTTATCAGACTGTTTGTCTTTATAAAATGCAAATCCAGTATGGTACTGGGTCATGTTGGGTCAAAAAGTAGGTCGCAATGTCAAATGATTGAAAATCCTCTCGGACTCTCTTGAAGCCAACATGGCAATGTACTCAGGTGAGCGATATAGGGTCACCATGGCCCTCTAGTTTGTGTTTTTGGTTTGTTTTTTTCTAATAGATATAGAGCTATTTCTACTTGTTTTGAAATCCATTTCCCTATCACTAGTATCTAATTTATATTATATCACATTCTGATATTAATAATTTAGTTACTGGGAGCGAGGTCAGTATGAGGCTCCTTGTTTCTTCGTGCTGGATTAATGACAGTGTGTCTGTTGTTATACATGTTATGGTTAATTGTTTTATGTATATATGTTGGAATTCAACGACCATATAGCGATTTAGTGTGAGGTAGCTAGCTGTTACATCTATTTAAACCCCCAGTATTTTTACTGACATTTTTACTGTAATTCGCCGTATGCTTATTATTTCTTTTTTGTGTTTTGAATGTATGTTATATTTTCCTTTCCCCCAGTGCAATTGTTTCACTTAATTTAGTGTTCAGGTTATTTTCTGCCCAGTTTCGACCAATTGTTGCCAGCTGTATTGACTTGTCCTGTGATAATTTTCATCCATAAATCCTCCATCTTAACTGTGTGTCCTCTTTGATTCTCCTAGTTATTTCTTATAGTCCGCCATGCCATTCCTTGCGCCTCTGTTCCCTAACGTGTGTACCCTTTAACCTCAGCATGTGCCTTATGTTTTATGGATTGTAGTTTACCGAAAGACAGTGTTGGGAGGCACTATCGTATGTGTGTGGCGTTCCCTGCAGCAACTTATTCCTCCTCTTTTGAATATAAAAAACTATTTTGGTTAATTCGTGACAGATTTTATTGAATGACTTGGGAATTCAACATTCAATTCAGGAAAAAGATGCATTTTGCCATTGCTAATATGACTTTTTCATGGGTTAAAAATTGATCATATGCTGTTTGATCATCACTCGGGGGTTTCATTTGACCCTTGGGTTGACCCTTTGACCCCAGAATTTTCCACATTTTGACCCTTAAGCTAAGGGTCAATTTTTCTCAAAATTATAGGTATTTTTGCAATTAAATGGTAAAATCGTGTCCAAAATTATCAAAATGACCCTTGAGATTCAGTACCTAGAGGAAACCCTAATCACTAATATTTCATTTTTAGCTTAAAATCTGTTTTTCTAATGAAAGAAATTTCTCTTGTAGCTAATTTTACTCGTTCCTGTGAAGCTGGTAGTTTGGTATGTTCTAATGTCTGTGTCAGTTCTAAATGGATCTGTGATGGACAGGATGATTGTCCTGATGGAATTGATGAGAAAAATTGCAGTAAGTATTCAAAAATTACATATTTCAAATAAAGCTTGTGTCGTCTAAAGTGAAATGAAAAGGAAAGGGAAATGAAATGGGAATGCTATGCAGTTAAACAGTCATTTCAGCTTTTATGTGAATAGAATCATATGTTTCCCTTCTCCTTTCAGCTAAAACATGTGGCGCTGACATGCATACTTGTTCCGACGGCCAGTGTATCTCTCCTTCCTGGGTATGCGATGGTGATCATGATTGTCTTGATGAAAGTGATGAAATAAAATGTGGAGGTATGTTTGATTTTGTCACGTGATAAAGATTCAGATTTGCGATAGTTTTTACTTTTATGTATGTTTTCTTGCATTTTATTAATTGTAGATTTTGTCTGTTCAATTGAACATTTTCAATTCTAATTGTAACATGATTTCATTGGGTCTTGAAATAAATGCAGCATTTGTTTTCATTTGGGGGGGGGGGGTATGGCGGGTCCTTTTGATAGGGGAAAGTTCATCATGAATCACCAAATTTGGGTATTTATAAGGTAAACTTTTAAATAATTTTACTGATGGGGAATTTTCTTTCTAAGTAGGGGAAATATTTTCGTATTTCTGAGGGAAATGGAGTCCAATATCGGCCTAAATTTGCCATAAAAAGGCGCTGAAATGGTATCAAAATACTACCGTACTTATATATCTTCTGCAGCAAGAGTTTGTGATATTGACCAATTCAAATGTAATGTCTCATCAAGATGTATTGATGTCAAGTGGAGATGCGATGGCGACTTGGACTGTTCTGACCATAGTGATGAAATAAACTGCCCTTTAACGACGGGCGAATCTGAAGTTTGTTTACCAAAGATAGAATTCCAGTGTAAAACCTCTCCTGAATGTATCCTGAAATCTTGGCAGTGTGACGGGGATCCAGATTGTACTGATTTGTCAGATGAAGGGGCTGGTTGTGAGTTTTTCTCTTTTGATAATTTCATATTCTTAACGGCTACACTCTGTTAGTCCACATGGTATTAGGGAATTCCCACCTTGAGTCACAAACTCCTACCTTTGTTCTTTGGGTATCCTACTTCAAAAAATATTTTTTTTTATGAAATGACATAGACAGACTCCATATTGTTCAGATACTTTTCTGAGAACTCCTTTTTTGAAACCATATACGTCACATACGTTTTTTGAAAATAATTTTACTGCGTGTGCCTTTTCATTGGGTAAATAGGTGCGATAAATCCCAAATTTGGGGAAATAAGGAAATAGTTGTTTTGCTTACAACAATAACATTTCAGCTGTGACTGGTGTTTGTTATATATATATGAGGTGATGTAAGAGCAAAGATTCAAGGCAATGGTCTTTTATAAAAGGTTAAGTACACAAATACCATAAATTAATTTACAGAAATTCAGTACAATTATGGTACTTGGGATCTCCCACCTTGAATCTCGAACTCCTACCTTTGTTCTTTAGGTCTCTTACTTTAAACATATTTTTGATAACATGACGTAGAGAGACTAATTGTTCAAGAACCTTTCACGGAACTGTCCTTTGAAATCCTAGTGTGACCCCTGTCCATTTGAAAAAAACCTAAACTGACAGTGTTAGATTTTAGTAAACAAGTTTGTTTACTTGCATTCAATTTACATACATGGTTGCTAATGAAGTTGATATTCGATTTAAGGTAATTACATCTGTAGAGAAGATATGTTTTTGTGTGGTAATTATGCCTGTATTTCCAAGCTCAATGTGTGTGATGGCAAAGATGATTGTTTGGACAGAGCTGATGAAATGAATTGCAGTAAGATTTTGAAATATTTCAAACATTTGTTGTGCTTTACTGAAATGGGGTGCAAAATAATTGACAGGATTATTCGAATGATAATGATTTCTTACTTTTACAAAGAAATCTTGTGATGAAATTGGAAAGTTTGATTGCAATAGTGACAGTTCTCTGTGTATTTTAAATAGCCATGTTTGTGATGAATAGAGTATGTCTTCGCCCAGGTGTGCTTAATTTTTCATCTCGTTTAGTATTACCTGTGATTATGTGGAGAAGTTGTCAGCTACTTGCGTGAGGGCAACTTCGTGTCCTTGCGTGATAAGAAATGCCTGGAAAAGTGGTTAGGTCTACTGACTGCCATGAATAAATAAACAAGCATGTTCTGTTCTGATGAAAAATTGTCAATAAAAACAAAAAAGATGTAAAACAAGTGTACTCCTCTGTGATACCAGATTGTTTTGTCCAAAACATCACACTTAACTACACTTCTGTACTTGTCTGCTAATGTGTATGTCTCCCAAAAGTTAATTTCAGTTAACTAAATGGTGCAATGTTTGCCTAGATTTTACTTTTACTACTTTTAACTACATGTGTTGTTGACATGCATTTAGCTATTGCCATATGTGTTTATATTGGTAAAACTAGTATGACATATGGTCCTTTCTCTGTTCATGTTAATTTGTATATATATGTATGTTTTCATGTAATTTGTGTATGGGCCAGAGGCCTTTTGTACAATAAACTTTGAATTGAATTGAATTGTTTACATACATTTGCATGAATTTAATCATACTTTAAACATGGTACAGTAAAGACTGCCAATATATTTTAATAGAGTCCAAAGATCGGTTCTCAATATAGTGCGTTTGTACTGCCATTAAAGTAGGGTCTAAGAAAGTTGAAAGACAATTACTGAAAACGGTTTATTACATTCAATCGCACTTGGTATGCAACTTTCAGATTAATACATAGTGAATTTTGTATTATATTCCCATTTAGAAGTTAATTTAGAAGAAATTTATTGATTTTTGTGTACTTAATTTGAGGTGAGAACCCATGTAGGAATCATGAATGCCCAGGCAACAGTCATTGTGAAAGTGATTCATACGCAAACAAGTCCAGAGCAGCTAAGTGTATCTGTGATAGAGGATTTGAATGGATCGAAGAAGCTGGCCATTGTAAGGACATTGATGAATGCCAGCATCGTGACACCTGTTCACAGATTTGTATCAACACCAAGGGTGGCCATCAATGCGAGTGTCAACCTGGATACACCATTGATGGACACTCCCATTGTAGAGCAGATGGAAAACCAGCCTGGTTGTACTATGTTAATAGACGTGATATCCGTAGACTTAGACCTGACTCGAGATACTCGGAAATCCTTGTTGAAGACACAAAAAACAGTATTGCTCTTGACTTCGATTATGAAGAAGGTCTGATGTTCTGGACTGATGTTAGTCTTCAAATGATCATGAGGTAAGTTGCAATACAATTTGGCTTTGATACAGTGTACAAAAAACAGTGTTGCACTCGATTTTGATTATGCTGAAGGTTTGATATTCTGGATTGGTATTAATATTGATAAAGTTGAGATGTAAGTTGCAAGAGGTAGTTTGTTTAGAACTGAACGAACCAAAAGGTCTCAATAGACCATCAATATGTGTATGAATAATCTCCAAAAAAATTGACAAATGTGACTAATTTGGTTTTGAAAGTGTATAATTTTAAAGTTTATAAGAATCTTGTTGATTCATAATTATATTGTCTCCTTCGTTTCTATCGATGTTTGAAAAAGGGTACAGGTTGTTAACATACTGATTGTTTCAATAAGGAATAACTGGACAATAATTTTAGGGCTCAAGTGGATGAAATTGCCGCTCCAGCTACGGAAATAAAACCTGTGATATATGATAATTATGATGGCGGTGCGTTCTCGGCCGATGGTCTGGCTGTAGATTGGCTTTACAAAAATATCTACTGGACTGACACAGGCTTCAACAAAATCAAAGTTTCCAACTATGATGGCTCTAAGGTTAAAACCCTAATTGATTCGGGGTTGGATGAGCCCAGAGCTATTTGTGTGGACCCAGAAAATGGGTAAGCTAACAATTTTGTACTACTTCCAACTTTTTCTATGATCTTTAGTGATATAAAAGTAACTATGCTACATGTTACTAGTATTTCAGATAGTGATACGTCTTTAATGTGTAGTGCTGTCAGATATTTAGGGTTGCAATGTTGTTATTTGAAGGTATGTGTACTGGACTGACTGGGGACAAGATCCAAAGATTGAACGAAATGGTATGGATGGTAATAAAAGAGAGACGATAGTGTATGGAGGTGAACATTTGGAATGGCCAAATGGACTGACTATTGGTAAAAGTATTTTTGTATACTAGGTGATTACCAGGTAAATGTGTGTACTCTAATATAATACAATCGATGCCTCAAAACCGCTATACAGAGCCGGAGCAGAGTGGGACACAAACAAATTTGTTATGCATAATCAAAAAAGTATATGACATTGAGCAAGCAACCTTCATTGAAATATTATTTGTTCAACCTAAAATGCGTTCCATTCTGATAAGACCGTTAGAAGGTATGACGCTTATATGTTGATATGGTCGACGTCTTGTCCATAGTTGGATATCTTCAGTAATGGTCCATGATTATTGGTACAACAGCGATTTTCTTAGACAATCGTCACTGGCGATATAATAATCAAATACAAAAATGCATGTTATGGTACATATAAACAATGTACTCAATGAAAGGAAGGACATAAAATACTGCAAACATTGGGCTTTTTTCAGACTATGTTGGAAAACGTATCTACTGGATTGATTCCAGACTTCATTTAATCGGAACTGCAACCTTAGATGGAAGTGACAAAGGTCATGTTTTGGTTGATACAACAAAAGTCCAACATCCCTTCTCTATTACTGTGTTTGAAGATTATCTGTATTGGACTGACTGGTCTTCCAACTCCATCAAAACTGTACACAAAGAGACTGGCAGGGATTACAAAACGCTCAGTACTGGCTCATATGCTGTTATGGATATCAAAGTCTGCCACGAGTTACGACAGGAAAGGAGTGCGTTATCTTCCCTTTATTTCATTATCAATATTATTGTGTAAATTGTCATTTGTCAAAATAATGCTGTTCTGTATATGCATATACTATGAATGCAAAAATATACGATCCAAGCATTTAGTGCTTGTTTTAACTACTACATGCATATAATAATGATATATTTTCGAAATACATGTACATGTAGTTCATAATTATGTTGTTCATAAATGTATGATCCTTATATATATGCAGCATTTGTAGTTTTCAATCCCAGGCCCTTAATGATTGTTTTACTTTTTAGAATATAAGGACCAAGCTACAAAGCTGTGTGAGAGTGCTCAGTGCGAGTTCCTATGTTTGCCAGCAGCTAGGATTGTCAGTAATGCTACAGTTTCCTGTGTATGTGCTGATGGACAGACCTTGAATTTTGACAAGAGAACATGCACAACTTCGGAAAAGCCAGTCACTACAGAAGGAGTAACCACTTCGGAAAAGCCAGTTACTACAGAAGGGGTAACCACTTCAGAAAAGCCGGTCACTACAGAAGGGATAACAACTACTGCGGAAAAGCCAGAAAAGGCAGCCACTAGAGATGGGGAAACTACTACAGAAAAGCCAGTCACTACAGAAGGGATAACAACTACTGCAGAAAAGCAAGAAAAGGCAGCCACTAGAGATGGGGAAACTACTACAGAAAAGCCAGACATTACAGAAGGGGCGACTACTGCAGATAAGGCAGTCACTACAGAAGGGATAACAACTACTACAGAAAAGCCAGAAAAGGAAGCCACTACAGACGGGCCAACTACTGTAGAAAAGCCAACCACTACAGAAGGGAAAACAACCACTACAGAAGGGAAAACAACCACTACAGGAGGGGTAACAACCACTACTGAAGGGATAACAACCACTACAGAAGGGAAAACAACCACTACAGGAGGGGTAACAACCACTTCAGAAGGGATAACAACCACTACAGAAGGGAAAACAACCACTACAGGAGGGGTAACAACTTCAGAAAAGTCAACAATTCAAGCCCCTTGTATCACTGGTAAGTAATTTATTTGAAACACGGTGTTTGTTTAACTTTAATACTTTAATTTAGGCCCTCTAACATATATTACTACGGTATGGAATAAATATAAATATTAATAAATATAAATATTGGGGAGGGCGTATCAATATAACTCAAATAGAGGGCCTCTCCACACTTATTACTAAGGTATGGAATAAAATATAAATATTGGGAAGGGCGTATCAATATAACTCAAATAGAGGGCCTCTCCACACTTATAACTGAGGTATGGAATAAAATATAAATATTGGGGAGGGCGTATCAATATAACTAAAATAGAGGGCCTCTCCACACTTATTACTGGGGTATGGAATAAAATATAAATATTGGGAGGGCGTATCACTATAACTCAAATAAAGGGCCTCTCCACACTTATTACTGAGGTATGGAATAAAAAATAAATATTGGGAGGGCGTATCACTATAACTCAAATAGAGGGCCTCACCACACTTAATACTGAGGTATGGAATAAAATATAAATATTGGGAGGGCGTATCAATATAACTAAAATAGAGGGCCTCTACACACTTATTACTGAGGTATGGAATAAAATATAAATATTGGGGAGGGCGTATCAATATAACTAAAATAGAGGGCCTCTACACACTTATTACTGAGGTATGGAATAAAATATAAATATTGGGGAGGGCGTATCAATATAACTCAAATAAAGGGCTTCTCCACACTTATTACTGAGGTATGGAATAAAATATAAATATTGGGGAGGGCGTAACAATATAACTAAAATAGAGGGCCTCTCCACACTTATTACTGAGGTATGGAATAAATATAAATATTGGGAGGGCGTATCAATATAACTAAAATAGAGGGCCTCTCCACACTTAATACTAAGGTATGGAATAAATATAAATATTGGGAGGGCGTATCAATATGTCTCAAATAAAGGGCTTCTCCACACTTATTACTGGGGTATGGAATAAAATATAAATATTGGGAGGGCGTATCACTATAACTCAAATAAAGGGCCTCTCCACACTTATTACTGAGGTATGGAATAAAATATAAATATTGGGAGGGCGTATCAATATAACTCAAATAAAGGGCTTCTCCACACTTATTACTGGGGTATGGAATAAAATATAAATATTGGGAGGGCGTATCACTATAACTCAAATAAAGGGCCTCACCACACTTAATACTGAGGTATGGAATAAAATATAAATATTGGGGAGGGCGTATCAATATAACTCGAATAAAGGGCCTCTCCACACTTATTACTGAGGTATGGAATAAAATATAAATATTGGGGAGGGCGTATCAATATGACTCATATAGAGGGCCTCTCCACACTTATTACTGAGGTATGGAATAAAATATAAATATTGGGGAGGGCGTATCAATATGACTCATATAGAGGGCCTCTCCACACTTATTACTGATGTATGGAATAAAATATAAATATTGGGAGGGCGTATCAATATGACTCAAATAAAGGGCTTCTCCACACTTATTACTGAGGTATGGAATAAAATATAAATATTGGGGAGGGCGTATCAATATAACTCAAATAAAGGGCTTCTCCACACTTATTACTGGGGTATGGAATAAAATATAAATATTGGGAGGGCGTATCAATATAACTCAAATAAAGGGCCTCTCCACACTTATTACTGAGGTATGGAATAAAATATAAATATTGGGAGGGTGTATCAATATAACTCAAATAAAGGGCCTCACCACACTTAATACTGAGGTATGGAATAAAATATAAATATTGGGAGGGTGTATCAATATAACTCAAATAAAGGGCTTCTCCACACTTATTACTGAGGTGTGGAATAAAATATAAATATTGGGAGGGCGTATCAATATAACTAAAATAAAGGGCCTCTCCACACTTATTACTGGGGTATGGAATAAAATATAAATATTGGGAGGGCGTATCAATATAACTCAAATAGAGGGCCTCTCCTCACTTATTACTGGGGTATGGAATAAAATATAAATATTGGGAGGGCATAACAATATAACTCAAATAAAGGGCCTCTCCACACTTATTACTGGGGTATGGAATAAAATATAAATATTGGGAGGGCGTATCAATATAACTCAAATAGAGGGCCTCTCCTCACTTATTACTGGGGTATGGAATAAAATATAAATATTGGGAGGGCATAACAATGTAACTCAAATAAAGGGCTTCTCCACACTTATTACTGAGGTGTGGAATAAAATATAAATATTGGGAGGGCGTATCAATATAACTAAAATAAAGGGCCTCTCCACACTTATTACTGGGGTATGGAATAAAATATAAATATTGGGAGGGCATAACAATGTAACTCAAATAAAGGGCCTCTCCACACTTATTACTGAGGTATGGAATAAAATATAAATATTGGGGAGGGCGTATCAATATAACTCAAATAGAGGGCCTCTCCTCACTTATTACTGAGGTATGGAATAAAATATAAATATTGGGAGGGCATAACAATGTAACTCAAATAAAGGGCTTCTCCACACTTATTACTGAGGTGTGGAATAAAATATAAATATTGGGAGGGCGTATCAATATAACTAAAATAGAGGGCCTCTCCACACTTAATACTGAGGTATGGAATAAATATAAATATTGGGAAGGGCGTATCAATATAACTCAAATAAAGGGCCTCTCCACACTTATTACTGGGGTATGGAATAAAATATAAATATTGGGATGGCGTATCAATATAACTCAAATAAAGGGCTTCTCCACACTTATTACTGAGGTATGGAATAAAATATAAATATAGGGATGGCGTATCAATATAACTCAAATAAAGGGCTTCTCCACACTTATTACTGAGGTATGGAATAAAATATAAATATAGGGATGGCGTATCAATATAACTCATATAGAGGGCCTCTCCACACTTATTACTGGGGTATGGAATAAAATATAAATATTGGGAATGGCGTATCAATATAACTCATATAGAGGGCCTCTCCACACTTATTACTGGGGTATGGAATAAAATATAAATATTGGGAATGGCGTATCAATATAACTCAAATAAAGGGCCTCTCCACACTTATTACTGGGGTATGGAATAAAATATAAATATTGGGAATGGCGTATCAATATAACTCAAAAAAAGGGCCTCTCCACATTTATTACTGGGGTATGGAATAAAATATAAATATTGGGAAGGGCGTATCAATATAACTCAAAAAAAGGGCCTCTCCACACTTATTACTGGGGTATGGAATAAAATATAAATATTGGGAATGGCGTATCAATATAACTCAAATAAAGGGCTTCTCCACACTTATTACTGAGGTATGGAATAAAATTTAAATATTGGGAGGGCGTATCAATATAACTCAAATAAAGGGCCTCTCCACACTTATTACTGAGGTATGGAATAAAATATAAATATTGGGGAGGGCGTATCAATATAACTCAAATAGAGGGCCTCTCCACACTTATTACTGGGGTATGGAATAAAATATAAATATTGGGAGGGCGTATCAATATTACTCATATAGAGGGCCTCACCACACTTATTACTGGGGTATGGAATAAAATATAAATATTGGGGAGGGCGTATCAATATAACTCAAATAAAGGGCTTCTCCACACTTATTACTGAGGTATGGAATAAAATTTAAATATTGGGAGGGCGTATCAATATAACTCAAATAAAGGGCTTCTCCACACTTATTACTGGGGTATGGAATAAAATATAAATATTGGGAAGGGCGTATCAATATAACTCAAAAAAAGGGCCTCTCCACACTTATTACTGGGGTATGGAATAAAATATAAATATTGGGAATGGCGTATCAATATAACTCAAAAAAAGGGCCTCTCCACACTTATTACTGGGGTATGGAATAAAATATAAATATTGGGAAGGGCGTATCAATATAACTCAAAAAAAGGGCCTCTCCACACTTATTACTGGGGTATGGAATAAAATATAAATATTGGGAATGGCGTATCAATATAACTCAAATAAAGGGCTTCTCCACACTTATTACTGAGGTATGGAATAAAATTTAAATATTGGGAGGGCGTATCAATATAACTCAAATAAAGGGCCTCTCCACACTTATTACTGAGGTATGGAATAAAATTTAAATATTGGGAGGGCGTATCAATATAACTCAAATAAAGGGCCTCTCCACACTTATTACTGAGGTATGGAATAAAATATAAATATTGGGGAGGGCGTATCAATATAACTCAAAAAAAGGGCCTCTCCACACTTATTACTGGGGTATGGAATAAAATATAAATATTGGGAAGGGCGTATCAATATAACTCAAAAAAAGGGCCTCTCCACACTTATTACTGGGGTATGGAATAAAATATAAATATTGGGAATGGCGTATCAATATAACTCAAATAAAGGGCTTCTCCACACTTATTACTGAGGTATGGAATAAAATTTAAATATTGGGAGGGCGTATCAATATAACTCAAATAAAGGGCCTCTCCACACTTATTACTGAGGTATGGAATAAAATATAAATATTGGGGAGGGCGTATCAATATAACTCAAATAAAGGGCCTCTCCACACTTATTACTGAGGTATGGAATAAAATATAAATATTGGGGAGGGCGTATCAATATAACTCAAATAAAGGGCCTCTCCACACTTATTACTGAGGTATGGAATAAAATATAAATATTGGGGAGGGCGTATCAATATTACTCATATAGAGGGCTTCACCACACTTATTACTGAGGTATGGAATAAAATATAAATATTGGGAAGGGCGTACCAATATTACTCATATAGAGGGCCTCTCCACACTTATTACTGGGGTATGGAATAAAATATAAATATTGGGAGAGCGTATCACTATAACTCAAATAAAGGGCCTCACCACACTTAATACTGAGGTATGGAATAAAATATAAATATTGGGGAGGGCGTATCAATATAACTCAAATAAAGGGCTTCTCCACACTTATTACTGAGGTATGGAATAAAATTTAAATATTGGGAGGGCGTATCAATATAACTCAAATAAAGGGCTTCTCCACACTTATTTCTGAGGTATGGAATAAAATTTAAATATTGGGAGGGCGTATCAATATAACTCAAATAAAGGGCTTCTCCACACTTATTACTGAGGTATGGAATAAAATTTAAATATTGGGAGGGCGTATCAATATAACTCAAATAAAGGGCTTCTCCACACTTATTACTGAGGTATGGAATAAAATTTAAATATTGGGAGGGCGTATCAATATAACTCAAAAAAAGGGCCTCTCCACACTTATTACTGGGGTATGGAATAAAATATAAATATTGGGAATGGCGTATCAATATAACTCAAATAAAGGGCTTCTCCACACTTATTACTGAGGTATGGAATAAAATTTAAATATTGGGAGGGCGTATCAATATAACTCAAATAAAGGGCCTCTCCACACTTATTACTGAGGTATGGAATAAAATATAAATATTGGGGAGGGCGTATCAATATAACTCAAATAAAGGGCCTCTCCACACTTATTACTGAGGTATGGAATAAAATATAAATATTGGGGAGGGCGTATCAATATAACTCAAATAAAGGGCCTCTCCACACTTATTACTGAGGTATGGAATAAAATATAAATATTGGGGAGGGCGTATCAATATTACTCATATAGAGGGCTTCACCACACTTATTACTGAGGTATGGAATAAAATATAAATATTGGGAAGGGCGTACCAATATTACTCATATAGAGGGCCTCTCCACACTTATTACTGGGGTATGGAATAAAATATAAATATTGGGAGAGCGTATCACTATAACTCAAATAAAGGGCCTCACCACACTTAATACTGAGGTATGGAATAAAATATAAATATTGGGGAGGGCGTATCAATATAACTCAAATAAAGGGCTTCTCCACACTTATTACTGAGGTATGGAATAAAATTTAAATATTGGGAGGGCGTATCAATATAACTCAAATAAAGGGCTTCTCCACACTTATTTCTGAGGTATGGAATAAAATTTAAATATTGGGAGGGCGTATCAATATAACTCAAATAAAGGGCTTCTCCACACTTATTACTGAGGTATGGAATAAAATTTAAATATTGGGAGGGCGTATCAATATAACTCAAATAAAGGGCTTCTCCACACTTATTACTGAGGTATGGAATAAAATTTAAATATTGGGAGGGCGTATCAATATAACTCAAATAAAGGGCTTCTCCACACTTATTACTGAGGTATGGAATAAAATTTAAATATTGGGAATGGCGTATCAATATAACTCAAATAAAGGGCTTCTCCACACTTATTACTGAGGTATGTAATAAAATTTAAATATTGGGAGGGCGTATCAATATAAGCTCAAATAAAGGGCCTCTCCACACTTATTACTGAGGTATGGAATAAAATATAAATATTGGGGAGGGCGTATCAATATAACTCAAATAAAGGGCCTCTCCACACTTATTACTGAGGTATGGAATAAAATATAAATATTGGGGAGGGCGTATCAATATTACTCATATAGAGGGCCTCTCCACACTTATTACTGGGGTATGGAATAAAATATAAATATTGGGAGAGCGTATCACTATAACTCAAATAAAGGGCCTCACCACACTTAATACTGAGGTATGGAATAAAATATAAATATTGGGAAGGGCGTATCAATATAACTCAAATAAAGGGCTTCTCCACACTTATTACTGAGGTATGGAATAAAATATAAATATAGGGATGGCGTATCAATATAACTCAAATAAAGGGCTTCTCCACACTTATTACTGAGGTATGGAATAAAATTTAAATATTGGGAGGGCGTATCAATATAACTCAAATAAAGGGCTTCTCCACACTTATTACTGAGGTATGGAATAAAATTTAAATATTGGGAGGGCGTATCAATATAACTCAAATAAAGGGCCTCTCCACACTTATTACTGAGGTATGGAATAAATTTAAATATTGGGAGGGCGTATCAATATAACTCAAATAGAGGGCCTCTCCACACTTATTACTGGGGTATGGAATAAAATATAAATATTGGGAAGGGCGTATCAATATTACTCATATAGAGGGCCTCTCCACACTTATTACTGAGGTATGGAATAAATTTAAATATTGGAAGGGCGTATCAATATAACTCAAATAAAGGGCTTCTCCACACTTATTACTGAGGTATGGAATAAATTTAAATATTGGGAGGGCGTATCAATATAACTCAAATAGAGGGCCTCTCCACACTTATTACTGGGGTATGGAATAAAATATAAATATTGGGAAGGGCGTATCAATATTACTCATATAGAGGGCCTCTCCACACTTATTACTGGGGTATGGAATAAAATATAAATATTGGGAGGGCGTATCAATATAACTCAAATAAAGGGCCTCTCCACACTTATTACTGGGGTATGGAATAAAATATAAATATTGGGAGGGCGTATCAATATAACTCAAATAAAGGGCCTCTCCACACTTATTACTGAGGTATGGAATAAAATATAAATATTGGGAGGGCGTATCAATATAACTCAAAAAAAGGGCCTCTCCACACTTATTACTGGGGTATGGAATAAAATATAAATATTGGGAAGGGCGTATCAATATAACTCAAATAGAGGGCCTCTCCACACTTAATACTGGGGTATTGAATAAAATATAAATATTGGGAATGGCGTATCAATATAACTCAAATAAAGGGCTTCTCCACACTTATTACTGATGTATGGAATAAAATATAAATATTGGGAAGGGCGTATCACTATAACTCAAATAAAGGGCCTCACCACACTTAATACTGAGGTATGGAATAAAATATAAATATTGGGAGGGCGTATCAATATAACTCAAATAGAGGGCCTCTCCACACTTATTACTGAGGTATGGAATAAATATAAATATTGGGAAGGGCGTATCAATATAACTCAAATAGAGGGCTTCTCCACACTTATTACTGAGGTATGGAATAAAATATAAATATTGGGAGGGCGTATCAATATAACTCATATAGAGGGCCTCTCCACACTTATTACTGAGGTATGGAATAAAATATAAATATTGGGAGGGCGTATCAATATGACTCAAATAGAGGGCCTCTACACACTTATTACTGAGGTATGGAATAAATATAAATATTGGGAAGGGCGTATCAATATAACTCAAATAGAGGGCCTCTCCACACTTATTACTGGGGTATGGAATAAAATATAAATATTGGGAATGGCGTATCAATATAACTCAAATAAAGGGCTTCTCCACACTTATTACTGATGTATGGAATAAAATATAAATATTGGGAATGGCGTATCAATATAACTCAAATAAAGGGCTTCTCCACACTTATTACTGAGGTATGGAATAAAATTTAAATATTGGGAGGGCGTATCAATATAACTCAAATAAGGGGCTGAAGGAATGGTACACTGCTAAGAAAAGTAAACAATTATCTGACACTTGACATTGGATTTGTGTGTTTCCTTTTTCAGAAGAAGAGCAGGTTGGTAATTTTGAAATAGGACATGGAAAGAGTAAAACAGCATTACAACTTCATTTGCTACAAACAAAAATTTACAGATCTCTGTTAGGAAAACGAAAACTAGAACTACAAATTGGCAATTTGGAGGAAAAAAGAAATCAAGAACTGTCTTTATTTGAACAAAGACGACGGAATGGACAGGCTTTGTTTAAAGCAAAATTAATATTGTTAAATCTTAAAATGGAAAACGAAAGAAAGAAACTGAATAAGGAGGACATATCAAATTAGAAATCAAATTTTAAATGGTGCTTAATTTTAGTGATAATATACTCGTCAAAAGTGCTTACCCACCAGGACGATTTCATGTAGTTTCTAAAAAGCTACTGGATTCATCCTCCGTGGATGTTAAATGCAGAAGGATATTTCATTTATGCTTCAATGAATTGAAAAAAGAGTCGATGTTACCCCTGTCAAAATCACGTTCATCGTTCCAGATCAATGAAGTGACGATTCTTAAAATAAAAATGGGCAGGTTAGCTCTGTTGACCAGTATATTCACATTTCACATATACTGAGAGTATTAGATATTGACAAATGACCAAATGTGGGGCGCATTTTTTGTACCATGCGGCTACCATAGCACGCACCATGCATATCCCACGTAGATGATTTTAGCTTTTTATAAGTTATTGTAGCCTATTTCATTAATGATAAAAAGTATAAAACTCACTTAAGGTTCACGGTAAATCATGGGACGTACATGTTATTGTAGATGAAGTGTTTTCATCAGGGGCGGGTCCATGATTTGTGCTTAGGGAGGCGTTTTTCGGTGTAGCTGTATAACATTGATTTTAACCTACATGTTTGACCAACCCTATGTTGTCCTCGAAGCGGGCTTTTTTAAAATCTGACAATCATACTTTCACCCAAGACGCACCAAACGGGGTTTTCTTTAACCTACGAGACAATAAACGGGATGTTCGTAAGATATACGTTCGTTAGCATTTCGAAATTATGCCGAAAGTTGTTAATATGTTTAAGCATGTATAAAATGACCCTGATAAGACAGGTCTATGATTATAGTATATATGCGGTAGATAATATTTTTTGTAAGGATTTATTTTGCAATATGTTGCAAAAAAAACGTTATTTCATTTAACACACCGGAAGACATCATTCTATCTACGCCGTTTATCGTTTTTAAAGATATTTCATGTTGGTTATGTTTTGGTTTTGCTCCAGCCTTATAAAATGGCGGGATACTATTACATAGCATATCTATGAAGATTATCATTATAGAATATTACAATAAATCATAATCGGTTTTTGTTTTTAAAATCTTATAAATAAAGAGCTCTGTACATTTTCATATTTATTCCCAGACAAACATGTACGGTTGATGAATTTTAGGGGAGCGCCGTGTGCGAATTGTGAAATAATGAACATAAAAAATACTAATTACTGCAGCTTAGTATAAACTGTGACACATATTTGAGTCAGACAATACTTACCGAACACTTGGGAATATTCGTACAAATCCGTAAATCGACGGCGGTGAAATTGGAAGAGCGACTTTATCATACACGTATAAGCTGTGAAGGGCCAGTGATTTCAAGAAATGTGACGAAGTCAAACAGGTGTACTCAGACCAGTATAAACTCATTCTTCATTGTAGTGCAGGATTGGAACCGTTCGGAGGACTGTCGCATGCGCAGATACTTTTGAAAGTATCTCACCTCTCACCCATAATGACCAGATTCCACTCCAGCAACACGGCGTCAAATACCAGAAAGTGATCCTGCGTCACACAATAACTGATAAAGATTTCATGATAAAATCCTCTAATTGTCACGTAATTACTGTTGAATTATTCCAACAGGGACAATTATATACGATTAATGTCGTCACGCCTGTACGGCAACAAAAGATATTTAGATAAGGGCAACAACTCGAAAGTGCTTATTGATTCTGACTTGAAGCCGTCAACGAGTTATCCCACAATGGGCAACGCGCAGAACTTGAGTACACCAAGGCCCAGGATTAGAACGGATACTTACATTCAGCACTCAAAATTCATATCATGAAATTTACTATTATTTGTCTGATGGTGAAAAATGAGTGCTCAATATTCGTATACTTCCATTTTCGTGGAGATTTTTAAGAGCGTGATTATGAGACAGGGGGGGGGGGGGGTATGAGACAGGGGAGTATGAGACAGGGCAGTAATTATTGGATTTAGTGTCACATTCCATACTCCAGACTTTATAACTTCATTACTCCCAGATCTCATATAACACTCAATATCTAAGAGAATTGGGGCACAAAATTCAGCATTCAGCAATATTATTATACATTTTCACACTAAATATGAGTCATTATCGGACTCGTATGAGTAAAGTTTGTGATTTGAAATTATGAGCACCGAGTGTAAGTAACCGTTGATTATAATCCAGGGCCCAGAACTCACATTTATTATAACCAAGGGGCCAGAACTCGCATTTATTAAAATCCAGGGCCCAGAACTCTCATTTATTATAAGTAGACCATCTGCACACCCAATTGCAGTGGTGTATTTTGATTAGTGTGATGTTATACTAGATCGCTGATATCATGAATAAAAAAAGTTCTACATAGCCTTCTGAGGGCGTCCACATTGTCTACTTATGATACAGCCCTGATAAAAAAAAGTTTATTATTATGGCGTTGCGGTAGATGAATATATCCAGGTTCCCATTCTAGCGTTATCTGTGGCGTAGGCTTGCTCGATGATAGAACCATCTGGACAACTTCCTCACGTACACATGGTACATCCCTGGTGGAATTCGATCTGGCAGGCAGTGGTGAGGGCAAGTGATTTGAAGTCATTGACAATAACAACTCGGCCATGAAGCCCAAATTATGGTTATATTGATATTTATCACTCACAATTGTTGTGAGAGAAGTATTTGTTCTCTACCATTTTTGTAAAAGTTTGGTAAAAACATATCATGCTACGAATTCAACTGGAAATCAAAAAGAAATGTTTCTATTGTCAATAGTTCATCCATGTGGACATGCTTGTTCCATCGCATATAGGTAATAGTAACGTGTGTAACTATTTTACCGGCTAGCATAGTGGTCGGGGTCGGAGGGCATGACATCGACGGCACATTTCTGAAGTGTAAAAGTCATTTATAAAACAGTCGCTTAGCCAGATACACATGTATAGCACCGTCATGGAAGTACATGTATAGTAATATCTCTGTAGATGACTCGAATGTCTTCAAACTGGCGCTGTCTTGAGAGCTTGTGAATATTATCATGCGCTGATACTACAAATGATTTACAATTAAATTTAAGTTAGGCACCTGAAATGGCTTTACGTTTGTTGACAGTGCCATGTTCTCGTATAAATCGCCGGTAAATGCGGGATCAAAACTAGTATGAAATTCAAATCGTATGAAAAGAGAAGGCTTTACGTGTAAAACAGAGGACTGTCTTTGGCGCGGACTTTGTTCTCTGTCTTCATAATACATTACCTACCCAGATTTAGTTTAATGATATTTGTTATACAAAGTGACTGGGCAAAAGTTGACGCAACATTATTGAATCCCTCTCCTTCATGCTGATGGATGATACACATTTGACACAGTGTATAACCCGATTTGACTTCCGCCGAGGGATGTGACTTCGACAGAGGGAAACGTTCCAGACAGGTGAGTAGTGGTGCCCTGTAGGATGTTTCTGTAGGATCTTTTATCGTCTGAACGACGGTGAATGTCTAAATTTACTATAGAAACAATACAAAGCGATATCGTTGCGGAATAAAGCTTGTATCGTCCGTTTAAATTTGACATATAGAAAAAAGTGTAAAGAATGTCTTAAAATGTTCGATTTTAACAGTTGTTTGCCCTTCCTCATTCGTACTGTAGCCACGCCCACCTTAGCAACTGGTGCTCGTTGTAACTACGTTAGACAAGCGCTTTACAAAATGGCGACCGACAATAATAAACGTAATGTAATTTTGGAGTGTCTTCCGAGCGATTTTGCGTTGAATCATCTTCGTGATCAAACTTTGACTCTGCATTTTACGCCAGCCTGTTTCCTGATAAGAAATTAGTACTCAAAACCGTATGTGTCAGACCAAAAATGATGTTAGGAAAATCAACATCATATCTAAGCGTCTTATTCGAATGGACATGTTTTATACTACAGCCACAAACAATGCACAAAATTGACATATTTTGGATAATATGAGGATATTTTGTAATGTCTATTATAATCTGACATCAAAAATATTTGTTAAAAGTCCATGTGGAAAATATTTTGCATTGAAATTGAAAAAATAGTATGTTTAATAAATAGAGTGGACAGACATTACTATATTAGGAATATTTCTCAAATCATCAATAAATCATTCAACACATATTTCTAAAATTTCCAGAAATTATGCCTTAAAGAAACCAGGCAAAGTTTGGCCCTGACAAATTATACAATATTACGCAATAAACAATATTGTCCCCTGTGTGCACTATCTAGATATCAATCTTGTCCAGACCCCTAATTAGCATTTCTCTTTGTCTGCCCCAGTTGGAATCCAATATACATCCAATTAGTGTTTCCTGTCACCATCTGACACATTATATACAGTACAGTTGAGAACAGAAGTGTCAACTATTTTTATAGAATTAAACTGAAAGACCATTGATCAGGTCGAAATCTGTGTTGAACGTTCTAAAATGTGTTAATTATTTAAGAACTTAATTCAACATAGGTGTAATGTTTAGGGTTTAAACATGATTTATTACTAATTTCTGTCCTATCATAAACTCTAAACACTATAGTAATTGAAATAATGAAGAAATCAGAACTTTTCTAACTCTTATAAATTACGTTTGAAAGAAATAGTCCTACTCAACAGTGAGTAACCAATACCAGTAAATCACCGGTATTTACATTTTTTCACTAGTACATGTATTAACAAAACTAAAAATATTTTTTCTGCATATGTTTATGGCTATACTTTTTTTTAATGTCAACAATTATTGATTTTATAATTGATTCTGAGCATTTTAGTTTTACTAATTAGGCCTTTATAACTAATTTATAAAGTGATGTCCACACAAAGCAAATGAAATATCCAAATAGGCCTACTTACCTCAATGCTGGTAAAAGTCAAATATTGTTGTTTATCAAAATAATATAATGTTCATTCAACCTGCAGATATATTGATCATATCAGACATTTATATAAATTGCAACTTATTAAAACCAGTAGATGAGATGGATAGTGTTGCGAAATAAACCTTCACCGCTTTCTAATTATTGATTCGAATGACATAATTAAGCAAGAATTTAGCTATTCAGTGTAAAATTGTTTAACAGTATCTTGTTGCTTGCATATATATGTAAAACAAACATATTTTAAGTTGTAATAGTGTGTTTCTTCATCTTCTAGGGCTATACTTTTTAATTAATTTCTAATGTCTGCACCCTCCCAGTAAAGCCGATATAAATAAATATTTCATTTTTTCTAGTTTCTCCTGATATCTGCTGTCCGAATGATAAAACCCGTAGCTGCATCTTTTCACCATTGTCACATATTAACATAATATAATATAATCACAATGCTTTCATCATCAGAAATCTATTAAACCTTATTTTTTATCCCACGATAATCTCTTCCTGTTTGTCTAAGGTTTGTCTAAGGTAAGCGAGCTGCTGGGGGTGTGTCGAAATCCCGTTATCTGATTGGCCAATCGGCCTGTCAATCAAATATCTGAGGAAGGGTCAATTGAATAGTTTTATTCCATATATCAGAACATATATCATTTACGAACAAATGTAGCAAGTTGCAAGTCTGTCGGTGCTCTTAAACCGACGTTTTATACTTCCAAAGGGACCCTGGTAT
Source organism: Mactromeris polynyma (assembly GCA_032209605.1). Lineage (NCBI taxonomy): Eukaryota > Metazoa > Mollusca > Bivalvia > Venerida > Mactridae > Mactromeris > Mactromeris polynyma. The sequence goes on along the minus strand of JASFXZ010000027.1, from coordinate 3,116,407 downwards.
GCACAAATATGATGCCGTTTACCGCAGAGGGTATTTTGCAATGATGACGTTGCCGGCTGAGGAGAGACAAGTATGGATGACAACTTCGACCGAGGAAAACACTTTATAAAACGATGGAATTTTTGCTTTTCTAATCGTGTTTATACCCGATAAAGCATGGAATGTTTAGAATAATTAATTTTAATCACCAACGATTAATAAAGGCGTTCTTCGACGCCATGCACGTTTGCGATTCATTGAAATTGATTTTTGATAGTCTTTCGGTTCAACCAGAAATGGCATGAGTACTTAAGAAGTGATGGAATGTATGCATAGAATTTCTTCTAGATGTTCCCCATAATTATCATATCTGTAGTGGGTCGGTGTACTTTCAACGATTAATCTATTTAGATATTTCGATAAACATGTAAGTACATCCACTATTTTATACACGTCATAGTACAAACAAGAAATATATTTGTTGCAATCTGAAGGTTAAAATTTGTTGTACAACATTTAAAAATGCCTAAATGTTAAGACTGCCGGTCTTTCAATTACGCTATACTACAGTCACCCCGAGACATGTAATGGGAGATCACTGCGTAGATGACGCTATACTACAGACACCCCGAGACATGTAATGGGAGATCACTGCGTAGGTGACGCTATACTACAGTCACCCCGAGACATGTAAGGGGAGATCACTGCGTAGGAGACTGGAAAAAATAACTCCGTAGTGTGAATAGTCATAGACACAATATAGTATGTTTCAATATAGTTCATCATGACTTATTGCATAAGTCGTGAACTCACATATTCATGTTAATAGACTTGTCACATAGCGATTTATCTGATTAAAGCAATATAAATGTTCGCGACTGGGTCATAAAACCAAGAAAGTCTTCTTAATTGCAACACCGGACAATTCCCCGTGGTGATGACTAACAACACTACTTACTGGATAAATCTTGAAATACACTATACAGTATACACAATGTTAACCAATTTGCGTCAAGGTTACACACATTTTTCGGTTCAAGAGAAATTGCCCTGGTGGTTAACATAAGATTTAATGTTAGAAGAAACAATGTTTAACATGTTGCAAAATAAATCAATTAACTCGGATCAATATATACATTATATTAGACAATTTATCTGGTATGGAAATGTATCACGATACATATCTAGTTAACCACATAATTATCTAGTTAATTAAGTAATTATCTAGTTTCTTTACCGTAATAACCACATAATTATCTAGTTGATTCAGTCGTTAACTGGTGACAGAAATATGCCACCATACTATACAGATTTGTGATTGGTGAGGCTGAAAACAGGAGTGCTGTGACGTTGATATTGATGAAGAAAATGTTTACCTACCCCAGAGAGTACTGCAACAGTTTGAGACAATAGTCAGATATAACAAAGATCTTTGTAAAAATGTGTTGGTTTAAAAAGCCGGAAAATAACGGAGGTATGTAGATAACCGAAAATTGCCGGAATGAAACAGAACTTATCATAAAATGCCGGAAAATAACGAAAATTATCGGAATTCAACAGATATTACCAGAAAATGAAGGAAGATCACTCTAAAACAAACTTTAAATTTAAGCCGATAAGTGGGTGCTTTCCTTTTATAATAAAGGGAGGTCACTCTGAAAAACTTAAATATAAGCCGGTAAGAGTGACTTCCCTTTTCAATCAGGGGAGGTCACTCTGAAAAACTTATATATTTGTCGGTAAGAGTGACTTCCCTTAACAATCAGGGGAAGTGAATCTGAACAACTTATTAAATAGTCAGTAAGAGTGACTTCCCTTTATAATCAGGGGAGGTCACTCTGAAAAACTGAAAATATAATCGTAAAGAGTGACTTCCCTTTATAATCAGGGGAGGTCACTCTGAAAATCCTATATTTAAGCCGGTGAGAGTGAGTTCCCTTTATAATCAGGGGAAGTCACTCTGAAAGACTTAAATATAAGTCGATAAGAGTGACTACCCTTTATAATCAGGGGAAGTCACTCTGAAAAACTTAGAAATTAGTCGGAAAGAGTGACTTCCCTTTATAATCAGGGGAAGTGACTCTGAAAAACTTATTTAATAGTCGGTAAGAGTGACTTCCCTTTATAATCAGGGGAGGTCACTCTGAAAAACTTATATTAGTCGGAAAGAGTGACTTCCCTTAACAATCAGGAGAATTGACTCTGAACAACTTATTAAATAGTCAGTAAGAGTGACTTCCCTTTATAATCAGGGGAGGTCACTCTGAAAAACTGAAAATATAATCGTAAAGAGTGAATTCCCTTTTCAATCGGGGGAAGTCACTCTGCAAAACTTGAATTATAGTCGGTAAGAGTGACTTCCCTTTATAATCAGGGGAGGTCACTCTGAAAATCCTATATTTAAGCCGGTGAGAGTGAGTTCCCTTTATAATCAGGGGAAGTCACTCTGAAAGACTTAAATATAAGTCGATAAGAGTGACTTCCCTTTATAATCAGGGGAAGTCACTCTGAAAAACTTAGAAATTAGTCGGAAAGAGTGACTTCCCTTTATAATCAGGGGAAGTGACTCTGAAAAACTTATTTAATAGTCGGTAAGAGTGACTTCCCTTTATAATCAGGGGAGATCACTCTGAAAAACTTAAATATAAGTCGGTAAGAGTGACTTCCCTTTATAATCAGGGGAGGTCACTCTGAAAAACTTATATTAGTCGGAAAGAGTGACTTCCCTTAACAATCAGGGGAAGTGACTCTGAACAACTTATTAAATAGTCAGTAAGAGTGACTTCCCTTTATAATCAGGGGAGGTCACTCTGAAGAACTGAAAATATAATCGTAAAGAGTGAATTCCCTTTTCAATCAGGGGAAGTCACTCTGCAAAACTTGAATTATAGTCGGTAAGAGTGACTTCCCTTTATAATCAGGGGAGGTCACTCTGAAAATCCTATATTTAAGCCGGTGAGAGTGAGTTCCCTTTATAATCAGGGGAAGTCACTCTGAAAGACTTAAATATAAGTCGATAAGAGTGACTTCCCTTTATAATCAGGGGAAGTCACTCTGAAAAACTTAGAAATTAGTCGGAAAGAGTGACTTCCCTTTATAATCAGGGGAAGTGACTCTGAAAAACTTATTTAATAGTCGGTAAGAGTGACTTCCCTTTATAATCAGGGGAGATCACTCTGAAAAACTTAAATATAAGTCGGTAAGAGTGACTTCCCTTTATAATCAGGGGAGGTCACTCTGAAAAACTAATATATTAGTCGGAAAGAGTGACTTCCCTTAACAATCAGGGGAAGTCACTCTGAACAACTTATATATAAGTCGGTAAGAGTGACTTCCCTTAACAATCAGGGGAAGTCACTCTTAAAAACTTGAATAATAGTCGGTAGGAGTGACTTCCCTTTATAATCTGGGGAGGTCACTCTGAAAAACTTAAATAATAGTCGGTAAGAGTGACTTCCTTTATAATCAGGGGAAGTGACTCTGAACAACTCATTTAATAGTCCGTAAGAGTGACTTCCCTTTATAAGCAGGGGAGGTCACTCTGAAAAACTGAAAATATAGTCTGAAAGAGTGAATTCCCTTTATAATCAGGGGAAGTCACTCTGAAAAACTTAAATATTAGTCGGTAAGAGCGACTTCCTTTATAATCAGGGGAGGTCACTCTAAAAAACTTAAAGTGTAAGTCGGTAAGAGTGACTACGCTTTATAATCATGAGCAAAACGCTTGATTGATACGTGAACAAATACCCAAACCACACTTATACGATTGCTTAATAACTTTAGAACGGCTTTCACAGAAAAAGATCTGACGATATTCAGGTGTATTTCTATGTCCATTAAATTCAAATTAGCATAAATGCAATAGCGTTTCTGAGAAAAGCTGTCGTTGGAATTAAACCACTAGGTTTTTGATATTGCGTTTAAATTGGCAGTTAATTAAATATATATTAGCAAAAGTATAATATCTACGTTCAGGATTTTACGTCTTTAATGGTTGTGCCTCAGGGGCATACGCAAACTACACAAACCATACTCTCACCTATAACAGTACACGTAACATAAACAATATGTGTTGATCTGGTTTTCATGTGTCATGTTTACAATAATAAGAATAAAGCCTCTATCGTGATGAAAATGTTTTCGTTGCAAACATAATTACCGTTCCAATAAGTGTTGCATTACTTTGCTTCGAAAGAAAAAAATACATAACAAGTTATTAAATAAACAGTACTCATGACATGTCTGGTTGAACCGAAAGACTATCAAGAATGAATATCAATGAATCGCAAACGTGCATGGCCTCGAAGAACGGCTTTTATTAATCGTTGGTGATCAATAATCAATTCTTCTAAACATTCCATGCTTTATCGGGTATAAAAATTATTAGAAAAGCAAAAATCCGTCCTTTTATAAAGTGTTTTCCTAAACGTTAAATGTCATGTTGTTAAATTCAACCGCTAGCTTTCCAAGAAAATAGAATGCGTTTTATACTGAAATAAAATTATTGAACATAAACTGAGTACACTCATCTATGGTGTTTGTTGGGCAGTATATCGGGGCGTACAGTAGTACGATACTTGCTCCGATTGTTTCTTAATATCAAATTGTATATGGAGTAGTCGTTGAGCGCTTCTGTGGCTTTGTAGTGTCGCATGTACGTACTTATTTCTATTCGTTTGACGATTAACCGCATGATGCGTGTATGTAATTTCACGGTCATGATACGCCCCTGTCTGTTATGTTAACGCGTAAAACTCACCAAACTAACAACAATTAACGTTAGTTTCCGGCATTTTCAAATAATTCCGGCAATCCACGTTAGTTTCCGTTAATCTTCGACTGTTTCCAGCATTTTGCGATAGTTTCCGCCATTTTCCCTTAATTTCCGTTAATCTCCGTTACTTTCTGCTATTTTCCGCTATTTTCCCTTAATTTCCGGGAATCTCCGTTAGTTTCCGCCAATTTCCGTTTATTTCCGACCATCTCAGATAATTTCCGTCAATCTCCGTTAGTTTCCGTAATTTTCCGTTAATTTTCGGTAATCTCCGTTTTTTTCCGATAATCTTTATTGAAAGTGTATTATCTTATGCTCATTAATTTTATTTTTGTAGTTTAATAAATGTTTAAAATATCATTCTGTTTTATGTATATAGTATAACATAAGTAATATGTTTTCACATGATTGCACATTTAGAGTTTCCGACAATTCTGTGTAATAGTAGCTAGAGACAGTATTAATTGTATTCATACAAGAATTACTATGTTATTTATATGTCCGTGTCACAAATGAACAATTCCGTATTTTTAGCAAGGGGCTCGTCAGAGCCAATTGCTATAGTAAGCGAATCCGCGGACACTCATCGGCTGAGTCATCCAAAGTATTACATTCTGAACCGCCAAAAAGAATATAGTCATTGTCTAACAAAGAATAGTAGGAAGCATTTGCGATATCAGCTGGAAACGGATTTGAACTGACATCACCGACGCATTAGAAAGAGCCCAATTATTATTTAAATATTGCAATTACAAAAATATTTTATATATCAACAAGTACTATGATAATGTTTATAAGTCCGTGATATCAATACACCGCAGTCGCATGAATTTATCACATGACGTGTATCACGCATGAAGTGCTTATGAAATGCAGGGGTATAACGATAGTACAAGATAGTGTACAGAAGGCAGACAACTCAGCGGACGATAGCATTAGGCAGAGATACGTATACAAGAAAACGATGCCACATATATCCAAAGAACAATTATACATATATTGAAATCATGGGAAATGCAATTTTTCGTCATCGTTCCGTTGAATATCGACGATTTACGGAAACATACTCTTTGTTTTATCGTCATCCTGTCTGTAGGTAGGTCGATTGGTTGTTCATACCAATATACAATATATGTAGTTTGTGTGGCTAACTACTTCTTCAGTTTGCAAGGGATTATAATGCAATTTGATAATACAAGTACCATATGATGCATAGTTTGTCGATGTGGAAGACATAAATTTGCTGTGCATCCATCGAAATGTATTAGAATTCTGTCCCTTTGAACTGAAGTCTCAGTTTAGAACACATGTAATAATATTATACTTTATGTAGCAAAATGCTTTAGTTTTCAATGGGTTGCATTAAGGTACTGTTTACTTCTTCTCCATCCATCCTTCTGACTGTCTATACCAATTCTTTGTATACAGTCTTGCATGTTTAACTCCAATATTATTTAATATACTGACATAACAAAGTGTTCTTGATAGACTATTGTGATAGGTAAAATATATGTCAAAGTGACGTCTGTGATCTGTATTTTGCCCCTTGCTGTCAGCACTTTCAGTGCTTTGATTAAATTAATCCACAGCGAAGCAAAATAACAAGGGAGAGAAAAAATGCTATGTTTAATAATTTTTTCAAATGTTCAATAATAATACATATATCAAGCATTTTAATTTGTTTTGTTTTTTTAAATTAAATTGTTATGTTATACGGTAGTTTAAAACCCATTATCTTCATGTTTAATAACATTAACAGTGTGCTTTAATTAACACCTTTGAGTTTTTAGTAGTGTTGTGATTCAATCAACACCCCTTCTGACAGTAATTGAACACTTCGTCAGCATATGCATGTACATTTATTTTAAGGACAACATTTTTACAAAGCTGTTTATTTTAATTGAATATTATAAGCTGAAACTCCACTCAATAAATAATGTTAGGATATCAAGATCATTGTAAAATGCAAGTAGGGCTGATATATTCGAAACAAAAGTGTTCATCTATCAGACTAAAAGCAATAATTTCTTAATTACTAATAAAAAAATATTAATTAAAAGGTAAAAAAATAAATGGCATACAGCTTTCCTAGTTTATTAGTTTATATCCATACCTCTTTAAATAGCATTTAGGTGCAAGTGGACCATGAAGGGATTAACATTTATCATGACACATGTTTCACAATCACACATAGCATAATTTTACCACAAGTGTACTTCAACTTGACACATGTTTTTTATTGATGTTATTTTAATAGTATACCTACAATTAAAATGTTTTAAACCATTTTATTTTAAGTAAACAAATATTTATTCAAATATTTTTGGTAACATTCTGTTAATGATTGAAAATTTGTTCACTTAGAACATTTGCACTTTTGATATTTTTCTGTAAAAACAAATATGCACGATCAATATATCAATCGTCTCTAGTCTCCTACGCAACATTGCTGTGTCTGGTCCAGTGAGACTCCAACGTACATCTAATCAGTGTAAACATGACGATTACGGCGGTTCAAAATGTCAACTTCTCTCGATTCAGAAACAAGATGGCGGAGATCGCAATTTTTTCGAATCATTTTCGTAAATTTTTACGAGGTGTTCCGATCGTTTGATCTCGGATGAAAATCTCGCCGTTGCCCAGAGTACGAACAAGCCTAAGTTCAAATACCAGCCTGTTTCGAATCCATGGTTTATATGTCCGTGACATTATTATGCATTTTTACAAAATACATTTATAATTGTTATAAGAAATGATAGTCACCACCATAGAGTTCCTTCCAAATGTATATTCCAGGCGCGTAGCTGCCTTTACGCCAAAAAGCCCGGGCTTGCACATTATTTTCCCGATTTTACTTTTCTTCATATCAATAATTAATTAAAGTACATTAAAATATGTTTTCTGTATATTATACACGAAAAGGTTATATAATTAAAAAGGCCCATTTAAAAGCAGAATCAATAACATGACACTCTAGGCCTATACTGTATGTTTCATGATAAACATGACGTCACTAGTCTACTACATAGTGGATGATGTCATCCACTGTATAGTAGTGACGTCAAGTTTTCAACTTTTTAATCATTCATTGTGGTCGGACCGGACGTGTTAGACTCCTTATAAAAATGAAGAAAACAAGGCATATGACACTCCGCCCGCCCGGTTTTCGCCAATCTATAAGTCGGAATTTTTCTCGAAAAATCCGGCTAAAAAGGCATCAGATGTCACCATTTACATTCAACGGTTTCAAAATTTTCTGGGGGGGGGGGCATGCCCCCAGACACCCCTAGCATATTGGCGGCTTTGTGGCTCATTCAGGCTTGCACATAGATTTCGGTGCAGCTACGCGCCTGTATTCTATCTAAAGTAATAGTTTATAGCATATAGCAATGTAACTAACATAACAGCATTGACATTCATTAAATAAAAAGTTCAAATTGTTATGTGGAATTCAAAATTATACTGACATATTATTTACATAAAATCATTAATAATTTGGAAATGTATAAGAAATGCATGCAAACTTATTTAATTATCAATTAATATGTCTACTCATCCTTATTATTTGTTAAGTATCAGTATGGATATTTAAGTTGGGGACGAAAGGTCTTCATGTGTAACAAATAACTGAGACTATTCACCCCTAAAATGGGGATGAAACGTCTTGGGAGGAAACGTCATGGGATGAAATGACTTGGGGGTGAAACGTCTGACAACCATGGCCAAGGGAGAGAACTGTGTACTAGTTGGTGCACAAACATGTTCTGTCTTACAAAAACATAATTATTCGAAACTACATCGTTATGTCAATCAGGAATAAAAGACAAATCACATGCAATGTATCGCGCTAAAGAGTATTTTAAAACCAAGTAAATGTTTCGTGTCGTAAGCAGTCAGGTTCATCTAAAGTTATGCTTGTGACACGTCCTAGATTTTAACCTTCAAGTGAATAATCAGTGATGCATCGGAAAATAGTTTATAAGATATGAGCGTTCTACTTTTTGACTTATCCATATGATTAGGCTTACATTTCCTCGTGTATTTTCGAGCGTTCAGAGACAATTAAACACTTCGTGCATCAGGATGCAGGATACAAGACCCAAAGGACACAGGTAGCATATTCAATTGTGTAACATTTCACTATGACATATGTTTTAGTTAAGTCATTTGAAATTATTTTAATTGTAAATTGATTTTCTTTAATTATTACTAGCTCTAGAACACTTCATGACTTTAAGTTATATTGCGTAATATATTTATTATTAATTTGTGGCAAATATTAAAATACAGGGTATTGATGTTGGCAGCAGGGCCGAGTATCTGAATGTGTACGTCGAAGGAACCGCTGCACGCTGGCTTTTATTCAACGGAGGGGGGAGGGGGGGTGCGCGTTATACGACTTGTGCTGATATGATAGACTTAAGACTCTCTGTTCAACTTGAGTTGACAGCAATATCACTAAGTTTATTCCAGGCAAAAACAGTTCTCACAAAGACTGAATATTTAAAATTGTCACTTTTCGCGTACATATAGACTTATAGTTTGAAAACACTTTGAATTATTGTTCACAGAGTTCTCGACAATGTTTGAATGTATAAAGTTCTCGTATTATTTAGCCCTAGTTGTAAGTTTTGGCCGAAGAGGTTGTAAAATAGTTCCCAATGTTAATTGAGCTGGTGCGAGCCCTTCCACTGCCTTGTACAGAAACGTCAACCTCTGGTGGCGTCATCTCTTCTGTAGTGTTGGGAGTTCTAGTTCATCTAGCATGGTGGCGATACATCCATCCTGTCTGGATTTGTAGTCCTTTGTAATGAAGCGAGCTGCTGATCGCTGAACGCACTCGATCTTATGGATGTTTCCTTGCTGATAGGGTTCTCCAACTTGGGTCTGATAAGTGCTAGGTAGGCATTTTTCCGGCATCTTGTAGAGCAGTGTCGGAAGTTTCTTCTTAGGAAGCCAAGAGTAGATTTAGCCCATTTGGTGATGTTGGTTATGTGAGTTTGGGAGTAGTCTGTGGTCTTTTATGGAGTTAATGGCTCTAAATAGGAGACAATCATCTGCAAATAGTCTGAAAAAGTGATATGTGACTTCACCCTTTCTGGTAGGTCGTTGATATGACAAAGGAACAACAAGGGACCTAGCACTGTGCCTTGGGGTCCTACACCAGTATATACATGTTGGGGTTACAGACAGTAAAATTATTTTCAAAAAAAATCACTGATGTATGTCGGACCTATGTACAAACAAAGAATGATCCAACCTTGTAGTCTGTTGTTGTAACTCTTACACAAAGATCGTAATTACTATTAAGTAAATTATTTTTTAAACTTATTAATATGATGTTAAAGAATACAATTAAGTATTGAGTTTTGTTAAGATAACTGTCTCTTCCTGGTCAGTGATTTTAATGCAAACTCTTGCGTGAATCCAGTGGTGGGACAGGGGGTCCAGAAACCCCCCCCCCCCTGAAATTTGTCAAGATGGGGTTGTCTTTCTCAACAAAGGGCTTCACTGTTTTTTTTGTCAAAAATTTGCGTAAATATTACATTGCAAGAAATGCATTGCATTGCAAAAATCTAGGTACTCAAACGGCTGACTCAGATCCACAGCCTTACTTAAGAAGCTGGGCCCCCTGGAACCCCCTGCCCCCGACGTCAATTGCTGGATCCACGCATGTAAAGTAATAACCCAATCTCATGATTATGTTGTGGTTTTCAGGCAGAATCGTTTAGAATTTCTTAAACTTCTAGATTACAAGTTGGATGTAGACGAGGAGAAAGTTGAGGCGGTGGTTCATACAAGTGGACTTCGTTACACTGATTTTGATGCTAAGAGTTGGTATTTCATAAACGTACTTTCATATATTTGGGTCTTGGTGAATTACCTAGTGAATACAAGATAAAGGCCGAAACGCGCTATGATAATAAATTAATATTGAGTTCCTTTTTACTTGTCCTATGTCAAGTTATATATTTGGGTCTAGCATTCCTTAACTGGAGTGCATTGAAATGTTATGAAACTTTTGTTTGAATTATTCAAATGTCAATTAAATCAAATACTGGTAAATATTAAGGTCCAATACTATAGCAAAATATAGTGCAGGGGTGTTATTTACAAACACTTCAAGACTGAAACTCAGATTTTAAATTTGCAAAACTTAAAATGCTGGTAAGTATTTTGTTTTCATTGCATCTAAACAAATGAAATTCTGTCTGAATAATTGTTGTTTCCCTCTGTACACTTTTGCCAATTTTTATTAAAATGTAAACATGTACATGTATTGCTATAACAACATAGTGGAGCAAAACATTTAACATTTTAAAGTTATATCAGACTTATAATTGTTATGAAATAGGCCCCAGACTACAGTGGTCAGACAGGCCCCAGACTACAGTGGTCAGGCAGGTCCCAGACTACAGTGGTCAGACAGGCCCCAGACTACAGTGGTCAGACAGGCCCCAGACTACAGTGGTCAGACAGGCCCCAGACTACAGTGATCAGACAGGCCCCAGACTACAGTGGTCAGACAGGTCCCAGACTACAGTGGTCAGACAGGCCCCAGACTACAGTGGTCAGACAGGTCCCAGACTACAGTGGTCAGACAGGCCCCAGACTACAGTGGTCAGACAGGCCCCAGACTACAGTGGTCAGACAGGCCCCAGACTACAGTGGTCAGACAGGCCCCAGACTACAGTGGTCAGACAGGCCCCAGACTACAGTGGTCAGACAGGCCCCAGACTACAGTGGTCAGACAGGCCCCAGACTACAGTGGTCAGACAGGCCCCAGACTACAGAGTACAGTGGTCAGACAGGCCCAAGACTACAGTGGTCAGACAGGCCCCAGACTACAGTGGTCAGGCAGGTCCCAGACTACAGTGGTCAGACAGGCCCCAGACTACAGTGGTCAGACAGGCCCCAGACTACAGTGGTCAGACAGGCCCCAGACTACAGTGATCAGACAGGCCCCAGACTACAGTGGTCAGGCAGGTACCAGCCTACAGTGGTCAGGCAGGCCCCAGACTACAGTGGTCAGGCAGGCCCCAGACTACAGTGGTCAGACAGGTCCCAGACTACAGTGGTCAGGCAGGCCCCAGACTACAGTGGTCAGACAGGTCCCAGACTACAGTGGTCAGACAGGCCCCAGACTACAGTGGTCAGACAGGCCCCAGACTACAGTGGTCAGACAGGCCCCAGACTACAGTGGTCAGACAGGTCCCAGACTACAGTGGTCAGACAGGCCCCAGACTACAGTGGTCAGGCAGGTCCCAGACTACAGTGGTCAGGCAGGTACCAGCCTACAGTGGTCAGGCAGGTCCCAGACTACAGTGGTCAGGCAGGTACCAGCCTACAGTGGTCAGACAGGTCCCAGACTACAGTGGTCAGACAGGCCCCAGACTACAGTGGTCAGGCAGGCCCCAGACTACAGTGGTCAGACAGGCCCCAGACTACAGTGGTCAGACAGGTCCCAGACTACAGTGGTCAGGCAGGTACCAGCCTACAGTGGTCAGGCAGGTCCCAGACTACAGTGGTCAGGCAGGTACCAGCCTACAGTGGTCAGGCAGGCCCCAGACTACAGTGGTCAGACAGGCCCCAGACTACAGTGGTCAGACAGGTCCCAGACTACAGTGGTCAGACAGGCCCCAGACTACAGTGGTCAGACAGGCCCCAGACTACAGTGGTCAGACAGGCCCCAGACTACAGAGTACAGTGGTCAGACAGGCCCCACACTACAGTGGTCAGGCAGGCCCCAGACTACAGTGGTCAGACAGGCCCCAGACTACAGTGGTCAGACAGGCCCCAGACTACAGTGGTCAGACAGGCCCCAGACTTCAGTGGTCAGACAGGCCCCAGACTACAGTGGTCAGACAGGCCCCAGACTACAGTGGTCAGACAGGTCCCAGACTACAGTGGTCAGACAGGCCGCAGACTACAGTGGTCAGACAGGTCCCAGACTACAGTGGTCAGACAGGCCCCAGACTACAGTGGTCAGACAGGCCCCAGACTACAGTGGTCAGACAGGCCCCAGACTACAGTGGTCAGACAGGTCCCAGACTACAGTGGTCAGACAGGCCCCAGACTACAGTGGTCAGGCAGGCCCCAGACTACAGTGGTCAGGCAGGCCCCAGACTACAGTGGTCAGGCAGGCCCCACACTACAGTGGTCAGACAGGCCCCAGACTACAGAGTACAGACAGGCCCCAGACTACAGTGGTCAGACAGGCCCCAGACTACAGTGGTCAGACAGGCCCCAGACTACAGTGGTCAGACAGGCCCCAGACTACAGTGGTCAGACAGGCCCCAGACTACAGTGGTCAGACAGGTCCCAGACTACAGTGGTCAGACAGGCCCCAGACTACAGTGGTCAGACAGGCCCCAGACTACAGTGGTCAGGCAGGCCCCAGACTACAGTGGTCAGACAGGCCCCAGACTACATTGGTCAGGCAGGCCCCAGACTACAGTGGTCAGACAGGCCCCAGACTACAGTGGTCAGACAGGCCCAAGACTACAGAGTACAGTGGTCAGACAGGCCCCAGACTACAGTGGTCAGACAGGTCCCAGACTACAGTGGTCAGACAGGCCCCAGACTACAGTGGTCAGGCAGGTCCCAGACTACAGTGGTCAGGCAGGTACCAGCCTACAGTGGTTAGGCAGGTCCCAGACTACAGTGGTCAGGCAGGTACCAGCCTACAGTGGTCAGGCAGGCCCCAGACTACAGTGGTCAGGCAGGCCCCAGACTACAGTGGTCAGGCAGGCACCAGACTACAGTGGTCAGGCAGGCCCCAGACTACAGTGGTCAGACAGGCCCCAGACTACAGTGGTCAGACAGGTCCCAGACTACAGTGGTCAGACAGGCCCCAGACTACAGTGGTCAGACAGGCCCCAGACTACAGTGGTCAGACAGGCCCCAGACTACAGTGGTCAGACAGGTCCCAGACTACAGTGGTCAGACAGGCCCCAGACTACAGTGGTCAGGCAGGCCCCAGACTACAGTGGTCAGACAGGCCCCAGACTACAGTGGTCAGACAGGCCCCAGACTACAGTGGTCAGACAGGCCCCAGACTACAGAGTACAGTGGTCAGACAGGCCCCAGACTACAGTGGTCAGACAGGTCCCAGACTACAGTGGTCAGACAGGCCCCAGACTACAGTGGTCAGGCAGGTCCCAGACTACAGTGGTCAGGCAGGTACCAGCCTACAGTGGTCAGGCAGGTCCCAGACTACAGTGGTCAGGCAGGTACCAGCCTACAGTGGTCAGGCAGGCCCCAGACTACAGTGGTCAGGCTACCCTGCAGAAGAATTTAAATATAAGCATGCCCTCCTCTATTTTACCAAAACCAAAAAACATTTTGGCAAATGGTTGGTAAAACCTGACATTAGTCAAATAGGCTTAAATGAAAAGTTCTGGTGTAGTGTTAATTGTCACAGTGCACCTGAAACACACATGAGCTAAAACAGTTTTCCATTTCATTTCAGTTTTTGACTTTGTTTACTAGAAAGTATTAAGCCAATAAGAAGCAGTTACCATTCCCTTTAAGGGTTTTGATAACTGTATTAAGAAGTTTTCATCTCGAGATTATTTCATATCGTAAAAAGTGGAACATTCATTCCGCATCATGGTACAAAGCTGTTTGGTTGCTAATTGCGATATACTGATGTAGCAGTAATTATCCCGAGACTCCTGGTATGACGGTTGAAAAGAATGACCAGTTTTTGATTAGTGTTGCCATCTTTTTAGTAAAGGTTCATTCAACTTTTCTTCTAAACTGCTGTAAGCTGTATTCTTAGAATCCTTGAACCTTTCTTCTAAACTGCTGTAAGCTGTATTCTTAGAATCCTTGAACCTTTGACAATGAAGAAACTGAGAGTGACCTTTGTGCATTGTTCCTCGTCTCCGTTTGTCTTGCATGTAATTTACATTCGTGTTCCAAATAAAAATAAAATGTCAGAGGTTAATGAAAGTTTAAGTTTATACCTATTTATTTTACATCGGTTGTGAAACAAGTTCTTACAACTTATACTTATAACTCTCGATGACTGCTTCCTGGCTACATACCAGTACACACGCCAAATTTAGGGATTGTGAAATTCATTAAACCCTGCTCATCGCGGGGCTCGAGTTAGACACTCTACCCCTTTACCACTGCAACTCCTTTAATGAAAACTTGGTTCACTTAAAAGCATATTGGATTCTTAAGTGTTAACATTTTATTTTTAGATGGACAGCCAAGACCGTGGCAATTGATGAAATTTTTAGAATCCACTCGTTTTTTCTCCCATCACTGGCCAATGGATGATACTGGAAGAACTTTTCGAGATTATGCTGAATTGACGTCAGACCGACTGTCATTTCTTGTCACTTCGAGACTGGATTTTGAAAGGTGTATTTATGATTTTAAAGTTCCAAAATGTCCACTTGACGTTAAAATTCAAGGTGGCTACATCGGAAGTTCGTCCTTAAACTCCTTAGCGTCCGTTTATACTTCTCAAGGTCAGCAATTGTTTAGCAATGTCAACCAAGTCGTCAGCATTGATAAATCAACACGCAGACCAATGATACTACCAGAATGGTGGCGAACAAAGTATGGTGAAGTTGCTAAAAAATTTTCATCTTTAAAGTTCGAGCGGTACCTAAGACCAGATTCATTGGTATCGTATCAAGTGAAAGTTGCCCGCAGTGACCAGGACGGTAACAATCATACAAACTGGAGTTGTTACGTTCGATTCTCACTCGATGCATTGTATTATAACGCTAAACATGGAAGAATGGACAACTTTAAGGACGTTGATCACCTAGGGTTACAGAGTATGGAACTATTGTTCAGTGGTGAAAGTTTCGATGACGATGTCCTAGATGTCTATGTGTGGAACAAAGAGGAAACTAGTTTCACCGCATGTGCTCATATTGAAAAAGCGAATAATGTGATCTTTCAAGGCACATTTAAATACTTTGATGAGCCAATGTTTTGAATTTTCTGATGAAAGAAATGATATTACAGCATAGATCTATTGTGATGTTGTGTAGATGGATAGCATGTATGTCTCTATTTACTGGTTTTCTCTATATATTATTTTTCATCTCTTTTGAGAAATATTCACGTAATTGCCTAAATATAGGGATCTGTTGTATTGATATTTTAATTTGGTGCTATATTAATTTTTTGAACAAATAATAGATGCAGAAATTGTTTCATGATTGTTTTGTAGTTTATAACTTGAGGAGTTACCGGTGATCAAAACGTTGTTGTCAGTACATTTGTACTATGTGTAATACTCTGTTTATCATGACCACTTTACTTTGTTTGCTGAATGATTTCAATACATGATACCAAATTAATCACTGCAGTATATACTGCCTGTTTTTATACTTTGTGATTATATATAATATACATAAACTTCTGTTACATTAATATTTCCAATGGACATTTTTGATGTTTCATATTAATGCAAGTGCAAAAAAAAATAGATAAAAAGATATCAAAATAGTCTTAGCAGGGTTTAAACGAATGATGATCAAACAACTTAATTATCATTGTAGATCATTTGTTCAGTATAAAGCCATTTGGCATACAAAAACTTATTAAACATCCCATTTTCACACACATTTCTCCCGAAGATGAACAATTCAATCTTGACATTTGTTCAATGCTTTAACACTCTTTCAATAGATAGTTCCCACATCTACAATATTTACCTCCCCTGTTCTGAATAGTCTGCCATTTTGATAGGCAAAACTGATAAGCCCTTATAAGAATTAACAATTCCTAAATATGTTATAATTGAGAAAATACCAAGAGAATTTGCATAATATTATGACAATCACTTTTTCTTTAACTTACCGAGCCAACTGACCACATAAGCATAATGAATAAGTAATTATTTTTATATCCGATTACTTTATCATTGTTTACATTATATTACCTATAAACTTTAAGGAAATTTGCCTATCAATATGGCAGACAGTTCAGAACAAGGGAGATAATACTGTAAATATGGTAACTATCGATTGTGGTAAATAGTCTCTTTCATTTAACTTCCCATTGTACAAGATAATTTATGGACTGAAGAGTTTTGGACTTTCATATTTAAGGTTTCATTTTACTATAAACTTGTGGGGTCAATTAATTCTATTGCAAGTCTCCAAGTATGGTGTATGATTGCAAATTAATTTTGTAGCTCCAAATTTGTGACATAATCAAAAATTAAATATTATCGGAATACAGGAGATTGGTAAGGTCTAAAAATGTGCCAAAATAGCGCAACGTTGCTCGGTAGTCGGCCGATTGTTTAACAGTGCTCTAGTGGATAGAGCATTCAATATGTCTGCAGTATAATATAATACTGTAAAATTAAAAGTATGGAATAATTAGTTAAATGTCTTGTTATAAAAATATAAGTTGAAAATTTAAGTATATAAGGCATACACACATAAACATGCAGAAACACAGGAGCTAATAGACTGCTAAAAGAATTAAAAAATACACTGTATAATCAATATATCGTGGATATTTGTCTTTGATACATCAACATCGTCGATATGCAAAACATTGAATGAATCACTGATAACCCTGCAATTATATACTACATGTATGTGCTTGTCAAAGAAGTCCTTCCAGAGAAGTAACAAACAAGCATACACATACTGTAACTCACAATATGTTCTCATTTATATTTTGCCAACATCATGAGGAACAACAATATAAATGAATGTTCCAGATTCATGTATTTATTTAGTTAGTAAAACGAGGATCAACACAGGGCTGTCATAGACAAGAAATGTTTGGTATTATAACTGACCACGATGATAAAGATATATCATCAACTCGACCAAATCATCAATAAATCGATATCGTGCTTAACAATGACACCCCTAGACCAATCAAAGATGTATTTAATAGTATGGTATGGAAAGAACTAAAACAAACAAGTATAATTATTTATTGCACTTTAATTTATAGTTATAAAGTACGCACTCAAACCAGTTGTACATTAAACAAGGTGACTGTATCAAACATTACATATATAAAACATGTACGCACTCAAACCAGTTGTACATTAAACAAGGTGACTGTATCAAACATTACATATATAAAACATCACCCACTGTAAGCAGTTAACATGCTTACCAAGAAAAATCTTAATACTGGCATAAAATATCTTCTCATATAGCTAGAATTCTCAGAAACATACGCAAGTCACAGAAGAATGAAACTAATAAACCCATGAACCCTTGATAAACAATTTACAGTAACACCAAATCAATGATGACATACCGGGTATATCATGTAGGTAGAACACATGTATACATTTTGAACATGCATTGAATTGAGTTTGTTTCAGCAGTCTGAAGCTGGTAGGAAGACAGTCATAACAAATATTCACCATATTCAACAGTACACAACTTGTTTAAGTGTTCAAGGAAGATACACAGCCCTCCAAAAGTTCCTTCACACTTAATGTATTTTCATATTTGTTTTACATGCAATAAATCGAAAATGCTTTTTAACACAGCAGAAGTATTTATAAATTTGTACTGAAACAAATTATCTTATTTTCTGATCAGATCGATCAGTTACACACATACATTGGTTTGGGATGCAGACCAATTGATGCTGCTGCCGAGATGTGCAAATTGTTGATTCTTAACCTGCCGAGATGTGCAAATTGTTGATTCTTAACTATCCATCACAGAAGTGGGTTGAATAATTTTACTTCATGTTCATACATGTTTTATTTGAAATTCAGTAAGAAAAAAAGTAACAAAATTCAAAATATTAAAGTGTAAAGAAACGTTTGGATGGCAGTGTATGTGAGCTGTTCCATTACAAAACCTGTGTTAGTGAACAAAACAATGATTTTTATATTTTCTAACAGATATATTTTTCTTCTTTCATTTGATATAAAAAAAATTATACAATTGGATGTCAGCTTTTTATAGCGATTGTAATATTAAGAACAAAATGTAAAAGTGAGCTACAAAATGATGACGTCGCATCAGAAACATATCTCAATACTTTAATACTTAAAGATCTTCAGTTTTTGAAATGGAAAAAAAACAAATTGTGCGACATTAATAAACAATTTAACATTCATTTAATGCTACAAATCACAATTAATCAACAAAAACATTTCAGAGAAAGTGCTTGGTTTGTGACATCAAAATTTTCGTAGGGATATAATTATACTCGATGTCATAACCAATGTCAGTAGACGACATAACCAATGTCAGTAGACGACATAACCAATGTCAGTAGACGACATAACCAATGTCAGTAGACGACATAACCAATGTCAGTAGACGACATAACCAATGTCAGTAGACGACATAACCAATGTCAGTAGACGACATAACCAATGTCAGTAGACGACATAACCAATGTCAGTAGACGACATAACCAACGTTCCTAATACATCTCATATAATCATTTCATGCAAAATCTTAACCATCATAATTTGATAAAAATTCACAAACAAAAACATTCATAGCTAAAACATCAATTAAAACTAATTTTACAATGCCCAAAATTAACAACCAAATTGTTCATGCATAAATCATTACAATGATTAAAAACACATAATTTTAAAACATACATAAGGCCAGTATGTATTAATCACTAAATTACCATCCATCTTTCCTAGAAAACAGACAGAGGAAGTTCATTTCTATTTCCTAAAAAATTATATTCATGCATCAGATGCCGGTCCTGATTCTAGACCAGCAGAGCCATATTTCATTCTAGAGTAGATAAAATTTGTTGATGCTGCAAGAAAATTGGGAATCGAGCACCATAATTATTTCACGTTTTCCTGTGGATTAGCGGTAAATTACTATCCAATAATTCACAGTGAAATTATCAAATATAAATGATGTCATGTAAAATATTAAGGCATTCCAAGGGATATTTGATGTAATTAATGAGTAAAAAATGACAAAAAGACCGAACCAAGCAATGACTATATTACAGTGAAGTTCTGCTATTAAGACAATCTAGAATACTGACTGACTATATTACAGTGAAGTTCTGCTATTAAGACAATCTAGAATACTAACTGACTATATTACAGTGAAGTGCTGCTATTAAGACAATCTAGAATACTGACTGACTATATTACAGTGAAGTTCTGCTATTAAGACAATCTAGAATACTGACTGACTATATTACAGTGAAGTTCTGCTATTAAGACAATCTAGAATACTGACTGACTATATTACAGTGAAGTTCTGCTATTAAGACAATCTAGAATACTGACCGAGTCCAATTAAGCATGTGGTTTACTGATGGAAATGACCATCAATTAGACAATGTAGTAACCATATTTACATCCGACACCTACTATAGTGAGACAATGGTATCGTGTTACTTACAAACAGGGTTATAAACAGAAACTAGACGAATCAATACAACACTTAGGGTGTGCATGGTTTTACTTTTATGTAGATAAGTATCAATATAAACCACACATTTATTGATACATGTACATCGTTTTTCCATTCAGTAGGTATAGTGAAATGCTGAGCCAAGTCAGGTTATATCATATACCACTTGTGTGGGAATCTTCTTACTGTTGGAGTGCTATACATGAGCCATTCCAAGGAGACAAATTCACATATAAGCAAATGAACAAAGTCATAATCATATATATTTATGTTATTACTCCAAATATTTCATATTTTCGTAAGTTTCATATGAAAATCACACGGAAACAGTTAAAACAGACGTGGTAATGATTGGGTCTTTAAGAAAGAGGTTGTAATAGTTGGACAGTTGTCAGACTATACCTTTAGTAGATCTTTACACAGTATGACCGAAACAAAATATCAGTCCAAAAATTCACATGTACGCAGCCAATAGAATAATTATCAATCCCTAGCACTTTTGGTATGCCCATACTTGTAGATAATAAACAAACTATTGTACTGAATATATCATGAGGCAAGGAAAATCATAACTGTACATGAAGAACTTTCATATTACACCCTGCCTTAAAACATGTTGGACAGTTTCAATATAATTTTTTACAAATATAAAATATACATATACTGTTGAAGTCATGGAAACATATACAAATTTCAATTATAAAATTGCATCAACAACAATGGGCCCCAGCCTAAAGCACTTGCCATTTCGCTTTACATCAGGGGGGTTATGTAAATCTATATTTAATTCTAATCAAGATAGTAAAATAGTTCTATTTCATATGCTCCGTTTTGTATTTAATGAACCGGACAAGATTAGTGCGAGCTGTTGAGATCACTGGAGAGTGTTCACCAAGTGATTTTCTGTACTGTTGAACCTGAAAACAGATAACTCATTATAAATACACACTAAGAACAAATTTGTCATATTTAAGTTTAAAGACGTATCCTACAATAAGGCCGTTTTTTTTCTAACGCAGAGATTTCCTTTAAACTTTTTATATTTGATCAGTGTAATGTATCTAAGCAAAATATGAAATAAAAATGATAGGTCACCTTGCTCGATTTTATGATAATGAAGATTTAAAACGTGAATATTTCTTATGAATATAGAGCAAAATCGATACAAGTTTACTATATTTTTTCTAGCGCAGAGATTTTCTTACAACTTGGTACACTATATGAGAGTCACTGTCTGAATGAAAATATGAAATAAAAATAAAAGGTCACCTTGCTTGATTTTAAGATAAAGATTAATTTATTGTGTTTCAAATGTAGTATATATGGAAAGTGAAAGTTGAAAAATTTACCCTTAATACTCTTAGTAACCCATTATCGTTTTACATTTTCATAAAATATGTTAGTTTTAAATATTTAATGAAGATCATTTTATAATTTCAAATGTAGAATTTTAAATATCAATGACTTTTCAGTTTTTAATGATAAAGTATATAGAAAAAGAAAGTAGAAGGAAAACTGCAAAACTATAATGAAATCCTTTAATTAAACAAAATGATATTATTATTTGTAATGTGCTTGGTGACTATAAAGTTCAGAAAAAATCTTTGCATCATAAAAGAAAATAGTAATCTACTCCCTTATACGTCTTTAACCCAATGCAAACACTAAAATAATCGAATAGAACATGCGCAGTAAAGTTGCGCAATGGCAACTCTCGAATACATCTTTAACACTGAATATCAACAGTATTTCAGTAATATTGATAAGGGGCAATTAGTTGACCGATCCTGCAGTGATTAATGAAGTCTTATATAAGCATAAGATAATTTCCTTTATGAATCCAAGCTTTAGATATATCCTCCGTCAAACTGTCATTGTGATGCAATGAGTACTAACATGTAAACATTAATACAACAACAGCTGCAACCAAATGTCAGGAGCTGGTATTTGCTCAAAATATTTCTTACAATGATTTATCAAGTATTCATCCACGAATTTCTAACATGTTGATATTCTACATTAAAGTTATTTTTTCCTACAACCAACACGCTGAACATACACTACTTGGGTAAGTTGGGTTACAATATATTCCCCCTCTGGCCAATGGAAACAAATACCTTACAGGAGGCATAGGGCGTGTGTGCTGGTAAGTGATCCATAAAGCAATCATTGAGTGGTTAGTACAAGTAGTAAGACCTTGATTCAGAATGGGTGCAAAATAAATAAGTTTAAAACTAAATGCCTTATGTATCATCTAGAACATAGAAGTGTTGTATTTCGCTGAACTTACCTTAGATTTGAGTGCAGGTGCAACAGCTTTCAGTTTATCTACAAGTTCAATCTCTTTCAGTACAGGGTCTATATGATCTTCACCAAACACATCAAATATAGAATCCAATGCTTCAGCAACAACCCAGAGATCTGAGTCCTGACATACAATCTCTAACAACAAAACTCCTATATCCTGTAATACACATGGTGCCTGGGTAACATTAAGGCTACTGAGTAGATCTATCACTAGTCTGCTTTTTGTTACTTACTGATGGTGGTGAAAGAAATTTAAAGTATGTAGGGCAAATAATCATAGAGTTAATAGTCTATGAAAGAAATTTAAAGTATGTAGGGCATATAATCATACAGTTAATAGTCTATTAAAGAAATTTAAAGAATAATTGATACATCGTCAATATTTCTCTTTCAATCTATCAATATAGTTAATGTGCAAACTTCTGAATCAATGACAACCCTACTTTTATTTATAGGAAAAGGTACCAGTAGATTCAAATTTAATGCAATCTAAGCTGATACAGTCAATGATAAAATCTACCTTCAGTAAGTGATGAGGAGTCTGACTTTGAGCCAAGATTCCACCAATGGTTGCTACGATTCGCAAGGCATTTACTCTCACATCTGACCACTGACATTTAGTCGACATTTCATGCATGAATTGTAAGTCTGTAGGTTGCACATCACGGAACTAAAATGTATAAAATAATATATGGATAAAAAACAATACTAGTCTAAAACCATTTTCTTCCAATTCTTAATGAAAACATTAATACGACTGAAAATAGTATACGCACTTTGACAAGAGGACTGTGATATCAAAAATACTGAAAATGCAATCAGTTCTTCATTTCAATGAAATTTTATCACAATTGTACCAGATTTACTACACCCCTTATTTACCTCAATGAGATACAAATATACCATGGTACATACATTATTATACACAAACATACCTTTGAAGAATCTACCTCAGCTAACTTCTGTATGACAGCTCTGAGAGCACCAGTAGCCGACTCTAGCAATTCTTGATTTTCTATACCTGGAAAACGATATGACACTGATTTTCTTTACTTGGACAACAAGATTACTATATTATACACCAAAGTCACGCCTTGTTCTTACAAGTTGAAACAATGAGCTTAATCGCATCTTAAAATGTACAGGAATTGACTTTTAAATCAAATTTAAGTCACTCAAAGACAAAAATATCTCGCACAGATAAATAAAATCACGACTAAGAAAATAGCTTGTTTAAATCCTCGTAACAAGACAGCCCCTTAATTAAAGTTTAGTGCATAATATACATATATATATATGTCATAAAGGTCATGCAAGTTCCAACTATAAATAAGCAGTCAAAAAAACTTTCCCCAATAGCATTCCTCAAGAAACTTTGAGTAGATGCCAAGTAATTTGACCCCCCCCCCCCCCCCCCAATAAATGACTGAGCAATGGTCCAGACAAAACAAATCTGGGCGCACGCATGCACACACTCATACACCAAACCCCAATTGTGGTGACATTGTCAAGCTCACCATAAACAGGCTCGACATAAGTCACTACAAACTTACTGTGTTTTGAAGTAGATAACTGTAAAAGACCCTTCCAAACATTATACAACTGATCATTGCCGCCCAATGCTTCCACATCCAATGATGTCACCAGGTTATTAAGACACAACATTGCACGTGACTGCTTGCTTTCAAATCTGTAAAAGTTTGTTTCATTATTAGTCATGAAAGAATCCACTAATTGTTCACCCTAAGGAGTGGCACCTATTCAAGGAAGTATTGATAGCTTACTCCTGCTAATTAATACATCAATACATTTCAGATTAAGCTGGATAAAAGCCTCTTCAATCCAGAAACACTGTTAAACAGGACATTTTCTTCGTACAGAGCCCGCCCGGTTAAAAGCGATTCCAGTTTATATTACTTTTGCTACATAATATCTGATAGGCCTGTAAAAATATATTATAGAATCAAAAAACTTGACTACAACACCACATTCAATAACACATGTTTTTTCATAAAGTGATCAATATTACCAAAAATCTTCCTTCAAAAGAAAGAAAAACTTCATTAAAAAATGATAGCTTAGCAACAGGTTTAGTTTTCAATCGGAATATACCTTTCAAGAACACCTTCATGTTCATTTAAAGCAAGAAGATCTTCAGTATTCAATGGTTGAGCAGCATCTAACACCTGAAAATAAGACAAGATCTGATACACTCTACCATTTTAATGTTGCATATCTCCATAGCAAATGTTGGATGTTGTGACTTCCATACGTTATGCTTAATTGGGTAATCATTATTGGGACATGAGTGGATATCTGAGTAACCACACAAAAATCTATGAACAACAAAAGCACCACAAGTGGATAAGACACTCATCCTGCTCCTTGCTACATCAATGGGACACTCATCCTGCTCCTTGCTACATCAATGGGACACTCATCCTGCTCCTTGCTACATCAATGGGACACTCATCCTGCTCCTTGCTACATCAATGGGACACTCATCCTGCTCCTTGCTACATCAATGGGACACTCATCCTGCTCCTTGCTACATCAATGGGACTTGGGAAATGACCTAAATGCAATATTTAGCATTTTTGTGGATGCCAACACAGATGATCAAGCAACAACAATTAAAGCTATTAGTTTGTCTGAAACTGACGAGGTAAAATGAATCACTTATCAAGTATTTAGATGATAAAACAAGTTGGTATGTTTTAAAACTGTCAGTGTAACAAAACGATAACTGTCCAGGACAATACAATGTCATTCCACCATGGTTTACAGCAATACAATGTCATTCCACCATGGTTTACAGCAATACAATGTCATTCCACCATGGTTTACAGCAATACATTAGAACTATACAAGATCTAGCTAGGGACTCAGCTTTGGTCCAATCAAAACAGGCTAAACCCCAAAATTTAAACAACCTGGACTTTTGACTAGTCTTTATCAGTCAGAATATAACACCGTAATTTTGAACACTGCCAAAACTCCGATATCTGTTATTTTTAAATATGCTTGACATCATAATTAATTACCTTATGAACAATACCACAAGAAGTAAATGCTGCATGTATTTCAGTTGATACACAGAGTTGATCACCAGTGATTGTATCATCTGTGGTATCATCTTCCATTGCGACATCAGTACAATCATCAGAACTACTCTCACTGTTCAAGTCTTCCCAGTTATCATCTATAACATCAATCATAATATAAGGTCAACACTGTACCAAACAAATTAATTTGTAACTTCAAAGAAATAAGGTTTTCCATTTAACATCCACAAAATTACATGTCTCATTACAAGCAGTGAAATGACAGAAACTTACCATCAGAACAACAAAGGTTAGCTATGATTTCCAAAGCTACTTTCTGCGCCTTCAACATATTCTGTATATCTGAAAGTTTCTTACGCAGGGTACCAGCCTCAGCATCCTGAAATATGGTGACCAAACAATATACCTAAGAAATAACATGAATTATTGCAGTTTACTGAACATAGTAACAAAAGTAAAGGTAATAGTAAATTCCCATGGGCCAATATCTCTCTATATTGCAATATAGCACACCAGTCCCGTTTAGTAACCTCTTAATATACAGTAAATCTTCACTTTAAAACCACCATCAAAATTAAGAACACAATTTTTAAGTCCATTTTCACTGTTTTGCTCTTTATTCAACCTCAATATTAAGACCACCTTAATAAGAAGACCAATTTTCAAGGGTCCCAAGGGTGGTCTTTTTATTGCAGTTTTACTGTACGGACTACATGTAGTTTTCAATCACTAATAATATGACGTAGATACAAATCACTAGAACCATACTGATAAAACATTCCTCAGAATATGAAAGAGAGCAGTTTGAACTCATCGAGCGGCTGGGACAATGAAGTCTACCAGCAACACACTCTCGGTATTAGCATGGCTAGTCATCATTGGAATGTTTGATCATATACAGTCTTCCAACAAACAGAAAAATACTTTGACAATTTATGAAAATCAAACATTGTAAACTGAAGTATAGCTAGCTATACATTATAGATTTCATCCACTAATATGATGTAGATACAAATCACTAGAACCATTCTGATAAAACATTCCTCAGAATATGAAACAGAGCAGTTTGAACTCATCGAGCGGCTGGGACAATGAAGTCTACCAGCAACACACTCTCGGTATTAGCATGGCTAGTCATCATTGGAATGTTTGATCATAAACAGTCTTCCAACAAACAGAAAAAAACATAGACAATATATAGCGAAATCTAGCAATCAAATGTGCTTTAATTAACGATGCTAATATAAATTGACATTTTGCATATTTACATCACTGAACTATATGTTAATTAATTAAAATATGTGACCAGTTCATTAGTGTTCATATACGGCAGAATTTCGGTCACAGAAGACAACAATAACGGCTATTGAGGTTTTACTGTATTGAGACCAGTCAAGTTTTTCAAACCAGTCCAGAAAAATCCCAAACCCACAAGACAATACAAAACAAAATGTACACTTACCCCAGACATTTCTTCAGTTGATTCTGCATTGTCTTTATCTTCAGGAACAGTGTTGTTTAAAGAGCATATCATAGCAACTACATTAACACTCAGAACTTCTGATAATGTTGTCACCAATGGTAAAACAAAATCAGCATGTGCTGTAGCAATCTCGCCACCTTTGAGATTCATCAAAACTCCTGAAATGAAGAACATGTATACAAAATAAACATATGTGTAAAGTATCCTGCATACATATACAGTGTTCATCAAATTGTCTCAAATTCATTAACTATATCATACACTGATTTATTAAATTGATAGGTTAATTAATTCATTGCTTGATTAATTGATGAAGGGATTTATTTTTCTATTCATTGATTGATCTATCGACAGATGAATTTATGAATTGATCTTTTGATGGATTGACTGACTAATTGATTAATCAATCAATAAGTTGAGAAAATAACCAATAATGATTTTAATGGCTGTTTTTCAGTGAAATTCAGTGACAAACAGATGCCTGTTCAAGTGATTGCATAAAAATAGGTAAAAACTTACCACAAAATCAAAATTACTTACCAAAGGAAAGGCTTATGTCATATCTTCATAAAAGTGTTAGTGTTTACATTCAATACAGAATCTTCATAAATGAATATACAGTAAAATCTGACTTAAATCACCTCAACAAATGACAACCTTGCAATTAAGAACACAATTTTCAAGTTCATTTCACTGAGTAGCTCTTTATTCAGCCTCTACATAAAGACCACCTCAATAAGAATACAAAATCATGTTATGAGGAACACGAAAAATCGGTCAATGGCGCCACCGGGAAGACCTATCTTCAAAGGTCCAAAGGTTGGTGTTATTATTGAGGTTTTACTGTAAGTCAAATGTGCACAACATACCTGTAGCGAGCATCCTTATCAGAACAAGAGCAGATGTGTCTGTCGGTTGCTGGACAATTTTCTGTATGTTCTCTTTCAACTGTGGGTTACCAAATGTGGAGTTATCCTCAGTAACAGTATGCAGGAACTCAACTGTATTATACAATGTAATCAAGATTCAACATATTTAATGTCTAAAATAATTTCATTCATGAAAATGGGAGAAAATTGTTGACAGTTCATGAGATGGATTTCAACAATATTGTAGTTGATATAATTGACATGCCAAAAATAATTACAAATCATCGGAAACATATGACAAAGAAGAAGAAATATTTATAAAAACTACTTCCCGCATTTACACATTATGGAGCATTTAACTAAACAAAAGCAATCATACAAGAAACCAATTCTAAACAAATTTAGAGACAACAAAGCATTAGATGAAAACTACAATTCCAACAAACCAACAAAAATATCTGTGTCAACACGATGACAGCATATAACCATATAAAATCAATACAGTTTTTGAAACCAGTTTCAGACAAACTGTATATTATATACATATCTCAGGAACTTTAGGGATAACTGGAACACAAAAGCATATGACTGTATTACATTACATAGCAACATACCTGCAGCTATCTTAAGATCTTCAGTACTACAGATGGAGTCTAGAATAGTACATATAACAGGTACGATGTTCTCTCTGCTAGACGTAGTTACAGCCTGACCACAATTCATACTATAAAGTAATAAGTGCAATTAACAGTATTAAAATAAATCAACTTGCAGAAATGAAAACAGTGATACTACACATACATGTACAGATGAGTTTGTTTTGAAGCATGACATATATCTTCATAATCAACTGGATATTGAATACAACAATTTCACTGTACAGAGGTGAAATGCAGACCAAAAGTAACAAAATGAATCGGCAATCCACAATTTAACAGACATTAAGTAATTGTAGAACAGTTCTATTTCGAAGAAGGATTGATAGCTTCACACGGGATTAAGTTGAAATTCAAGCCACTGCTTTTAATACAATAATTGTTAATGCATAGAATATCAGCACTTTTCCCAACAATTACAAAGAGGCATATAACAGCTTAAATGTTCTCACAATTAGTAAGACAGAAATTAATCAAATGTCTCACCACAGATTCTGTAGAAGATAAAAAGCATGAGAATATGTCTCACAAATCATATTTTTTCTTCGTTGTGTCTCGTTTTCTGAAAATTGATCACCACCTCCAAACTGAAATAACAAAAGCAATTTCTTGCTAAAAAATTGTCAGATAATTGTAAATTGTTTGTATATACAAAACAAAAGAAATTTTACAAAGTGTATCCGTGGTCAAGTGGTTATGGACCCTGACATAAATTCACTTGCATCTCAACACAATGGGTTCAAATATCACCTTGACACAGAATTTGAAAGTGAGGAAGCCATCCAGCTGGCTTACAGAAGGTTGATGGTATTCCTCCACCACTACATGAACATGGCTGATTATGTTAGGAATGACCAGTACTATAATAAGAAAGCCAAGTAATAACAACATGAGTTTAACATCATTCGTATGAATTTATATACTAAACTTAAGTACTGTTACATAGATCAGACTAACAGGTTAGGAATAAAGAATGAGACATGAGGTGATTTTACCAGTCAATGCAAAAGACTGTCGGACCTCGGAACTGACCGGTAAATTTTGAAGAGGACCGATGAAATTTATATTTACACTGGCCGTCTTGGACGGTGGATTCCCCTTGAACAAAAATAGCCATATCTTGACAGATATTTCAATATGCCCCATAACTGTCTTAGATGATTTTCATTGGTTTATAGCAAGTTATTTATTAGACTTTAACCAAATTTAGCAAATATGACGATTTTGGTCATTATTAATTTCCGGGCCAGTAATATTCTCTCTGGGCCAGTAATACTTCTAAGTTGACCAGTCCAGTAATATTTCTGTGTCTTTCGTAACGACTGTTTTATGCAATAGAGCAAGAAAAGACATAATAATATATGCTCACCCATGTGAAATGACTTGTGTTTTTTTACTAACTAATGTAGCCAATGGCGAGACATTGTTTGAAATCGGTCTGGTATTATGAAAGAAACTTTCTTTAACTATTTTCAACAATATTGCAGTGGCATGAAACAAACCAGCTTACAATACTTCTGATAAATACGACAGCATACTGTGACAGTACTAACCTGTCGGATCAATGCTAAAACTGTGACAGTACTAACCTGTCGGATCAATGCTAAAACTGTGACAGTACTAACCTGTCGGATCAATGCTAAAACTGTGTCAGTACTAACCTGTCAGATCAATGCTAAAACTGTGACAGTACTAACCTGTCGGATCAATGCTAAAACTGTGACAGTACTAACCTGTCGGATCAATGCTAAAACTGTGACAGTACTAACCTGTCGGATCAATGCTAGAACTGTGACAGTACTAACCTGTTGGATCAATGCTAAAACTGTGACAGTACTAACCTGTCGGATCAATGCTAAAACTGTGACAGTACTAACCTGTCGGATCAATGCTAAAACTGTGACAGTACTAACCTGTCGGATCAATGCTAAAACTGTGACAGTACTAACCTGTCGGATCAATGCTAAAACTGTGACAGTACTAACCTGTCGGATCAATGCTAAAACTGGGGTAAGTATATCCTTGGCAACCATTTCCTCACACACTGGAGTGCCTCCATCAACGCTCAGGTTTCTGTCAAAAATCAAAGTGAGTTATTTTATCATGAATAAGAAAATCTGTCAATGCAGCATACTGAATGTTCTATTTCTTTAATCATCAATTGTATGTTCAGCAATATGAAAGAAATAAAGTAATTAACAAATACAAAGCCTTACCTAAGTGCACCCAGTGCTCTATGTCGGATATCCCAATTATGATCTACCACCAGTGGTCCCAGGATCTTCACCACATTCATTTTTAGCAAGGCTTGTAAAGCCTCTTGGTGTGACACCAAATTTGCAATTGTCATACACGCACATTCTCTATTCTCTTCATTAGGACTCTGCAACTGTAAGTAAAACTGGGTGTTAGTTAATTTATGTTTAAGTGTTTTTAATGATTCTGATGAAGTTTTATTTCTATATGAACATCAGCAGATCAGTCTATCGATACTAGATCTATGTATGTATAATAAACTTCATGCATATTGACCCAGTATCTGTAGTCATGTTTTGACTGGGCCTAGATTAGTATGGTATTTATAAACAAATCTCATATCTTTGATATATTCCATCCACTTAATCCCATACATGTGAAGTCTCCCGATTTCCGTGGGAATCTCACGGTTTTGACAGCCAACTCATGCTCTCCCGACCGGGAGCCGTGATCTCCAGATTTTCAAAGTAAACAACGTGAATTTTTATAATGGGGTATTTTTTAGTTCATTCCCGACTGGTTAGCTGAAATTACTTGTCAAACTGATAACCGAAAGTGTAAAATCAGGATACCAGTCCAAAAATCACGTTTTTGGGGTTATATAGACGCTCTAAACCATGGTATCAAGCGACCCTCGCTTGTCATGTTGTTTATTCAAGTTTCAAACGTGTTTCTGTTGTATTCAGATATGACAATTGGCAATAAAATTGTTAATTGGCTACTCTATTAAATGGATGAACCCCAGATTACGAGTTAATTCGCAGAAATATATCGGGGAATGGGTTCAATTCTTCATGGTTGTTTTTTGATAGTCAGCCAGACGATTTCTTACTTCCCCATTCCCATAAAATTATAGATATTTTCCCTTACACTTCCTCAATCTCCAATGTTTCGTAGGGTAGTGCTTCCCTGGGATCTGTGTGGGGAGGCATTTTCTTGTGTATGTAGTGCTCACTGCAAAATCTTAATCTTTCTTTTATACTGATATATATGATATTTAACCTTACACGTTATAGTATGTCTGAGTATAAATACAAAAATATACAGAGATCTTTAATTATAAGATCTTCAAATCAGCGATTCTGAATTGGTTTTGTGTTCAATAAGTTAAAAACAAAGAATAAAACACAGTCATTGCCATTTTATAAGGCTAGAGCAAAACAAAAAAATGACCAAAAAGTTACGCCCCCTAAGAGTAAGACCATACCCTGACATACGTGGGCTGTCCCACTAAATCGTAGACTTTAGTTATTTCTAAAAAACTAATGAACTAAGTTTTTGACAAATTTCTCCGATGTTTAATTCATCTTCTTGTGCAAATGCACACGAAATTACAAAATAACAAAAATAAAAACATTTAATAATACCATGTACACAGGAGCAGCGCAAGCCGACTTCATAAATGCGGCGGTAAACGTCATAATAATGTCACATACTACTCCTTCTCAAAGTATACACCCTGATGTGCAATACACTTATGGTGGCGCCTTACCCAATTCTTGTAAACGTTCATGAACCAGTCACGGTCTAATGTGCGGTTGAATTTTTGTATCGCATGGCTGATCTCAGTTCTATCATTAAATTGTGTTCCTCGTAAATACGTCTTCAACTAAGGAAAATATGCGAAATCCAGTGGCGCCAGATCCGGGGAATATGGTGGATGGATAGCTCGCTGGAACCCTAACACATCGATGTCTAGTTGTGTACTCCTAGCGGTATGACTTGAGGCGTTGTCCTGGTGCAACACTACGTTTTCAATCTGATCAGCCATGTCTGGGCGCTTACTTATACCGCCCATCTCAGCAACTTCTTGAACGGTACGTCGCCTGTCACAGTCGATGACGTCCTGCACGGATTCTGCAATCCTTGAACTTCGAGGTGTATTCTCCGTGTTACCTTCGCTAAATTTACGATGCCATTTATACACTAGTGCTCTGAAAACATTCTTGTAACGTTCTGTGGATTTCATCTGGCGAAACGTGTCGATAGGCGTCATTCCTGATTGTACACATAATTTGAATAGCTGTTCTGCGCGCCGCTTCTTCGTCTGACGTCGCCATTTTCTGCTTTACACAAGTTGTGATGATGTAATATTATCGTGCGTATCGTTGTTAAGAATAACGTCAATTGTTTGAAATTCAACGTGATGACGTCAAAATAACGTCGTCTTCATATGATATGACGTTTTCCCGGGAAAATTGATGCACACGTCTGCTATGAACACTTAAATCAACACACAAGGATTTTCATACGTCTGGTTTTTAGACTGCGCCAGTAGGGTATACTAGTATATTGAAAACAATGTATGAACACTTAATAAAACAATACCAGTTCAGTTTGTTTTCATTTTCTTATTTGTTATATATTGATTAAATAAGATACAAAGTATTTTTCTAATGTGACGTCATGTTAAATTTGTATCAACAAAGTCTACGATTAAGTGGGACAGCCTTCGTACATGTGGTTTAGTTGTTGCATATCATAATAGACCATATTCCATAATGCCAAATCTTGATACCAAATGGAAATCCAGCAATATATATCATGTATATGCTGATCAAGTTCAGACCAACATGTATTACATAGTTCCTACATGATGTAACATCTACAATATTTACCTTCCTTTTCCTTTACTGTCAGGCAAAACTGATTAGTCTTTATAGGGGTAATTTCCAAAAATGTGATAATTGAGAAAATACCAAGACAATTTGCATGTGACAACCACTTTTTCTTCAACTTACTGAGCCAAATGCCCACATGAGCATGATTAATAAGTTATTTTTTATTTATCAGATTAGTTTTATCATCGTTTACATTATATTCCCTATAAACTTAAAGGAAATTTGCCTATCAAAATGGCCGACAATTCAGAACAAGGGAGGTAAATATTGTAGATGTGGGAACTATGTTATAAGTAAATCACAGGGAAAAGCGTTTGCCTGATGTGCCCGGGGCACTAACCAAACAATATAGTAAGGCGCTCTGGGCGGCAGTCTAAACGCACACCACTACACTCCTCCCACTTCCGGCATTTGAGCCTCAACCGATGTGGGCCGTCAAGCACCACTGCCACCTTTGAGCTCTAGGAAATCAAGGGGAAATGCACCCGATGTGAGGCTCGAACCCACAACTCCTAAACATTAGTACAGCGTTCTACCGACTGAGCCAACAGGTCACAAATGAAATCAGCTATTCAGTTGTATTATATCAGGTCCTTTTACGGAGAAATAAACACTGACCTTTTCAATTACCAGCTGTAGAGTCGCTGAACTTGTGTCAACGCTCGATTCCAATTCAATTTCTGCTTCACATTCACCAACACTTGGTAAACCGGTAGGACAAGGCTTAGGTGCAGAAAACTTCTTTTTCTTAACTTTACCCATTCTGAATTATTTCATTTCAACTAACAATTTCAGTAAATAGGTGTCGTTTTTCGTTACAATTCAACGTTTTTTTAACAATGACACATGATGCATGGGCGCAGCCATGTTTGTTTGGTGTAAAAATGTACGAACACACTTGATGCTTTATCGCTGTCATCTAGCCGCGCTTGAGCTACATGTACATGGATCATCTATACATTAGGTTAAACGAGACATAGCGTTCAGTCTCCTTCTGTGCAAGTTGAAAGAATACAAAGGCTAGTGCAAATGTTAAAAATAGGTAAAACAGGACACGATTTAAATAAGTGGTACAGTGACCAGCCGCTCAGCAAAAACACTTAAGCTGGGACTGGACTGCACATGATGGGGGAGTGTGTTCCACAAACGAATGGTTCTGGTGAAAAAAGAATTCGCATAGTATTGAGTGCGAGAATGTGGAACTAGGTAGTTGGATTCCTGGTAGGGGTGAGGTGGTTGTGATCTCCATGGACTAGGTCATTTCTGATTTATATAATAGGATTAGAGATGATGACAAGCGACGGTATTCAAGGGTCTACCAGTTTAGATCTATTAGCATTTGGTAGACGCTCATTCCTGCTTTTCAAGAACGTCATCTATTATTTTGCTTATGAATATAGTTTTGGTATTGAAATATTGAAGTTGATACACATAAAAAGATGCTACTATGAAAAAACAGTTAGGTAATGTTCGAAATTAAGAATAAAATTCTAGATAATCAGGAGTGTACCTGGACGATTTTGAAGAGTGTGTCAAGTGTGAGCATTACCACTAATATATTCGGGTGAATTTTCCCATAACCCCATCCCCCACAGCCTTCAGTTTTCATTGCAATTTTTGAACTTTTATTTGTTTACCTTTGTCTGACTAATTGTTGGCCTAGACATTGGCGTACGTGCGCATGTCTGGATACGCGCCTTATAATGATACACTCTGGTCCATGTTGATTTACAAATAGCTCTAAATCAATATTAGAATATAGATTCTTCGTATTTATGTCTTATTTCTACACATTTCTTTAGATCTAATATCATATCATAACACTCTAGTGAAATAGGGACAGTAACTCTAGAGTAGATCTATAGCACGTGTCCCACCTGCTGTAACCATTGACAACGTGTCAGCATCCGTTTGGTGGCGCTCTTATCGTTTCAGTGTGTAAATACAAAATGGCGGCGGCAATGGATGCGGGAATTACTAGTGAAGGGTCTGGATTACGACAGAGGTATACACCTAAAGATGATACCGAATGGAACTCGGACCTGCCATATGGCGGGAAAGTGTTCATGGCAAGAAAGAAGAAGCCGGATTCATATCATATTAGAGCCATAGAGGTAAGTACAAACAATGATCAGAATTTAGATGTGGACCAAAGTTCTGTAAGCTGAACTAGATCTATAATGATATACGCATATTATAACTATATTTGGATATTTTTGTATGACAATGTGGACAGTCAAAGCATTTGATTTGGATGAAACAGATTGTTGATATAAAAAGCTAACAAATGCATACATTTATTTAAGCAACTTTTAATGGTTTATGATTAAGATATGTATGAAAACGAGACATTTGTGATTAATAGATATGACTGAGATCAAAAGTAATGAATTTTGAATATTGTCAGGCTGGTCAGACCTTGGGTAGTCATATTTAGACTGAAACGACGGATATTTTAGGTTGAATATTCATTTGACCAAATATTACTGGGCAATCACTGTCTCTAATTTTCGACTCAAGGAATTAATTGATAGATGTACATGTTATTGGGGCCCTGTTCAAAGTATATAAAATATTATCAGGAAGAACAGAAAAATGGCTCCAAGAATTTGTAAGCGGAACGTTACATGTATGTTTCATTGTTTCACTCAATATTGTCTTCTGACAGATAACGACCGTGTCTCACAATTGTAAAGAAGATTGAGTGCCAATTCTGTCGCATAAATAAGACAATCACAACTTGTTCTGAGCGGAAGCATACTTAATGAAAATCGAACCATTAAGATATTTATCTACCTGGGACC
This sequence comes from Mactromeris polynyma, assembly GCA_032209605.1. NCBI lineage: Eukaryota > Metazoa > Mollusca > Bivalvia > Venerida > Mactridae > Mactromeris > Mactromeris polynyma. The sequence goes on along the minus strand of JASFXZ010000027.1, from coordinate 3,080,219 downwards.
AATATATAGAGTATCTATATTGTAATACCAGAATGCGGAAAACCTGTTTAGTGAAGTTATTGACTTTATCGTATTTTTTCATGCGTAGAAAACGGTACGCACACCAATGATTGTGATAGATGAATTATTTATTGCAGCAGAAACCGATCGATTTTACACGTATTCCAGTACCACAGTAATGCCTCGAGTTATTGACTTTAGGATATAATAATCAATACATTGTTCTTTCGTCCTGTTTGTTATGATGTAAACATCCGAAAAGCTTTCATATTTATCGATGAATTGAAATTCTTTTAACTTGCTCGCGAGTTTTACAGATCGTTTCAAGTTGAAATAATGGTTTATCAGTATCACTGCAATGTCCCGTTATGTTTGTGTGCCTTTTGTAATTGTTTTCGTGTATGATAATGTTTACATATATATTTTCACGTCTCATTGTGTTTTTGGTGTGGTGGTATTTCTCGGTCTTTATTCATGTTTACGTGTATAAAATTATAGCTCCTGCCCTGCGTTCAGTTACGACTATCAGTCCTAGCGTTTCGTAACGTTTTGCAATTTGGTTCCCGTGTGCAGTCAATGTGATACGGTGGGCATGGGACAATACAAACGTTCGCCACTGATAGCCGTAACTGAACGGAGAGCTGATGACTCCTCATCGTCAATACTACTTGGTTCCTAGCTTAACATCATTCTGTTTGGTTCCTAAAAGTGATCTTGTTTCTATTTTCAGGGGTTTGCGTTGTGTGCCACCATTGTTTTCGCATTCTACGCATATTTCTATTTCGATTACTTACATTTCCACGTGACACACGCCTACGCCCATCTCGGGTACTCGTCCGCACAACACCAGGTTGGACAACGATATCTTCACGGTAATGTTTCAATTTTATTACAGATAACGTCATTGCTTGTTAAATCAATGAATTATCACGAGTTTCAAGCGAATGCGTGTCTTCTATGTAATACTCAGTCAGTGTGCTCACGGAGCAAAGAGAAGAACTTATTCTTGAAATAATAGGAATGAAAGACCAGTCTCGGTTAGCATAATGGACCGGCAATCCGGAGACCCGGGTTCGAATCCCGGTAGGGCCATTGACCGATTTTTCGTGTTCCTCAAAACATGATTTTGTATTACAGAATTAACATGCATGCATAGTGTAGACAGTTCGGAAGGTTGTAATGTTCGTTACTAAAGATACTATTGAAGCAATAGACCGAACTTTTGAGAAAATTCTTACTAAAACAGAAAACTGCATGCTGATTAAATGTCATAAATATTCAGTTTAATGAATCATAACAAAGTCACGAAATGTATGTTTTTTCTTTCCACATAGGTAAAGGCGTTGAAAAACACCATGAGAAAGCTATGGAATGGTTCAGGTAACGTAAATAACATCAGTAAAACTATTGTCATGTTAGTCGTGCCTCGCTGCAATTTATGTGAACACACGTACCAAAGTATCCCAATAAAATGTCACTTTTGTCAAGTTTTAGATTATACATTAAGTGACGTGTTTCAGTTTTTTTGTTGCCATCATGCGTTTTTCCATCTGATAAAGCATTTATGGACAAAGCTTTTCAAGTTTCAACAAAGTCATATTTTTACATTTTGATAGGAAAGCGGCAGACCAGGGTCACCCACATGCATCCTACAACTTGGCAGTCGGACATTTGAAAGGTTACAAAACTGACTTGCAGAAAGGGTGAGTTGTCTCTCTGATCTCGTGAAATTTTCTTTGTGATAAGAAAATGCTTGGTAAAATGTTACTTTGCACTTTGCAATAATGTATTCTTCAGTCGCCGTGAAACGTGACATTGGTCACACAATTCGGCATGCTTTCCTTACTTGTTGCTTGCTTGTGCTTAAAAACAGATTCATTTAAAAGCTTATAATATTAAATGCCTTGTTTGTTTTAAATCAATCAAAAATCGATGTTCTTGCGGTATATAGTGTTATAAATACATTGTGATTCCACAGGGAGTCATAAGCAAATAATTTCAATCAAACATGGGTATTGGTATTAAGCTTTCAAAGCTTGTTTCGAACAAAAAATATAATTTCCTTTGTAAGTGCAATTATGTTGAAATACCGAAGTAGAGTCTATACTTTATGAATAAATGTGATATATAGGTATAGAACGTTTTTATTTTTTCTTTAGAATGGTTGTAAAAAAACTGTTAGGTTTTCAACAAATGCAAACATGTTTTGGAAACTATTTACAGATAGTCATATATTAGACATAGCGTACAGAAAATCGGTATTCGCAACTAATTTTGAATCCAAAGTTAATCATAATGTTTACACTTTTTCAGTGAAGCCCGCAAGTTGATACATCATGCAGCATCTAAAGGTGTGAGACACGCCCACAGAGTTCTGGAAAACGTGTGTAGCAGGGGTGGCTGTGATATTTAAAGTTAACCAACTGGAATAGTATTGTTTTGGACAAACATGTACATGTAATCACATAGATCACAAAAACGGAACCAATTAACTGACAGTAGCTATAGAGTGTTGTGCTTAAAATCCGTCATTCATTTAGAAAAGAGTTTTACTACGAAGCAACCATACTATTTAAAGCATCATTATCATTATATTTCAAATTGAAGAACAGTCATTTTTCAAAACAGAGAATCCGTCCATATTTCGTGTTTATGTACTGTTTTTTTCCATGTTATGTTGCTGCTTGTATTCATTCGTGTTTGCAGTTTTGTTAGAATTCCTAGTATTTGTTTGTGTTTATTTTTTGTTATTTCAATTGCAATGTATATATATTTATGAAATAAATCTCTATTAGCGTTTCTTCTGACTTGTCATTGAGATATAGATAGGGATGTTGGAATGGTGTGCACCCAGATACACGCTTCGTACGGTGTGCACCCAGATACACTCTTCGTACGATGTGCACCCAGATACACGCTTCGTACGGTGTGCACCCAGATACACGCTTCGTACGGTGTGCACCCAGATACACGCTTCGTACGGTGTGCACCCAGATACACGCTTCATAGAATGTAAAGCAACATCAACCATACTCGACCATGAATATTGAGTTGTATATTCAATCACGGACTAACATAGCAGGGTGACATGATCAACTTCGTGTTATAAAAGTTATACTGCGAATATTTCAAGGGTTGCCATTCCCAGTACCAGGAACCATGGTTGACACAGAATCGCTGCATGAACATTTAGTATGTACATATTTACGTTGACATGATGTATAATGTACTACATGTATCTAAGTAACGTGAACTGCACTGGTGATAATATATATTAATTCACTTCGTAGTATTTTACAACATAAATGGCACACTACTAAACAAGAAATACATGTTTAAAAAACCTGGTCGGCGCAATCTGAAGGTGTGTAGATGTGCGGCAACATAAATGAAGACGACAACACAATGTCCAAGTTATTTTTGTGTTTATTCGTTAAAATATCTAACTGAATCAAATACGTGTCTGAAAATGTCAAAGTGATAGTTTTAAAAAGTTATGTAAAAAGTAAAGCTAAAAGGGATTTTGCAGAAAGTTGACTGAATCAAAGTACTGGATACATTTTTGAAAATGAACGTTGAAATTTTGCTGAAATTATTATTGTTATTTGAGTGAAAGTGGAGACAAGTATTCTATATTAGTTCTTTCAGCTATGAAGTAAAAACATTTTGATAATAATCATAACTGAAGAGGTGATGAAACCAAAAGATGTTAAAAGAAATATTCTTAAAACGGTAATAAAACGTTGAAACTATGACGACATTTGCCCATTTAGACGATATAAATGTGATCAGACAACCAATGACCATGTTCAAATGAGATAAACAATCATTGAATCTAATCATTTATTTGGTACTTTGGGTGGTTTTGTTAACTAGTAGTTTGTATTTTATATCTTGATGAATATAGTCATTGTTTGTGGGTAGAATGATGGTGTAGATCTGACGCTTAACATAGACTAGAATTTGGTATGGCCTAACCCTTACTTAAAACAGTAAATAGGGGCCTATTAGCAGGAATTTCAAACCCAAATGTAAGAGTAAAATCTTAGCATATTCAACCAAATTTGGTATTGCCTAAACTTTCTTCCTTCCGTCTGTGTAAGTCATGGCGTATTTGCGCAAGCACGTAGGCCTAAATAGTTTACAGTTTATTGACATATCTCAATTCATTTAAAACATGACAACATAAGTACAAAATATACACAACACTAGCGGATCCAAGGGGGATCCCCAACCTTACATGTATGTCTGAGTATAAATACGAAAATATACAGTGATCTTTAATTACAAGATTTTCAAATAAGCGATTCGGACTTATTGTAGCATTATATTCTATCACGATGATGTTTATACTGACGTCATTGCCATTTTATAAGGCTTGAGCAAAACCAAAAATTGTCTAAAAAGTTACACACCCCCCCCCCCCCTCACCTAAGACCAAATCCTGGATCCGCCCCTGCACAATACTTATACAATGGTAAAGAGGCAATTACCATTAGAAAAGCAATGCATTATGCACAAGAAACACAATTGCAAAATACATATATGATAAACAAATATTGCGGGAGAAGGTATTTTTATTCTAATGTTGTACCTAATTTTAAAACAAACCCTATGAAAGACATGACGATATATGGAGACCGCTACTTCAACAAACGTTTCTAAGCTCAGATACATATCAGCGCGCTTGTAACGATTGTCTACAAAGAACATTGATCGCGGACAATACCGATTTTTACTTCGGAAGTTTTACTGCTGAAATTTCTTTAGATATCTGCACCACCAAGGATCTCTGCAAATGTGTTCAGTGTTAACAAACGCTTCGATAAATTATGATGGATTTGCCTTAAAACCAAGGCAGCTTATAATGCATTAAGTACAAGAATGGTAGATGTCTACATATTGAGAAAGAAGAGAAATGACAGCACAGAATACCTTATCAAGGTAGGTGGTAATTCATGTCTGATGAAACGGTTTGCCCAGACGGATACCTATGGTGGCATATTACTGCCACCAGTTAGCATGATAGCGTTCGCAAATTGTTTCGTGTCAGCCACCATAGATACCAGATAGGTAATTCGCCATTTTCCAGTCATATTCCTAAGATGTTGACTTTCTTTATATATAAAGGTTTTAATCTACCACAATGTATCGCGATAAAAATATTTACAAAACGGTGTCAATAAATATTACAAGTATTGCATGAATACGACCTTACAATACAATTACTTTTGGTTGCATTGTGATATGGTTGTACATGATACTAATGAAGCAAGACTTGCATCCTTTTAGAAATCTACATTATGTATGAATGTACAGTTAAACCTCACTTAAAAACCACATCAATAATAAGACCATCTCAATATCAAGACCACAATTTTCAAGTCCATTTTTACTGTTCCGATCTTTAATCAACCTCAAGACCAGTTTTCAAGGGTCCGAAGGGTGGTCTTATTATTGAGGTTTTACTGTATATATATATATATAATTGCGTCGTGGACTGAGTCGACATTTCAGGTACATCTTTACGGGGCTGAATGTGACCTGGCTACAAAGAGGCTAGGCCTATAAATACGTATGTAGTCCGTTCACCTTTTTTTCACCTTTAGCCGCGTAAAGATGTAGCCAAAATGTCGACTGAGCCCATGACGCAATAAGAGGCAGATTCAATGATTATTAGAACTGAAACTACTTTGTCGATATAGAATAAAATTTAAACTAAAGCATTCAAATAATGAGAGACTATATGTTGCAGCATAGTAGTTCTGTCAAGCACCGAGCCCGGCTTCATTTTACATCCCGGGAAATGGTTATTACACCTAACCAATATGTCTGCGCCCATGTGACGGGACTGACATGATCACGAAAGCGGCTGTCTCTAGATCTTGTTGTCATAAAACCTTTAGGTTTCTGAGAATGGCCTCCAGCAATACCAATTTCTCTTCGACAAGTAATGAACAGAATAGAGAAATGTCTCTACGAGCGAATAAAAGAGTAAGATATAAATTTTCTGAGGAGTGGAGGTGATTTCGGACATATCATTTTTCCGGTTAATTTTGTTACGGTTGCATTTTATTAAAATTCTCATTATTCTCATATTAGTCTCTGCATATTGTTCTATCTTTTTTTCAGAAACGTGCCCGTGAACATTACAAAAAGAGGCATGGTAAAACGATGGCAAGTGAACCAGTGAGGGCAAATGAGAAAGTGTATTACATTGATAATGGTTTGCTATACTTGGACTATATATAACCTCTTCTTACATGTCTCCTCTAAAATGGAAACGATTTTTGTTTGGAAATTTTCTTGAGGTTGGGAAAAAAACGAATTAATCTTGCATTGTGAATGGGGCCCATATTCAGCCCTGTGGGAATGCAGGATTAAGCCCTGATTAGAAAAGCGGGGATTTACTTAATACTAGTTACACTAGTGATTTTATGATTAAATACATTCTAACATTAATTACCTTTTGCATTCCTATGAAATTATAATTTTAGGAAGAATGTTTTAATACTGCTGTTCTCTCTGTTGTTCCATATTTATGCATATTTGTTATTGGCTAGTCAATTATACACTGTCTTACCATTAACACAGGTTTGAGAAAAGTGTATCCATACTACTTCAACTTCGGTACATATTCTAAAGGACGTTGGATCGGCAGAACTATACTTAATGTGTTTGCCCAGGAGTTTGCAAAAACAGGAGAAAAACATGTAAGAGAAGACTTCACATATTATATATTTTGGTCATATTTTCATTAAATGCCATAGTAAGAATGCTTTTACTGTCAAAGACTCAAACCTGTCTTAATAGACCACTCGGGGAAGACAGAAAAGGTGGTCTCTTAACTGGGGATTGCTAGTGTGTTTTGCTCCTTATTCAACCTCAATATTAAGACCTACTCAATAAATAGACCAGTTTTCATGGGTCCCAAAGGTTGTCTTATTATCGAGCTGTGTCAAAAAAACACTGATTTATTTAAATTACTTATTTCTATTTAATAGAAAGAACTAATAGAAAATGGGAAGATTACAGTGAATGGAAAAAAGGTGCCAATAGACTTCATCTTAGGTGACAATATGTTTCTGGAACATAAAACTCACAGGTAACATGATTATTACTTGCTTGTCTTGATGAGGTTTAAATTTTATGTGTTAAATCGCTGTATTTATCATGTGATATTGTCGTGGCTGTGTTACATGAAGACAAGAAATGCCCTGTAGTAAAAATGACTTCACATCCTTGAAACCCCATTTTTAAAAGCAAAAATTTAGACAACTGTTCTTTAACCAGATCTGAGTACATAAAACTATGTCAAAGATAAATTGCATGTTCTAACTCTCCACATAAGTGTTTAAGTCAATGTAATACATAAGACAAGAAAGAACAGTTTTTTTTTTGCTAGGCATGAGACGCCCGTGCTCAAAGAAATTGTTTTTGCTAGGCATGAGACGCCCGTGCTCAAAGATATTGTTTAAGCTAGGCATGAGACTCCCATGCTCAAAGAAATTGTTTTTGCTAGGCATGAGACGCCCGTGCTCAAAGAAATTGTTTTTGCTAGGCATGAGACTCCCATGCTCAAAGAAATTGTTTTTGCTAGGCATGAGACGCCCGTGCTCAAAGATATTGTTTTTTGCTAGGCATCAGACGCCCGTGCTCAAAGAAATTGTTTTTGCTAGGCATGATACGCCCATGCTCAAAGATATTGTTTTTGCTAGGCATGATACGCCCATGCTCAAAGATATTGTTTTTTGCTAGGCACAAGATGTCTGTACTCACTGATGTTTTTTTTCTAGGCACGAGATGCCCATGCTCAAAGATATTGTTTTTTTCTAGGCACGAGATGCCCATGCTCAAAGATAATGTTTTTTTCTAGGCACGAGATGCCCATGCTCAAAGATAATGTTTTTTTCTAGGCACGAGATGCCCGTGCTGAATGAACCTATAGAGATAATAGAAGATACTGATGACATTCTTGTGATTAACAAACCAGCATCTATACCTGTACACCCATGTGGAAGGTACAGAGAAAATTCTATCACTCAAATGCTAAAACTGCATTTTGGATATGACCACCTTAGAAGTATGTATATTTCACAATTTTTTAGGTTACATTTATTCCCTGTACATCAATTTTGAACTCGGTTCTTACAACTTACATATTATGTATATTATTTAGGACTGTGAAGAACAGTGAAGAATTTGGCCGATTGCAGGATTCGAACCCATGCCCTCGGGGTCAGGGGTCTGATTCTCTAACTCAACAGCTTTTATTTTGTAATGAGCCTTTAAGTCACATTAACTGCCTAGGTCATGTAGGTGGAGGAAGACCTGGGTGGAACCACTGAACGTCCATAAGCCAGCTGGTCAGCTTCTACATGTACAGATTATACATCACTAGCTGGGATTCAAACTAGCAATGGTAAGAGGCAAGTGATTTAAAGTCAGCGACCATAAAAACCACTAGTCCATATCTCAAGACCTCTAAGCCTTAAGATCTAATGCATGTTTGTACTCAATAAGATATTAAATAATTAATTTTCAAATACTGTGTTAAAATTTTTGTTTCAATTTAAAATACTTACTCCTGTAATGCAAATAAAGTAACTAATTCCTTGGCTCACTGCCAAGATTTACCCTTTTAAACTTGTTTCAATTCTTTGAGCCTTTATATTATACATAGATTTTTCTCCTGAAGTACTGTGATATGATAAAATTCTGAACACTGCAAAATTTGATAATGTCTGTTATGAGGAAAGAATTTATAAATTTATCATATTCTTGTAATCATAGAATCTTATAACTATTAAGTCCAATGTTGAATTCTGGATTCTCACAGCAGTACAGTGAATACACAAGTTGTAAAAACTTCTGAGCCAGACCTTTATATAAAACATGGTCGTTCAAAATGTTACAAGAGATTTTGACATGAACAAGGTTGTTCTCTTCACAGTTTTATATCGACTTGATCGACTGACGTCGGGTTTATTGATTATGCCAAAGACCACAAAGATATCAAGGAAGTTAGAGAGTCAGTTAGAAAGAAGACTGTTACACAAACAATACGTGTGTAGAGTGATTGGAAAGTTTCCTGAGTATGTTTTTTTCTATTCTGGGAAATCAGATAAAGGCATTTCGAAAAAAAATCAATGCAGTAAAGACCACCTCAACATTCAGACCATCTTATTAATAAGACTGTATGTTGATGGACCAGTTTTCATTTTGTCTTCCATATTTTAACTCCAGTATCAGACCTCACAAGTAAACTCAGACTTTCTTTGGAACCATTGATGGTCTCATTATTGATGTTTCTCGATACTTAATACTTATTAACATTGTATTTCACATGTTGGCTGAAACTCATTAAAGCAGCTACCAAACTGAGTACTAAATTCTCTGCGTAGTTAATTATATTTTTAACAATTTTCACGAAGTACTCAAGATTTATATTGGTCACCCTTGATGACTCCTTTCTGGATTTCTTGAACCAAATTGCGCCATAGAATTACATCCTATGACAGGATTCGAACCCACAAACATCTGAATCAGGAGACCAGAGCTAAACTGATGGAACACGCTGCCTTTGTTTTTCATTAATGAAGTGCTTTACATGCCCATGGGCAGGGCACTTAGATTTACCCATGTCCGTCAATCAGTCCGTCCGTCTGACTCAGATTGTTATGTTAATTTATTAAAAAGTATGTGACCTAGAGTAACGAAACTTCATAGGAATATTAGGTACTGCATGAGTTTGTGCACCTGGGTTTTTTCAATTGGATTACTGTAGTAAGAGCAGAGTTATACCTCTTAATTGCGTAAGATGTGGGGGGGCACCTGTGTAATATGGACACACTTTAGTTTTTTAAGAATATTCTTTTTGACCAATATTTCTTAATGTTGTTTGTGGATTATTTACGTTTTTGTGTTTTATGTATTTTCCCAGCGGAGAATTGGAGTGTAATGAGTCATTAGGCTGTTTGTCTCAGAAGCTGTCAATATATAGAGTGGATGACAAGAATGGGAAAGAAAGCTCTACAACATTCACTCGACTTAGTTATAATGGTAGAACCAGTGTTGTTAAATGTAAGTAAATTTAATGGATTGTATTTGGTCACCATTTTATTAGTTATGGGTCACTATATAACGGAATACCTTGTCGAATGATTGCTGATAGTCAAATGAAGAGGTTTGGGATCATTTTGGATATTTATAGGAAGACTAATTATGGCACTTGAGATAAATGCTAGTGAAGATCTTTTCAATCTTAATTTTCTATTTTTATGTCTTGATATATCGTGGACATTTTTCTATTTTATATCTTAATATATCGTGGACAATTTTCTATTTTTATATCTTGATATATCATGGACATATTTGACTTGATATATTGATACCGACCCAATGTGTCTATCAATGACGTCCCTAGCCCAAAGTAAACATTGAGGAATTATGATGACAATAGTTTTTATCAATGTAAGATTTTAATGTTATTATCAAACTAGAATAAAATCACATGAACATAAATATAATGTACTTGTTTTATGTCTTGTGGACAGAGACCCCACACGGTATTTTCACAGTTACATAAGTGCTAGGCATTTTTGTCAAAGGGGTTTTGAATTTGAACCTAGTAGGGGTCACTTACACATTTCCAGTACTTAATATGTTATTTAACTTCAAATTCATCTAATTAACCACAGTGCTGTTGGTAAAATCTTTATAATAACATTTTTGAGATTAGCCTGAATTTATTGATTTATCATGCCAGAAATAAATCAGATTTCAGAATTGCAACTTTTGACTGAGAAAATTTCTCACTGAGGAGTTTCAGGGCTTGAATTGTTCTTATTTAGTATTACCAGATTTTGATGAAATATTTTAACCAATTTGCCTGTGTCTGTTGTAGGTGTCCCCCACACAGGTCGTACACATCAGATCAGGCTTCATCTACAGTGGCTTGGTAAGTGAGCTGTATTACAATCGGTGCTGAACAGCTTTGTAGAAATATTTCTTTATTTTCATAAATAATTACAATACCCTGTTTTTATATGCACCGACCATTCGAAGAATGTTGAAGGGGCATACAGTGTTACTCCTGTCCATACATTAGTCTGTCCAGTCCGTGGTTTACGATCAATAACTTGTGGATGGATGGATTCTATTCCTATTGGACACATAATCATAGGATAACAAAGAACAGTTCAAGTTTGATTTTGATTACAATCCACCTATTGTTGTAGGAGTAATGGCGCTTTTTTACTTAAAATTGGTTTCAAATCAATAACTCTTGAAAGGATGGATGGATTCAATTCATATTGGGCACATAAGCATAGGATAATAAAATACAGGTGAAGTTTGAGTTCAGTTACACCATCTAACATATTTTACATAAAATCTCATTGAGTTTGGAAAAAAAGGAAATTTCACTTCAAACAAGAAATGTTTTTCATCTGGTAAAGGCTGACTCTATTTGACAAACTGTGATGTACCAGCAAGTATCTCTCCAACTTACTTATGTACTAAACTTGAAGTGGTATGCACTCTGTGTTTATTCCTGGACATTAGAAACTTGCAATTATGTGATAACTTACTTAAATAAATCTATATTAGTGGAATGTTCTTGTGGTAATTCAGTGCTGGATCAGTCCTAGCATTCATTGTGTCTGTTGTAATTCGGTGCTGAATCAGTCCTAGCATTCATTATGTCTGTTGTAATTCAGTGCTGGATCAGTCCTAGCATTCATTATGTCTGTTGTAATTCAGTGCTGGATCAGTCCTAGCATTCATTGTGTCTGTTGTTGTGCTGTTGATTTTCTGCACTGTATGTATTGTACACACAATGAATAATTTCCTTTCAGGTTTTCCTATATGCAATGACCCCTTGTACAACAGTTTGGCTTTTGGACCAAGCAAAGGCAAGGGCGGAGTCATAGAAAACACATTAGAAGAGGTAAGCATTTGTGTGCAAGAAATGACTCGAAAAGGCAGACCTGTTTCAGTTTCACCCTTCAAAATTAATAACTTACTACATTTATTTTAAGTACATGTATTTCCAAGCAAACCTGCACAGCATGCTTTTTGCAAGATGTTTTCTTAAACGGGTAGCAAAATACTTTCAAGAGATGATGTTATGACAAGGTACTAGATCTAATTAATAAAGGTTGTGTGGCTGTGCAATTACAATTCAGAAAGGGAGATTGTTTCACAACCACTTCTAATTCATTGGGCCAACTTCCAGCAACTAAAGTAAAATAACCATATTGTTGGGCTGGCCGTAAAGACCTAAATGACCTCTTTAAAAATATAGGAATTGATTTTCATTATTGGCAAATCATTTTGCAAAGTGCTCTCTATTAATTTGGATATCGTTATTTTGTGTATTATGTATGTTGGTTTTCAGGTAGAAGCTGCTATACTAAATTCAAGTAACGTTGGAAGATGGATAAAGGGAGATAATCCAAGATACATTGCTAAATTTGGAGTAAACAAAACTGTCACAGATTCAGAAATCATAGAAGAGCAGCAACCTGCTACAGGTGTTGACTCTGAGTTAGAAAAACCAAATGAAGAGATGGAGCACTTGACCAACTCACTAGACACACAGGGTGAAAATGTTAATAATACTGAAGTTCCTGAAACTAATGTAGAAAAAGCTTGTAATAGTAGTACTGTATATTCTAATCGTACTGACAATGAGAAAGCAGATACAATTAGTTCAGATACTGAATTAGACATTCCTAGTAAAAGACTTAAAATAACTGATGCATGTGGACAAAACTCTGATTTGTCACAGGATATAAAAGGTGGAAAAGAAATTACTGAAACATCGGATGTAATAGAGAAAGTTACACAGTCTTCTCATGGACCGAATGAATTTGAAAATGAAATGAAAGAAGATTGTAATGAGCAAAGTGAAATGAATACAGATGTTGGTAAAGAAAGTGAAATGAATACAGATGTTGGTAAAGAAAGTGAAATGAATAAAGATGCTAGTGCAAAAGTTGGAATAAATGAAGACACTGAAGAAAAAGATATGGATGTGAAAGTTTTGAATAAAAGTTTTATAATCCGAGATGTAGCCATGGCTAACACCGATACAGAGTATGATGAGTGCAAAGATACATTAGATGAAGATTGTGATGACTGTAAACATATCAACCAGGATCCTGATCATACTGATCTAATGATTTATCTACATGCCGTCTCTTACAAGGTATAGGCTTGTCAACTTATCTCTTCCCAAAAAATAAGGATAAATTAGAGCTTTTTTTAAGTAGGGCAAAAGTAAAAGGGATTTTTTGCCTAAAGGTAGGGATAGAAGGGATGATTTTTAACTTTTGGAATATAAAAAATGGTAAAAATTCACCACACTTTATTCTCCATGATTAGACCTCCGTGCTTTATGCGGTGAAAAAAAATATTTAGAGTCAACGCCTCAGATTTGAAAAAAAGTAGGGTTAGTGGGCTCTTTCAAGAAAAAGTAGTGAAAAAGTAATGAGCAAGTAAAAAAGTAGGGAAATGTAGGAAAAGAAGGGCCCACAAGACAGCCTGAAGGTAGGATGTTCATACATTAACGCAAATTGTTCAGCATTTACACCACCTTGTAATTTGAAATGTCAAACTTTACATGTTGGAACATGAAGACAGCTGAGAATCAAAACAATGATCTGATTTGTGTCAGCTAGGTTTCTTTGGAATTCTAAGAATTGTTTTATCTTGCAGCCATGTGAGGTTTTGCTGTCTCTATCATCAGACGTCTTTTTAAATTATCTCCAGTTACTAAATTTCACTCATTATCATAGCCCATGCACACATGGTATAATATACCATGTGTATTATATATTTCTGCTTTTTGCACAATACTAAGTAGTGATGTATAATTCTGTGTTTTCCTATTTCAGGGACCAGACTGGGAATACAGTACAAGATTACCATACTGGGCCAGTGAGGACTTTGATGAACAAACTGATCTGAAGACTATTCTTAAACCCTCCGTGTAATTTGTATACCTATGTGTGAAATAAACATTTATGTCGGAACAGCTGTTTTGTGTGTTCTGTTCTTACTGTGTTGTATCCAACACTCATTTAATATAAGACAGATATCCTTTATATGCAGATAACCAGTATGACACAATGTTGAATGGTAGACGAAATGATTACACATTTTACAATAGGACTTTATTAATGGAAGGTTTTCTGACGATATAACCACCCGATTGTACTCCCAACGATGGATTTATCTGTTGTTTGAGTTACTGCAGAACTGAAAATAATATTTTTTTCATAACCAACCTTTTAACACATTAGTACCGCAACTTGAATGAATCACCAAACAACAAAAGCAATCTTTCATCAAGACGGCACTATATCGCTTGGCTGTAAACATGTTGGAAGTGTACAGGATCACCCACTAATCATGTATACAACATGTATAATTTGAACTTCAAAAATAAGTACATGCATGTTGTCCAAAAGTTAACACCTACAGGCTCTGGAAAATAGACAATTGGTTGAATAGTGTTGTTGTTCTATATTAATTATAGTGTTTTTACCCTTGCACCTCCTCGGTGCCTGATGTTTTGTGGACTGTTGTTTTCCTGGGGGTCTCTATGATGTGGCATTCCCTGTAACAACATAGTCTCTTCTTATTTTCATATTTAATTGTTCAATGATCTCATATGTCTATGCGTCATAAAACATGATACCATCATATGGTTTTGTGACATTTTGCTTAAATGACTTCACCAGTAACTTTGGATTACTTCAATACATACACGACAGGAATAGACAACCAACACATGTATGCATATCATTTTTAATCAAGTTATTTTTCTTTTGTCTACAAATCTTCTGCAAAAAATTGACGAAGTTCACATACAAAAAATACATTTAACAAAAATATGACAAGAAAAAATTATATGAAATATCAAGTGAAAATGCTTCAACAAAAGTGAGAAGATAAAAATAGCAAAAAAAACGTCTAGAAAAACTCCATATTGAATGGGTACCTGACATCATTAAAGCAATGGTTTATAGATCATACTATCAAATCAAGGAATAATACTGGCTTTATATTTGGTTCCAAACATTGGTTACCATGGAGAAGAAGCTGAAGATGTCATACTCTACAAAATACTTTTTTCTTTGTGAAATTTAATTCCTAGTAATGCAGACTATGACTTAACCATTAGGTATCATTAAAGAAGAAATGAAAAAGAATTTTATTACTAAAAA
This sequence comes from Mactromeris polynyma, assembly GCA_032209605.1. Taxonomy (NCBI): domain Eukaryota; kingdom Metazoa; phylum Mollusca; class Bivalvia; order Venerida; family Mactridae; genus Mactromeris; species Mactromeris polynyma. The sequence continues at coordinate 3,064,983 of JASFXZ010000027.1, read as the reverse complement.
GATTAATGGTTGACACCATAAAACAAAGCAACCAATTATTTATTAACATATTACATTGCAAATAAATCAATAAAAGGACATACATTTTATGATTTGAAATAATTCATAAACGCCTTGAGATTTAAAGATAGAAAAATATTACCAACTGTAATCATACATCTACAAAGGACAGCTAAACTAAGGAGAATATTTACGACCAACTAAGAGCTAACAAAATCAAATCATACTTGGTCTTCAAATAAATTATTCATTTTCCACCATTTCTGCATACAAGTCCCTGAGTTCAAAAAGGAGGCTGAAAATACTCGTGGAATTATATTGGGTATGAATTTGAACACATTTTCACCAATCGTTTTTCCATTCCAGTGAACATAATCACGTACGTTCTAACTTATTAGACGAAGACCACAAAACTAGGGCACTGCTACTCATCTGTTACACAAACAGATACGACCAACATCACGTAATATACGCAGATATTGTCTCAACAATCTACATCCACCACAAGTCTGCTCTCTAATCAATCCTTGTTACATGTCTTGCCATTGAAAAAGCATTTGACTATAAAACAAACTTTCTGAGCAATGTATTTTCAAAATTGAGGGACAACTTGTGCCCAAATGCATTTGACAGAAAATCATTTATATATCAAATAACAAAATCAATGTTTAAAGACCCTTATCATTGCAGAAAATATTTATCATATTCTATTGCATGAAAGTATTCAGACAAATTTATCTGGAATTCATTAAACAAATCTTGCGACTTGCTCCAACCAATGCATTTGAAAATATACCGCTGATAATTGAAATATTTTCAACATCAAAACTTGAAATTTTACAATACTTTTTTAATAAATGAAAACATAAATTCTGTACCTGAATTGTATAACAAATGAGTGGCAGTGCCATAGAACAGTTCCAATATTATGTACACACATGTATTGCTTTATTCCTCTCTCCATGTATACAATTATATCTACAAAGCCATTTGAAAAAATAAATACAAGCACCCTCTTACTTTTCAATGCAGATACACAAAAGTATTTCAATTATCCAATGAGCAACATTGTCCCCAGAATGTCTGTCATTGTTGAACAGTTTATATATTCCTGTTTGATCTAGCACAGCAGTAAGCAACCAGGTTTTATAACCAGTGGCATTTTACCTTCATTTGTTTTGAAGTACATTCTAAATATCAATTGTACCAAAAATCTCAAATATTTACAAAAAAGTTCTTCGTCAACAATCACTATCAATGTCGCGTGTAATATTTCTCCCCAAGATAAATGCCAATTTCTCCAAAAATGCAAACGAGCAACTTCGGCTCGACATTTACTGGCATAAAAGTATGGCCAAGAAATCTCGCCCTGAACGTCGAAGCTGGCTGATGAGACCCATTGTACAGAAAAATAACCCACATTGGAGCATGTTCCTGCCACAATGGACTTCCTTTAAATAAGCAGCAATTGCTCAAATTCTATATCCTTGTAAAGTTCAAAGCAAAACTATTCAATGCTGCATAAAAATATGATGTATCTACTAAAATAATCTTTACATACTAGCTAGTTTCGTTAAACTGCTTTCTTGTCCTATCCTTGTCATTCTGAAGTTATTTTAGTTTAAAGCACATGACCTGTTCGTAACATAGTGGCCGCGTCCAAACAGAAAATATGTGTCCCAGAACTAGACAGATGATAACAAGAAAAGGGGACATTGCGATATTGCTTAACATACAGCATCGGTGAGAGACACTACAAAATATGTTGTAATAAATAAATATGATAAACACTACAAATGATGAAAGCATGAGACAAACACAGATACTCAAGTATGTAAACATTCATTGTATCAATAAATAAGACAATTTCCAAGCAAGTCCAATTTTCCTACCTAAGATTCTATCAAATCACTTGATTAACATTTCAAAACACAGCAAAACTCTAAACGAAGTTTCATGGCAGAAAAGTCTCCAGTTTAATGACACAACATTGAAACAATCATAGCTGGCTAATATTCATCCTTTTGAAATTATTATAAAAATAAAAGAAATGTTTTTATATCAAATCTAGAAAATGCTATTTCCCTTCGTCTCTTCATAAATTTGCTTTTTACAATTAAATAATTCAATAAAAACTGACCATTTCATTAAACACAGTCAAATGTAGAGAAGTAGATAACTTTGTAAAAAGATGCATTGGTAGCTTATGTATATATAGTCAAATAAATACTAAACATAACACAGGCATTCGGTCAATGGTCAAGTCCCCACAACTTGACCACCGAGTGAACATGGAATAACACATATATTTCGGTGATGTAAGGATGCACTCAATAGGTGAAAAACTAATCCAAAGTAGATATGTTTTAAAACCTTAACTGAACACACAGACATGCAGTGTGACATAACTCATAGGGTATGACTGAAGTGTACACACAGACATGCAGTGTGACATAACTCATAGGGTATGACTGAAGTGAACACACCTTATGTACCATATTGTAAGTCGAATTTCTACCAAAAATGTCAAATACATAGTAATATCAAAAAATAAATATACAGAGAATATGAGAATAATTGGCAATCTTTGGTGGCAATACAATAACAATTGTATATAATAACGTCCATAGCTTAGTCACATATAGCCCTAATATTAAACAACTTTCCCCAACAACAGAATGAATTGCCAACTGCTAAATGCTCATCACACTGCTTTGTCTTACAAATATTGAGATACAGATCACTTGCATTACAAAACACTAATAGTTACTAACTTATCATCGCTTATCTCATCAAAAAGGCAGCAGCATAGGGATATGCATAAAATGGCACAACAGTCCTTCATAATAATACTTGAATGTATGTTTTAATATCAACATATGGACCAGCAGTTCACTTCTGACATATATCAGGTCAGTCAATTTCTGTTCAAAATATTTATATACGCAGAGATTTTCACAAAACAAGCACACATCAAATCAAATAATCTCTTCACTCATACATTCGGACAACTAATGTTTTGATCCAGAAGTATGGCATAGTCACAAGCAGACTTCATGATAAATTATACTACCACACACTCCAAACATGAATGTACACACGTATTTGTATCATATATTGTAATAAATGATTCACAACCAAAATTCACGTGCAGCTATGTACAATTATGAATAAATGATGAAACGCTATCCTATTTGCTATGACTTCTCTCCGTCAGAATCTCTTTCCACATCATCTGCAATGTCTGATCCCTGAGAGCTTGACTTTTTCTTTGATGATGAGTCTTTGGAACTTTTCAGTTGTTTAGATGGGCTATCCCCAAGAGCTTTTTGTTGTTTTGAAGCTATCATTTCCTCTTTATCTCGTTGTTGCTTAGCGGCGAGTAATTCTTGTACTATCTTAGGTACAGATTCCTTATGGTTTGATGAGGACGATGATGATGTTGAAGATGTGGATGCTGATGACGATGCAAGTTTCAGGGACAGAGAATTCAGAGAATCTTTTCTAGATGATGAGCTTTCTGAACGTTTAGAACTCGAGTCACTCGACTTGTCTTTACGGTTTAGCACTGCATCAATACTATGTTTACCATTATCTTGGTCATCTTTTGGAGATTTCTCATCCATTTTGTTCACTCTGAATTTCAAGGAATCAACAATCCGACTTAGTTTATCTGAACTGCAGATCTTTTGTTTCGATTTCTCTTCCTTTGTTTTTGGCTTCATAGACAGGTCACAAGGCATGTCATCCTCATCAAGACTCGCGTCCACTTTCAACTTTGGTTTACTGGCACTATGGGCAACTGTTGTGTTCTCCACAACTTTAGATGATTTTTTACTTCTAACACTGAGATCTTCAGCAAGACTACGATCAGAATATTCTGTCTTGGGACGAGATTTAGAGTTACTACTTGATCGGCTGGGGCTTGCATCCTCCTTCGACGGAGTATGACCGTTAATATAACTGGAGTCCAAACCAGCGAGACTGGTTGGCATAGGGAAGTTAGCAAGACCTTGAGCAGCCAAAAGTGCAGGGTTGAATAACAATGGGTTATACATAAGAGGAAATGATGGGTGAGGACTTGAGCTTTTTTCTTCCTCCTTAGATTTGTCACTATCGTCTTTTGATCCCTTAGAATCTTTGTGTTTTGATTCTGATTTCTCAGACATTGGTGACCCTGACATGCCTGGAAACCCGAATCCAGACAGTCCTAACATAGGATTCAATCCCAAGCCAGGAATTGAGCCAAATGGTAGAGGTAGTTTTCCAAATCCAGCTGCCATAAGTTGAGCAGCGTTCATTGCTTCCATAGAAGCAGCAATAGCAGCAGCCTGGTGGGGATCACTGGTTCCTAACATAGGGTGAGACAAGGGACTGTCTCGGGGCTTACGTCCCCTTCTTGAAGGTGTAACAATACGAGGCAGTAAGGTTTTTGGTAATGAGCCCTGAAAGAAAAAAGAAAAACTCTCAGAAACAAATCACACTACTTCATCGGTTTATTTAAAGGTAGATTAGTCTGATTTTCTATCAAAATATGCTATTTTAAAGTAATAAAGAGAAAATGGAATATTGATGCGTTCAAACAGACATATTCTAACACTTTCTTAAAACACGAGTACAAAACAGGTATTTCCTTTGCTGGCATAACTCAGGATAGAAAATACTGGTATGAGAGACTTATATTTCGGGTTTTGGTAAACATGTAACAAAGAATTGACAATGCAGTGTTGTAGAGTAAATCTGTACGAAGTAATTTACCACATATTTTCTCATATTCGTCACTAAGGGCATTTTGTCCACATATTAGGACTTTATACCTTTAAATGGCTATAATTAAGGAACAAGGAGCAAGTAAACACTGACAATGAATCTAGAACTGATAAAATGGTATGATCAGCATACTTTAAACAAATGAATAAGGAAGTCCCGTTTTTACAATGTACAGATATAACTTTGTGCTTGAATAAAATGCTTCATTCATGCCATACTGTAGTATTCCACAACATCACAAGACATGTGTTTAACTACACACATCAATTGCCTCAAATCTCTAGGAATATGACACACTATTTTATTATAGGTCTCTTATCCATGAACAAAGCAAAATTATATACAAGATATTCACCTTTGCTCTGACTAGTTCGGACCATTTAGGATCAACATCCCACATAGGGTTCTGTTCTAGCCATTCAGCTAGGAACCTCAGTGGTGGTGCTTTAGCTCCTGTTATCTGTAACATTCAATGGTACATGTATAGAATACAATCAATAAACAAAACACACACAACACTCTGAATTAAGGACTAATATACCTGTATACATGACTAAACTCATGTTCAAACTTCTTTCCTAATATTAAATATCGGACAAAAAAACAAAACAACACAGAGATAATACTTAAACATAGAACTGTGACGGCCAAATTAAATCATAAATGTGTATATCATTCAGGAAAGTGAAATCCATGCAGACGTATCAAACTGGCTTCAATTTAAGTTACCACTTATGTAAACCATAAGCCAGACAGTACATTGACAACCAAACAGAACATTCCTCAGAAACAAAGTCAGAGTCAGTTGAACTCAACGAGCGGCTGGGACAATGAAGTCTACCAGCAACACACTCTCGGTATTAGCATGGCTAGTCATCATTGGAATGTTGGATCATAAACAGTCTTCCAACAAACAGAAAAATACATTGACAATTTATGAAAATAAAACATTGTAAACTGAAGAATAGCTATATACATTATAGATTCCATCCACTAATATGATGTAGATACATATCACTAGAACCATTCTGATAAAACATTCCTCAGAATATGAAACAGAGCAGTTTGAACTCATCGAGCGGCTGGGACAATGAAGTCTACCAGCAACACACTCTCAGTATTAGCATGGCTAGTCATCATTGGAATGTCAGAATTACCATCTCTGTCAGATCTCCAGACACCTGCACAAAAATATCTAGCCTCGTTCCTAACTTATCATTAAAAAAAGACAAGTATACAACTGTGCCAGCTAGTCGATACCTATGGATGAAATCTATTTATGGAATCAACGAAGGATATACAATCACTCCTTACCTTTTTCCCAGTCAATCTGTTGATAACAGAAACATTCTCCTCTCCTGTCAGTTTGTCAACTTCCAAGTATGCAGGATCAAACTTAGGTTTCCGACCCTTTCTTCGTTCAGGGTAATCCGACAGCTGTAACACAGAACACACAATCAAATACAAAATCTGCAGTTTTACAAACAAAATCGTTTTAAGTTATTCAAATAATTTAAAAGTTCAGAAAGGACTGGTCTTGATTACAAGCATAGTATTACACCCCTGACCAAGACTTGTCTTCTACACAGGAATGATAATTGCATTAGGAAATAACAGAAAATTCCGATAATGTTTGCTAAGCAACACACTTAAGTAAAAATGTATGCATCTGTGAGAATCATGGAGTTACAGTGAACAGACTAAGTCAATTTTAAACTATCTTACTATTTCGCCTTCTTCAAGATCGTCTACTCGACTATCCACCATGTACCCAGGATGTTGCATCAACCATTTTTCGAGGTTCTTCTTAAGAGGAGCTTCCTCACCGGACAATCGGCTTCCATCTTCCAGATTGATCACAGGTACATGAGATTCTGAACATAAGTATATACAAAATTTAGTTAAAGATAAGACAATAAAGCTATCTAGGGGACAGATATGCTATCTAGGGGACAGATATGCTATCTAGGGGACAGATATGACTGATGGGATGGTAAGCAAACTCAACAAGATTGTTTAATGAATAACAAGGGCAAAATAATTCCTAAGTTAATAATCAATTTGTTCATATTTCTAAGATAAACATTTCACATAAACGTTCTATGAGCTACAGAAACAACATATTAAACACTGAATGTTCTTATTTCAACAATGACTTAAAATGTAGCATTAACTCATTTACAGTCAGACCGTTTATTCCACAACCTCCTATCTGAATACTCGGTATCATCCGAAATAAATATCGGGTCCTGATGTATCTTCTTAGGCATGTCATATTGAATTGGGCTACCTGAAACCATGTATTATTCGAAATAAAATTTGGGACCCGATGAATTGAAATGTACGAGGTCTGACTGTATTTTCATCTTTGATTGATCACTATGGAAACAAACCTGGTTCCAAATTAGCAAGAGCACGAGCTGTTTGGCGTCTGGCTAAAGCTTCAGCCATAGCGATCTCCGCCAACTTCTCTTCCTTGCGCTTCCTTCCACGACGACCTTGTCTTGGAAACAACAAACCTTGCTCCAACTGTTACAACAAGAGAAAGAGAAAGTAGGAATATATTCTACCAAGTTGCAATTACATTCTTCAATACTAGATATTTATAAACATTCAAATTCTGAATACATGAGCAATGATAGATTTAAAGGTGAACAAAATGAGACAACGAATATCAATTTAAGAGAAATATTCAATATCAATATCATTTATAAAAAGGCAACTAGCTCTGTTCTATAATAAACAACAACATTCACACACAAGTCTGCCACAGACAACATGATATACAGGTTACTGAGGTATGGATAAGGAAAAGTGACTTACAAGATGTCTGTTCATAAGGAGTTCCTCTTCTGACATTGGTGGACCTCCATTCATGAAGGGGCTATCTGCACATCCCTATATAAGTAAACAATAACATACCATACAGATTTAGTAATATAGCTAGTTCCCACATCTACAATATTTACCTTCCTTGTTCTCAATAGTCAGCCTTTTTGATAGAAAAAACTGATAAGACCTTATAAGAATAATTCCTTAATATGTGATAATTGAGAAAAAACCAAGAGAATGTGCATGATACAACCACTCTTTCTTTAACTGCCCACATTAGCATAATGAATAAGTTCTTATTTTTATATCTGTTTAGTTTATCACTGTTCACATTATATTCCCTATTAACTTTAAGGAAATTTGCCTATGGACATGGCCGACAATTCAAAACAAGGGAGGTAAATATTGTAAATGTGGGAACTATCTATTCCAAGTACATATAGTAAAATATCATGGAGTGTAGCAATCTAATAGCAAGCTTTCTGTAATATCAATATGATGCTGTTGTTAGTATCAGTACATGCTGGCCTATACAAACCTGTTTTTATAAAATCACACTGACAAAAAACAATAATTTGCTGCATGTATTGTCTCCATAAAATATAACTTGTAACAGGCAATGACAGGCCTCCAAGCAGGCCTCCAAGCAGGCCTCCAAGCAGGCCTCCAAGCACACCTCAATGAAAATAAAGGTTGCAATTCAGCAAAATAATTGACTGATCGATATCACTGAGACGGGCCAGCAGATCGCCCGACAACGCGAGGATGATGGTATCCTGCCTGGGCAATCGGAGACTGCCTTCATAAAAACTATAGATGGTATATAGTTGTATGATAATGCTGCAGTTTTCACAAGTGAATAGTACAATAAAAATGTAGTATCCATTGCTCCAAAAAGATGTGGAAAACAAAGTGAAAAATACGTTTGGAGAGTGCATTACAGGTTTTTTCAGAAAAAATAAAGATTTTCAAGAATTTTCCAACAATTAAAGAATATCATAGGTTTAAAAGTTTCACTAGGTGATCTGCAATAAAATAGCTGACGATGTTAGTCAATTCTCAATACAGGTTACAATAAAAAGAATTCATATATTTATGCTTTTGTTGCAATGACCTAAATAAATAATAACATCCAGTAGGTATATACATGATTTGTAAATACAGTCAAACCTGTGTTAAAGACCACCTGCGAACAAAGACCACTATTGCAAAACAAAGACCACTATTGCAAAACCTGTCTGCAAAGACCACCAATTTTATCTCCCATCAGACCATTTTCAATGATATTTAATCTGTTAATAAAGACCACCTGTAAACAAAGACCACATTTTGCTGTTCCCATGGGTGGTCTTTACAGACAGGTTTGACTGTATGCAAATATCAACAAGTATTAAAAAGTAACAAAATAAAAGCAAACACCAATTCCTTGACAACCAGGACTCGAAACAAATGAACATTTTTTCTCAGTAAATACAAAGATTGAATAAATAAGTTTTCTTATTATTAAGGCTTTAAGTACAAATCCATAATTTTGTTAAAGATAACACATGCGTCCTGGTTGCCAAGGTGACCATTATAATAAATTTCTAAGGGTATTTTTAGAATCACAGGAATGTGACTATTGACAACATATAAAGCAGAGCTACTATCATAAGTATGCAGTGTTTATCTTCTTACAGTCCAATAAGAGTTCTGATAAACAAGATCAGAGATAAACAAAAGAGTAAAATGAGAAGAATGAAGGAATATATGAAGTTACACATGAAATATCTCCTCTTACATACACTGTAACATTACACCAAGACAAATCAACTAGTTAAAAGTTGTAAAACATCAAATCAAAAGGTCACTTGGGGCAAACCTACTTGTTACAAACGATGCAATGAACACAGTACCAGTATAAACACTAACAATCTCAGGACATCTATAAACAGAACATACATGAATTTCCCTGTCTAAATAACTGATGACGTTTACTACAGATGTATTCTGAGAATGAAAAACCTTTACGGAAATAACCAACAGAGGAAATATATGCACCGGAGATCTAAGTGCAGTCTGAGCTGTAAAATCAGACGTCACATGAATCCATAGAAACTGTATAATTCATAACTTAGTCCTTTTAACACTGTACAATTCATACTTCAAGTATAGCTACTACATGTACACAAGAGATTTGAACTAAACTTGTAAAACAAAAGACAAAGAATACAAAAGTATCAAGATGACAATCAAAAGTTACATGCAAGCATTCAATGACAGTTTTTTGTCTACAGACAGATCCGGGTAGTTACAGCTCTGAGATAACATGCATTCATACAGTAACACACCACACGGCAAGAAAATGAAGGAGGAACACTGCAAGAAAAAGGCACAAGTTCAAAAAATGACATTTTTACTTGAATCCAATTCTAACCCCGGAAACACAATCCACCAGCTTCCTCCAATACTGAAGAGTTATCACCTATAGCAACCTTATCTCAAAAGCAAATAGAGGCACAGGACAAACACAAGCAGTATCAAAGTTATGAATCAAAAACTTCTATAAAACTAAGATAAGCCATGCATATAATGAAAGCTCTGCAGATCTACAAGACTATGTAGTGTCCATTCACAGTCTTAGTTGGAGCACATGACACAAGCCAGGCTTGATGGGGATTTCTGCTGATCCCAATCAAATTTAGCTACTAATTTTGTGTTGTTTTAAATACACATAAGGCTGGAAATGTTGTAATTGGAAACATGAACAGATTTAGATATACTGCATACGGACTTTAAACGAGCCCCACAGTGACACAGACATATTAATGGATTGATCAGACAAGACTTAACAACAATGCTGTCTTTATAGGTCATGCAATAACATTGTCCACAACTAGAACTTCATAGCACACAGACACCATCAGTTATTAATCATTATGAAATATAGGAAAATTAATCATAACTAATGGGCATTTATATCAAGTATTAATACCCAGTTTTAGATTTTACTGCAAAGGGGGCAATAATTCTGTTATATACAACTGGACAGAAATTATATTCAAGTTACCTCCCTTTATCTCAATGTCACAAGAAAAGCGAGTTTTGATCCATCAGTTCAGTGGATCCCACGAGTTCAGCTTTCCCAATTCTACAACATTTCCATACATTACAGTTCACGAAGCAAACTAAGAAAGTCAAGCAGGCTGTGTCATGCGTATGTTGTCATAGTCACAAACCTGCATAGAAGCCACCATTTGGAAAGGTGGTGGTGGGGAAGGATGCCAAGGTGACGGCCATGATACCTGAGACATAGAAGACAATATCGAGTCCTGCTGGCTGTCATCACTTGATGCCTGAGATTGTGCGATACTCTGCGCTAGGATTGCTTGTATTCTGGCAGCTGCAATATACAACAGAACAATGTACGACAAGTTTGAACATTATACAGCATGTTATTGTATTGCTCTTCAACCTACAAATTCGATTCTAAATAGAAGTTTCTTTTCCATGTAACTTTGATAAGCAACAATGTGTTTTGAATTGCCTGCATAAAGCAACAGTTTTATATTTGGCACATTAAGTGGAGTCTATCAGTAAAATCATTTGTTTATGACTACTTAGTTTATTAACTGGATACATCTCCATGCAGAATGTTTCCGACAGACAAAAGAAACTACCATTTGTAGAACATATATAAACAATAGAAGTCATTTATTGTATCGTAAAGTATACTACAGATGTTGTAAACATGACTTTACCTTTCTCTGCTTCACCTGCAGTGTCACCCATCGATCTTCTGTTCTTCTCTGCCTTCTTGTGGAATGTCATCTTCAGACCTTCACCCTGTCAATTCATATTTAAACATATAAGTCATACAGTGATAAAATGGCACTCAGTCAAAAGTGGTTTACATCGCTTTATTGCAGTATTTCAAAGAAGATAACTACTTGTGGCATGAACTAATGATTCTACTTTCCGAATTTAATGCAAGAACGTGTAAACTGTTAACATCTTTTATAATTCCAGGTTTTAGTAGAACATACTCTTTTTAAGAAACTGTGCTTATATACACTTCTCATTAACACAATGAAGGTATAAAAGATACATTATTAATTTTTAACATTCTACCAGATATACTTGAACAAACATCACTAAGAAGACAATAAAGAGTGAACAAGTTAGCCTATATTTCCGATCTACTTAAACTTTTGTTTTATTAGCCCAACAACTTTAGTACAACTACCCACCTCAGCCATCTGTACTTCAAAGTCTTTCTCCTTTGCTGGTGGTCGCTCAACACTCTCCTTACTCTCTTTACTCTCTTCCTCCAGTTTAGGGGTCAGAGGGGTCATGGATCGTGTTGGTGTGTTACTGCTGGAATCAATCCCTAGGATATGTAGATTCTTCATCTTTGGTGGGAAAGGCCAATCTCCAGTTTCCACACAGTAGCAGATTTGCTCTAGACGATGGAACACAACTCGATCCTAAAATAACATGGGAGTCGATACATGTACAAATGTATTATCAAGTTCATTTCAAGTCATAGTATTGTATAATTTTATTGACCTGTCAAAATTTGCATATCTTCATGGTCAATGCACGCTATAAATGAGTAATCGTGCCACTTTCGATAAAGACTTATTTATCATGCGCATTGACCATGAAGATATTCAAATTTTGACAGCTCAATAAAATTATACAATATAAATAGCTAATGTCTGCAAATAAGCATAAATTACTTTCATTGATTACTCTCTGTCTGCTCATGTTATTCAAGGGAATTTATTCAAAATTCTATGTTACTAAGAAAGCTTCAACTTTAAAACAACCAAGAGTTTACTTATTATTTGACTGAACAAAATTGAGACATCGAGTTATACATACAAAATGAGAATCTCATATATATACAAATACAGTAAAACCTCACATAAAGACCACCTCAAAATTAAGAACACAATTTTCAAGCCCCATTTTCACTGTTTAGCTCTTTATTCAACATCAATATTAAGACCACCTCAATAATAAGACCAGTTTTCAAGGGTCCCAATGGTGGTCTTATTATTGAGGTTTTACTATACTTGGGTAAACCCACCTTAGGCCACTGAGCGAGTAGATTTTGAGACACACTATCAAACAGATCAGGTGTGGACTCTTCATCCTCTAATGTCATCCTCACCTCCTGTGAGGTAGAAATCATACATTGATGTAACAAATGTACTGTCCTAACAAATAGTTTACTGGTACAAATAATATCCAAACAGACCTACAGTATCATGTCAATATCTCCTGTTAAACATTATGTGTGTTAAACAAATACTTTCACTACTAAGTGTGCAAGACTGTACTAAAAAAATTAAGGGAACTTCTAAGTCCTAATTTGGGCAACAGAGGGGGGTCCATGCAATCTCATTAAATTCAGCTCCAGTCGCACGCTCCTTTACTATACGCTAACTGGATCTGATGACTGCACAATACAGGTCACGGTCTTGTGACCTTTGAGTAGCCAATCAAATCGTCGGCAGCAAAATGCTTTGGTATAGAGTAATGAATACTCTTGATACAAGGTTGAGAAACATCACCTGTAGTTTCCTTTGAACTAATTTTAATTAAAGCACACAGGGCGCTTAGAATATTGACTATTTTCAATACAATTTCAACATTTCCCACATCAAGTGTACAGTGATGGAAGAATTCTGTATCTATAGATTTACAACTTACCTCATCAGGGTCAGTCTTCAGATCATCTTCATCCTTGATTTCCTTCTTAATCTCTTCCTTTACTTCATCTTTCACTTCATCTTTTACTTCTTTTTTAACACCTTCCTCATCACCTTTTTCAGTTTTTTCTTCTTCAGATTTTTTCTCCACCTCCTCTTCTACATCCATGCTTTCTCCGATATCTGTGTCTTCATCATCATCTGCTTCCATTTCTTTCTTCTCTGTAACAATTTCATCTTCTTCTTTGTCAACACTCTCATTATCAGCACCATCATCTTTTTCAACATCAGAGTCATTTTTCTCTTTTTTCACTGATTCAGCACTTTCACTTTCTTTTTCTGGACTAGATTTTTTGTTAGTTTCTTCGAGATCTTCAGAATCATTAGCACTAGGAATTGTTGGTTCATCATCATCACCAATGTCTTCTTTCTTTACAGTCTCAGTTTTCACAGATTCAGACTTTTCAGTACTTTCGTCAACAGCTTTGTCTTTTTCATCTTTGTCTTTTTCATCTTTGTCTTTTTCATCTTTGTCCTCTTCAGATTTAACACCTGACTTTTCATCTTTATCTGGTTTTGCATCTAAAAATATATTTCATAAATTGTACTGGTAAACAAGAAAAAAAGCACTGCTGGTATACAAAATAAGATAACCAAGATGTACAAGTCAAGTGAGCAGCTTTACAGCCAGCAGTGAAGAATGAAAACAAACTCTTTGTAAGTGCAATTGTATTGCTATATACCGTTTGCTGGTATTATCGTGTTACTACTGACTTCGCTGTACATTGGTTTTTTGACGACAACATCTACATTGAAACAATGTGGCATAAAAGGAAACTACGGGGAAAAAATACTATTGTCAGCAATAATTAATTTTAAAAGGTTTGAAAGAAGAAACCAAACACAAAAAAAATTTAACTCAGTTTTTCTTCCATGATGTTATTTCGTTAGTACCACAAAATTACAAGCAAACAGTATACTGCCCAAAACTGAATACCATATTTTGGTCACATGTCATACAAATAAATGTTGTTACTTCAATATTTAGCCGACCTCAGCGAGGGACGAGAGTAAAATAATGTTAAATGAACTAATACAGCAATCAAACCCTAACACAATAATGCCTTTTGGACTTTTATTTGAACTTTGAATTCAACAAAAAAAAACTTGTTTTCAGTTCTAAAATGTCCCAAGAAATAAATTATAACTATTATCAGCCAGGTAGTGTCAATGTACGCAATTTTACCTTTTTTCTCCAAATCTTTGCCAAACATTTTGAAATCAGTTGGCGAGTCGGAATGTTTCTGTATGAAGCCCTTAATAACATCATGGAATGTAAGGCCTTCATCATTCATGATGTAATAATCGGTCCTTGCTAAACCATGCCTGAAAATACAACATTTATGTTTAGAAACTACTCTCACCAAGAGACACAGCTGAAGTATTTTGGATTAAGGGTTTTCTAGTACTTACTTAAATGAGATAAGCCTATATTTACCTCGGAAATTATAAACAAAGTCAAATTCACAAAGCCACTGAAGGAATTGGACATATTTTTGGAAACAGCTGTCTGAAGCCATCTTCACCTTGGACCTATCATTCTTAAAAATCTGAATTTGCTTTGAACTGAATTGTGAAAATCAGGACCTACGACAGGTGGTCTTATTATTGAGGTGGTCTTTAAGTGAGGTTTTACAGTATATACATAAAACTCAACAATGAAACATACAAATTGAATGAAAAATCCAAATATGAGCACGACAGTTATTGATATAAAGTGATATATACATCACAACAGAGTACTTACTTGGCAGCACCAATCAACAGCTCTCGATCATGGCGTCCACATTTCCACCAGGTTGGAAGATCCAGTGATTTCTGACACAGTTTAACCCTTTGTTCCATTTTAGGATGTACAATAATTTCCTCACGTATCTTACTGAGAAGATCTATACGAGCAATACAGCGGTTAGCTCGTTCTTCCGTGATTGGTTCAATATATACAGGTGTTGGTGGATATGCTGAAAATGTTACAACCTATACGTGTTACACAAGATGGTTAGTTTGTGCAAAAACATGTCTCCCACCAAGACTACCAATTTGTAAGACCTTGACCATGCACTCATACAGCCGAGAGGTGCGTTCCACATATTATCTGATCATAGTAAACATTTGTGCAAAATTATTTGAAATATCATTCCAAAGAAGCGGATATAGCAAAGTCCAAACGTGACCTTTGCTTTTACAGTGACCTTGAAATGAGATGGAAAATATAGCATTATGTATGTCTTTTCATGAACATAAACATTTAAGCTAAGGAATTTGAAAATCTCCACTGGGAGTAAAAAGATCAGGAGAATGTCTATTTTATCTTATTGCATGACCTTGAAAGAAGTTGTAAATGGGTAGCAAGTAGTGACTATATGGTCTAGAACTTACCTTCCTCTTTGATCTTGCGACAAACCCTGAGACACATGTGATAGAAAGATATGAAGTATTCCGTTAGCTGCTCATCCGTCTTCTTGTCCAAACGAGCCATTACACGGAATTTATCCCAGATATATCGTCCCTTGTGTCGGTCAAATTCTATGCCATAAGTGGACACTACACGATAGAAGTCGGTCTCTTCTCTACGCGTCCATTTCATCTGCGTCTGCTTCTTCCTAGCCTCTCTCTCACGGAATACAGCATCCAACTTTTCTCGCTTTTCCATTTTCTAAGTAATCAAAAAGAGATAATGCATAAAAATGGGAACCAAAAGCCCAGCAGAATACAGTCATGTTTTTAAACAAATACGAGAATTAATGTTTTTTTACATACGATCAGAACAATGATTTCTGCTAATAACATCAAAATATACTTCATTTTGTTAAATTTGTGTATACAGTTGGACATCACTCATTCAAATTCATCAGGTTCAAAATTTTACTTTGAATAAAACATGGTTTGTTACAGCACATTTCAATTTGAAATGCCTTGGAAGATAATCAGGATCTCGTATTTATTTCTGTTGATACCAAGTATTCGGATAGAAGGTTGTTAAATAAACCAGGTCAAACTTTGTATCAGTCTTAAAATATATCACAACTTTTTTTTTCACTCAAACTTGATAACACAAAACAGGAATGCTTAATTGAAACATTTTAGATTTTGATCTGAAAACAGTTCATGTTCCCAAGTTAAAATACACTTACCTTTGCCTGTTGTTCTTTCTTCAACTGTTGTTTCTTGAAGTCTCTCTGATACGTAGTTATGATACGTCTCAGTCGTGTATTCAACTCTGAAGCTGTAGGGAACGGTAGTTTACCTTCCTCCTCCTCCTCCTGAACTTCACCTTTGTTCTCCTGGGCGGTACTTGCACCTTTAGAAGGCGTGGCCGTGATATCTGATGAACACGTCAGGGATTCCTCATCGTCGTCGTCCTTCAACATACTTGTCTCGTCCATATCATCACTGTAAGTGGACAATTCCTTTAGAGATATGTTTTATACAAAATTTCATGCTAACATTTTTGTGGGAAAATTACCAAGAATTTTAATTCATTGACTTTTGGAACTCAAATTAAGTTCCAAGTTTCCATATTGAGCTTGAAGCTTGGAAAGAAATGCTGAAATGTTCATGAAAAGCAAACATCACAAAAGGAAAATAGTAGCTATACATTGTAGATTTCATCCACTTATATGATGTAGATACAAATCACTAGAACCATTCTGATAAAACATTCCTCAGAATATGAAACAGAGCAGTTTGAACTCATCGAGTGGCTGGGACAATGAAGTCTACCAGCAACACACTCTCGATATTAGCATGGCTAGTCATCATTGGAATGTTGGATCATAAACAGTCTTACAACAAACAGAAAAATACATTGACAATTTATGAAAATCAAACATTGTAAACTGAAGAATAGCTATACATTATAGATTTCATCCACTAATATGATGTAGATACAAATCAATAGAACCATACTGATAAAACATTCCTCAGAATATGAAACAGAGCAGTTTGAACTCATCGAGCTGCTGGGACAATGAAGTCTACCAGCAACACACTCTCGATATTAGCATGGCTAGTCATCATTGGAATGTTGGATCATAAACAGTCTTCCAACAAACAGAAAAATACATTGACAATTTATGAAAATCAAACATTGTAAACTGAAGAATAGCTATATACATTATAGATTCCATCCACTAATATGATGTAGATACAAATCACTAGAACCATACTGATAAAACATTCCTCAGAATATGAAACAGAGCAGTTTGAACGCATCGAGCGGCTGGGACAATGAAGTCTACCAGCAACACACTCTCGGTATTAGCATGGCTAGTCATCATTGGAATGTTTTATCATAAACAGCCTTTCAACAAACAAGCAAAACACATCGGCAATTCATTGTGAAACCTAGCAATTAAATGTGCTTTAATCAACAATACGAATATAAATTGACATTTTGCATAATTATGTCACTGAACTTATGTTAATTTATTAATATGTAATTAATTAAAAGATGTGACCAGTTTATTAATGTTCATATACAGCAAAACTTCTGTCACAGACGACAATAATAACCATTCTATGTCCAACATTGGCAATTAAACATATATGTCCCACAACAACGTGGCAAACCCAGAACTTTGTAAACAAAATGAAATCATACCCTTCTATATCATCATCATCTTTCATTTCAGCAGCCAATGCAGCGTTATCTGGAGGTCCACATCTATCCAGGAAGACCAACAATGGATCTTGTCTCATCAAGTTATATTTCTCGTAACCATGTTTGTATACGCCCACCAACAATGACTTGTCAGATAATTCATCCCACCACAGTGTCGGAGGTTCATTGTCAGCCATGGGAGCACTAAGTGGGATATCCCTAAACAACAAACAGAATACCCTATCAAATGCAATACTTAACACCCAAATATCATACATCTATCGAGGGCTCTATCATATAAACCAAATCAGACCTATCCTAGTTTGTCTCCTTTTCATAAATATCACAAAGCAACATAATTCTACATACCTGTCGACTTGTCTAGTCGAAGTGAATTTCATTTTTATGTATTCAAATAAAGATGATGCTAATTCTGAGATAATGTCAGAAGTCATCTGGTAACTTCATGTAGTAAACCAAAAAAATAAACATTTTTTGGTAGCAGACAACATGGCGATGCATATAAGAATGGAAAGAAACCCTAGGCCTAGATGACGAGGTACCCAGAGTCACAATTTCTACCTACCCATGCTCTTATTGTAGACAATATCAGAGAATGTATTACACTACTTACTTGACGTGTTTTCCTTCATCAATCTGGTTCACACAATCTCCCAACACTTCATGTTTCAGGTAATACAATGTTCTAACACGCAACAATACTCTGAAATCATTCAAAATAATTTGTGTTTAAACTACTATTCCCAGATAGTTTCACTTTTTTCCAAATGTAAAAAAATTTTTTAGTAGCCTATAACAATGTTAACTTTCAGATCATGATTGTATATGAAAACCGTAGCACTGTTGATGTCTCTTAAATCATTGGAATGACTGGCATTAACTCATGAAGACTATCGATAATGTTTTATACAATATGAACATTATAAGAATCTTCCACAGGCTTCCAGTAATGATAGAAATATCTGGCACGAGGATTACTGTTTTGGAAGCAGCAAGGCTCTGCCGAATGACCTCATAAACAATTACCAATGGGCCGGATCAATCCTCGCACGAGGCTAGTGATAGATTTTTTTGTTGCATACCTTTTTTAAGAAATAAAAGACAAGATTCAATGCAACGACTAAAGTTTTAAGGACATTTTACTCATAATAACATATTATTTTAGTTTTATTCATTCAAGCTATTATTCGATGTTACACGACATCCATCATACGAGATGTGACATCTTCAGCACGAAACTTCTCCTCCTGCATAGAGGGGTAGTAAGGTAAGAGTTTGTCTGATATACAAGAAATGTATATTAATTTCATTGTTGCAATATTGTAGGTTGTACATTTTCTCTCATCTTTCAAATTAACCTGCACTATCGATAAACTAAACTCCCACTAAGTAGTTCACAAACACTGGGCAACACTTACTTGTTGGAATGTCGATGTATGTGTCTCTTGTAAGCATTTTTGTTGAATACAATATCCCTGTCCATCTTAATACCAGCTTTCTCTATCTCTTCATTAGCATCAAAGTGTATTTCCTGGTCCCTAGATTTCTTCCCCTTTCTTCCTCTTGGTACAGGGGCTGACAGACCTGATGATAAACAGACGGTCTATCATTTAATACTGTATCAAATAATCAACAAACTATCCAGGAAAAAAAACCTTCATGTAAGAGTTGGATTGCAAATTCCATCATGCATTGAATAGTGTTATGAAACATTTTTAACAGTCCAGACAATAAAATTAAAGGATATGTCAAATATTTCATATCAGAAACTCACACTTTTTCTCCAACTTAAAAGATATTAGAGTTGGATCGCAAAATCCATCATATGTGTAAAATTCTATGACATTTTGGTCAATCCAGAAGGACAGAAATCCCCAGATATCTCTGCAACTTAAATCTCAGAGTTGGATTGTAACATCAATCATGGGTGAATGTTTCCCATTTTACTTGCAATGGAATTAACTTAAACACAACAGATTAACTGAGAAGCTGAACGAAAAGTAAAACATGAATTTTCAAATCAAAAAGTATAAAGTATGTCCAACACTTGGGTCGGAGCTGACTCTTAGACTCTATCATACAGAAGTTCGACATTTGATTGTACATGAAATCTTTCTGAAATAACAGTTTGCAGATCAAAGAATAAGCTAAAATGTCATATTATTGACTTACATCATACATCAGAAACATATCGTTTATCTCCAACTGGTAATGTCAGAGTTGGATCTCTTATTTCATCATATGTAACATTATAAATGTCGATGATTTCAGAGGAATTTCTTTTACAAATAACCTATTTCATCGAAGATTAAGCAAGTGATTTATACCCAACATCAGAAATAATATTGTTTTATCTCCAACTGTTTTGTCAGAGTTGGATCTCTTATTTCATCATACGTAAAATTATCCTAAGATATTATATTAAAGTCTTCTACAATTACCTATATGCTTGAAATAACAATATTAATACCTCAACAAAGCATGTTATTGATTTATACCCAACATCAGAAATAATATTGTTTTATCTCCAACTGTGTTGTCAGAGTTGGATCTCTTATTTTATCATATGTAAAATTATCCTAAGATATTATATTAAAGTATTCTACAATTACCTATATACTTGAAGTAACAATAAAAAATACCTCAATAAAGCATGTTATTGATTTATACCAAACATCAGAAATAATATTGTTTTATCTCCAACTGTTTTGTAAGAGTTGGATCTCTTATTTCATCATATGTAACATTATCCTCAGATATTATATTAAAATCTTCTACAATTACCTATATGCTTGAATAACAATATAAAATACCTCAATAAAGCAAGTTATTGATTTATACCAAACATCAGAAATAATATTGTTTTATCTCCAACTGTTTTGTCAGAGTTGGATCTCTTATTTCATCATATGTAAAATTATCCTCAGATATATTATATTAAAATCTTCTACAAACACTGGTATGCTTGAAATAACAATAAAAAATACCTCAATAAAGCATGTTATTGATTTATACCAAACATCAGAAATAATATTGTTTTATCTCCAACTGTTTTGTCAGAGTTGGATCTCTTATTTCATCATATGTAAAATTATCCTCAGATATTATATTAAAATCTTCTACAATTACCTATATGCTTGAATAACAATATAAAATACCTCAATAAAGCAAGTTATTGATTTATACCAAACATCAGAAATAATATTGTTTTATCTCCAACTGTTTTGTCAGAGTTGGATCTCTTATTTCATCATATGTAAAATTATCCTCAGATATATTATATTAAAATCTTCTACAAACACTGGTATGCTTGAAATAACAATAAAAAATACCTCAATAAAGCATGTTATTGATTTATACCAAACATCAGAAATAATATTGTTTTATCTCCAACTGTTTTGTCAGAGTTGGATCTCTTATTTCATCATATGTAAAATTATCCTCAGATATTATATTAAAATCTTCTACAATTACCTATATGCTTGAATAACAATATAAAATACCTCAATAAAGCAAGTTATTGATTTATACCAAACATCAGAAATAATATTGTTTTATCTCCAACTGTTTTGTCAGAGTTGGATCTCTTATTTCATCATATGTAAAATTATCCTCAGATATTATATTAAAATCTTCTACAATTACCTATATGCTTGAATAACAATATAAAATACCTCAATAAAGCAAGTTATTGATTTATACCAAACATCAGAAATAATATTGTTTTATCTCCAACTGTTTTGTCAGAGTTGGATCTCTTATTTCATCATATGTAAAATTATCCTAAGATATTATATTAAAGTCTTCTACAATTACCTATATGCTTGAATAACAATATAAAATACCTCAATAAAGCAAGATATTGATTTATACCCAACATCAGAAATAATATTGTTTTATCTCCAACTGTTTTGTCAGAGTTGGATCTCTTATTGCATCATATGTCAAAGCCAACAATTTCAAATCTACAGACAAAGAAGTAACCATTCACCAACAGTATCATTAAAATAACATAAAATTTACCTGAATGATTTTTCAGCCCTCCTTCTTTCTCCTGAGATATGAGATCAGATATAAATTCCTTGATTCTTTCATCTCCTTTGTAATACTGTAGTCCATACAGAAGCTGCAATACAAAACTGGATGTGTACAAACAAGAATGACAAAAGATATTAACGACATATATGAAATATGATTGCAATCTTTCTGAATTACAAATTTCTTCCATCCTGAATATTTTTAATTTTGTTTGATGACCATCCAGGAAAAATGTGCAATGCATGATATATTTATTAATACTTTCACAAAGACACAGATGTCGTATCATTTTATGCCATTTGTCTATAGATCATATGCATGTCAAATCAGAACATGTAAAAGATTTCTTAAAACATGAGATCAAAATATGACACAATTCGATATTATTGGTAATTGCAACAGTAACAAGAACAAATTATAACCAGGCATGAGAATGCATCCAAGATGGCTCAAATTGTCTAAAAAACTGGCCTTGCGAGCGTCAAATCCACAGATTTCGGCGAATTCTTGGAAAATTCTCATGCCTGTATAACGAGACAAGTGACTTACAATAGCTTTAGCAACATTTTCCACATCTTTCTCCTCCATAGGTCGTTTGAATCTAGCATGACCCAAAATGTCTGACCATCTGCCCCATCTGTAAACAGGAGTAGGTTGCAATTAACAAAGTACACACAAACTTGAAGCAATGAAATTCACAATGTTATTCTATATTGTCATAAAAGCGACTCATTTTAGACAATCTATTATCATCAATGATTGTCCAAGCAGTAACAGAGTCGATGTCCAGTTTGTAGTGCACAAAATGGATACAATCATAAAATACCTAACAAAGTTTGCACCAAAATTCAACTTATATTCTAATATATCCGAATGTAGAAAAGCCTCAAACAAAGCCTTGTGTTGAAATGAGCTGAAACAATATGTACCCATAATGCAACAATCCCTTCTCCACTTTGAACAGTTCTGAACGACCATATCCAGTACCAATAGGCTTTGCTCTATGACGTTCTTTTTCAAAGTCTTCATCCTCATCACCACGGCGACTTCTACGACCTTTCTTTCCTCCTATGCAATATAACAACACAGATGATTAACACAAACATTAGGACAGGTTAGGCACAAAGTAACTGCGGTAAGTTAAAAATGCTGAAGTCAGTTTTACATGCCATATAACAAATTTTCCAAATATTGTTCACAAAATCTCACCTTTCTTGCTTCCTTCCTCATCCGACTCACTATCTGAACCTAGGTCAGACATATCAGCAAGATTATCATTGTTCCCGTAACGAGCAGTTCTCTTACGCACTCTTGGCTCATCTACAATCAATTCTTTCTGTAAACAAACAACAACATTAAGATTAATTAACCAAAAGAGAGAGGTGAAGTCAATTCCAATGAATTTATATTCATAACACCAATCAGTACTACAAAACAGCCAAACATACATGGAAGAATACTCCTATCTATCACATACAAGTTTATGCCAAACATACATGGAAGAATACTCCTATCTATCACATACAAGTTTATGCCAAACATACATGGAAGAATACTCCTATCTATCACATACAAGTTTATGCCAAACATACATGGAAGAATACTCCTATCTATCACATACAAGTTTATGCCAAACATACATGGAAGAATACTCCTATCTATCACATACAAGTTTATGCCAAACATACATGGAAGAATACTCCTATCTATCACATACAAGTTTATGCCAAACATACATGGAAGAATACTCCTATCTATCACATACAAGTTTATGCCAAACATACATGGAAGAATACTCCTATCTATCACATACAAGTTTATGCCAAACATACATGGAAGAATACTCCTATCTATCACATACAAGTTTATGCCAAACATACATGGAAGAATACTCCTATCTATCACATACAAGTTTATGCCAAACATACATGGAAGAATACTCTTTTCTATCTAACATTGTGATCATAGTGGAAAGACCTCATTTCACAAAATCGATGGTTGGGCACAAGCAGCACAACACTCCATCCCTAGAAATACACCCTAAACCATACATACTAGGACCTACAAAAGCACTTACAGTATCCAGCATTTCTGTATCAACATCAGCTCTCTTTGCCCATTTCTGCCAGAATTCTGGATCATTGATGTCGATATCATCTCTGTTAGTGGTGACAGAGAAACTGGCCTGAAACACACGATAATATATATATAAGTACGTGAATTATACATATACATGTAGTACATAAATTATACATATAGTACATGAATTATACATATAGTACATAAATTATATGTATAGTACATGAATTATACATGTACATGAATAATATAAGCACATAAATTATACATGTACATGAATTATATAAGTACATGAAATACACAAGTACATAAATTATACATGTACATGAATTATATAAGCACATAAATTATACATGTACATGAATAATATAAGCACATAAATTATACATGTACATGAATTATATAAGTACATACATTATACAAGTACATTAATACATACATGTAGTATATCATTTATTCCAGTGATCAGAAATATATTTTCGATTACATACTGAACTGACTCAAAGAAGATTGCTAGAGTAGAACTTAAGTTTAAACTGAATTATTTACATCAATTGTTAAGCAAGTACTATCACTGTACATTAAAGTAATACTATGCTCATTTTTTGTTCATTTGTTTACCTAACCAAACATGAAAAATATATTTCCTATGGTTAAAACATCACTAAAAATGCATTTATAAAGAATGAACTTATAAATGTATTAATCCCTATTTGTTGAAGAAAGATGTTTGTAAGTCATAAAATTTAAAAATACTTCCAGTTTTTTTAACAATCAGGGTTGACTGTTAGTAATATGATAAAAAAAATATGTTTTTCAATCAGTTTTACATTGCAATGGCTCTTACTAGAGATGTTTTAGCCAATGTAACAACATTACTGGATAAAGCCAATCCAAACAGTTCATGTTCAGATGAGCCGGCTACATCTTTAATTACACACAACAACTCCTTCCTGGGCTTCTAGCCAGTACTCTAGTATAATTCAATGGTTGTGAAGACCTGAACCAGAAGTATATACCATTGGTATAATCTATTACATATATCATTCCACCTATTAACAGTATTTCATACCTTCAATACAATAAACTAGTATTTGAAGTAATTTATTACATGCTGGTATCATGCTGGATAATCCAGGGGTCACAGGTTAAATTCCCGTCCACTGATAACAGTACTAACAGTCTTTTAGATAAGACTTTGAAAAACTGAGGTGCTTTACATAAGGCACATAAAAAGCTTCTAGAACTGGGACATTTTCTGTATCATGAACTATCCTTCAAAACATCTAAAATGACTAATATTCTTCTGGAGGCATCCCCATATGGATAACCAGTGCAGACGATAAATAAACACAAATATGCACAAAAAAGAATTGTCTCATACCTTGGAGAATGTAGATCCCTTTCCCTCACTCTCTATCTGTATGATTTGAGTTCTACCTTTCAAGATTTGTTCAATATCTTCCTCACAGAACTTATCACCTGCGCTATCATCATCCATCAATGCACCGTAAGCACCTTTACGTAACAAATCCTCAATTTCTCTCTTTGTTAACTGTTGTTGCTGTAATATCAACATAAATTGTCATAAAATATGAAGACATATCACCATAAATATTTTTCTCACTTTGAATATTTTCTCAAGTCAAATATAATATTTCTTGCTTAACAAAATGTTTGCAACAAGCGTCTTGCCAGTAATACTGGTGCTTGAAAGTCTACCTCTAGTTTACATATCTACCTCGAGTTTACATATCTACCTCTTTTGATTGTCTATAAATTCTATTACTCAAAATATAAGTTCCATAATTCAGAGTTTAAGCCAGACCTTACTTGCAAGTTTTACAGAATCAGACACAGTTCACTGCAACTCTTATCGTAACATAATAGCAACCGGTCGGACCTCGTTTATTTGACAAGCTTTTATCTGAATACTTATTATCATCTAAAATAAAGATTAGGTCCCGATGTATCTTCTGAGGCAAGTCGAAGTGAAATAGGCTATTCGAAACAATGAATTATTCGAAATAAAGATTAAGCAAGTGATTTATACCAAAAACATCAGAAATAATATTGTTTTATCTCCAACTGTTTCGTCAGAGTTGGATCTCTTTATTTCATCATATGTAAAATTATCCTCAGATATTATATTAAAGTCTTCTACAATTACCTATAGATATTATATTAAAATCTACAAACACTGGTATGCTTAAAATAACAATATAAAATACCTCAATAAAGCATGTTATTGATTTATACCCAACATCAGAAATAATATTGTTTTATCTCCAACTGTTTTGTCAGAGTTGGATCTCTTATTTCATCATATGTAAAATTATCCTCAGATATTATATTAAAATCTACAAACACTGGTATGCTTGAAATAACAATATAAAATACCTCAATGAAGCATGTTATTGATTGATACCCAACATCAGAAATAATATTGCTTTATCTCCAACTGTTTTGTCAGAGTTGGATCTCTTATTTCATCATATGTAAAATTATCCTAAGATATTATATTAAAGTCTTCTACAATTACCTATATGCTTGAAATAACAATATAAAATACCTCAATAAAGCAAGTTATTGATTTATACCAAACATCAGAAATAATATTGTTTTATCTCCAACTGTTTTGTCAGAGTTGGATCTCTTTATTTCATCATATGTAAAATTATCCTCAGATATTATATTAAAATCTTCTACAATAACTGGTATGCTTGAAATAACAATATAAAATACCTCAATGAAGCATGTTATTGATTTATACCCAACATCAGAAATAATATTGTTTTATCTCCAACTGTTTTGTCAGAGTTGGATCTCTTATTTCATCATATGTAAAATTATCCTAAGATATTATATTAAAGTCTTCTACAATTACCTATATGCTTGAAATAACAATATAAAATACCTCAATAAAGCAAGTTATTGATTTATACCAAACATCAGAAATAATATTGTTTTATCTCCAACTGTTTTGTCAGAGTTGGATCTCTTTATTTCATCATATGTAAAATTATCCTCAGATATTATATTAAAATCTTCTACAATAACTGGTATGCTTGAAATAACAATATAAAATACCTCAATAAAGCAAGTTATTGATTTATAACAAACATCAGAAATAATATTGTTTTATCTCCAACTGTTTTGTCAGAGTTGGATCTCTTTATTTCATCATATGTAAAATTATCCTCAGATATTATATTAAAATCTTCTACAATTACCTATATGCTTGAAATAACAATATAAAATACCTCAATAAAGCAAGTTATTGATTTATACCAAACATCAGAAATAATATAGTTTTATCTCCAACTGTTTTGTCAGAGTTGGATCTCTTATTTCATCATATGTAAAATTATCCTCAGATATTATATTAAAATCTTCTACAATTACCTATATGCTTGAAATAACAATATAAAATACCTCAATAAAGCAAGTTATTGATTTATACCAAACATCAGAAATAATATAGTTTTATCTCCAACTGTTTTGTCAGAGTTGGATCTCTTATTTCATCATATGTAAAATTATCCTCAGATATTATATTAAAGTCTTCTACAATTACCTATATGCTTGAAATAACAATATAAAATACCTCAATCAGCAAGTTATTGATTTATACCCAACATCAGAAATAATATTGTTTTATCTCCAACTGTTTTGTCAGAGTTGGATCTCTTATTTCATCATATGCTCATCATACTTCTACCAACAGGTTATAACAGTAATGGACATAAAACTTGATTCACAGTCAGATATAATTACTGTCTGATAGTTTTTAACCCCATCACACATGTCTCCCTAAGTTAGAATGCACGTTTTATTTGATGAAAAGATGTCCCAGGGGTTTAAGTAAAAACCATGAATTTTTCTTATTCAGGGAACAGAGCCATATCCTCAATCTAGAAAACTAAGTGGAATCAAAGAACTCATCCATGGACTTGTCAGCGGAACACCATGCTTGATAACGTATGTTTTTTAAAAATACATTTGTACTCAATTCCATTCGCCTCTACCCCTCCATAAAAACTCATAAGATTTATATCAGTCTGAAATGGATATCTCGGGCTCTGAATCCAGATTCATCTGGAATGTGCACTCCTGCTCTCTACCTTATGCCACACATGTTTATATCTTCCACTTCTCTAACATCATATTCAAATGCATCAATATTTGCATTTCAATGTAAAACATCGATAATAAAAGGCAAGCAAACAATTCAAACATCAGAAATAATGATTGATCTTCAACTTTCATTATGTCAGAGTTGGATCTCCTATTTCATCATTTGCATATATTCTAAGGAGACCTTTGATTTATTGTAAAAAGAGTGATTAACTGTCTACCATTGTTATTTGCCTATTACTGATTACTTAAATCAATTCCATAATTTAAATATCAAATATCAACAGACGAAGACAATTTATAGAACAATTTTTCAATTAGGCAGATAATGAGCACATATCATAATTTCAATGTGGCATTTCCCCATCACAATTAGCAATCAATGATGCCAATGTTCTATAGGCTAGATTAAATCGTCTGTATCTCAGAATGAAACCAGTATAACAGTACAACTTACAGGACTTATTTTCTCTCCTCCCATGGATTGTAAGACAGCTTTATCTAACCCCAACTTCATACTGGCTCTATTAAACATTTCCCTTTCATACGAGTTACGTGTGATCAGTCGATACACCTTCACCATCTTACTTTGTCCGATACGATGACAGCGTGCCTGAGCCTATAAATAGTAAAATGTATCTTACATAAACAAAAATATCACATACAACTTTACATACAGTATTTCACAGACTTCTAAAAACATAATGTTTACTACCAACTATATCACTATAGCATTAAAGGACCATTTTTTGGTGTTCATGCCTGTGTAAACCCTGATCAGTATGAACACATTGAATAAAGCCCTGAAGGTCAAAAAGAGTCTGCGATCAAAGAAATGTGGGTGTTCATGCATGTGTGAATGTCTTGGCTTAGCCAATCGGAATGCAGGGATTTGATGAATTTTGGAACTATTAAGATGTATCAGGATTAAGCCACACAAAAATAACCTGATTTTTGACGAGTACACCAAACATTTTACTACAAGTTAGCATTTACATCAAGAGCAGTAACTTCTCAATTAGAAGGTTATCATTTATCTACAACATACTGTCAGAGTTGGATCTCATATTTCATCATATTGAGAAATCATAATTACATGTAGTACAATTAACATCATAACTGATGTCGCAGGTACCGAAGAATTCCCATGCATTATGTTCAATAATTCACAAGAGAAATAACTAATGATATGGTGTAGCAATATTGTCCAACAGTAATGGCAACAGGCATGATGAAAAGATAACTTATTGGCAGTTTTCAAATTCCACACTAATCCATTAGCCTTATTGTATGGAAGCCAATATAACCAAAGAAATAATAATAAAGTACAGACATGGAAATATTTTTATTCTTGCATTTCTCGCCAGTGAAAAGAAAACAAAATAAAGTCTCGTACTTGTAAATCATTCTGTGGATTCCAGTCCGAGTCATAGATGACAACAGTGTCAGCAGCAGTCAAGTTGATACCGAGACCCCCAGCCTTTGTACAGATCAGGAACACAAATCTATCGGAGTCAGGTTTGGAGTATCGGTCAATCGCTTCCTGACGAAGGTTACCTCTTATACGGCCATCCAATCTCTCATACAAGTATCTGAAACGAAGTCGAACATATTGTATTGTTGTAAATGTACAATTAAATTATAAATCTGTTCATAAAGACAAGAGCAGATCTGGACTGAACAACTACTGAATATTTAAAATGTCTAACTAGTGCTTGTAAGTACAGTACTGGTTCAATACAAAACTCATATTGGGCTTGTGATAGTGCACTAGCATCACAGCGACTCACACAGGAAACAGGTAACAAATCTGCATTTCAATTTCACACAAACATTCAACACTTACTTTTTATGAATGAGGTAATCTTCAATGATATCAAGTACTCGGATCATCTGAGAGAAGATGAGAACTCGGTGACCATTCTGTTTGAGATTAGGTAACAATTTATCCAACAGTACAAACTTCCCTGACGCTTGGATCAATGCCTGAATGTGTTCTGGTTCTCTCCCTTCTTTTGCACGTAATTCTGACAAGATATTCTCTTCAGCACCTGTGTACAGATTATGAGATTTTAAATGGAGTATGTTAACAATGTCAGATGATAACAAGTATTACGGACAGAAGATTCACGAATACAGAAGGTCCGATTGTATGACAATTTTTAAAACAATAGTTAAGTTAACTAGTATGTTACAAAACAAACCATTGTTGGTCACTATGACAATTAACTTCCAACATGAATTAGTCCTGAAAAACAAATAAATTGTATGGGGAAGAAACATTTTGCTTGTGTTGAAAAATATCACTCATATTCTGAAACACAAGGTATAACACTGCTTATAAAGGACTTAATTTAAGCTTGCAGAAAGGTGAAAGCACCACTGCAGAGAATGCAATTGCATTGTGTCCAGTTTCAAGAAAAATCTTCACTGAAATCATTCTACATTCATCACTTCTTAAAATACGATATGACCAAGATTCAATGTAAGGTGTAACACGAGCCATGCTACAGCCAGACTTTATATTACATGTATTTTGAAAAGGAATTTTCAAGATTTGGTTATTTGTTGTTTTCAAAATATTGATAACCCAGCAAACATTAAAACAACTACATATATATATATATATATAAACTTACCATTGAGCAAGTATGGATGATTACAACATTTTCTCAGTTCCATCATTGTATTGAGGAGACTTGGAACATTTGTGGAGTTAGCACCTTTACACAAGTAAGAGAAATTCTTCTCTAATATTGCACGATAATATTTCTTCTGAATATTGGTCAACTCAACCTACCAGAATGTAAAGATTAAGTTAGCAAGGTTATCATATCTAAGATATAAGTGATAAACAAATATTTTCACAGCAAGTCTTCAGCAATGTAGAACAGTAATCATGAGATGTATGATATTATTAAATTGTTCAAATTGCATCAAAAGCTTTGTTTGAATGTGGACATGTAAGCAATATTACAAGGCAGTTACAAGTAATCAAGAAATTGAGAGCTTTACACTACAAAAGAAAACTAGGACAATATCAATTGACCACGAAAAAAAATCCACAATAATGCGATATTCAGAGATAAATACAACATTCTCTACTTAAGCTGTGAACAAGCATTATACCATAACGTATCAGGAAGTAATATATATACCTCGATAATGGTTTCTTCCTTCCTGGCAATATTCTTTTCTACATCTTCCTTCAGACGTCTCAACATCATTGGTTTCAGAATCTATAATTTAAAAATAACATACATTCATTTGATTGGAAAGTACCCAATTGCTTACATTTGGTAAAACAGTTAAATAAATACTATGGTCGGGGGGGGGGGGGGGGGCAGAAAACACTCGCTTGTCTTGTATCATTAAAACCTGGCTTATTAAAACCTGCTACACCAAACAAAAATGATATAAATTTCCCGGCTGAGACTCAAGTTAATGTTTTACCAGATATGTAAATCTGGAAGTCTAATGGGAATTATTGTGATTCTATTTTCTCCCTTTAAATGTTACATCTAAACCTAGACATAGCACAAACAACACTAGTCATATATACTTACCGCTTTGAGTTTATCGACTTGTTCTTCAGTGTGAAGATTTCCAAATTCGACAAGAAAAGCTTCAGACGAATTGAATTGACCAGGTTCCAAGAAATTCAACAAACTGAATAACTCTTCCACATTGTTTTGGAGAGGCGTTCCAGACAACAAGACTTTGTGCTCCTGAAATCATCAGAGAAAGATTGTTGACTTGTTTCGAAGACATGTATAGTATCACTAGAGAAGACTTAACAAAAGACTGCAACACAGGAAATGAGTTTCCACTATTAAAGTTGTATTTTGACCTAAAAATATATATTTTCCCCAAATTTGGGTCAAAATTCCCCTCCAGAATCACCAAAAAATTTTAATTGGCATTTGTCGGATCAAAAACACACTCGAATATGAGAAATAGAGCTCTTGACTTTTAAATACATTTTGGAATCTGAAATTGCTATCGTGGAAATGTGAAATTTACATTAAAATGTGTTCTGGTACTGATTCTTAGAGCTTGGAAAAAATTCCCCTTTCTCACAGCCCCGGCCCCACTTCCAATAACTAGAAAGACAGCCCTGATTTCATTCTCACTTATTTAGCTTTCAAGACAAATATCAATGCTAATTCACTCGAACATTTCTTGAGTGTGAGCAGTGGTATCCTACCATTTGAATAAATTTATGGAAGACTGATGCAACAATGTTCTGAGAAGCAGGACTCAGCAGGTAAGATCTGTCACTGGTATGGTGTAAAAATTATGATTGGCTTCCCAGTCTATTGTAAATTGCATGGTATTTTGGTTTTTCTTACATTTTAATAATCAATACATTATACTGTAGCAGGAATTTACTATGATGCAGATACATATAAATGGCGTATTGGTAAGAGATCCTTTCAGGAAATTTTATGTTTGTTGAAAATTTGTGTTTTACCAGTTTGTCTTGATTGTAACTTTGTTGTACAATGCTTGAAGGTGATGGAATATCATTTATGTGATGTTGCTTTTTTTATGAGAAGTTTTTTGAGGTATGGAGTACATATGAACAGTGTCCACAGGGTGATAAGAATAGCTAAACTTAAGTAAGCTGATTTATGGTTGCTCTGGATTGCACAAATAAAGGCACAGAATAAATGAATCACTCAAATAAATCATCAGAACAACAGACAGTGTATCTTTAAAGAACAACAATATAATGTGTTTGTCAAATTCATCAATGAAACCCATTTCTATGTGTAACAAAATAATTTATTACCAAGTATAACATGAAAAGCTCTCTTAATGTTATAATTTGTAAAAACTTACAAAGCCAAAGGATCGTAGGCCCTTGATGAGACTGCAGTTTTTATTTTTCAATCTGTGAGCTTCATCAATGATAATGCAACGCCAATCAATGGATTTCAACAACTCGAGGTCAGACAGAATTATCTCGTATGTTGTAATGATAGCGTGGAATTTGTTGAATTCTGTAATCTTTCCACCTTCGTCGTCTCTGTAGTACATCTCATATTCTTGTAACATGTATCTGCTGGGTGACCTGTAAATATTCTCTCATTTAGCAGCAGAAAGTCAGCAATTGTTATCTACAGTCAACTCATCGTTACACCGACATTCACAACCACGGAATCATTGTTTAACCACACAATGCCAGTGCGAACAAAGCTGCTATTTCAGTCACAGATCAAATATGTAACAACATACACAAAACATCCACATAAATCCAGGGAAGGAACATGGTTGTCATAACAGGAGTCGAGAGTATTAATGTTAGCTGACATTTTCAGGGCTCTAAAAACAGACTTGTCCGGGACTAACTTCAACTCAACTATTGGTAGCCCGAATCAGCATTAGACAAGTCAGTGAAGTCGAGCTAGTGAATTTTACACATACGAAATGTACGCACAATGTTCAGACGACGTTTACTTAATGCTATTTGAACAAGGAAGCTTTGCGTCCATAAATAGTGCCATTAATAAATGGATTTTATAACCCTTTCAAAATCCACCTAATAAAACAGCAAAGATTGGTTAGAAACTAATGATAATATACATAAAGTGAAACCTCAGTTTAATTGCATCGAAACTCAACTATTGACGCCTTTGTATCCAATATATGCATACACCAAGTAGATCATTCAACTGTACACAATGTTCAACTAAAATAATCATTAATGCAATAAACACGATCATTTACCATTCATGCATTTATGATGGGTTGAATTCATTTCTAATGGTCTTCGCTACATTCAGATTTTATCAGATCAATGTGTTATGAATCAGACTATTGTACAATCTACTAACACTGACAGAATTGGGAAAATAGCATCCTAAACTTTGATTCGGGAAAATTGAAAGTTGTCATTTATGAAAAAATCTAAAGCTGTTATAACTCCTAAATCCAAAGCTATATTGCTAATAGAAAATACATAGTACAATAAATTCAGACACTTAAATACACAGAAACTCTAGAAAGTAGTTATATCAGCAAAAGTAAAAATGTAGCCAATAGGGAATTTTCAGGTCAGGATTAGGATAAAAACCTATTTTTCTGCATTGGGAATACCTCCAAATTTTCAGAGTTAACAGGCGTCCTGGAAAAGCATGATGTACTTACGTTCCGTGATATGTAATTGCATTGATATCTGTCCATGTTTCAAACTCACGCTGCCAGTTAGCAATTGTTGATAATGGTGCCACAACCAGGAACGGTCCTCTTATACCGTAGTTAAACATCTCTTGTAGAAAAGTAATACTTTGAATGGTTTTTCCTAAACCCATCTCATCAGCCAATATACAATTTTGTCTGAAGTACAAAGAATTAACACTTAATTCATGACAAAATAAAAGGGCAATATTGGCATCTTATGTCCCTGTACACTTTGCAATAAGCAGTCATGCTCTAATATAAATCTGGCCAATGTATTTTTATTTCCATAGCCTCTAAGCAGGAAAGTAAGAAACCATTTGTAGCAGCATCCTGTGGTACATACACAACATGTAAGAGGTTATACTGATGAATTATTCATTACCAAAAATTGGCTTTATTTTCACATAGTATTTCTCATTCAATCAATCAATAGCATTCTTACAACTATTCAATCAACAAGAACTTTATCATCACAGTCTTGGATTTCAACACTGACTTAACAGTACTTCAGTAACAATAAGTCAGGAGTTCCACTAGGTGATGAATCTCAACGGTCAATTCAATAACTTACAAAAGGGTTTTACCATTAAATTGCCAAAATACCTATGATTTAGAGAAATATTGACCCGTTTGCCAGAATCCTAAGGGTCAAAATGTGGCCTTTTGGAATTTCCTGGGGTCAACAGTTAACTCTAGGGTCAAATGGAATCCCTGATAAATGTCTGAAAGATATCCGGTCATGCTGACTTCAACCATAAGCTTTTACCAGCTAACACCATATTCATTTCACCCTCTCATTTATATACAGGACAATACTTACTTTTTGTACCAGTTAAATGTGAGCCAATTGACACCTTCTAACTGATACTCTCTCAATGTATTAGAATTCTTGTATGTATGAGTTTCTTTCAGTGCTTTCCATTCTGATGCCTTTGGTCTTGGTTTGTGCTACAATACAAACACACAGAAATACTGTAAAACCTCACTTAAAGACCACCACCTCAAAATTAGGAACAAAATTTTCAAGTCCATTTTCACTGTTTTGCTCTGTACTCTGCCTAAATATTAAGACCACCTCAATAAGAAGACCAGTTTTCAAGGGTCCCAAGGGTGGTCGCATAATTGAAGTAATTTATTGTGAAAACGAGAGTACTGCAAGTGGATAAAGACACTTGTCTGCTGGTCACTCGACCATTGGGATTTATACTCACAAAATGATCTCAACATAATATTTAACATTTAAGTGGATGCAGACCATGAAAGTGTCAATCAAGCTATATCAATAGCTCTGTGTTTTTTCAATAAGATATTTAGACCACTGGAGCAAATGATGTGTTGGAATATGTGTGTAACTGAATCTGAAATAAGAAGACACCAACACAGATACTATGGGGAAACATCACCTTGTTTTTGCACTTATAAATCCACTGAAGCCATTTTATAGATAAAGTCCCTGTCACAAACAAGTATTTTGTTGAGAAAAATATCCACAACACAACTTTAATATCATTATACAACATTGATAATTAATGCATCATTCATCATACACTCAGATATATTTATGCCGTTTATGATCATAATTATATCTTACCTCTCGTTCATCTTCGGGGGGTAACTCCTGGTAGATCTTGAACTGTTCTACCTTCTCAGGATCGACATCTTGTTGCAGCTCCCACGTGCTGTCTTCATACGCTAACGAGCGCCATTTTACCAAATAATGGGTAACTTCTTCGTTCGTGTTGGGATCTATGGTTTTTGATTCCTCTAGGACCCTATCTACCTCCACGTAGTCTGGATTGAAGAGGTCTTCATCATCATCCTACGAGAGAAGATAAGTTTATGTTTTGTTACTGTGTGCAAAAATGCTGTTTTCAAAATCACTGAACAATGTTAAAATTGTTCACTGAATTTCATAAAATTCATGCGATGAAAACAGAACATCACTGACTGAAGAAACAAATTAATTCTTTGTTGTAACATTAAGATAATGCAGGGCTGAGAATACTCGTGGACAGAAAAGATGAAATCTTCAAAAATATTGGGACAGCCCCTACATATAACAACAAAATTAAGATTTTGCTCATATCTGACAAAATCCAACCACTTTTATTTCACAATTTTTGTCTAAATAAAGGAAATCAGCTGAAAAGAGAAACATTCTAAGTCCTGGTAATGGTAGGAAATGTAAAAAACATTGGCATAAACCATAGATACAAGAGAAGTAATATGACATATTTTATGCAACACGTCTTTTCAATGATGCATTTCACCTTCATTGTATCGATATAGGCTATTGTATGAGTAGTCACAAATTACCTTCAGCAAGTTTTTGAAAATTTTCTGAAAACAAGTTCAATCAATTCAATAATTAATGAATATAAATGTAGCTCACTTAGTTACATCATCAAGTGCAAATAACCACCTGCAGTAAAATATTTTTGCCCACAAAAGAAGTAGTCATTACAGAACAGCAATTCTACATCATTTGTTATTTCACAAGTGAATTATTAAAAATAATAACTGGGTGATATCATGCATCTGTGACATCATACACAGTCAGACCTTGTTTATTCGACAACCTTTGTTTCAGCACGGTATCATCCATAATAAATATCAGGTCCATATGCATGGTCTTAAGCGAGTCAAATTGAAATGAGATATTCAAAATCATGTATTAAGCGAAATAAAATTTCGGACCAGATGAATTCGAATGAGTGAGGTTGCATTGTATGATGAAATAGACAATAACGTAAGCATACTTACAAACATATCATTCACATGAAACTTTTTCAATTTGTATCGTTTGATTTTTCCTTGTATACGTTTATCTTTTATTTCAGCTTCTGTTCTCCACTCACAGTGTAGATATGAACTGTATAAAACAAAAAATATTCAGTAAAACCTCACTTAAAGACCACCTCAAAATATCGAACACAATTTTCAAGCCCATGTTCACTATTTTGCTCTTTATATTCAATATTAAGACCACCTCAATATTAAGACCACCTCAATATTAAGACCACCTCAATATTAAGACCACCTCAATATTAAGACCATTTTTCAAGGGTCCAAATGGTGGTCATATTATTGAGGTTTTTCTGTAATACAAATGTCTTATATCAGTGATTAATCATTAATTCTGGAAAATCATAGTTTGGATTCCATATAATAAACAATATTCAAGACAATACTGGAACAAACGCACTTGAACAAACGCAATACTTGAAATGAAACATGCAGACGGAATGGCTCACAACACGTCAGCTTATATCAAGAGGCAAACCATCCAAGTTTTACTGGTCATACTGTATTACTGTTTCACACAACACGTCAGCTTATATCAAGAGGCAAACCATCCAAGTTTTACTGGTCATACTGTATTACTGTTTCACACAACACGTCAGCTTATATCAAGAGGCAAACCATCCAAGTTTTACTGGTCATACTGTATTACTGTTTCACACAACACGTCAGCTTATATCAAGAGGCAAACCATCCAAGTGTTACTGGTCATACTGTATTACTGTTTCACACAACAGATGGAACAATATTGAGAATATGAAAATCTGACAATTCAAGCCACACATAAATGGCTTGAAACAGATAATCTGTAAAGTATGGTGCGTTCTATACACAGGCAATCAATACTACATGCCTTTGGTGGTTGAAATGTACAACATAATAAGTGCATCTTCAGGGTCTTTGGTGCAAAATTATAGAAACAGCTTCATTACTGAAAAATTGAATTACAATAGATTCAGATCAAACCATTACAGTACAATGCAAACATATCAAGTATAACTTACAAGTTTTTGTATTTAACAAAGTATTCCTCAACTTCTTCAATATCTGCCTCTTCCTGAAAATGCAACATAAACAATGAAAGCCCAAGTAAACTTATTTACGCAATACAAACATATATACAATCTTTAATATTAATGCAAACTTTACAGTGAACCTTCTTTACTTAGATTGGTATCAGGAATAGTTTCCAAAATGTACTATCACATGACCAAAGAAGACAGCTTACACTTTCACATAGAAGTCTTGGACAATTGAATTACCCTTTTAATACCAATACAGGAACCTTTTTGTCTTAAATTGACTAGACTAGTAGTGAGATTAAAGATTCCATTGTAACAATTCAAAGAAAATTTCCATAGAAGAATACAGACCAAATATTTGTTCTTTAAGATAGTCCCTGACAACTTAATCCCTCTTTCACTTAATCACTACTTAGCAACTAGACAAAACTGATAACATTGAAGGCAAACCTTTTGGACTGCACATCTTTTCATCAATATGAAAGAGTAGCATTAACTTGAAGTTCCGAAGAGTTTTAGTTGTTACAGGGATCACCACATACATTAGACAATGCCTCCCACACAGACCAGGGATCACCACATACATTAGACAATGCCTCCCACACAGACAAGGGATCACCACATACATTAGACAATGCCTCCCACACAGACCAGGGATCACCACAAACACTAGACAATGCCTCCCACACAGACCAGGGATCACCACATACACTAGACAATGCCTCCCACACAGACCAGGGATCACCACATACACTAGACAATGCCTCCCACACAGACCAGGGATCACCACATACATTAGACAATGCCTCCCACACAGGGATCACCACATACATTAGACAATGCCTCCCACACAGACCAGGGATCACCACATACATT
This sequence comes from Mactromeris polynyma, assembly GCA_032209605.1. Classification (NCBI taxonomy): domain Eukaryota; kingdom Metazoa; phylum Mollusca; class Bivalvia; order Venerida; family Mactridae; genus Mactromeris; species Mactromeris polynyma. Next base: position 3,025,858 of record JASFXZ010000027.1, on the reverse strand, counting down.
AGACAATGCCTCCCACACAGGGATCACCACATACACTAGACAATGCCTCCCACACAGTGATCACCACATACACTAGACAATGCCTCCCACACAGTGATCACCACATACACTAGACAATGCCTCCCACACAGACCAGGGATCACCACATACACTAGACAATGCCTCCCACACAGACAAGGGATCACCACATACACTAGACAATGCCTCCCACACAGACAAGGGATCACCACATACACTAGACAATGCCTCCCACACAGACAAGGGATCACCACATACACTAGACAATGCCTCCCACACAGACAAGGGATCACCACATACACTAGACAATGCCTCCCACACAGACAAGGGATCACCACATACATTAGACAATGCCTCCCACACAGACAAGGGATCACCACATACACTAGACAATGCCTCCCACACAGACAAGGGATCACCACATACATTAGACAATGCCTCCCACACAGACCAGGGATCACCACATACACTAGACAATGCCTCCCACACAGTGATCACCACATACACTAGACAATGCCTCCCACACAGACAAGGGATCACCACATACATTAGACAATGCCTCCCACACAGACAAGGGATCACCACATACACTAGACAATGCCTCCCACACAGACAAGGGATCACCACATACATTAGACAATGCCTCCCACACAGACCAGGGATCACCACATACATTAGACAATGCCTCCCACACAGACAAGGGATCACCACATACACTAGACAATGCCTCCCACACAGACAAGGGATCACCACATACATTAGACAATGCCTCCCACACAGACAAGGGATCACCACATACACTAGACAATGCCTACCACACAGACAAGGGATCACCACATACATTAGACAATGCCTCCCACACAGACAAGGGATCACCACATACACTAGACAATGCCTCCCACACAGACAAGGGATCACCACATACATTAGACAATGCCTCCCACACAGACCAGGGATCACCACATACATTAGACAATGCCTCCCACACAGACAAGGGATCACCACATACACTAGACAATGCCTCCCACACAGACAAGGGATCACCACATACATTAGACAATGCCTCCCACACAGACAAGGGATCACCACATACACTAGACAATGCCTCCCACACAGACAAGGGATCACCACATACACTAGACAATGCCTCCCACACAGACAAGGGATCACCACATACACTAGACAATGCCTCCCACACAGACAAGGGATCACCACATACACTAGACAATGCCTCCCACACAGACAAGGGATCACCACATACATTAGACAATGCCTCCCACACAGACAAGGGATCACCACATAAATTAGACAATGCCTCCCACACAGACCAGGGATCACCACGTACATTAGACAATGCCTCCCACACAGACCAGGGATCACCACATACATTAGACAATGCCTCCCACACAGACCAGGGATCACCACATACATTAGACAATGCCTCCCACACAGACCCCCGTGAAAACAATAGTGCTTAAGACATCAGGCACTTAGGGAGGTGCAAGGGTAATCATGTATCGGAATAGGGGTATATGGAATGGTCTGGCCAACCATAAAGAATAACTTAGGAGAATTCAGGGGGACAACAGGTTGAGGGAATTAATGGATGGTATACACCACGAAACAAGTCAAGAAAATCAGTAATAATAGGCTTAAAGGGGGAGAAAAGAACATGAATATTATATCAAGTGAAAGAACTGCACATGGGGAATGAGGTCATATACCACATTGTTTCTCCACATTGGATAAGCACCTGGAAACAATCTCCGAGATAACAGTGTACTTACATCCGAGTCTGCTTTCCTTATTCTAGTACTAAGAATTTTGTCCACAATCACAGCATCCTCTTCAGCAGGATTCTCCTACAACCATACAACATCAATGTTACTGCTGGCCAGAAGTGAACAAGCTTCAGTATACATTGTACTATGTGTGTGGAAACAATAGCCATTGTCCATTTTTAATTTTCAACTTGAATCATACATAAACAGCTGATGTGTGGAGAATATGGATTTATGAGATATGATACGCAATGCAATTAATAAATAATAAGCATAAAAATGGAAAGTTTTGTAGACAGGTCAGCCTGATATAAGCTATTGAAAAAACTTCCACAACATGCAATAAAAGCTAGGATCCACCAAATCATTAATAATTAAATAAACAGAAACGAGATATTGTAATGAAACAAAGCTTCAAAAGTAATCAAAAGCTTGTTACTTAACATTGATTTGCAGTAATATAGATAAGTAGAACATTGAATGACACAGCTTTGTTATAGTGTTAGTAAAGAACTGAGAATACAGTAATACAGTAAATGGGGAAAATTTAAAACTAAAAACTATGCATGCAATTATCGATGTATTACACTAAATAGACAGTAATCAAGCAAAGTTCCACCAAGTGCTTTCACATGTTAGGTACAAAACCTAGAAAATGGCATAGAAGACAAGAACAAATTCATATTTTGGTCAGATCAGTTCCAGTGGTGAACTCTAACAATGAGTTGCACAAATAATTCCTTGTTGTCCCAGACATATATGCTTCCAATCTATTTCATTTAAAACATAACATCAACAATTTCTGGGGGATGACAAACTAACGAAATTACACCAGATACGTACACATATTTTAAAAAGCACTTCTAATGTAAAATGTTTAATTACTGTAAAAGCAGTTGGTATCTACAAGCAAAGGCTAATCTACATAGCTTTTCTAAGAGAATCCAAGAGAGATACAAGCAACATATTGAGAAGCAGGCATAACACAAGAACACAAGGTTAGAACAGACACGATACTTAGTATGTTAGTATCCAGAGTTTGCCATATTAGCCTAAATTACCACAAACCTAAACTTTCAAAAGGTCTAAAAAATTAGCTTTTTTACTAATAGACAAACAAATGTTGTTGTATGATACTTTGTGTTTGTTTTTTGAATAGTTGTTTGGTCCTTTGTGGTTGTTCAGTACTTTGTGGTTGTTTGGTACTTTGTGGTTGTTTGGTACTTTGTGGTTGTTCAGTACTTTGTGGTTGTTTGGTACTTTGCGGTTGTTCAGTACTTTGTGGTTGTTGGTCCTTTGTGGTTGTTTGGTCCTTCGTGGTTGTTTGGTCCTTTGTGGTTGTTTGGTCCTTTGTGGTTGTTGGTCCTTTGTGGTTGTTTGGTCCTTTGTGGTTGTTTGGTCTTTTGTGGTTGTTTGGTCCTTTGTGGTTGTTTGGTCTTTTGTGGTTGTTGGTCCTTTGTGGTTGTTTGGTCCTTTGTGGTTGTTTGGTCTTTTGTGGTTGTTTGGTCCTTTGTGGTTGTTTGGTCCTTTGTGGTTGTTTGTGTGGTTGTTTGGTCTTTTGTGGTTGTTTGGTCCTTCGTGGTTGTTTGGTCCTTTGTGGTCAGTTTTTAGTCCAAATGACATTTTTTGTCATATAAGGGCCACTAATCTTTCTCAAGTCATATTTATGTTTCATACAGAACAGGCAAACTCTGAGAGAGAAATCTACAACTAATGTTTGCAAGGTAAATTATTGGAATTTTGTAGTTATACTTGTCTCTGTCACACCGACATGCAGAATAGCTTGAAAAAATGCTGCAAAAGCCGAGCATTCAAAGATATGAAGCATGATGTATGAAAAACATGAACTTGGCACATTGTTTTATATGCACTTAAAAAAAGGATTATAAAACAAAATTCAGAGCCTTACAAATGCCCTTCCCCCTGCATACCCCCACAAAAACATAATTTTTTACATAATCTATCATAATGCGTTTCCAGAACATGAACCAGTACTGGCTGCGAAGTTATCTTTACCTCTGCACACTTCCTGTCACAAACCACTTACAACCTGAACTTTATCTACATAAATACTTTCAGGACACAGGGAGTCTTCATTTATCATTTTCAATACTTGTTGAAATCGTGGCATTTTATGCAGTCATTTCAATCATATTATCAATTCATCATCTATGACTGTTTGATGCAGTCAATCATTTTTCAATTTTGTGTTACGGAATATTAGCTATTCATAGCAAATACAGACCATTTAATAATTCAAATAACTATAACTGGTCCAACAAACAAAGCCAATTCAGAAGATAAGAGTTAATACTCTTATGTAAATATTGGGCCCAGATAAAAGTCTTTAAATTGTAGCAAGAATGTGGGCTGTCCAGAAAACTCCCTGCTAAGTGATTGACAAGACTATGGTTAGTAAACAGCCATGCATACCACAAACAGTACCGGTTTTACCACGGCTCCTTCAGCTTCCTGACTAGGAGCATCGATAGTATCTTCTTCTGAGAGATTCAAGTCCACATCATCCATGTACTTCTTACGTTTAACATTACGACCCGATCTTCGTTTATACTGTAACATTAGACAGAAAACATTGAGAATTTAAAATAATTACAACAACACTCAATAAAAATATTAATCTAAACGGGTGTCAAGCTGGTTGTGGCTGAGAGAGAAGAACCGGAAGCTAACCACTGCTAAGCTTGATCCTTACTGTGGTCCCACCGCTGGGGATAAAAGGGCCGAAACACTTTATGAAAGACAGAAGAAATTATGCCATTTATAAATCCTAACGTCAATACTATTGCGCTAAAATGTATAAACCGTCTGGTCATTATTATATTTAATAGAAGAAAGTCTTATAACTTTCATGAACAGCGTTTTAAATGTATGCATTTGAAGTAACAAACATTTAAATACCTCGTCATGCTCTGGTGAAGGCGGTGGGGTAATTTTGATCTCTACATCAGATCCTTCAGACGAACCTCTCCTTTTACGTTTCGTACTCTTCAAAAATGTTGCTGGTGGTCTACAATATGACAAATGTACATTCAATAACATCATACTCAACATGAAACACTGATGTCATTACATAAATTATTACAACTGCATACGTATAAAAGAAGCCGCACAAAACCATATGATATGATTTCATAGTTTAGCAATAGACACCTAATTTACTACACTTACCACTCCCCTAGCTATACCAGTTTGACCAAGGACATTCATACAGTTTATAACCAGAACAAATCAATGCAACACAGCACAACCTGATCAGAGTGATCAACATTTCAGAGAAAGGAGCAATGAAGAAAGGTGACTCGGTCACTTTTTGGCTTTACTTTAACTTAAAACAATGACCATTCATTTTTGAAGCATCCAGTAAAATATATTATACTAAATTAAATTTAACCCATAAAAGCCCTCCTGAAAACAAAGTAAAGAAATAAATTTTCAATGCCCCATTGCTCCATATTGACTACGATAGAAATACTATGAAACAGTATGGACATTTAGTGTCAATTAATCCATTTAAATCAACGATGACCATCATTTATCACAGTAAGCACTCACTTTTTAGATTTCCTTTTCTCTGACTTTGGTGTTTTTTCCACGTGTCTCCTATCACTTTTCTTTTTCTTTGGTTTCTTTTCTTTTTCTTCTTTTATATCAATTTTCAAATCGTCAGATTGTACATCCATGCTTGCCTCACTGGCCACAGATGGAATCACATCAGCAGTAGTACTAGTAACAGTTTCCTCTTTGGGAGCTTTATCAGATTTCTTTTTCTTACTCTTTGAAGACTTTTCTCTTTTTTCACCACTATTTTCTCCTCTTTCTTTTCTTGGAGTATACTTTCGTTTCTTTTTCTTCTTTCCGGTCTCTTCAGGTAGTTGTTCAGGATCATCTAAGTCACCTAAAGTTGCAGGCAGCTCAGGTGGTTGTAAAACACGGGGAATTGCTGTATTTCCAGATTTTTGTGCTTTAGCGATAGCTTCAGCAATAATCTTATTTGCTTTTTCCTGCTGCTGATTACCACCGTCACCATTTGTACTGTTTTCGTTGTTTACTTGAGTTTGGCCAGGTACGCCTGCACTCTGAATCATGACTGGTTGGTTTGTTGGCAAACTGCCAGCTGGGGAAAGTTTGATCGCTATAGGCTGACCAACTTGTGCTGTGCCATTCAACACTGGCTGAGGTAGAGAGGTAAGGGTAGGGACTTGTGTCGCTAGGACAGTCTGAGGTTGGGACAGGAGTGTTTGTTGCTGCAACTGTTGTTGCTGTACTGGTACTTGTTGTTGTAACTGAGGATTTGGCATTCTCTGTCCAGACTGCTGAAAATAAAAAAATTGTATGTTGAATATAAATAATATAAGGAAATCATGACACCATCTTCTGACAGGAGTTCCAGTGGGGGCTGAATCTCAAGGCTCATTTTGACGGTACTTTGCCATTTTATAGCCAAAATACCTATTAACCTGAATTTATATTTTACTTTGAGATTTTGGTTGATATATGGCTAAAAATGAAGCCTTATCATAATTATGCACACTATAATTTATTCAGTGTGTAACTAGAAACATGCTTTCTTATTATTGAGGAGATTTGTAAAACATAAACTGATAGGAAGCTTTGCACTTTTTGTAAATTTGTATGTTTCACAACTATCAAACATTAGTTATTAAAAGATCCCGTGTCATGAAGAAAAACAAAATCAATGATGCGGATGCACTGTCTCCACTTCTCCCTAATTTCTCCCCACTTCTCCCTATCTAAGCTGAAGGGAGAAGTGACCTCTCCCAAACATTTGAGCCTAGCTTGTTCCCTGCTACCGGTTCTGGAACTTCCCTTCATGATAGCAATGTTATCAAATCCCTTCCATAATTTAAAGTGTCTCCATAGAGATAACTTAACCAATACTACACAAATTAGAACATATGAAACAAAACATACAAATACACACTTCGCTCGACATGAAATGGCAAAAACAGTTCCAACAATGCATTTCAAGAATGTCATTGACTTCAGTTACCAACTTAAATGGTCATTAACCCCATTTTCTAGAAATTAAGTGCAAGTGTATAACAACCTTTGTTTGTTACAACGCTCACACATTTATAATAGAATGTTTCCAGTATATTAAGGGTTTTCTTGGTATATCAAGAAATCGTGGCAAGTATTTATATGCACCGTTCGCACATTAATATTCTCCAAACAGGATTAAAATCACTATTTTTCTGCTAAAAAATTACAAATTACATTGATAAAATGCGCTAAAATTAGTTTATAGGATAATTTCCATTCGTGATTTCATGCAGTGTTTCTGCAGACCACTGTTGAATTCCTTAGGTAGGCGGAGCTTTAATCCTATTTCTCAGAAGGGACCGTTTTCAAAATTAATCAATCCAGCGAACTCCAGGTGGGCAGGTAAGGCCATCCTCAAATATTGTTTGGTTGCTATAACCCTATCCAGCAAACTTAGGTGGGCAGGTAAAGCCATCCTCAAATATTGTTTGGTTGCTATAACCCTATCCAGCAAACTTAGGTGGGTAGGTAAGGCCATCCTCAAGCATTGCTTGGTTGCTATAACCCTATCCAGCAAACTAAGGTGGGCAGGTAAGGCCATCCTCAAGCATTGTTTGGTTGCTATAACCCTATCCAGCAAACTTAGGTGGGCAGGTAAAGCCATCCTCAAATATTGTTTGGTTGCTATAACCCTATCCAGCAAACTTAGGTGGGTAGGTAAGGCCATCCTCAAGCATTGCTTGGTTGCTATAACCCTATCCAGCAAACTTAGGTGATCAGGTAAGGCCATCCTCAAATATTGTTTGGTTTCTATAACCCTATCCAGCAAACTTAGGTGGGTAGGTAAGGCTATCCTCAAGCATTGTTTGGTTGCTATAACTAGCAACCCCAGCTGATAAGCCATGCATATTAAGAATATTGGCAAAATCTACACCATGTGTAGTCAATTCTTAATTGTATTGCTCATATTTAATATAATCCTAATAAATCTTATATCTTTTAAAAGGTAATAAAATTATCTTTAAAAAAATATCAAACTTAAAATTGTAGCTTTTGAAATGATACGGTAATCGCGAGTTAAATCCAATACACACCATGCGTTTTGTGTATTTAGCGTTAAAGCTGATGCGGTCACTGACTCGGTGCATGTAGGTCGCGTGATCGCGTTTACGGGTCACTTAAAACTAATGAATATTCATAAAAATTAATTATCCAATGACAGAAGGATTTCCGGATGACCCGGATGTAGAATTTTTCTCGTATGTTTACAAACAACGATGACATGACCCTTCAAAGTTGACAGCGTATTTCTCAAAAAGTTGTGGGTATGTATTAATAATTTTGGTATTAAATGAAAATAAATACTTAGGCCTTTCAAATGATGTTTGAATAACTGAAATCCGTTGGGATTAAAGCACCCGCATCTGTGCGTAAACATACGCACTCGACGAATTTTTTTTGATAACGAGAATTTTTTTGTCCGCCATTTTGAATTTGCCAATACGAAATGTAAACACATTTATCGGACCCGATTTAAAGATAAATGTCATACAACCTATGTCAATTCCTTGAAATTAACACTTGTTACGTGAATAAAATTCATATAATATTTACTTTAAATTATTATGATGTGTATTTGTTGACTTAGAAGCCGAAATTGCCGTACGCGCACCTGTTCAAGCGTCGAAGCATTACGATGTAATTAAAACATTCTATTTTGCCAAGTCGAGTTCAATTTTACAATAATATGTTGTTTTTTTTTCACAAATTCCTAGTATATTATAAATGTCTTATCATTTGAACCCGTTTTCATTTTATATAATCGTGAGAAACGAAAAATCAAAATTCCCCACCCTAATGTGTTTTTTTTGTTTTTTTCCAGATTGGTTGAAAACTATTCGTAATTTCAAAGAAGATTGCCAATGACCAATTTTGACTATGGAGGGGGACTTCGTTGGTCCATTTTGTATGGAAATTCAGCTGACCATTTATAATTTGAATAATTTGTCTTCAATCAAACCGTTGACAAAGCAGAAAATCCAGTATGGTGTTATCTTCGAACTGAACACATATTTCCAAAATTTGACCAAAGTTCTAGAAGTAATACAACGTTTAAAGCCAGACTTTGAAGCTGTAAATTTTTCAACAATAAAAACAAAACTAAATAGGATCTTTGCCATTAAGAAGAAAATTGTTTCCAAGAAGAAAGTAAAAGAGGCCTCAACTTTAGAAGAACTGAAAAAACTAACATTTGAACTACCGTCAAAATGCATCAATGTGTCCCCGTCTGAAACACCCAACCACAAATCCCCAGAGAAACATGTGTGTCCAAAAAAAAACAATGTGTCCCAACATAAAAACAATGTGTCCCAACCTGAAATTAACGACTACAAATCCCCAGATTCTGACATAAAAAGTCCCCTTAAAATGTCGGAATCAAATGTAGTTTCACTGAAGAAATTGTTTGTGACCCCTTGTAAGAATGACATGAAATTTTCAGCAGAGTGTCTAGATGGCACACTTGATGATGATTGTGTAGTATTGAGTCCAAGACTATCTGAATGCTCAAGTGAAAAAACATTTATTAATAAAGAAGAGACTAGATTATTGAATTCATATACCTATGAGCTAAACAAAATGGAAAAAATGTCAAAGGCCTTAACTCATAAAATACATCAATCAAAAGAAAAACTTCAAGCTATCAATGACAAGATTGGGCACTATTCCGTGCGAAACGTAAATAAACGTGATGAAAGGGCACGGAAAAATATGAAATTACTACGGGAAACGCAACGACAGCTTACCAGTCTAAAAACGACAAATTCCAAAAATGTTGAAGTTAACAACAGTTTGACTCAGGAATGTAACACGTTAAGAAATGTGAAAAGGAATGAAATGTCTAAGATGGTAATGGCTGCAGAACAGAAAAAACTAAATGCTCAAAAGGCGGCCAGTTATTACAAAGTGAGAGCAACAAAAATGCGGGCCAAATTGAAGAACGACTCTGATCATAGTTTGAAGAACATTATCAGAGATAAGAACAATCAAATTCGTGCTTTGGAAGTCAATGTCGACTTTTTGAAAGAACAAATACAACAACAGGCCTTTGAAACACGAAATAGTGATGGGACATTTTCTGACAATGTACGAATGTGTGTTTTTGAGTTAAGCGGACTTGAGGTAGCATGTGAAAAGGTACCAAATGTCATTAAGACTGTGTCAAAGCATTTGTTTGAAAAGGAATTCAGCAATGACGAGTTGCCAACCAGTACAACTGTCCAGACTATCGTCGACGAGGGCCATTTCCTGGCAAAAACATTCATCTCCCAACAGTTATCAGAAACAGAGAATTGGGGATTGAACCGAGATGGTACTACTCGAAGAAAACAAAAAATTCTCGACACTACAATAACGCTTGCATCTGGTGATATCATGAGTTTAGGGTTTAATCGTGTTGCGCATGAAACAGCTGAAACCATCAATCAGGTGACTAAAAACCATGTGAATGAATTAGCACACTTAAATTCTTATATTTCGGAAAACCACAATACAGACAACTATGTGAAATCATCCCTTGTAAAACTTGCATTTAGCATGAGTGACCGTGCCAGCAACGAGAAGAAAGCTGACCGTCTCTTGGATGAATGGCGCGATGAAGTCTTAAAAAACTGCGATGAAGAACAGCATCATGAAATACTTCACTTCCATTGCATGGCTCATGTGTTGTTGGGCTTCCACCGATACATTTGTATAGACATGAAAGAGCATGAAGCACAGCTGAGAGTGGAGCATGGTGACCTTGGGCGTGATGGCCTGTCAGTATTTAAGTTTTGGAAGACAAGAGGAACTGTAATTGAACGGACATTAAGAATGGTGTCTGAGGTTTTTGGACCTTCAGGTGACCATCACGGGGTACGCGACTTATGGGAGGCCCACTGTGCAGCAAATGGTCAGAAGTCTGCGATCGGAAATTACAAAGACAATCGTTTCAATGCCCTATTCCAAACAGCAGCCGAGGTCTATCTTCATCACGCTGCTTTCATTAAAGTTCTTAATAGTGTGAAAAAACCCAATCTGAAACTGAAATCCGTGCTAGCAGATCTGCAGTCCCCGTCCATTATGACTATTGTGCAGTGTCTTGGTTTATTTTATCTAAAGATCACAGGGCCATATTGGAACTTGGTCACCAGCAGTAAAGTGTCATATCTAAATATCTACACTGAGATTACTGCACTTCATAGCTTCCTAGAACATTGTGAAAATGAGCCTTCTTCAGTTCTTCAGCTTAACCGTCACTGGAATGAAGAAGACATTTATGAAGTCCGAGAAATACCACACGGTCAGCTTCTCTCAGATCAACTTTCATTGATAAGTGACAATGGTTTTCGTGATGAATTGTTCCTTGCAGTCTCATTAGTGGCGAAAGCAATGAAAAGGACAGTTGATGTTCAGTTAGTTGACTTTTTGCCGGGAGGTAAATTCCACAAGGAAGCAACATACATTGAGCTGAAGAGAACTGGATTTGCCCAAGTTACAAACTTGGGTTGTGAACACCACTTTGGTGACTTAGATAGCAGTCAGCGTAGAAGACCAAGCGCTTCAATGCATCATCATACCTCGGTCCAGTTACTGAAACGCAACAGAGTTAGTTTGATGAACTGGTTGAAGGAAATGCCACACTGCAAACGCAACGGTCTCCTGAAATCTGCAAGGAAAGGTGGAAAAGAGCTGCGTGTTAAACATAGAGCCCAAGAGCATAGTGTCCTACAGGAAATTAATTTAGAGATGACTCAAAAGAACGTGGTGAAAAAGAAAAGAAAAACCAAGAATGACTCCAACAACCATGCAAAAATTCAACGATGTGATCCCATAGATAAAGTAAATGAATTTAGACAGCTGCTTCCAGGAAAACAAGTGAAGGAAAATGATTATGTTGCGGTAGCATATCAGGATGCATGGTACCCAGGTCTAGTCACCGCAGTGAAAAATGACGACATGCTTGTGGTTAAATTCATGACAAATACAAGGAAGGTTGGATACTTCAGCTGGCCTTCACGTGAAGACGTTCAAACTGTGGACACAGAATTTGTGCTGAAAAAAGGATTCATACCAGACTGTATGAATTCTGGAAGAATGTGGCATATTTCAGAAAGTGACATAATTGATAAGCTGTTTGAAAAATTCAGAGTCATGTTCTTTTAAGAAAATACATTCATATAACTATAATTTATGCATCATGTACATATTGTCACATGCCTGAAAAGAGATCAGGGAACTTATTTTGTGATATATCATTTTTTACTGAATTGTTGTCATTGTGAATGTGATACTGATTTAAATATGTGATATATAACAATTTTGTGATGTATCATTTTTTATTGATTTGTTGTCTTTGTGATATTGATTTAAATATGTGATATATAACAATATGACCTATGTGTTGTAACTTATACATAAATATCAGAACTGAAAACTTTCTAAACTCAGTCTAACTCTCGCATTGACCAAACATTTAGTTCACTGAGTAGTATTCATTTATTCTGGATGTTTTTTCTGTTTTTGTATATATTGTATTGTCATTGAGCTTATTTAAATTCAAAGGATATTAGTAGTCTGATTTTGAATACGTTTTATGCATTATTTCATAAGACATGTATTTGTGTACATAAACTTGAGAGTGATTATGAGTATGTCTTGAGTTGAGAGAAAAAATTAAATTTCAGAAAACTGTATATTTGTCCTTGTACATTCTTCTTCACACAGGATGCATTTAACTTGCTAATTATGCAACCAAATGGGAAACAGAAAGATGTAAAAGTATTCCAAATTTCAACAAGAAATCTTGAAAAACCAAAAAGTTATGACAATTTAACTGAATTTTTATCCATTTGACTTTATATTTCGGTGCCATCGATGCGGCGCGAAATACTGTAAATATCGCAGTTAAAATTTCTGATTTTTAAGGCAAAACTCACGCCTACATATTGGCATAACTTTTTTATTTTTCAAGATAAACTAAAAAGAAACACACTTCTGAAAAGCTCTAAGTGAGTTCTTCAAGATTAAATGATTACAATATGATTATAAGTAAATGTAGAAATCAGCTGGGGATGCTACTATAACCCTATCCAGCAAACTTAGGTGGGTAGGTAAGGCCATCCTCAAATATTGCTTGGTTGCTATAACCCTATCCAGCAAACTTAGGTGGGCAGGTAAGGCCATCCTCAAATATTGTTTGGTTGCTATAACCCTATCCAGCAAACTTAGGTGGGTAGGTAAGGCCATCCTCAAGCATTGCTTGGTTGCTATAACCCTATCCAGCAAACTTAGGTGGGCAGGTAAGGCCATCCTCAAATATTGTTTGGTTGCTATAACCCTATCCAGCAAACTTAGGTGGGCAGGTAAGGCCATCCTCAAATATTGTTTGGTTGCTATAACCCTATCCAGCAAACTTAGGTGGGCAGGTAAAGCCATCCTCAAATATTGTTTGGTTGCTATAACCCTATCCAGCAAACTTAGGTGGGCAGGTAAGGCCATCCTCAAATATTGTTAGGTTGCTATAACCCTATCCAGCAAACTTAGGTGGGCAGGTAAGGCCATCCTCGAATATTGTTAGGTTGCTATAACCCTATCCAGCAAACTTAGGTGGGCAGGTAAGGCCATCCTCAAATATTGTTAGGTTGCTATAACCCTATCCAGCAAACTTAGATGGACAGGTAGACAGGTAATTAAGTTTTCATTTCTTACTTTTTATGTCATTCAAGCTTCAACTATCAATAAGCAGCCCAAACTTTTTTTCCCACTCCGACACCTAAGAATTGTTACAGAACGGGATATTTTCATGACTAGGTAGGTTTATGCCAAACAAGCAACTTTTTACAGAATCATAAAATCCAAACCATGATGGCAGTCTCATTTTTTTTCAATTGTCGAAAACACCAAAAATAAAATACATATCTTCTTTTCTGTTTAAGTAAAGTATAATGAACTTTCACCTATTTACACGATAACTCAAGTAAGATTTGAACATAAGGTCTCTAACTGACTCTGGTACACTGGTACTAAACAACGAAAGTTTCAATACTATTTGTTCAGTCCAGGGGTTCAAACATTTATATGATCTTCATCAGGGTGCCGATATACACACAGTTAAGAAATATAACAAGCTAATACAATCCTTTTATCAAGATCTCAATCTACAGGAAAACTTTTAGAACAGTATATACAAATTAGTCAACACTCCTGAAAATATGTTATAATTTTGCCGCAGGCACCAAATGGATTTTACAAATAAAATATCATGTCAGGAGCTTCACAAATAAAACTAAAGAAATGAACATAAGAATATTTTCAATCTGAAAAGAGCATGAAAATATTCATAGATCTATATTTAAAAATGATTATATAATATCATGCGGACTCCATGATAACTACTGTACAGAAAATGCAGCAAGACCTAAGTAGACTATGAGCAAGTTTAAAAATTTGAAATACTAAACCTTCAATCTGAAACCATTCGCTAACTCATGGCTTTCAACCAGCTGATATTTCATAATACAAGCTATACAACAAAATGAAATCACAAAGAGAATGAATTCAACCACACGTTGGAGAGCATTTTTATTGATTAAATAATTACACTCTATGGTGAAATATAATCCCCGAGTCAATATTAACTTCAAATAATCTGCATCATATAACCATCGCTTTGTTACGATTTAACAAATGTGTAGTACAAGTAAAAGGATAAATCACACACCCCGACTTTATACTCCTCGCAAAGATTAATATCCAAATTCTGATTTAATACTACACAAGACATGAATTCCCAAAGTCAGAAACAATATTCATTAAAAAGAATCTAAATGTCCAACCCACAAGAGAATATAGAACACTTTCATAATTCATAACACATTAATACTTTGTCACTTTTTTTTCTTTCACTATAATATAGTGATCCCACACAAACACTTTTTCGTCTTCGTCACGCACATTATGATTCTGACATCATAAAATGGAAGTCCTATTTTTAAACATAACACACTACAAATCACTTATTGTACTGCCATGTTTAGCATGCCACAACTATCCACCAATCAATAATTATATTATCAGAAAAATATGGCAGCTTCTTTCTACTAGAACATCTCACAATATCAATATTGCTAGAGATTGAACACAAATTCCTACATCAAGCACAATTTTCATAATTATCTCTTGTAAAAACACACTCTCCACTTGAGGACGTTCATAAAAGTCATTTTCCAATACCATGACATTTGTAAACTAAATATCAATACTCTATCTATTTTAATTTTCTGCAGGCCGCCATGTGGTAAGCACTATGATGTGACAGTAGAATCTAGGCAGAATTGGAACGCTCATTGCAGCTGAGCAATCTAACATTTACTTTTAACAAATCACGGATCAATATTGCGGAAAAAATCAAGTTTCCTATTCAACGACTACATCATTTAACATCGCTAATTTAACACAACTCTGTTATACACAAAAAACGATAACAAAGAAAAATCAACATAACATACTGACAAAGGGTTTACAATGAAATGAAAATACACAAAACCACAAGCAATCCCATAATGCAAGAGATGCTAATCAGAAATTACTGATGACTACATCAATATTTTATCAGGTCATGAAATGTGAAATTCAATACATAAAAAAATCAACATATGTGTTGACATGGCAACTGTGATTATGTGATGCAAATAACACATGAATAATGTTTATGAAATCATCTATTAACAGAAATTTCTTGAAGTAACTTAATCTATCTATTGATCAATGTGAAACTTTAACAATATATGAAACATTACGCCTGTTTAAGATGAAGAAACAATGTATTAGATACTAAAGACAGAGAATTACTTTCAGAACAAATACAATTTCACTCACAAACTGACTTAGTACAGTAAGAATACTAAATCTGCTGAAATTTGCTCCAATACTCATTGACAAACAGGTGGAAAACTTTCAAAATCAGAAGAAAACCCTCGTACACCTCTATACAAAATTACCCATTTCGCACATTTTCGGTTCTCACCTGATTGTACCAACAACCATATAGAACTAGAACACAGCTAGCTCCTACATTCTCACCCGATTGTACCAACAACAGTATAGAACTACAACACAGCTAGCTCCTACATTCTCACCCGATTGTACCAACAACCATATAGAACTAGAACACAGCTAGCTCCTACATTCTCACCCGATTGTACCAACAACAGTATAGAACTAGAACACAGCTAGCTCCTACATTCTCACCCGATTGTACCAACAACAGTATAGAACTAGAACACAGCTAGCTCCTACATTCTCACCCGATTGTACCAACAACAGTATAGAACTAGAACACAGCTAGCACCTACATTCTCACCTGATTGTACCAACAACAGTATAGAACTAGAACACAGCTAGCTCCTACATTCTCACCCGATTGTACCAACAACAGTATAGAACTAGAATACAGCTAGCACCTACATTCTCACCCGATTGTACCAACAACAGTATAGAACTAGAACACAGCTAGCACCTACATTCTCACCCGATTGTACCAACAACAGTATAGAACTAGAATACAGCTAGCACCTACATTCTCACCCGATTGTACCAACAACCATATAGAACTAGAACACAGCTAGCTCCTACATTCTCACCCAATTGTACCAACAACCCTAGAACTAGAACACAGCTAGCACCTACATTCTCACCCGATTGTACCAACAACAGTATAGAACTAGGACACAGCTAGCTCCTACATTCTCACCCAATTGTACCAACAACCATATAGAACTAGAACACAGCTAGCTCCTACATTCTCACCCAATTGTACCAACAACCATATAGAACTAGAACACAGCTAGCTCCTACATTCTCACCCGATTGTACCAACAACCATATAGAACTAGAACACAGCTAGCTCCTACATTCTCACCCAATTGTACCAACAACCATATAGAACTAGAACACAGCTAGCTCCTACATTCTCACCCGATTGTTCCAACAACCCTAGAACTAGAACACAGCTAGCTCCTACATTCTCACCCGATTGTACCAACAACCCTAGAACTAGAACACAGCTAGCTCCTACATTCTCACCCAATTGTACCAACAACCCTAGAACTAGAACACAGCTAGCTCCTACATTCTCACCCAATTGTACCAACAACCGTATAAAACTAGAACACAGCTAGCTCCTACATTCTCACCTGATTGTACCAACAACCTTATAGAACTAGAACACAGCTAGCTCCTACATTCTCACCCAATTGTACCAACAACCGTATAAAACTAGAACACAGCTAGCTCCTACATTCTCACCTGATTGTACCAACAACCGTATAAAACTAGAACACAGCTAGCTCCTACATTCTCACCTGATTGTACCAACAACCGTATAAAACTAGAACACAGCTAGCTCCTACATTCTCACCTGATTGTACCAACAACCGTATAAAACTAGAACACAGCTAGCTCCTACATTCTCACCTGATTGTACCAACAACCGTATAAAACTAGAACACAGCTAGCTCCTACATTCTCACCCGATTGTACCAACAACCTTATAGAACTAGAACACAGCTAGCTCCTACATTCTCACCCAATTGTACCAACAACCCTAGAACTAGAACACAGCTAGCTCCTACATTCTCACCCGATTGTACCAACAACCGTATAAAACTAGAACACAGCTAGCTCCTACATTCTCACCCGATTGTACCAACAACCCTAGAACTAGAACACAGCTAGCTCCTACATTCTCACCCAATTGTACCAACAACCATATAGAACTAGAACACAGCTAGCTCCTACATTCTCACCCGATTGTACCAACAACCCTAGAACTAGAACACAGCTAGCTCCTACATTCTCACCCAATTGTACCAACAACCTTATAGAACTAGAACACAGCTAGCTCCTACATTCTCACCCGATTGTTCCAACAACCTTATAGAACTAGAACACAGCTAGCTCCTACATTCTCACCCGATTGTACCAACAACCATATAGAACTAGAACACAGCTAGCTCCTACATTCTCACCCAATTGTACCAACAACCTTATAGAACTAGAACACAGCTAGCTCCTACATTCTCACCCGATTGTACCAACAACCATATAGAACTAGAACACAGCTAGCTCCTACATTCTCACCCAATTGTACCAACAACCATATAGAACTAGAACACAGCTAGCTCCTACATTCTCACCCGATTGTTCCAACAACCCTAGAACTAGAACACAGCTAGCTCCTACATTCTCACCCGATTGTACCAACAACCCTAGAACTAGAACACAGCTAGCTCCTACATTCTCACCCAATTGTACCAACAACCCTAGAACTAGAACACAGCTAGCTCCTACATTCTCACCCAATTGTACCAACAACCGTATAAAACTAGAACACAGCTAGCTCCTACATTCTCACCTGATTGTACCAACAACCTTATAGAACTAGAACACAGCTAGCTCCTTAGCAAATAATGTTCATACAATAATCCTTGGTAGGTCATTATATGTTATCTACAAATTAATTAAATCTCTTAACTATCCAGGTAAATTATCTTTAAATCCAACCAATGGATGATATCTTTAATTCTATCAATGAAAAACCTCAGAACTTAACGGATGAACAAGGATGAACAACACATGATCTAGCAAATTTGATACAAATTTCCAGTACATCAGTATGAACTGTGATCACAAACCCAACGTTATTTACCCACATCATGGGTTTTAAACAAAACTACTGTACTTCTTTTAAATTCTGCCTTGCTAGGACACAAAAACACTTGTTTTGCACTGCCCCCAGAATATATACATTCAAATCTTACCAAACCCAGAATATTCACATTGTAATCTTCACCAAACCCAGAATATATACTCAAATTTTCACCTCCCAGAATATATACGTTCAAATCTTTACCCCCCCCCCCCCCAGAATATTTACATTCAAATCTTCACCAAACCTTGAATATATAAATTCAAATCATGGTACCAAAAAAGTAACACAAAATATCTTATCAGCTCATTCTGAATCACATTTTGCTTTCAAGTCTTATTCAAATGATATAGTTTGAAATAAATAATTACAACAAGACTTCAGAAGACAAGCACATAGTCGAGATACTAGAAACATCATTTCCTATGATAATTATCCCTTCAAGGTGAAAACTGTCATTATAGGTCCAAAGTTTTTTAATGTAAATTTATTTTAACTTCCCATACAAATGTTGCAAGGTAACAATTACAAGACATTCTAACAATGTGATTAGCATACAAATGAAACCTCTTGCCAGGTAAAACATTATACCTCAAATTTAACAGTGCAAAGAGAAAGTGTTCAAACTTAACCATATAATTAAAGAGAATGACTCCACATTCATGAAAAAAAAATGAATGACATTTTCATTTAAGGAAAGAAATTGACATTAGTTCTAAAGTTAATAATGTGGGAAAACATACAAAACTCAGGGCAATGGAAATATTTCCAACTTACAAAGTGGCAATGCTTTAGTCAACAGTTGTAAACAAACTGCCAGGTGGACAGCCAATGAAAATGTGTTTTGGAAAATATTGACCAATAGACATACTGTACACAACAATGGTATTCTCAACTATTTTGAATCAACAACAGTAAAAACAGTAAAAACAAACAGTCCATTTCACAAATATAACAGTACAAATTTATCACAAACACATATTGTAAGTACATCTGTACCTTTACAGCCCGTATGAGAATCACTCACTTTTGCAAGTTCAGCGGCCTTATTCATAGCTAAATTGTAAGTCAGCAACTCAGACTTTGACTTTAATATGTTAAATGTTCTTTGTGCTCCGACATTGTTACAACAATATAGATATTTATAAAAGATTGGCCAACATGGCAGTATTGTTAAGAGGGTAACAACAATTATTCAGACAAAATTTCATTTGTTTAAATTTAATGAACACAAAATTATGGTAAATGAACTTTTGGCAAATTTAAAGTCCCGAGTCCGTGTTTCAGACTTAGTGTTTTACTTTCCCAGCAGAGTAAACAACTAAAAGTAAATGTGATTAATCTCAATTGTTCAAATATTTCATGGAAACACTTATACTTGTGACTATAAGTTTAATATTCAGTAAATCATCACCTAAAGATCACCTCAATATAAAGACCATCTCAAAATTAAGAACACAATTTTTAAGTCCATTTTCACAGTTTTGCTCTTTATTCAACCTTAGTATTAGGACGATCTAAATAAGATCATTTCTCAAGGGTCCCAATGGTGGTCTTATTATTGAGGTTTTACTGTAAATGACTCTGTTATGTTAGCATACACCGAGTAGAACCCAATGTGACAACAAACTTCAAGAGCGGTGAGCATACAACCAACATACTAATTATACATATTAATCACATTTACTGAGAAACACAGACACAGAAAATCAATTTTTACGTCCATTGAAACTGAACAAACATCAATTTCTTCACCAGTAACATCACTAAAATGATATTCCATCACCACCAAACAATGTACAACAAAGTCACAATCAATACACTGCCAGTTTTATAAACTGGTAAAACACATATTTTTAACAATCATAAAATTTCCTGATCTAGTTTGAAGGATCTCTTACCAATACGCCATTTATATGTATCTGCATCATAGTAAATTCCTGCTACAGTATAATGTATTGATTATTAAAATGTAAGAAAAACCAAAATAGCCTGCAATTGGTTTAGTCGAACATCATGCAAAAGTATATCTAAAGCTACATCAACTGATGCAAACGAGAATGACAATCTTATTGGTTTTTTCTCTCTAAAACTATCAGACTATAGTTTAATTCATACCCTGTTATATCTTACGTAGAGATATTAATCCATACTTGCAATGTACTATCTTTAATTGAATATATAGAGAATCTATAAGTGCAGCAAAAAGTGCCACATTCAATGATTCTTGCCATTAAGAGGATAATGTTGCCAGAAAACGCACTGAAGTTTAGTAACAACTCATAAGATCCGATCCTTTTTTTCTAAGTAAATTTTTTTTATAAATTGGCTTTCTTTACATACCTTTAAAAAAACAATTTGTTTATTTTTAGTCCGCTAAACTTAAAAAGACCTGTTTTAGTATGATAAAAAACTGACCAAGTATTTACCCACCAGACAGAAGTAACAACTATGATTATATTACCCTATCATGACTACAAGCAAAACAATGGTCAAATATGGCACACATTCTACATTTTCTGTAATGAAATGGACCTTTACAGAATTACATGGTGAGCTTAAAACTATCTACATCTATTAATGCTCAGCATTTGTTCAGTATTCTCTCCCCTGGAAGGTTTATCCTGCAAATGTTGCTCACAAGATCTGTACCAATACACCAACATATCATTCACATTCACAAGTGATATTATTTCTATTGCATTAAATGTCAACTTCCTACAAGGCCAAAAGTCTCCATCGTGAAATGTCACAAGTCTCAACTGTGGTTTAGGGTAACATTAAAATACGTTCTAACAATATTACTTTGGTTAGACAGCATCAGCCTCTTCATGTTTTCAGACGGATCATTCATACTTTAGCAAACTTCACTATTATCATAGATGGTCATCAGAAGTTAATTTCTATAAATTTGAATTCTGACCATTGATTTGAGGGCAGAATTATTATCTTTTCTATACAATTATACAACAAAACCATCCAGGCCTATGACAGCCATGTTTCTCAAAGTATCAAAATTATCTAAGCAGACATACAAATAAGCAGGCTCACCAAATGGTACAGCCCTTTTTTATGGCAAATTTGGGGCCAATATTCGGCCCCATTCCACTACTTAGAAAGAAAATTACCCTTTTGTAAAATTATTTAAAATTTTAGCCTTATAAATACCCAAATTGGTGATTCATGATGCAAATCACTCCTTCGATTATTGAATGAATATAGAGAAAATATGGATAGGATACAGACCCTCCGACAATATGCGTATGTCATCCACATAGAAAGTTGTACATATATATAAACTGAATTTGTTGTCATACTATTATAGCAAACAAAGCTCCAAACCCATCTTATTCCCTGTCTGGGGGCGTCGATAAAAGCTGGGAGCCAGTCAAATTACCAAATAACTTATGATCACCCAGCTATTTTTCTTGAATGAATGATCATAATTAAGGAGAGTAACCCCCAGATCACTGACTACTTTAGTTGATTTCCTTGCTACTTCAAGAATTAGTCAATTCAGTGACACCCTGTTCTGCATTATGCATTAACAATAACCTTTAAAACTTCTTCCATTTTATTGATACACAATTATCTCCCTTACATCATGGTATTATTATATTCCCAAACAATAATTTGATCCCCCGCAAACAGTAGGACATGTCCATTTCATGTAAACAAACCATTATGTAAACAAATCAAACAACATTTTACAGTGCTCCAATTTGACCAATAAAAATGGAAGAAAATACCACTTTCTAAGATAACAGTTAACCATTGCAATATCGGCCATTACTATAGAAAAGGACAATAAATGTTTGGTTTATCTTGATACATGTTTATTTCACACACAAAAAAACACACATTTGTTTTAATTGACTCATTTGAAATCTATAAATAATCATATTTTTAATCACAAGATATACTTGGGGAATGGCGCATAATCAAATTTAGTCAAAGGAATAAAATACATGAGAGCACGATACAACAGCACGCATTTCCAATAAGCCATTCTAATTTCTATAATACCTTCGTAACTTCTGCAAATATCACCAGGAATTAATGCTCCTTTCATAATGTAAGCACATGTACAATACAATTATCAGCACAGTATGACAGGCAGTTCTCAGACATTCCCAATATGGAGTCTGGTACTCTTTCTTCAAACATAAAGTAAGAGTGCCAATAACCACTTAAGGCATGCAAATGCCATTTAGCAAGTTCTTTACTGCATACCTTGACGTTATATCGAGTACTCAATCAACTTGCATACCATAAGTATCAAACTGTAGTCTGTAGATCTAATTATATGTCATAAATAATGTGTGAGCATCTGGAGCAATAATTCACGACAATGTATTTGAACTTGTTCATTTAGAAAACTAAACCTAAAAAATAATAAACTAGAGTTTAATTCAAAAACCGCATTTAAGCCAATTTTTTCATTTCATATACACAAGAGCACTAGATTCAATTGAACACATAAACATAATCCCCATGATACGTCCTGTATTTCATACATGTAAAATGAGGTTGCGTCATTATAGCACTTGAAATTTGCCCAGTCTTCACAATAATTTGTTTGAAGGGCTTGCCCATTCAGGCAGACAGCTTGCAATTTCCACTTGCCCGAATTCACTTTCACTTGCCCGAATAAAATTAACAGCAACGTCAAAATAACAAAGAAACATGGACAACTCTTAAAACCAGACAAATTTCTCCAGTCCCAGTCTCTACCATCTAAATCAGCCCTTTAATCTGGAAACACTTTCACTCTGAAAACCCAACTAGGTTTCAGCACCAAATATGAATTTCATATATATATAAAATGTCCGCCTCAAACTACTTAACTAGACAAAATGAATGAGGACATACAGATTGGAAGGTCTGATATATGTGGATGAAACAGGTTCTGTTCCATTCAACAAAAACACTGCTGTGTCAATGTCACTAAATGTATATTAGCTGAAGCTTAAAGTTAGCACAAACATTTTAAGGCTAAAACTCTGACCTGAGACTTCAAATTGCAAAAATCATATCTGCCTACTTTTTGTTTTCATTAAATCTAAACAAAATGTTTTGTCTGAATAGTTGATATTACCCACTCTACACGTAGGCCAATTTGTATTAAAATCTATTTTGTAATAACAACATAACAGCAAAAAAGAACAAGCAACATTTTAAAGGCCAAGTCTGTGTTTCAGTCTTAAAATGTTTGTGAATATGGCCCCAAGAGATTTTCCTGGGAAAGGTAGACAGGTATGACAAGAAACACATACAAGTAAAACTAAATCAATAAGTATTGCTGCAAGTATTATGCATATTTGACAGATAATTGTGATAAAGGAGGATGTGGGAGGATAAACAGGAAGATATATTTATGCATCTATTGTCTGCTCTCCAAGTTTATTGACAATATTACGCCTTTATTTGAGCAGCAGTATATTGAAACAAACATCATTTTTGCCATTCCCAACTGAGAAACAAACTAACAATATAAAATTACTTTGATAGGGGGATTTAATAATATTTTTTTCCTTTTGTTTGTTCGTGTAGGGCTTTATGTCATTTCTCAACATTATTTCAGTTATACAGTCCAAACCCATTATGTCAACATTGTAGGGACATGATAAAAATCGTTGACTGATCCAATTATCGACATATCTGATTTCTAAAGTACAGGCAATCAAACTCATCTCGTATGTACGCATTTTCGCTATGGCCGAGTTGTATAACTCACTATTAGTGAATTTTGCTGTACATATTGTAAAACTAACTGCACTGTGATAATTGGTATAATTTAAATAAATAAAATATGTAAATGCTTCATGCCCAAGTTTCAACAATATTCAATAATTTACAGCGAGAAGTAGAATTTATCAGCACTAACTGACTCATGATGATTGAAATAATTCTGATATATCCATGTTTGTTTGTGCATTGTTTCATTAACTGACAAAATTAATTGTGGAACAAACGATGGGTTGAGATAAAAGTGTTAATCTCTTCATGGTCAAATAATATATACTCAATGGGTGCACTCGTTTGGCCCGTCGGAACATATGCGGAATAAGATTCAGACAATTCCAGTGGTTCTACCAATCGAGTGATTTGTTTGATCAGAGCAGTTCCAAAACAAAATGGCACTAGAAGTATTAATCATAAACGAAATCTTAGATTCTCCAGACGAAGATAACACAAATGATAGCTCACTAGCAACCGTCATTCTACCTGCAATAGCTGCCGCTATAGTATAGATGAAAACCATCAATATTTTAAAGACCGCTGGTCGGTCATTAATAATTAACTATACATTTGATGCAGTGCAACCATTTTGGGTAAGGTATAAAACTCGAATACAATTCGATTCCACTCACACCACCTACTAGGACGGAACATTCGAAATGGTGTAAGAACTGAATTCTATCGCACTCGATTGGTATTCTAACTGTTCTAATTGTCGGAATTCCCAAAACGAGCGTACCCAATGTCAATCACATCGAGAATGTCGACACAATCAAGTACATTAAGGTGTAAAACACCCTCTGGGTTAGAGAAATCACATCGACATAGCCAAAATTGTCCATAAAGAAATTTCGACCTATAAATAATTATTCCTATACAACAGGTTACAGAAATCGGGACTCTACAAATATGTTGACAAAACCGGAATGTCGAAATTATCCATGTCGACACAATGAGTGTCAACTGTTTATGGTGGTCAGTTGACCTAAACAGTGCTCCTGGAATACAAACCAGTACTAACCTGCTCCTACGCAAGCAACTTACAACTTCTCCACATAAGTCAGAGTTCACAGGTGGACGACAAATGACTATGGATGAATTATCTTCCGACAATTTGTAACAGAACAACGAACGCCTCGCCCAGGTTTTGAACCCATGACCTCTAGATTAGTGGAGTGCTCTATCGACTGAGCTAAACTACGGGCCTTTGCCCTTTTGATATCCACCAAAATAACATAAAACTAACCTGGATTATAAATATTTTCTGCTGTGTATTCTGGTTTCCCTGTCCAGTTTGAACAAGACGAACCACTTGACCGGGCTGGACCAATTGTGGTCTCTGCTGACCGATGGGTGTGGCTTGCTGAACAATCTGCTGACCATTCTGGCCAATATGCACAAGCTGACTTCCCTGCTGTACTATCGGAGTACCTTGTGTTATCTGGGTACCAGCAGGCAAAACTTGAGAGACCTGTATCTGGCCTTGTGGTACAGCTGGATTGGCTGATACAGTAGAAGTAGCTATCTGTGCCTGTGCGACTACTCCAGATGAAACCTGCAACAATATAAGGACATATTTAAATGAAACATCGGGCCCAAGATCAATAACATATCTAGGTAGTGCATTAAATTACCTTAACAATTTAAATCTGTACATTACATTTTTCTTTCAGTTATACGTTGAATTACAATTACATTGTTCATTGCTGATTAATGAAATACAACACAACTACATGTTTTGCGATTAGTAACACACTTCACTAGAATAATATTGCAAATTTTTAGCATTGAATGTATTGGGATCAGTAATACATTGAGTTACCATTACTTTTGCTAAATTGAATTGATGTCAATTATCACACCAATTAAGATTGAACATTAGCCTTTTGCTATTATATCAAGATTGTTTTTATTTTTCTACAAAATCAACCATCTTACCAGGACAGTTTGTGATTGGGGAGGTGAGACCATCTGTTGAGGCTGAGAAGCACCGGCTTGCTGCTGACCACTCACTGCTGTGGACTGGAATGACTGTTGCATCTGTTGTACTGGTCTCGGCGACTGTTGCATCTGTTGTACTGGTCTCGGCGACTGTTGCATCTGTTGCACCGGTCTCGGTGACTGTTGCATCGGTTGTCCAGGACGTGGCGACTGCTGCAGCTGTTGGGACTTTATCTGCTGTACTTTCTCCTGAAGATCAAGAATCTTCTGTTGGGTCTGAGGAGTCTGTGGCATGCCATATAACTGCTGTATCTGTTGATTTAAGTTCTGCAATTCCATATTTAAGTTGTTGGGTGATGTAACAGGAGCAATTGGCGACAGAACTTTCTTTACCGGACTTGCTAGACTAGCTGTATTACTTTCTATCATATTTGCATTGACTGTAACATTCATACCAGCATGTGCACCATTAGTCTGATTTGTACTTTGTGCAGTTATTTGATTCATACCTTGGTTAAAAGGAAAGTTTTCACTCATGTCACTGTTGGTTTGAAACATTGATCCACTAACTTGCTGCGAATGACATGGAGATGGCTCCATAGAATTAAAGCCACCTTGGTGAGACGAGGTAGATCCAGTAGGTGAGAGCATGCCAGGTGTTAATGACGGCGACGCAGGAGGTGGGGTTGGACGAGGGGACAGTATTGGCACAGATGCTCTCTGTTGAGATATGGTATTCAAGTTACTGAATGGCATTCGTTGCTGTGGAACAGACGCTGGAGAGGGACTAGTCTGAGGAAATCTCATCATGTTCTGTTGTTGAGGATTGACAGAGTTATCTCCTATAACCGGCTGCAGATGTTGTTTTTGCTGCAACGGTTGCTGATACTGAAATGGCTGCTGTTGAGGCTGGAACTGCTGGTTAGGTTGCTGCTGTTGGCGTATGAACTGCTGAGGTTTTGCCTGCTGAACCCTCATTGGATCATTTGGCACGCTTACTGGAGTAATGTTCATAGAGCCAAAATTCTGATTGCCATGTAGAAACATTTGATTAGACATTCCAATGGAACTAGATTGGCTATTATTCACATTAGGCATTCTATGAATACCAGTGGGCGTGGGCGTGGTCATCCTCTGCATATACATAGCTTGATTCTGACCCGACTGAGCTCCAGTAAACTGGGGCTGCATATGCATTTGTGATTTAGATGTGGTAGAATGATTAAAGTCATGCTGTTGGATATATTGTTGCTGCTGCTGTTGTTGAGGTTGTTGTTGGGTTGGTTGTTGGGGATTAAACATTTGTTGATTCTGAGTCCAACCTTGAACCTGTGCCATTTTTATTTGTTGTTGCTGCTGCTGCTGCACTGGGTTAGGAAGCCGGGGACCGCTCTGACTCGCACCTTGGTTATACTGGTATATCACCTGACCCTGGTGAACCATACCAGCTGGTGGACTACTAAACTGGTTCCTATGAGTTGGAGACATCATGGTGGTCTGGTTTATGAGTCCTTGTTTCTGACTAGGAGTGGACACAGCCATACCTTGATTATACACAGGCTGGTTATTATATTGACTATAGTTTGGCTGGTTAAATGGCTGGCTCTGTGGTTGCTGGGTCTGAAACTGCATGTTGTTATACCCTGCTCCTTGTTGCTGCTGCTGTGGCTGTTGCATACCTGCCATGTTGAAGCCTGGGTGGGGATGACCAGGCTGCATCATAGCCATGTTGTTAGCTGGCATCTGACCGGAGCTTTGTGGTAGCATTCCAGGCATAGCCGGCTGTGGAATACTGGGAGCTGGTTCATCTGAAAATAGTACAACCATTTTAATGTTCTTGTTGGTAGATAAATATTGCTTTAACATTTGGTTTGAAGCATTAAACAAACCAAGGAAACAATACTACAAACAGTACTTCAGAAATTGCGATGTGCTATCAAAACAAATTAATGACACTTATTAATTTCTATAGAAAAGACTTGAGTAAAACTGTAAACAGAAGACAAAATGTTAAAAGCAAAAGTAACATTCAGTCTTTCAATCAATCTTTCTACAATTTTGTTATAAAATGTTACATCCTTACAAACGCATGAATATCTTAAAAAGCAAATTCATAAACAAATGAATGTATAATACATCATAAGCTAACAGAACAACAACATGATATAGACAGAGTCAACAACACAGCAATATTCCAATAGGTCAAAGGGAGACAATTCAGGAAAACCATAAACTTATGATGAAGTGAAAGGTTCATTATTTTAGTATTTTATACTATATTTACTAAGTATTCCTATAAGATATTTCAAGATAGGGCTGCCATTGATACAATTGATATCGGTACATCAACAATAATTTGTGTTGATTGATATTTGATACACACTTAAAAATATCAATATTATGGCATATGGGTCCTTATGGGAGAATGGGTACAGTCAACAAATGTGCCAAAATAGTGTAATGTCACTTGGTAGTCAGCTACTAGTTAAACAGTGCTCTTGTAGATAATGAATTCCAAATGTCAACAATATATAAGTTAAAATTTAGATTAAAAATCACTAAAATGTCTTGGTACCATAAAAGTACAAGTTGATCATTTAATTATGAAGGCATACACACATCTCAATACAGAAAACAGAAGTTATAAGTCGAAGAATTTAAAAAATATCATTGATATTATATATACATTGTCGATATTTGTCTTTCAATAAATCAATATCTTTGATATGCAGAAATCTAAATCAATGACAGCCATATTGCAAGATAATATAATGTAAACTCAATCACAAAATCCCAAAGAGGATAATAAAGGACAGATAATGGAAGCCATCACTGAAATGTTGATGTCATATTGTATAATATTTCACTGGTGGATTAACGAATATAATAGATGTGTGTTATTTAACATATTACAACATATTAAGGGAGAAAACCATTATTCATGCATTCAGGGGTATATTATTAGATTATATTTTGACATCTCATTGCTTTAAGGCAATGTGAATACCAGGTAATATTTTCACTAGATCTGGATTTGTCAAGTAAAATTGAATTTACATGATGCAGGAATTTTCAGATTTCCCAAGAGTAAACCACAATGAAGCTTCAGTTTAATTTGTTTTATATTCTATTATGCAAACAATAACAACTAATAACAAAACGTGAACATAACTTCTATAAAATTGTATAATTAATGATACTGTAAATTATTTGGATGAGCAATTTCAGCACAGGTCACGATACCACGTAAAACAACGACATTCAGCACATAACCTTGACTTTGAAGCATATAGTATGCAATGAACAATTTAGAACCAGCTGATAAACAATGAATTGTGTTTGTTTGAGTCAAAGATAAAAAATCATTTCATTTCGTAAATATTTTGTCTGATTTTACTTGACAAAATCTTTTTATCTTCCAAAAAAACTAAATATTTTCATCTAGATAAACTTACTTGTACCACTCGCTAATTCCTCCAGGAAACCAGGATCGGAATCAAACAAGCCACCTAAATCGTCGGCCATACTCGTGTTCTAGCAGATAAGCTTCTATAAGCATATGGCCATACTTGCAAGAAGACAGGACACTATTACTATTGCCCTGAAACAAACAAAACTAACAATGATGCCTTATGGTGTGTTAAACAACTTTACTATAGCAAAATTCTATGCACACCATCATTTGTAGCACACAAGTCAATTTTTGATTAGAGATGAATAAAAATGAGTGGCATACAAATATTCAAAGTGATATAAGAGTAAATCATATACATTAACTCTGCAATCAAAAATAACTTCAAAGGTAGGGTAACAATAAATCATAATTTCATACACAGTAAATACCCTCTATTCAGCTGGAAATAATCAATGATTTTAATTAGCTACTTAGCCCAATTATGGTGTTAAGACAAAAATGTGATCGAAATTTTTACTTTGATGCCATTTAACCTATTAAATTTAAACTAAGTGAAGTTATCATTTAACTAATTAACTGATAGAAAGTAGTAAACATCAGACAATTGACTAGAGAATTTCACTGCATTTGTCAACCTTGGATTCATTCGATGTGTATTTTCCTATTGACTGGACCAAATATCATCCAACTAAAACCTTGCATATAGGAACTGAATACTCAGATCACTCTTCAGCATGAAAATGAAGTTTATCAAATGTTTCAAACAGTAACTATTATTGACATGCTCATAATCACAGTCGGCTTTCAAAATATATGATGTTCCTCTCCTGTTGTAGAACTAAACAGTAAGAAGATCTGAAGCCATTTATGTGTGATTTAGGGTAATAAATTTGATTCCATAGTTAAGTTATAATCCAACATATCAAAAAGACACCAAGTGCATTTGTTTTCCTGTGACATATTGCATCAACCATGAATTTTAATTACCAACCTGAGCCAACCATAACTACTCAATTCAATTAATTCTTTCAAGTACATCAGGCTTTCATACATTATGTATTCCAACACGTCATGACTGATATAATGGATATATATGTTGCACTTAAAGTATAAAACAACACGCAAGGGAAATAAATCGTGTTGATGGTGGATATTATAACCATAGTTTTAGAGTTTTACATGACCTTGGTCTACAGTATTATTGGACTTTTTAATAATAAATGTTTTCAATGTTATTAGGAAATCATTCTCTGTTCCCAACCCAGTGATTCCCTGACACGGAAATCTTGAGTCCCTGACTCCCTTTTCTTTCTAGGGACTCCCATTTTCAACTTACTGCGCATCCCTGGGACCCCTAAAATAAACGTTTATAAGTATAAACTGCATATCTGGGACCCCTACAAACATGAACCCGTAGCTGAATAATCCTAGGGAAAACCCTGCCAACCTAATGGTAATGAAATGTAAAGTTTATTCCAATGTCCAATACAATACCCTTGAGTCCTGTCTTTGGACAAACATGTCGCAAGGACATGCGCAAAAACAAATGATATTAAATCTAACCACACATATATCGATACATTTTCCACATGATCATAAGTGACAACCCAATTGCAGAATATCTTGACATCTATGGCATCAAATTCTACACATTTCATATAAATATACAATGATAATTGAACATGATCAGCCAATAACTCAAAAGCACAAATTCCAATCACCAGTAAAATATAAACAATCAAGAATAAAGATGAAATGAAAATCTGAACATTGAAGTTCTTCCATGGTCTTTGACTTTGAGATTCACTCCACACTGCATGGACAGAGATTGAGAGAAACAAAATCAATACTAATTAACTTCAGCCAACAAAGCTTCAAATTTATCACATTTTTTTCCCAAGAAACAAAAAACGAAACGGCAAACATGTGGAAAAGTTCTTTTGTTCAACAAGGACAATAAGAGCACATTCATTGAGGCGTAACGGGTGCCCTAGCGAAGTCAAGTTCTCGACCCAATCAAAACAACGAAAAGCTTGGAAGTGTTGTTTGTTTCCATCCGAAACACGTGCAACACACATGGAAAGTATCAAATATGTCCATAAAACAACGTAATAAACAAATTTACTCAACAGGATACACAAGCAATTCATATTAGTCCAAATGCACAATGTGCATTATGCAAAAAGTGTGATTTGATCGCCATTTCGGTCGATTTTTTGGACAAAATTATCAAAACAGAAGCTCAAACAAAACTGGATGAAACTTGGACAGAGTGGTCAAATTTTGACACACAACAATGGCACGATGGTTCCTTTTTCATCTTACAACATGTTTACAAAAGAATAATTAAGATTTACCTGTTAAATTAGTTGAATAATTTGGTAATTTTCAAAGAATGACTTTGTAGATCACACCGCTAATTCTCAACATCATGTATCGACAATAACTATGCATGAAAGCTCGTTTCTCATTGGCTGAATGAAAAGCCCCGCTGTACTGCATTTATCCCATTTATTTCATGAATCTTTTGATAACAACAATATTTTCTGACTTGGGCCGATTAAATTTTAATCAAAGTTTGTTAATTTTGGGAAATATTAAAGCAATAGTCAAAATATTAAAATGAAGTGCACTTACTAACACTATAGCACTGACGCGATCAACCAATCAAAATACGTTTTACGAAATCGCATTTTTATTGAATATTTCAGTGCTGATCAAGCACTCGGACCAATCAACGACGGGGTCGTGAACAAATGCCCGTATGTAATTACTAAATTGAGAGCTGCGTTGCTAAAAATAGATAGAAACAAAACTTAAAAGTGAAATTCAATAAAACGCTGAAATAGAGTATGAATATTCCGACAGCCTGTAGTACGCATCGGAGCATGATGATAAACATGTAGATGTTTATTTAGCGGTAAAATCGCATCTTAAAGGACTGTTTCATTCAACTAAACTCTGGGATTTCCGTCAGAAAACGATGAAAAGTTTTGGATTTCCCCTGTTACTAAGCAAAGTCACTAGGTCAATCCCAATGAATGAACTACAAATGTATGTATATTAGCGTAGAGTTTCAATTTATGAGTTAACTTGGGTCACTACCACTTACCACTTACATCTAGAAGCCAAACTTGCATTTAT
The DNA here is from genome assembly GCA_032209605.1 of Mactromeris polynyma. Lineage (NCBI taxonomy): Eukaryota > Metazoa > Mollusca > Bivalvia > Venerida > Mactridae > Mactromeris > Mactromeris polynyma. Next base: position 2,993,046 of record JASFXZ010000027.1, on the reverse strand, counting down.
AAATAAGTAGTAACACGAATCTTAAGTGAAATTCGCGAATTTGAGTTATTAAGTAACATAATAAGTGGTCAACTAGATAAGATGCGTGGGGTAAATCTAGTGTAATCCATCATAAAAAGGTAAGAGGTGGCAGTTATGGGCACTTTCAAGCCTGTTTCTAGTTGAATGATATTTATCTTACCGAAAATTTATCACAACTATTTACTAGATAGCTAGATAATTATCGTAATAATTAAGTGGTTAACACGAAAGAATTCGCGAACGCTATCATGCTAACTGGTGGCAGTAATATATGCCACCATAGACAGTAGAACGGAATTATGAATATCTATAGAGCTTTAATTCATGCTTCGTGAAGAACCTTCCTTCTTCACCATCTTACTCATCAATGCATTTAGACAATCATGCAGAAATAAGTACTATAGCTGTACACTTCTTTATACCAAATTTGAGATCTTATTTATTTATTATACTTTTATTCCACTTTTCAGTGATTAGCCTACATGGTACATAATAAATTATAAGAACTTTGGTGAACAGTATAAATGTATAAATGTACACGCACGCAAGTGTAACGAAAGGAAACATTATATGTTTTAGTATGTAATATAACAGGTTAATGACTTTACAGTATATCATTGTAATGTTATGTATGTATTCACAACTTATTTGGATGTAACTTTTGTGAAGAATTTCGTCGATTACAAACACGATAAGTGGTTCAACAGAGAGTAGTCCTAAGCTGCGTAGGAAATATTCATTGATCGAGTGTTGAAGGAAATGTGAACAATTTGCATTGTATTTCAGAGCTATTTTCAAAAGAAACCGTTGCTTATAGCGACGTGTGTTAGGACAGTCTGCTAGAATATGTCTGTGAATGTCGTTGACTAGGTGTTTGCACATTTTACATTCCGTCAGCGATTCTATTTGAAATGTCCTTGCCGTAAGTATTCTACACGCAGATATGGAGTTTATGATATGGTTGCGCGAGTCGGCGTAAGTCCGAAGTAATGACGGTGCGACACTAGAATGAACTGTTATAAATCTTGAAAATTCACTGTCTGCTGTTGTTCGTGAGTTCCACATCAAAGACCGATTTGTTGATGATTCTTTTCCATACTGCTTTGGATGGAAAACTTGAAGTGTTCAGGTTTATATGGTAGAAGAGAGTATTTCCCCAGTATGCGGCATATACTAGTATCTGGAACAAATCCTGTTTGATCCCTCTATATCCTTATAGTGCAAATAAGTTCAGTCTAAAATTAAAGATTTGTTTAGCAATGATATTGGTTGGCATTGTACACAGTTTATGAAGGAGTGACAACGTTCTTAGATCTATTTCGGCTTCGCCTGGGAACCATCCTAGCAAGCTGAGAACCATGTCAGTTCGAGTGAATGTCGGCAAGTGTTGAACTTTTTTCGCAGCTTGACAAATAAATTTTTCAACTTTGAGTAGATCTGCTGATTTTAATGTGTGCCATAATTCTGCTCCATACAAAGCAACCGGAAGTGCTACCTTCTTAACGAGAGAAGCTAGTATGGTTGGATTGATATAGCCGTTTATGTTGTTCCAGGTTAAGTAGTGAATGAAGCGAGGCTTGCACTTTGCGTATACGATTATCTACGTTGAGAGAACCTTTAAGAGTGTGATGTAAAGTTATTCCAACATGGGTTGTTGAGTCACTAGATTTAATAATAGAGTTTCTAAACTTAACCACTAACGATGTATGTTTGTTTGATTCAAATTTGATTACTTTACATTTTTCAGCATTAAATTCATAACCCCATTGACTGGCGTAATCATGCACAATCTGAAGAAGATATTCTAGAGATTTAAGGCTCGGGCTAATTAATGTCAGGTCATCAGCTAGCGTTGGATTGCCACATTTAATTCCACCGATGCTGAGTCCATGTTTACTCGCTTCTAGGCGCTTTAATAGGTCATCGATGAAGAGGAGATAACACCAGGGAGATAACACTCCTCATTGTCTGGCGCCTTGGAGGACAGGAAATGTACCAGTCGTCACACCATTGACCATGACGTAGCCTCTCATATTCTGATAAGAGTTGATTAGAAGACGCAAGCATTTACCGCTTTAACCTAGTTCTCGCATCTTCACAGTGCAGGGTGTCTGACGTTATCGAAGGCTTCGGCTGTATCCAGGAATGCTGCGTATACAGAGGATTTAAGTTCGAGTCTGTTGGCGACTGCTTCTTGTAGACAAAAGGACCCGACGTTGTTATGTGTCCGAGAAGCTGTTGATAGGCATTTGGCTGAGGGTTTGGGAAATGTTTCTGTTCACTTAAACACCACTCAATGAGTCTTTGATGAATTATTTTTTTCAAATAGTTTGTATATAACCGGAAGGAGCGTAACTGGGCGGTAATTTTTTGTATTGGCACAATTATTCCAGTTTTAAAACTTTTAGGGACATATGCATGTTGAATCATCATGTTAAACAGGAACGATAGGTAAACTTCAAGCGTTTTCCCGCCATTTTTCAAATGTTCGAAGACTACCTTGTCAATACCGGGAGCCTTTCTGTTCTTCGTTGCCGCTAAGCACTTTGTAATATCATCCGTTGTCACTACTCTTGTTAGTATAGAATTGTCTGAGAAATCGTCTGATTGCAGAAATGCTTGTACATATGTTCAGTAAGATTGTCCAGAAACGTCATATTCGACTTCCGTTTTGGAACACACACTTCAGCATAATACTTCTTAAACACATCAGCTATGTTCAGGGGGTTGCTTCTGGTAACATCGTTTTGTTTCATTTGACTTATCACACTAGTGATTTTACATCTTTTCAAAATAGTCTAATGTCACATTCCGCTATCTCATGCAAATCATCGAAGTATTTTTTGTTCACCTCCGAAACTGCCGCCTTTTGTGTGTTAATAAATTGTCGTTTCGCTTGTTTGTATGTGACAAACGTTTCACTTTCACTACCGCGCGGTCAGTCAGAAAGTATCCATCGCAGACGTTCCTGTTTTTGAAACTTATATGCATGTTTTACTGTCTGGTTCCAGTATGGTTTAGTGTGCTTGTTGAATTTACTACTGGGTAATGAATTGTTTGAGCACTTGTTAATACTTGATACAATAAAGTCATATAAAAAGTCAATGCTATCAGTAGAAGCTTCGATATCAGCAATCATGACCTTACTTAATTCTAGCTCTAACGTTCTAACGCAATCATTTATATGAACATCAGTACACTTATTCCATGCAACATGAACAGGATTACTCAGATAATGCAACGATAAAGGAATATTGCATTCAAATACAATTGGTAAATGGTCAGATACATTGCACAATTCATCAACAATAATAGTGCATTTTGATGATATAATACCAGAGTTTGAGTTCTGTTAATAAATACATAATCTAACGTTTTTCTCGCTGGGCGGAAGGTATACTGAACACCGGTACTTTTTACAGATATTAAATCATTGTAGTTCATGAATTGTTCATTGTTATATAAACGATTGTCTCTGCTGGTCACATTTAAATCGACGTTGAAATCACCACAAGCAATAATATAGCCATATTGTGAGTATATATATATCATATAAACTTCGTAAAGTACCAATACATTCTAAATAATCATCTACGAAATAATTGACAGATGGCATGTAAACACAAAAAAATGTACATAGGAATACAGTCTATAGGTGTAAGCTTAACTCCAACGACACGACCTTTAAAATGATCATTCTTTATATCTCGTCAACAGAGAAAACTAATTGTTTGTTTACGTAATACTTACGCCTCCCTTGCCACAGCGTCCCTCTGCACTGAGGTCACAAACTGTGATTGCATAATAATTTGAATGAACTGTCCTTAAAGAAGAGTTACAGTTTTGTTTCAGTTTGTGCTCTACTACACACGCTATGTCGATATCATATTTATCAAGTAAAAAGCTTAGTGATCCTGCAGATGACATCGCAGCACGGACATTCCATGTCATAATATTGCATTTTGATACAAATTCTTGATTAATATTGGTAGTCATATAAAGAAGAAATACAATATACACAAAATAAGTCACTGGCGCTTTATTCCTAGTCATAGTTAGATTAATACTAGTCAACCTGACTAGTGCACCTGTCATCACCGTGATCGTGGTGAATTTAGCTTGCCAGTTTGATTCGGAGTACCAGCGGCGGCAGTACATGCGCCGAGGCCAGAAGCGCCGCTCTTCTACTAGATGACTGTCTGATTGATATATAGTTAATTTTGCAGCAAGGCTACCGCGATTGGTGTCGATCAATTTTACAGATGCTGGTTCGACTAATTTGCTTTTAAGAAACTGCACAATTCCTGCATGGTTTGAGTCTAAAGCTATTCCTCCAACGTAATAACGACGTGTACGTTTCGATCTCACACTTTTGAATACTGGTTAATTATCATCGGTGTTGTTGTTGTCGATATCGCGTGTTACATGGAAACTACCGAAACGGTGTTCTTCCTGTTGATCGTTGCTCGGTGGCGATAGTCTAGATCTAGGTGGCAAGTTGGCGATTTGTATATTATGGTGGCATATTACTGCCACCAGTTAGCATGATAGCGTTCGCGAATTGTTTCGTGCTAACCACATAATTATTGAGATAATTATCTAGCTAATATTCGTGATAGGGTACTAAATGTTCGGTAAGATAAATATCATAAGACTAGAAACAGGTTTGAAAGCCTGTTTGTAGTCTTATGATATTTTTCTTACCGACGAATATTGACTAGATAGCTAGATAATTATCGTAATAATTAAGTGGTTATCACGAAACAATTCGCGAACGCTATCATGCTAACAGTAATATGCCACCATAGTATATAGATCTATGGGCACCCCTTTTCACGCATGCAGACAACTGTATGACGGCGTTCCATACAGTAATGTTACTGCCGTGAAATCGTATGCATGCGCGTCTATTCTATATAGGTCTATAATTTACCATACGTGTTCACAATATTATATCTAATAATATAATACAGTGCTACATAACATGTTCACAAGTTGGACAAATTAATAGACCATTTATTCGACTGAAATGTTCGTTAACAATTCGTCTAAATGATATCTAGAGTAATTAATTAAGGACAGGTTACAACTTGAGATGGAATTCTACAAAAATATATAACGAGTATTAAGATAGAATCTAAACTTTTCATCTTGACAACTAGCGCAAACTTACAAATGACAATATCTATACGTACAGTCACGCACGCACACAGATCCAGATTTTCTGCTTGACTCAGGACTTCGATAAATTTATAATACATTTTGTCCTTATGCATAAAATGAACACAAACGTTGAGCAGGAAATGCTACGTGTATACAGCCGTCTCAAAGCACAAGGAGACATATATATACTACGCGTGTACAAAGTGCACAGCCGTCTCAAAGCATGTAAGGAGACATATACTACGCGTGTACACAGTGCACATCCGTCTCAAAGCACAAGGAGACATATACTACGCGTGTACAAAGTGCACGGTCGTCTCAAAACACAAGGAGGCATGGTTTTCAAATACAAGCACATAAGCAAACACTTATACAGACAAAATGGACACTTGTAAGAAAAAACCATAAACGAATGATGACGAGTTCTATACGTCTTGTAACGAAAACAAAGCTGCTGGTAGGAAAGATTTTCCCTTTCATAGCTTAGATCTTGCTGAAGCTGTACGATACCCAGTCGGTGTCTACACCCGCGAACCCACCTTTTCAGTAAGTCCCAGACGTGCTCAATGTTATGTTAATCCGGACATCTGGATGGCTATGGAATCGTTGTACCTCCGTTGTAGTTCTCGCCACGTGGCACGGTGCGTTGTCTTGAGCAATGGTCATCCGTCTGTTTTGCAATTATGTGTGGAAGTATTACAGGAATCACAATTTGGTTCTGGTACTGCTGGGAATTCAAATTTTCCCGAACTATCACCAAAGGTGTTTTAGTATGTAAGCGAGATTCCATCCCACACCATAACAGAGCCTCCGGCTATATAATGAACCGACTCCTCAACACACGGCTCGGTATAACGCTCACACTGCCGACGAAACACTCGCACATGTCCACCTGGCTGAAACAACTGGAAACGTGATTCGTCGGTAAAAAGAACGCTGGCCCACTCGGTGATGCCACTTGACGCCTCCGTGCCCAGAGAAGACGCTGGCGTCTGTGACGTCCTGCTAAAATAAGGCATTTGACCGGTCGTCGGGACCTCAATCCGGCTTCTCGTAGTCGTCGAATAACAGTATGTGCACAAATGCGCCGGTTATGTATCCCTAATGGCTCTTGTGCAGTTTCTGATGCTGTTTTCCGACAGTTACGTAGATGTGACAGTACAATATGTCTATCTTGTGCTTGTGTTGTAACTCTACGTTTTGGAGTTCGTCGGCAATCCTGCACAGTTCCGATCTGTTGGTATTTGCGCCATAGCATTTAAATAGTAAATAGGCGTCGGTTGAACAAGAGTGCCACCTTAAGGAAGGATGAATATGAATCAATGGGTAGAATATTCAGTTTGACTTATTTAAACAAGTTTGACCGAGTTTTACAAATATATAAAAGAAATTACGACGGCAACAAATTTGGTGATTTTTTATTATTTATTTGCAGAAATTATGACCATACAAAAAGCGACCAATTAGAAAAGTGGTTCAGTGTATATGACCACGAATATATAATTTATATATACATGTATGTCCGTGATATGACCCAACCCATAAAATTTATAAATATATTCCATAGAGCTGTCTACTGATGAGTAGTTTCCCTGCAATGCATGATAGTATTTTAAAATATACTGAATCCAACAATCAAAATACTTTACGGTGTGTATAATGCATGTACTAGTATGTTGTCCTTTACGCAATAATGTATCTTAAAACGGTAAATAAAGATCGTTGGTGAGTTTCAACAGGTCCGGTAGACGCATAATTAATTTACCATTGCTCGTGATAAAAATTAGCACGCACAATTCCACGTGATTTTTTGTGACAGAATACGTCATAACTATACAGCAACGCTGTTTGGCGTATTTATGGACTGTTGGTGGTATTTCCGGACATATTTAATAGAGAACGAACTTTATTACATGGTTACCAACGTACACCAGTTGAAATTCCGGATAACACGGCATGGTACGGTCGCGATAGACAATAACCCTTACCCCAACAAAGAGGGCGCTGCGTAAACGAAAACAATACGAATACCGCCACCATTATTTTGGTGCAGGTTTATATTTGAATCGACGGGAATCACCGTCAAAAAACTATTAAAGATGGTAAGATATGCATAAATGAGTTTAATGAACATCGATTCATCTTTTTCAGTTCATCATTTTTACGAAATAAAAGACCTTACTTAATTTTGGCACTTGTTCGTGACGCTACCGGCGTCTGATGTTGATGGAGCGAATGTCCTAAATACACGATATTTGCTCCAATAATTCATGCACGAGTGTCCTTAAACGCCCCATTTGATTGACCGAAACATAATTGCCATCGAACAGCCATGCATGTGATAAGAGAATGGCAATTGTTCCTTTACGAAGTTACAAAGCATATCGCGAAATCCGATTAAATCAAAACAAATGTTAGTGAAATTTGTACGAAATAGTCAACAATTGCTTTTACGATGTATTTTCAATCATTAGTACAGTAATGTGTCGTGACATATTTCTGACGTTTGTTTCAATACTCAATTTTGAAAGAAACGTGAAATAAACTGGAAAAATGTCAAATTATGTGTCTGATGTGGGGATCTGATTCGACCCCCTTCAACACCTGTACAAGCTCTACATACTGAGATAAACAGATGATATGTTCTGCCTTCAAGGAGATCACTGCGTGCCCTCTCTTTCTGCCCTTTGACTTAGAGCTTTTGTTAACAAGACACGTCACAACGAGCTTTCAGTTTGAGAAATTGAGATCTGAACTTGCAAGCAAGTCAGGCTAGTAATTTACCAATTTTCACTAGCCCGAACATGTATGGAATATTATTAGAATGAGGAAAGTTGTCGCATCCATCTTTCTGTGAGAACAACTTATTAATAATTAGTTCAATTTTCCGAAAAATGAATAATAGGAAAGTGAAAGTAGGATTTAATTTTTTACTAGCATGTAGGGGCCATGCCTAATATTTTCTGAATTTTTACTAGCCCTAACTAGTGCCAAGTTCTACCACTGAGCTTCAACTCCCTGCCTGCTTCAGAAAACAAGTCCTGCGTTCATTTTGCAATTCCCTGTGTAAATACTATGTGATACGGTGGGGCAGGGATACAAAACAACACTTGAGCGACAGTTGGCCTTAACTGAACGCAGTGTTCGGCTCTCAAATTCGCGTGCTACCTCGGGAGTTGCTGGAGCGAGTGGACGCACACTTTTTGGTTAACAGTGTGTTCAGTTTCATTACTCGAGCGAGTGTTGGCCTTAACAGAACGCAAGGCTGTATTGAATTGACTATGTGGGCTGAAACCCACACCCCCTCAATGCTGGTACAATATTCTACCTACTGAGCTAAATCAGACATAATGTCGTGTCCCAATGCTATTATATCATGCTGTATCCTTATAGTTTTCCTCTATGCAGTATATGATTCTCTGTAAATTAATGTAACATTCTGAAAATCTATTCATTTTAGGTTGTTGGAAAGAGCTCCAAGATGTTGCAGCACATCAACTACCGGATGCGCTGTACACTGCAAGACGGTAGAACCTTTGTAGGAACATTCAAAGGTAACTTAATTGTTTCCAATATGCTAGACTTGTTTGAATGATGCTTGGTCCGTTGCAGAAAGAATACTATCAAACTTTGGCATTACTGTATGTTTATTTTTGTACTGTGTTGAAGAAATATTTTCTTTGGAATGTTTGATTTGAACCTCTTGGACAATCTTTTATATAAAATCGCATGTTTTAACTTTTGCTAACTGGACAAATGTCACAAAGAGACTGCATATGACTAAGAGAGAAACTACTTTAAAGTTCATGTCAGAATATGTGATGGAATGTTTTCTTACTGAGCAATCAAATTATCAATCATGTTTATCCATTTCGAGGCTTATGTCATCTTATTTATTATTAAATGCATGCAAAATGTTATTAACTTAATTGCTCTATAGGCAATCTAAAGGTGGTAGTTTCGAACTCCAGGAGAGGTGTATGTTATCCCTGATAAATTGATGATAATACATCCATAGTCACTTGTTCTCCTCTGATTCATGCATGGAATTTTGTTGTTGCTTGAGGGAGAACTGGTTGATAGTGAACACACAGAAAATTGGTTAGGTCAACGGATTACCATACATATCTGAATTACTGTTGAAAAATGGAGTAAAACTCACAATATAATTTTACTGTTGTAGCTTTCGACAAACATATGAATTTAATTCTTGGTGACTGTGATGAGTTTAGAAAGGTGAAACCAAAGACAGCTAAATCTGGTGAGAGAGAGGAGAAAAGAAGTCTTGGACTCGTTTTGTTGCGTGGTGAGCATCTTGTATCAATGACAGTTGAAGGTCCACCACCATCTGAGGTAAGTACTTGCTCTTCCATTATTTCCAGCAATGTTTCTTTGAGCAATTTTAACTGTTTGGTTCTGTTTCCTTAAAATGTAAATATAAGCAAGGAAAAATCTTTTGTGATAATTTTTCTTGAACATGTATCTAATAATAAAGGTAGAAATTTGTGATGATGTATTGATAGAGATGCAGTTAAACACCTGAAATCTCTGGTACAGTAAAACCTCAGGAAAAAGACTAGGGTCTTATACATCTTAATGTGTGAGTATGTTATAATAACTTGTACATAAGTGTTGAAAACTGCTTAGTGAATATTGTCTTGTTCACAGGAAGGCATGTCGAGGGTACCATTGTCAGGTGCTGCTCCAGGGTCAGGCGCTGGTCGTGCTGCTGGTCGTGGTGTTCAAAGTGGACCTGGAGGTGCTGCACCTGGTCTTCAAGGGCCAGTTAGGGGAGTTGGTGGCCCTTCACAACAAATGATGAATCCACAAGCAGGTAATGCTCCTTTTTTGAATGAATTCTGTATTTATAAGTAAGATTCCAGTGTCTCAGTCACATTTGACTTACTATCTTACATTCAGACAAATATATTTGCCGATTATAATTCAGGGAATTTTCAAGAACTATTGAATTTGATTATTAAACTCTCACCTTTTGTTTTTGTGATAGAATTCGGTGTTCTATAATTTTAGAATCTTAAATTTCCTTTTTTATAAAAAGGTCAATACATTGGTTGTTTGCCTGAAGTAGTGAAACGACAAATAAGTAGTTGTACCATATTGCAATAAAAACATTTAACTAAGGCCTAAATTAAAATTAGGTTTGTTTGCCCTTTACCAACCGACCCGAGATTTGGCTGCCGACTCAAAAAAATTTATTGCAAAATTCGGATTTTTTTATTTTTTTTATTTTTTTTTTTTGGTTATAAACCCGACTAAACGCCATTATGTCACACTACGATGTGAGCAGTTTGTTCTTCTTAGTTACAAAACGATGACTATTTATGTTTGCCTTATGATAACTTCCTCTTGCTAAAAAATGGTCATAGTTGCCCTTATAATATTTTCATCAACAATTATTGATACTCACTAAAACAGACGGGCTATATAAAGTATTAAAAATAAGTACACATAAGAGTTGCTTTCATTTTACCAACATTAATTTTTTCTGAATTCATCCGAGCTTAATATGTTAACCATGTTTTTGACAACCACGTGTCATTTAATCGTATCTTTTTTAATATTTACAATTATTTTACTGTACCACGTGCCGAAATTACCACGCACAAACAATACATTTCGACTAAAACATATTAAAATTTCCACAATAAAATAAAATATTTTTCCTACCTACCTACCCACCTCTAAAATATAGGGTCGGTAAAGGGCAAACAAAGACTTTTTTAATTATGGCCTAAACAGTTCTGTAGAAGAAGGCGAGAGTATTGATGGCTTGTTTAAATTTATTTGAAATTGGACACTGAAATTATTTTATGTATTCAAATGATGTAGGAATAGCTTTGTCATTGGTCCATCCTGTAACAGGTGAATTTTGTTTGTTTATATTGTTTGCACATTCAGATTGCTGTTATTTGATGTTGTATTGTCTGAAATTGAGTATTTTACAATATGATCCTGTTGACTTTATAGTCTTTATAAAGTATTGCTAATTGTTATAGTTCACCAATTAGATTTGTTCCTTGAAAGTTATCTATACTTGACTGAACCTAAGTCATTCTTCTGGACAAGTCTGATTGTCAGGCATACTTCACAAACTCTGGGAAATGTAGTCTGGCTGTGCAAACACAGTATTTACTGTTGTTAAAATGGATTTGTATTGACACCAAGTCATTGTTATTGTTTGTTATGTGAATATTATTCCCCAATAATAACATGATTCCTTCACAATCAGTAGAATGTGTCCGTTATTTTGTCAGCTGACTAAATAGCATTTTGCAAATGTTGCATTTTATCCACTGCGTAAACTCGGTGAATATAAATATATCAACTCATGATAGCTGTAAACATGGGTTTTTCCCTCTAATCAAAGCTGTAAACATGGGTTTTCCCCTCTATTCTAGCAGGAAAAACAATATACCATTGCCATCATGCTGTAATCGCAATGAAGACAAAGACAGGAAATAATGTTTGACTGAAGGTCAAAAGATTGTCAATTTTGTTTGTACTGCTGGTAAAAACCCATTTTAAGTGAATTCCGAATTTCATCTATTGCTTGTAAAGCCACATAGCTTACCAATGGATTATGCTTCAGCTACTGAAAAGGACAATACATCTTTGGTTTATACTACATATTTTTTTATTGAAACGTGGCAATCTAAGTTTGATATTAACTTGTCCAACATCAATTCATTGTCTATGTATATCATGTTATTGTGGGGGAATAGTGTATGGTCACTTCAAATAAATTTTCGTTATTTAATTTATTGTTAAATTATTTCTTGAAATGGTTCTTCATTCGTAAAGTTAAATGTTTTTTTACATGAAATTTTATAAACACGATATCAAAATCATTTTCATCGATCCCGAGATCTATTTCATTTTAAAATATTTTGGTTGGTGATTACTTGATGATTCCTTAAAATGTTAAGTTAGTCTGATTAATCTGTGGACTAAATTGCCAATAACAAAACCTGTGGACTTTTCTGTTTATTATTACACCAAGGTATGAATGTATGATTGTTATAATTTCAGGGATGATGAGAGGTGGTATGATGGGAGGTAGAGGGGGTCCACCACCTCCAGGTATGAGAGGGGCACCACCAGGCATGATGAGAGGACAGGGTAGGTTCACTTCTTGCAAACATTACAAGCGCTTGCTCGTTACCTATTTTAATAAGTGCCTATCGACTCTGACTATGGGAATTTCCAGTAGTCTATTTTTAGACTGCGTGAGGGTAAAGACTTTATGTCACAGGGTAAAAACGTTATGTCACAGCATCATAGGGTAAATACGTTATGTCAAAGCGTCATAGGGTCAACACATTATATCACAGGGTAACATTACGGAATTGCTTATAGCGTGTAATGTATATGGAAATTTTGCATGGATAAATCACGCGAGTTATAATAATATTACTTTGCATATTTTGATATTAATTAAACCATGAACTCTGTGTGAATGATATATTTTTTTTCTTTCCAGGACCAAGATTTTGAATGTGATGAATGTTCAGACTTAAGTGTTGTATAGTGTTGCCTATAAAAGTGATTATGATCGTGTTTTACTGTTTGATGGTATATAATGCCACTAAGAAATGGTACTACACAAAGTATATGGAGCAAAGAAACAGTCACATTGCTGAAATGGACAAGGAACTATGATACTGGATGTATTAGTTTGACCATTCAGGAAAATAATTGTAGTATTCCATGTATTTATAAGACTCGAGGCAGCTGTCTAAATGTGACGGGGAATGTTTCTGTAGTTTATTTTATGAATCGAAAAACTTGTTTAAGTTTTATTTTAAACATTATGTTGCTACGGGGCATGCACTTTTAACTCATTGTGGGGAAAGCTCTTCAGATATTGTGTAGCTTAACATAAATCATCTATTGTATGGTACTAAGTCGGGTGGTATTCAATGAATATAAAACCCTTTGCAAGCGATGCTTTTTAACACAAGCCCGTATTTACTGTATGGAATTCTGTATGTGAAAAACATGTCTGATGCTTCATGAACATTTGTAATATTCCACTTGGATCACGTTTTATCATTATTCATTGCATATATTGTTTTTTTAATATGTACAGTCATGAAATCATGTCATTAAAGTTGAATTTTTCACTCACTGTTGTTCTGGTGATCTCTCCATACTGTTGTTGACTGAATTCAGTCCTTGCTTGTTATATTGGGTATAGGTTTTTAGTTTTAATACTCTTCTTACAAATTGAACACTTGTATAATTTAACACGTTTGTTGTGGTTTATCTGCAATGTGTCCTGCTATGTCGGAACAGTGCCTGAAATTGGGTTGATGTAGCAGTTTGTCTTGAATTCCTTTGTCAGTATTTCTAATACAGTAATATGTTTCAAAGGTATCTGGATACCGAGTACAGTGACAGGTTTCATGGAATACAGCAAACCAACCATATGATACATGTACCCAGTGCTCGACATTAACAGTAGTCCAACTCTCCGGGTCAACCAAAACTTTGGTCAGATCGAGTAAAATCTGTAGGCACTAACCTGACCGGACAACTTTATTTCAAACAAAAGCAGTCTAAAAATCTATCTGAAATACTATAATCCTTAAGAAAAATATAATGATAACGAACCAGGTAATATAATTGCATTGATCCACTTTGTTTAGATTTTACCGATAGTTTGGGAAGCAGGTGCGCTGTCATTTATACTTAAGAATTAAGCAAAAGGAGGTTGATTGGTCAGGACAAGTGCATTTTTGGTCAGGCCAAGTAGTTTTCCGGTCTATTTGCCTGACTGGACTCAAAAGTTAATGTCTAGCCCTGGGACCAGAACGGCCATAGGTATAGAGAGTTGTCTCGTGGCTCATTGAGGGCTTATTTCTTTTAGTGTGCATTAGAGATGGTTTCTATTAGAGGCAGACATATAGCACTACCACGCTGATTCCACCCATACGCAGGTGACTATACCTCAACACGTCGTATTGAACTGATCCAGGGCCAACCAGTCTGTGTACTACCCATATACAATCCTGATTGTGGGCAAGGGAACAATCCATTTTTGTACCACTAGTATGTTGTTTGGGGGTCGAAGATGCAACCTGCTGCACTGAAAGCCAATGCTCTTGGGGCCCTAACCATCAAGCCAGTGACTTGTATACCAAGTACAGCATCTTGTATACTAAGAATAGTGAAAGGTTTACCTAGTACAGCTACCAATGAAAAGTACAGCGACACTCGATATGAGGTCTATGAGTCATAAACAGAGTTCAACAATTATATTCATGTACAGCAACTAATTTGTATACCAAGGATACAACGACTTAAACAGATTCCAGCCATGCTTACTCAGACCACAGTGCCATGCTGGGGACAGCAACCTATATAAGCAGTACCGTGATTTGTAGACCACAGTGCCATGCTGGGGACAGCAACCTATATAAGCAGTACTGTGATTTGTAGACCACAGTGCCATGCTGGGGACAGCAACCTATATAAGCAGTACCGTGATTTGTAGACCACAGTGCCATGCTGGGGACAGCAACCTATATAAGCAGTACTGTGATTCGTGTACGCCACAGTGCCATGCTGGGTACGGCAACCTATATAAGCAGTACTGTGATTCGTGTACGCCACAGTGCCATGCTGGGTACGGCAACCTATATAAGCAGTACTGTGATTTCGTGTACGCCACAGTGCCATGCTGGGGACGGCAACCTATATAAGCAGTACTGTGATTCGTGTACGCCACAGTGCCATGCTGGGGACGGCAACCTATATAAACAGTACTGTGATTCGTGTACGCCACAGTGCCATGCTGGGGACGGCAACCTATATAAACAGTACTGTGATTCGTGTACGCCACAGTGCCATGCTGGGGACGGCAACCTATATAAGCAGTACTGTGAGTCGTGTACGCCACAGTGCCATGCTGGGGACAGCAACCTATATAAACAGTACTGTGATTCGTGTACGCCACAGTGCCATGCTGGGGACAGCAACCTATATAAACAGTACTGTGATTCGTGTACGCCACAGTGCCATGCTGGGGACAGCAACCTATATAAACAGTACTGTGATTCGTGTACGCCACAGTGCCATGCTGGGGACAGCAACCTATATAAGCAGTACTGTGAGTCGTGTACGCCACAGTGCCATGCTGGGGACAGCAACCTATATAAGCAGTACTGTGAGTCGTGTACACCACAGTGCCATGCTGGGGACAGCAACCTATATAAGCAGTACTGTGAGTCGTGTACACCACAGTGCCATGCTGGGGACAGCAACCTATATAAACAGTACTGTGATTCGTGTATGCCACAGTGCCATGCTGGGGACAGCAACCTATATAAACAGTACTGTGATTCGTGTACGCCACAGTGCCATGCTGGGGACAGCAACCTATATAAACAGTACTGTGATTCGTGTACGCCACAGTGCCATGCTGGGGACAGCAACCTATATAAGCAGTACTGTGAGTCGTGTACGCCACAGTGCCATGCTGGGGACAGCAACCTATATAAGCAGTACTGTGAGTCGTGTACACCACAGTGCCATGGTGGGGACAGCAACCTATATAAGCAGTACTGTGAGTCGTGTACACCACAGTGCCATGCTGGGGACAGCAACCTATATAAGCAGTACTGTGAGTCGTGTACACCACAGTGCCATGCTGGGGACAGCAACCTATATAAGCAGTACTGTGAGTCGTGTACACCACAGTGCCATGCTGGGGACAGCAACCTATATAAACAGTACTGCCAGTCGTACACCACAGTGCCATGCTGGGGACAGCAACCTATATAAGCAGTACTGTGAGTCGTACACCAGTAAACTTGTTCTAGTAAGAATTGGTCCCCAATTGAACACAGCATTCGTACATGCTGTGTACATCTTTTACTTTTCCTTTTTCAGGATGGTGACCGTTATATATTGTGATAATTAACCGTAAAATGGTTTTACAATGACTGAAAGAATAACATGCTCTCATAGTTTTAAATCAAAACTGCAACTAGAAATAACAATTATTCTCAAACAATAAAACTGGGAAACGAATACACTAGCATAAAATAAAGATTTATTGAATTTTCAGACTTAAACAATCACCGATCTGTACAAATTTCATCATAATGGCAAAAATACAGTACACAATGAATAAGAACTGAAGGTGACATCTATTGTAAGATGTGATACTTATTGACTCAACAATGTGCTAAGCAACTCGTATCAGCAACTCTTATCAGCAACACATTTGGTCCAGACTACTCAACACAAACACGAGTATATAACAATAGTAGCAGTATTAAATACCACTATTCAATGAACCATTAAAATAGAAATAATGACAAATAAAATGATAATTGATAAAAATCAGTAATGAAAGCATAAACACGACACCTTCACACTATAAAACATGGACAAAATATATTCAACACCAAAAAACAATGGAAACTAACACTTGAGTTTTCAAGAAAACAGTAATGTTGAGGATAACAAAATAATGGAAAGTGTAAAATGTACTGGTTAAAGATGTGCTAAAGATTGGGTTTTCACTAGGAATATGAACAAAATTTAATGTGGGATCCATTGAATGTCCGACACCATTCCTGTATCTGCTTTCATTACTGTTTGAGAACGATTTTTGTCGCTGTTTTTATGCCAATGGATCAGAGGAAATATCCCATATTTATAGCAATCTAGTAGATCTATTCAACAGTACTTGTGAATTTAAGCTGATATAACAAATAAAACAAAACTGTGACCACAGAATTGGCAAGAAAAGGTTGTCCTCTATGAATTTTAAAGGGAAAAATATGATGCATCAAAATATGATCATTAACTAAAATGCCAACATAATTAGCTCTGTTCAGAAATGGAACGTTTACAGTACACAACTGACAACATCCATTATTCAATGGTATATTGTACATTTAAATTAAAACACATAATTCATGGAACGCGTCTTCATACTAAAATAAACCATAAAAATACCGTCAATGTGAGGTTATAAAATTTGAAAACAGTCGCCTTGTTCAAATCTCATTATATTTCCTTTGAATATACAATGTATACTGCAAGACATGTTTGAGTTAAAATATTCAAATTAACCGTCAATACACACTAACACATGGTTATTGTAATTTCAAAATCTAACCATGATTAAATCTCAGACCACTACAACAGAGATTTTGGTCAATCTCAAGTTTAACATGCTTGTACCCAGTACATAACTACAAAACAGCACAAGTTGGACATGTTCATTAAAACTACATGCTAAATTGCACAGAACAAAGATAATTTATCAGCAAGTCCAAAATCATGAATAAAAGTTAAGATTGCAGTCTTAATGCAATATGCTTACAAAATTGAACACTGTCTATTACGTTTCATATGAGATATAATCTCTTGAATATAGAAATATCAATGTAACAGTGTCACAATAGGACATTATGTGGCACAGTAACAGTGTCACATGGCACAATTGATTATGTTGCATAGAAAAAGAGTAACATGACAAAATTGGAGACTGTGTAGCACAGTAGCAATGTCACATGACACACCTCTCTGGAGATTAATTATTTCAGTGTTCAGTGTCACTAAGTTAATTTTTAACTAACAAATTAGCAATGCATGTAATATAAGTTTGTATTTGCAATGCAGATTAGAAAATACTACAAATACTCCAATGCATCGATTATTTAATATCAACAAATGAACAAATAAAACTAGACCAACCATACTGTACTCTAAATAATCAATTTGTACACCAACAATTGTATGAAAAATGACTGTAGTAATCTGTATTTGTGTCTTAGACAAAGTATTATAAAATTATAACTATAAAATTATAACGTTAATCATGATTAAAGATTAGAATTAAGAATCTTTTCATATCAAAAACTTGCATTTTATTTTTATAAGAATTTCATGACACAAAGTAGCAACAATTTAGTATACCCAAACAATTGTTTCATCCTCAGACATCATAGAATAGATTTCAATTCATAATGAAGGCAGCACATTATTACATTTCATTAATAATATAATCGCAATATTGTGTATTGAAACCAAATGGCATAAAAAACCACATAGAAATATTAAAATGTCAACATACAATCTCCTAGCAAACTGCCTATTCAATGATATTTACCCATACATTTAGCAATGAACAAAGAAATATTTCTTGAACATTATATAATACTTTCAAGTTCAACTTCACCAAAAGCAGAAGGGTAGTTACAGTTGAATACATGAACATCAAGTTGACGGCGTATGGAATGTTGGTTAGATGTTATATCCCTGTAGATCTCACCCTGTTGTTATAACAATATGGCGTATGGAAAATGACTAGTTTCATAATTTCTTGTTACCATGACCACAGCAATAAGTTCCATGACAACTTAGAACATGAAGAGAAGCACTTCAATTATTGCATTAAACCAATAATTGTTCATCTTCTGAAACAAGAACACACAACAATATCAAATGATTGTAAATTCTTTAATGTAATTACTAATTTCAACAGGTTAAAACAACAGGTAAAGCTGTCGTGTTTTGCAAACGATTTGACACATATGTATAAAGATAGTAAAACTACGTTTAACTAGATGCCCAAGGGCAACATGTCGAGAGAGGAAGGGAATACAATTATATAATGCATATCTATTATAATACAAAAAATTTACTTTTGACTTATAGGGTACGGGTCTTGCACAACACATGAGGTCAAAGATGTTTTTGACTCAATTTTTGGACATTTGACCTCCAAGTGTGACCTTGACCTTTGAGCTACAGACATGGATCCCAACTGCAACACACCATCTCATCATGGTGAACATTTGTGCCAAGTAATTTGAAAATCCCCACTAAATGACAGTGTTATAGTCCGGAAAAGATGTTTGACCTCAACGTGTGACTTGACCTTTGAGCTACGGACACGGGTCCTGTGAGCGACATGCTGTCTCATTATGGTGAACAAGTGCCAAATAATTTGATAATCTCCCTTTAACAGTGTTAATGTCTGGACAAGATGTTTTAGACCCATTTTTGACATTTGATCTCCAAGTGTGACCTTGACCTCAAAGCTACAGACATGGGTCCTGAGAGCAACATGCTTCTCATCATGGTGAACATTTGTACCAAGTAATTTAATAATCCCTCTACAAATGACAGTGTAATGGTCCAGACAAGATTTTTTGGACACATTTAATTTTATACCTCTAAGTGTGACATTGACCTTTGAGCTACAGACATGGGTCTTGCACACGACACTCTGTCTCATCATGGTGAACATTAATGCCAAGTCATTTAAAAATCCTCCAATAAGTGACAGAGTAATGGTCTGGACAAAGAAAATCCAGACTGACGTACGTATGCACATACACCGGACCACCATTTGGACGACTATATTGAGCTCACCGCAAGCGGGCTTGACAAAAACTCTTTGAAAAATGACACCAAAGATAAATCAAAGAAATGGATACACTTACCTTCAGTTGAACAAGTCATTGACTTTAGGGAGGGGTGCAAGGCCAGCAAGGGGGTCAGGTAATCTAGATATATCAGGTAGATTCTGTATATGTGACTTCAACTCACGTCTCACAACATTCACCTTGGCTAATTTGTTCTTATATTCCTGTGAACAGAAAACATGTTGAAAGTAATGCTTGCACGTAACCAAGGATACAAAGCAAAAAATAATGAAATCTTATAATAATCTCACATCTTGGAAAGAAACTGTCCAAAATGACAGCACTAATCAGGTGGCTTAAAGACAGGCAAGGTAACCTGCAAACTCACATAGATGACACAAATCCAGGGAAGCCATTATTGCGATTTCTCGCACAAAAATCGTCTAAATCTCATTGAAAATCAATAAATGTGAGAGAATATCGCGCTGGCTCGCTGTTTGCATGTTTGTACCTTTTTGCTAATTTTAACATCCTTTCGCTCAAATGTTTTCCAGCATTTGTGCATCCCGGAAGTTTTTGTTTATAAGCGTTTTACACACTGTTTTTAATAAGCGTCTATACTATCTGAAGGGATGCACAGTAATGAGATGGAAAGACATTGTCTACCATACGCATTGTAACATAATCAGTTTAAATAATAATGTAACATCATTTTATATCAATACACAAGTGTTTCATTCTAGTCAATATTAATAAGTTTACTATTCAGCATTGTTTTATACTATATTACGTTATCCATTTCTCATTAAAAATCTCACGGAAAATTGAAATTCTCTCACCAGTATTGGACAAATCGGAGCAATTCTTGCATTGAAAATCTGACATAGAATTTGCCCTGTAAATCAGCATCTTACTAGAGCAATACAAATCTAAACCATATGCATTTTTAACTTATCTATTTTACATCAAATATGAAACAAGTTCTAACAACTTATATTAATCACTTTCGAAGACAGCTTCCTGGCTACCAACCAGTACTCGCGCCAAATTGAGCGATTCTGAAAATTCGTGATCCAACCCTTCTCATTGCGGGGCTTGAACTCACAAGAGCTCATGAGGCACTCTACCCCTGACCACTGCGCCTCCAATTTATTCTTTTAGAGTTGTAATGTTGTTGATATGACATTAAAGTTATGCAAACTGATGTGAACTAAGTGACAATGACCAAACAACACTTGGACAGTACAGACGCATGGACGTAAAATGTCACCAATAAGTCAAATAGTATGTAATTCTATTCACAAGAATATGCTGGGAAATATTACACATTGTATTTCTAAGCTGAAACCTTTTATCAACAGAATTATGCTTACCAATGTAATTCTATTGTAGAGGAGTTGTTAGTTTAGCAAATATCAATATCTGAGTTTAGTATACAATTTAGTCCAAACACAAGCAATTTCTTTTACAAATGTACTTAGGAATGTGATAATTTTTAGCTAATTAAATGTCTCGCAGACAGACGCACCACTTGGCTTTTATGAATGCCTGGGACAGCAGCTTTCATATAAATTTTGGAAATTTATTGGTTTCCAGTACTTAGGAAATTTCTACTTTCAGCTCACACAAAACAACACACAAAGTCAACATATAGAAACTTACCTGAAGCCTTTTCTCTGCATGTTCTAACTGTTCTGTTTGTGAGTTTATGAAAGACCTCAGCATCTTGCCCACACTCTTCCTCTCGTCCAGTTCCTCAGCTAATCGTTTGTTGTAATCAGTGAGTAAGACACAGGCGTTATCGACAGTACTTGAAAGACGGCGGGCTGACTCCTTATCTGTAATGGCCATGAACGTTTCTGAATATTTCAAGCAAAGTACCAATTTGTGCTAACAAAAATTACATCCCTGGGGAAAAGACTAGCAATTTAAGCAAAAAGTTAGGAATAAAATTAAAGAATGCAGTGATTAATTAATGGACAATTGCTATTCATATAAACTGCCTGTGAGAGAAAAGCCTCTAACTTTGTCAATTTTTGGCTAAACTGAACCACATATTTTCTTCAGATTTATTGGAAATTTTTACAATCAAATTGGGAAAAATATATAATTTTTGGCATTGGAAATATGGCCGAATAACGGCTATAAAACAGCGGACAAAAACCTGGAGACATTGCTGGTTCAATAGTTATGCAAGATATCCTTTTTGTAACAGAGGTCAAACTTGCCAGGCTATACTTGTTTCCTTTTCAGTGCACAAAGAGAGGATATTCTTAATGAAAGATAGGAACTGTACACTATACAATCTATGATCAGGTATCCACATGGGCTTGATAGTTAGGTACCCAGCGCCCAAATTCTACTTGTCCATGCCCTAATTTAAACATCAAATGAGATAAACTGTACTTATCACTCTGTATGAGAAATGAGAGAAATACAAATGTATTTTAATAGTTATATTGATCATAACTCAGTTGATACATAAAGGTGTTACAGACCATGTAGCTTTGCTAGCTGTGAGATATCTGATACTTCTGGTGGCAACTTGGCAATTTTTTCTCTGATAGCAGCATCACATGAGGCAGAGTTCTCTAAGGCTGCAAGTCTTTTGACAAGTCCATCACTCTACAATCATTTATACAAATACATCAAATACATGCATGTTATAAATAAATTCAGTACACTTGTTATACAGATAAACTGTGCTAAACATTTCCTCAATATCATGTTATACTGAATGTAAACAATGCTGATAGGATAATCTAATAATTGATCATACAAAATAACTTTGTTATTACAGACATGGGCATACTTTCCTATAGGCTGTGGCCTACACTTTTTTGTATGACAAAAACTGCAATAAGATATTTAATGTATGTTTTTGATGTTATTATTAGCATATTTACCGGAACGCATCTCTAAAGAACCATACTCCAGACCCCCCCCCATAAAGTTAGGCCTACACATCAATTTCAGCTAAGCTATGCCCCTGACAGATGAAATTCAGAAGTCACTAACATTTTTGTTTCCAATAGGTACAAACAATTTTTTTATTTTAGATCAGTTGAAGTTCTGTTGGACATTAAGTCCTGTCTACCAAGTCCGTAGTGTTTCAAGCAAAATGTATCAGTATATTGTAGTAAGAGCCGCATGTTCACATATTTGTGGCAATCTGAAGATTCTAGATTCGATCTATTGGTATTACAACAGCAATGAACGAGTCAATATAACATTGATTTTGTCTATGCCACTATCATCAGAGACTAAAGACATTTCGCACCATTACTTTATTTATAGAAAAAACACACATATGTGTTATTCTCTGGGATTTTTGGCTCAAATGACATATCTTTGTGAAATTGAGTTATTAAAATTTCTGAATGCAGGAATATTTGAAGGTCACTACAAAACAAAAATTATTGCAAAACAACATTTATTTAGGATATAACAGCACTTTTAATAAGGTCATCAAGACTAGATCTACAAATATTTCTGAGTTTCACAAATTTTATATAGCAAATATGTTTTAAGATACAATAATATTTTACAAATAAATGTATATGATTCTTTTCCTTGAAAAGGGACCGTCATTGAGTTTACCGATAATTGTTTTGTTTCTGCTCGGAGCTGAATCATAAATCTTTTAATGAAATGTTTCAACTAGCTGTTGCAATTAATGTGAAGACATGACGTCATAATGTGAAAACATGACGTCATAATGTGAAAACATGACGACATAATGTGAAAACATGACGCCATAATGTGAAAACATGACGCCATAATGTGAAAACATGACGCCATAATGTGAAAACATGACGCCATAATGTGAAAACATGACGCCATAATGTGAAAACATGACGCCATAATGTGAAAACATGACGCCATAATGTGAAAACATGACGCCATAATGTGAAAACATGACGCCATAATGTGAAAACATGACGCCATAATGTGAAAACATGACGCCATAATGTGAAAACATGACGCCATAATGTGAAAACATGACGCCATAATGTGAAAACATGACGACATAATGTGAAAACATGACGACATAATGTGAAAACATGACGACATAATGTGAAAACATGACGCCATAATGTGAAAACATGACGCCATAATGTGAAAACATGACGACATAATGTGAAAACATGACGACATAATGTGAAAACATGACGACATAATGTGAAAACATGACGACATAATGTGAAA
This sequence comes from Mactromeris polynyma, assembly GCA_032209605.1. Taxonomy (NCBI): domain Eukaryota; kingdom Metazoa; phylum Mollusca; class Bivalvia; order Venerida; family Mactridae; genus Mactromeris; species Mactromeris polynyma. Next base: position 2,969,242 of record JASFXZ010000027.1, on the reverse strand, counting down.
ACATGACGACATAATGTGAAAACATGACGACATAATGTGAAAACATGACGCCATAATGTGAAAACATGACGACATAATGTGAAAACATGACGACATAATGTGAAAACATGACGACATAATGTGAAAACATGATGTTATCTTTATTGTGTCTCAGTACGAGGCTCAGTTCATTTGGGCCAAAAATCTCAGAGACTGACAAATATGTCAACACTTACGTCATATGCACCAAGATCCTCAGATTTCATTGCATTAATTTCTTGTTTTAATGAGACTTGTTCAGCTTCATCTTTTCTTCTTCGTTTACGAGGATTCACTTCTTTCAGTGCTTCAGTTATACTCACAGCAGTCTGTCCTCCAGCTGTGTATCAAATAATCATGGACATTCAGATAAATAATACACACAGAATGACTGACGGTTTCATACATGAACATCAGAATTACAGGGCTCTAGAAATTTTCTTTAAATTCAATTGTCCCAGAGTACAATTTAAAGTTGACTTGTCCGACATTGGAGGCAAGTTGTCCCAGCATAGAATAGGATATGGATTAACAGTTAAGTAGGCATGCATATCAGACTTGTCCTGGACTAAATCCAACTCAACTGTTGGTAGACCAAATTGGCAATTAAGACTTGTCCGGGATGTTGGGCTAGTGGATTTCTAGAGCCCTGGGATATTATAAAATGTTCAAAGATGATTATTTTGGATGGTATCATTCTCTACATTGATTCTCTCAAGTTTAACATGGCAGACTTATATTAGCACCTGCCTTCATTTTTGTATAATTCACCAGTAAAATAATTAATTACACAATAGCCTTATAGCTATGACTGATGCTGCAATGGGCAAAAACAGTATGTATTTTAATATAATTAATTTTATAATTAAAATTACCATCGTATTCATTACTGAATTTATTGAACAAGTTAACTAGTAACAGAGTAATTATACTGTTGTTTTTTTAACATGAACTTAATCACCGCCCATGTAATACCCTCTATTCAACTGCACCAAGAGTTTCTAGTAATGACAAGTACACAATTTTCAAGTCCCAATTTCATTGTTTTGCTCTTTGCTCATCCTCAATATCAAGACCACCTCAATAAGAAGACCAGTTTTCAAGGGTCCCAAGGGTGGTCTTATTATTGAGGTTTTACTGTATAAGAAACCCTAAAGTTGGGGAGCAGCAATGTACAATGAATATTGCTCTACCTATACCCTGTCTGAGATTCTTCATGAAGTCTTTAGTGTACACTCCTCTATCCTCCCATATATTGAGAATTCTGTCCAATGATCCTTTCTGTTTCTCTCCAGCATCCCTGAAATAGTTCAAATGTTGAGCATGTACAGTAAACCCTCATCTAAAGACCACCTCAATAATAAGAGCACCTCGTCATTAAGAACACAATTTTCAAGTGCATTTTCACTGTTTCGCTCTTTAACCAACCTGAATATTAAGAAACATGAAACATGAAACATTTAATTTGATGAAACGCCTTTTTTTACACAGAAGCATAATCAATGGCGTTGTACATTTAGCAAAAATACAGTATGTATATTACATGTACTCAACTATGTATAATAATGTCATAACTATAACTAGTATTAGACAAGGCATCAAAACATGACATATCAGTACTTAAAGTATCAAACTGCACAAAAATAGTGTACATACACCTGACATGCTATTCGATACAGTTCACAAGACTAGAACAATGAATCGAAGTTCCTGAAAAAGTGTGTTTTTAGACTTTTCTTAAAAGCATCTACGGATTTCAGATTCCTTATATGGACTGGAATGTCATTCCATAATGTCGGCCCAACAGTTTTAAAATTTCTATCAGCAAATGTTTTACGTTTATTGAATGGTACTGCATAACAACCTATGGAAGAGCTGCATGATCTAAGCCTACGTTCAGATTTTTTACTACACAATAACTCAGTGAGATAAACAGGAGCTTGACCATTAGAACAATTGTACATGGTTGTTAAAATCTTGAACTCTATTCTGGCTCTGATTGGCAACCAGTGTAATTTGAACAAAGCTTGCTTTGAACTGTCATACTTCATGCGTCGTAAAACAAGTTTAGCACACATATTCTGTATTCTTTGCATTTTTTGCAGATCACATTGTGGAGTTCCAAACAAAATAACATTGCAATAATCCAAATGAGACATAACCAGTGCCAACACCAGAATTTCAGTAGCATCAGTGCTGAGATATTTTCTGATACTTTTGATTCTTAAATAATTAAGCATAGCAGTTTGACATTTTCTCTTAATATGGTCTTTGAAATTGAGATTTTCATCCAAAAATGCACCCAAATATCTGATACAATGCGCAGATTGAATTTTATCACCTGCAATGTTAATTTCTGTCACAGAACATTTATCGAGTTGTTGTGTTTCATCCAATTATCAATTGTTACTACACATGTTTCTAGATCATGAATTGCCCGTTGTTCTTGTTCAGCTGACTTTGGCTTAAAGCGTTTGTTGGCTATATGGTCGTCTGCGAAGCCGTACACTGAGATGGAGTTGGGAATCACATCAAATAGAGTGCCTGCGTAGGTAAGATATAGCCAGGGGCCCAAACAGCTACCCTGGGGAACGCTACACGTAAGAGGGCGTGCAGACGAGACAGTTGATTCAGCATAAACACTACAGCTGCGAGGCCTTAAGTATGAGTCAATCCAATTAATTGCGGTGCCACACAGCCCATATTGATGTTGCAACACTTGGACAAGTATGTCATGGTCCACAGTGTCGAATGCGGCGCTTAGGTCCAGTGCAACCAGGGCACTGACCTCCTGGTTCTCCATGCCTTCAAGTAAATCATTCACTAATCTCAATAGTGCTGTCTCACACGAATGAAAGCGTCTATATGCCGACTGGTTCTTAGGAAGGAGATCATAGTTACTCACATGTTCGTTCAATCTCAAGAGAGCAGCTTTTTCAATCAGTTTTGAATATTAAGGACCAAGAGTTGTCTTATTATTGAGGTTTAACTGTACTTGAATCCATTGGATGATGGCAATGTACCTGAATGACCAATGGGCTAAAAATTCCATAAAAACTCATATAAACTAGGGATGTCAATGATTTTTTGAATACTTGATTATCCATTTGTATACATGTCTGAACATTCGAATACCAATTTGGCATTCGAATATTCAATAAAAATATATATTTGATGTAAAAGCTGAGAGCAAGTGAATTGATTTTCTATGGTCTAGTCATCATTGAACTGAATGATTTGTGACCGTAATATCTACATGTCACATTGTATATTAAGGGGCCAAGAGAGAAATAGCACTGACACTCTGGTGATGACACTTTGGCCAAGTCAATAATCAAATAATCAAGTACATCTTGAGCGATAAAATCAGGTATTCATGTTTACTTCTTGAAAATAATTATTTACTCAAATATCACATCACTCAGAGACTCGTCGACAAGGAAATAACCATGCAATTACTTTTGATTTCGGATCTAGCGTACAATAAAATCCGTTGTGTATGGTCCGTAATGCTGCCCTCGTTTGGTATTTAATGTGGAAACAAATTTCGTTCAAATATATTTCATTGCTTTATTGTAAACAACTAAATTATTTAAACAGTCACTACATATACTAGTCATCAGAAACTTGATTTTACTAAGTCAAACTGTTCTTTACATGTTTTTTCCCAGGGACAAAACATCCAGTGAACTCCTGGTCCACGTCCAACCCATCAACATAATTTTATTGAAAATATACTAGGTGACCAATAGTTTTTAAGTCTGATTTTAATGGAGTAATGCTGAAACATTATTTACAAAATAAGTTGAATAGAATTCTAAATGCTTGGAAATTAAAAAAAAAAAATTTGAATATTGACTAGGTGGGTTTTGTACTTTTTGAATATAAAAATTGATTTTTACGGAAAGGGGGGGGGGGCATAAAAATGAGAAATAACTAAAAGAAAAAACTGTAGATGGTGTTTCCATTTGTAACGAGATAATTTTTTATCAACCTTCTTATCTTATTTTTGTTTATAAGGTCATCAGTCACCATGAACACATAGGTATAAGGTCATCAGTCACCATGAACACAGGTATAAGGTCATCAGTCACCATGAACACATAGGTATAAGGTCATCAGTCACCATGAACACATAGGTATAAGATCATCAGTCACCATGAATACATAGGTATAAGGTCATCAGTCACCATGAACACATAGGTATAAGGTCATCAGTCACCATGAATACATAGGTATAAGGTCATCAGTCACCATGAATACATAGGTATAAGGTCATCAGTCACCATGAACACATAGGTATAAGGTCATCAGTCACCATGAACACATAGGTATAAGGTCATCTGTCACCATGAACACATATGTATAAGGGCATCTGTCACCATGAACACATAGGTATAAGGTCATCAGTCACCATGAACACATAGGTATAAGGTCATCTGTCACCATGAACACATAGGTATAAGGTCATCAGTCACCATGAACACATAGGTACTTATAGGCATTTTTGTTGACCCCGACATGTACCCCGCATGTTGAATTTTTATCAAGTTATCATGGAGAATACTTAAATAAAGTTTTTCAGAGAAAGTCAATATTTTGTATAATAAATGTTACCTTAAAAAAATGACCCTTTCCCATAACTGAAAGAAACTCTGATATGAAAAGATTGTAACTTATTGTCTTACTTGTAACCAGTTGCAAATGCTTCACCCATCACAGTCCCAAAATCTTTGGCAAATTCGGGTCCTTTCTTCTTGCAGTTCTGTATCACATCATTTGCAAGATAAATGTAGATAAGACGGCGTGGGGGAGTGACTGCAAACAAGATATAGAAGTTGCATGAACATTAATACATATTAAACTTTTTACAAACGAACATGCCTAGAAAAACAAATTCAACCTCACATACAATTGGTATGCCTAAAACAATGTATTGGCCAAGAAATTTGTCTGAGGTTATTTCATATAATGTGTTACTGAACGTCTTAGTTGAGATTAAGCCTAATACAATGTATTGGCCAAGAAATTTGTCTGAGGTTATTTCATATAATGTGTTACTGAATGTCTTAGTTGAGATTAAGCCTAATACAATGTATTGGCCAAGAAATTTGTCTGAGGTTATTTCATATAATGTGTTACTGAATGTCTTAGTTGAGATTAAGCCTAATACAATGTATTGGCCAAGAAATTTGTCTGAGGTTATTTCATATAATGTGTTACTGAACGTCTTAGTCGCGATTCATCCGAAAGGAGAGAACAAGGGAAATGAAAGGTTTCTGGCATGCTGTAATTTCTTGAAATCAGCTATCAATTTCCTATATCCTTGTAAGTAAACATCAATGCTACATATAAAATACAATTTACCTATTTAGAAAAGCTTCATATAATACATTTTTGGAATACAGAATGGTAACAGCTGATTTAATCCACTTATACAAACTTTTAAATCACATTGACCTTGTTGAAAATAATGATATTTTTGATAGCATAGGGTCCAGAATTACAACAGGACATAACAAGAAACTTTCAAAAAAAGAGCTCACACCAAAACAAGGCTTAATTCCTGTAGCTTCAGGGTGATAGATATCTGGAATAATTTACCAGAAACAGTTGTTAATGCACCCACAATGAACTGCTTCAAATCAACACTTAATAAGTTATGGGGTGTCCCGAACAAGTTTGATGCTATCTGTTATAAATAAATTAAATATAGAAGTGTGTTCAAATCTTATAATGTAAATAGTTCTAGCATTGTGAGAACACTATTAGTGATTTAGTGTTAAAAATAAACGTTCTGATGAAGACGACATTATCAATATTGTAATTGTATAATAAGTTAACTCGAGTTGTGGAATGCAAAATGATAGGAAAACTTCAACAAATAAATAGCCAGAAGAACAGTAAATTTACAGAAAACAATACCAAACGGACCAAAGATACTTTAATAGTTTATACAGCTCAGCTGTATCTGGTTTCTTAATATACATGAAGAAAATATGATGATATATACCGTCTTTACTGGCTAGTTTAATTTCAGTGCTATTTATTGTCCTATAGTTATGATCTACACCTTAAATTTCTACCTAGCTTTCTTTCTTTATTGTCGATCCTCTTGCGAGGACTTGGACAATGTTGCGCGTCAAGCCTCTAAGAAATGTTAAAAGAAGCAAATGTATAGCCAAGTATTTAAACAAGAGGACCATGATGGCCCTATATCGCTCACCCGAGTACACTGCCATTCTTATTTATGAAATAATAATGCATATTTACAAAAAAATGAGTTGTTTTTACAAAAAAAAATTTTTGTTTTTACGAAATACTATTTCGTATTTTATGAATAATAATTTGTTTTGACAAAAAATAAGTTCCAAAATAATATATTGCTTTTACGAAATAATAATTTGTTTTTACGAAATAATATTTGTATTTACCAAAAATAATTTGGACCACCTCAAAATTTATCAAGTGGTTTAGGAGGAAATGTCATTTATACTTAGCACTATATACATATAGGAAACAAGCCCTGCCCCCTGGCGGCCATCTTTTTTGACGGAACTTAATAATTCATGCAATCTTGTAAGAGGAACACTAGACAATGCTACACAACAAATATCAAAGCTCTAGACCTAATATGGTTTGGGACAACAAGATTTTCAAAGTTCACACTTTTAAAATCTATTTTTAGCTCCTGTGACCTACTTATGCAACAGACCGGAACAATTTATATAACTTCGAAAGAGGACCACCTAAGGATCATTCGTGTGAAGTTTGGTCAAAATCCGTAGAGTGGTTTAGGAGGAGATGTTGTTTATAGTGTCCACTATATACATATAGGGAACAAGCCCAGTCCCCTGGTGGCCATCTTTTTGGACTAAACTCTATAATTAATGCAATCTTGTAAGAGGACCACTAGACAATGCTACACACCAAATATCAAAGCTCTAGACCTTATGGTTTGGGACAACAAGATTTTCAAAGTTTTCACAAGTTTTTAAAATCAATTTTTAGCTCCTGTGACCTATTTATGCAACAGACCGGAACAATTTATATAACTTCTAAAGAGGACCACCTAAGGATCATTCGTGTGAAGTTTGGTCAAAATCCGTAGAGTGGTTTAGGAGGAGACGTTGTTTATAGTGTCCACTATATACATACAGGGAACAAGCCCGCCCCCTGGCGGCCATCTTTTTTTACGAAACTTAATAATTAAGCAATCTTGTAAGAGGACCACTAGACAATGCTACACACCAAATATCGAAGCTCTAGACCTTATGGTTTGGGCAATCTTGTAAGAGGACCACTAGACAATGCTACACACCAAATATCAAAGCCTTAGACCTTATGGTTTGGGACAAGAAGATTTTAAAAGTTTACATAAAATCTATTTTTAGCGCCTGTGACATAATTATGCAGCGGACCTGAACGATTTATGCGACTTTGAAAAAGGACCACCCAAGGATCATTCCTGTGAAATTTGAACAAAATCCCTTTAGTGGTATAGGAGGAGATGTTGTTGAAAGAAAATGCTGACGCACGATGGACATTCATCGATCCTAAGCTCACCAACATAACAAAAACATAGAAGTAGGAATGGTATAAAAATATTAGTGCTATTAATTTAAATAATTAAAAGTTTAAAAACAGGTGGGAATGAAGTCATGGTAATCTTATATATGTTCAATGTTGCTAATTAAGACATTAAGCTGTTCTAGGGTGGGGAGACAGTGGATATGGGGGATAGACTGTTCCACTGAATGACTGATGAACCGTTCAAGGAAAGAATGAGTATCTTTGGTTGCAGAATTTAGCATGTGGAAATAAGTATGTGGTAGTGGTGGGATGCTCTAGTTAGAGGGGTGAGATAACCATGGATGGGAATTGCAACCAAATCATTCGTTTTTTTGTACACGAGGGACAGTATAAGTCAATGCATCTGAAGTCTAACCTGCGCCTCTTCAGACGGTTTCTAGTCACCTCGCTCCGGGAAAACAACAATCCATAAAACATAAGGCACTTGAGGAGGTTAAAGGGTATATACGTTAAGGAACAGAGGCACAAGGAATGGTCTGGAGGTTAAAGGGTACATACGTTAAGGAACAGAGGCACAATGAATGGACTGGCAGACCATTTATAAGGAATAGAATCAAAGTGGACAGTGAAGGAGGGGGGGATTAATGGATGGGAAAGATCACAGGACAAGTCAATCTGTGCTTTTTTGGACTGACTCTAGCTGGGGTCGCACTAGTGTCTGGTAAGGCATGGTTTAAGTGGGGTAGATTTTGTCTTTAAAGTTTAAGTTCCTACGAAGAATTTTGTTTACAGTACACGATCAGTCCATAACCAAATTTACTTAGTAGTCTAGACCAAACAAAACATATGTATTCCTATAAAGTTATGGAAGACTAAACTAACAAATTAGTACACAGATTTTGTGCAGATGTGTGCAAAATCACCAGTTATTCCCCTTAGTTTCCAGATGTTTAAAAAAACGCACACGTTGTACGCCACTTACCTTTCTTTAATTCTCTCAACCAAACTTGCACAATTGTTTTTGAATGTTTTCTGTGATGTATCAACCATAATGAAAGCGTCTGTATACTCTGTTGTGTCCCATTTAACTCGGTTATTTTCTTCGCAAGGTTGCTGTCCGAGAACGACGACATGTTTGTTTTCGTTTTTGGTGACGCAATAACTTCTCCCGACCTAATTTTCAGAGTGCCGACATAATCTTCCCTCTATTTTATAGAATATTTCTTTATTGATTAAAAATAATTTAACTGAAAATACTGGCTCGTATTTCAGTTGTGTTCTGAGTGCATTATTTGAAATTAAATATGTAGAAAAATAATGAAAATAAATGATAGATCCCTACTGACCGGAAGTTGAATTCATTTCACAAACCGGTGAAAAAGCAAGTAAACTGAAAATGCCTTACGCTAATCAACCAACGGTTCAACTCACACAGGTATCTGACGAAAATATTAAATTTATTCTAGAGGATACAGATCTAAGGTAACTACAAATGAAACATGTGTTCAAAACCTAATTACACAATTGTAACATAATTTCGCGACGTTAATTCGCTATCAGGACGACTCGACCCTTGAACAATTCGACCCCCGCAAAAAAACAAAGTCAATTCGACCCCTATTTTCCGATTATTCGGCATGTCAATTCGACCCCTCAGATGATATGAAAATATTTGAATTACTGTACGTAAATTATGAAATTTATTATGTTTTTGTTAATGTTTTTGTTATATTTTGTTATCGAATATGTATATAACTTTTATTTATAAATTGTTTTGTTATTTATAATTTCTGTTTTTTTTCATTTGTAATAAAACATACACATTTTCAACGGATTGTTATCTTTTTAGAATACATTCTGAATGAATATAAGACTGAAATTCAGACATAAACTTGAAATTTATCCAAATCTTCTTGTTACTCGCTCTACACTTTTGTTACGTTCTAAAATTTCAAAGTATAACTGAGATTCAGTCGTAAAATGTTTCGCCAATTACAGACTCTTATAAAAGAAGAAACTAACAACTCCAATGAGGAACAATGGATAAATCAACCAAACATAAACCCAATCAGGTCAGACAAAGGCAATTACATGTGTAACATTTATCCACACAAAATAATAATTATAATTTATTTTCAGTAAATAATCTTTTACACTACACCCGATAACAATACAGAGGGGTCGAATTGACTAAGCAAAATTAGGGACCGAGTTGACGTGGGTCGAGTTGACTAAGGGGTCGAATTGTTCAGGGGTCGAGTTGTCCCGCCGCCCGTTAATTCACTGAGTCTGAACTCGGATTTAGGTGTGAAATTTGGTTTTCAACATTTTGATAAAAATGTTTGGTTACCCTTTACCTAATTTACCCAATAATGTATTTCAACATTCGAAGTAAATCAAGGGGAAAAAGTGTGCCAGATTTGGGGCTCAAACCCAACGACTGGCTTAACACTAGTATGGTTATACCTAGCCCCGCATACGTGTATCTATACTCCAACGTTTACACGCATCTTCATAACAGATCCACGCGCAAGCCTATAGCAAAAACCTGGGATTTTGCCGCATGATTTTAACAGCACACTTCTGGCGTCTTTATTATCGACCAAACAGACTTTTGAGAGTAAGAACTATAGCAATCTTTCACAAGTAGAAGCAAACAAAAATCGAACTTCTAGCCCATCTGAGCGCCTCACAATCACTTCGAAAAGAAGACAGGGGTCAGATGTTTATGAGTTGTTGCTAAGGTATCTGTCAATCAAACGTAACTCCGCCCACAGTGCGCAAGTAAACTATCTACCTTACAGATTGGATGTTGACATTCACACTCCTGCCAATTTCGCCCGTCGAAGTAGCAATACAAAATGGATTTTAATGTTGAAACAACTTTTGATCGGTTTTGTGATAGATATCACTTTCAGTATTGGCTCAAGGATGAGCAAATAATAGCAATATCGACGGTGATCTGGGTAGGGTAATAACTAAGTGCGCACCGCCTCCATAGCAACTCTCCCATCTTCTTTTTTAACAGGTGCTTGATTCACTATTTTTTTTACAAAAAAAGTCGTATCCATGAAAATCTTGTGTTCAAAAGACAAATAAATCAACGAAAAGCAACAATTTTCTTTCGTTCAGTTTTTATTGTATGCTAAGCATTTCTATGTTCACGAAAATAAGAGTAAATGCAGTGGAAAGACTTCTATATACTTTTGTGAATGGTTTAGCAGGACGTTGTACAGCGACAGTATAGAGATGTGACATCCATGGCTGGACTAGGTTATACCAAATGAGCTAACTGTGCAGCTGTCTAACCCCACACCACTACTATCCTCCCCCTTCCAGGATTTGAGGTTCAACCACCAAAGACATTCAAACACTGCTGCCACCATTGAAGTAAAACATGCGAAAAGAGTGTGTCCAATTTTGGGCTCAAACTCACTACCTGTGGTACGGTGCTCTACTGATTGAGCTAAACAGGCGGCCTTCTAACCCCACACCACTACAACTTGAACATATATGCATCAATTTGACGCAACTGATTACTGTATTGGTCTTCCGCATCGTAAATAAAGGTGAAAAAGTACATCCACTGTGGGTCTCAATCACCTTGGGCTGTCAAACACTGCTGCCATTGCGCCAGTCATTCCTCGGCATAGATAGTGTCTTCATGTGAGGCAGGATATCAGTCGCACAGTTATTAAATCACTTTTATCAAGATGAATTGTATAGAATTAAAATCAATAAAACTGGAATCACTGTAAGATGTCCAATTTAGTTGTAATTGATTTTTTCGTCCTTACATACATGGCTATTACTGTATATGATATCAATTATCAACAAACCTGCTCTTCTAATAAAAATACTGTCAATATTTTCTCTAGCTTATAGCTTAACTTTAGATCTGCATTTAATTGTCAGTATTTAAAACAGAAAAAATAATTTTGTTCTTGCAGCGTAGCAAATGCTCTCAGACGTGTGTGTATCGCTGAAGTACCAACTATGGGTTTGTATTCAGTTTTAGTTTCCTACTGATTTAATATGTAAGTAATTATTCAGTACTTACTTCAGATTGTAAACATTGTATAATTGTAAGATAACATGGCTTATAGATTGACTTAGTATTTTGTATGTCGATTGATCAGAAATTAATAGTGATGTGTACATTGAAACATTTGTAGTTAAGAACTTCTATGAAGTAAGTTAATCAGAAGAAACTCCTAGATATACTGTTGTTTATGTTGAGCCTCAGTGTCCAACAAATCTGATGCCTACAGTCAGTTGGCTACCATGAAAAATTAAGGCAAGCCCACCGGGCTACTGCAAAATCCTGTATTTAGTAGCCCAACAGTATATGACACTGTAAATCTGCACAATTTTTAACTATCAGAAATGTGTATAAAATCAAAGTTAGGTGTTAACAATCCTGTATACAATAAAAAAGACCCAAAAAAACAAGGTTGATAATTGCCCCTGGCCCCAAGGAATGTCAGGCAAACACTTAATCCTATTTAGACATTTGAAAATAAATGTGGTAGCAACATTGAACATAGTAATAGCATTAATTACCAATCAATATTCTGATGAGAATTTATAAAAAAAAACAACTTTTTATTGACTATCTTTTAAAGCAAATTTAAAAGATGAAATCTCAAGAAAACTACTTAATGTAACATGTACTCTTTGTGATCCTATCAGGTATATGCCCTCTAAAAATAGAATAGTAGAAAAGAAACTGCTAATTTTCATGCTGCGTTTTTCTTCATCATGTTAATGGTTAAGCAGATATGATGCAAAGAAGATATAAATAGATATGTCATGCATGCGTTTTGTTACAATAACAATTTGCACAAGTTGCCATAAAGCTATTGACATTGAGAAAAGGAAATGAACATGTATTACATTGCATTAATTTATATTGTTATAATGTACTTGGTCGGGAGGATTTTATAATTCATTAACTACTTTTTTAAAACATTATTTCATTCTGTTTTATATATGTACAATTTTGCTCATAAATATTTGTCTAAATACTTTACAGCTATAGATTGGGTACAGATAGAATCCAACTCTACAGTATTATTTGATGAGTTTATTTCACATCGTATTGGACTCATACCACTTACCAGTGATGATGTTGTCGACAGAATGCAGTACTCCAGGGTTAGTCTAAATAGCTCTGCATATTTTTTATGCCCCCACTCTGAAAAGGGGGGCCATATAGATTTGCCCTTGTCCGCCTGACAATATGAGCCGGAGTCATTAAACTTTACAGGAATGTTCACCAGCATGTGAAGTTGTGCATCTGGGGTTTCATGTTTGGCTGTGCCCAGTAATTGCAAAGTTATGGTCATTGACTTAGTTAAAATATAGCCTACCGAGTATGCAATCTTGTGTCACTCATATCTCCAAAAGTTTATGAGCCAGAGTCATTAAACTTTACAGGAATGTTCACCAGCATGTGAAGTTGTGTACCTGGGGTTTCATGTTTGGCTGTGCCCAGTAAGTGCAAAGTTATGGCCCTTGACTTAGTTAAAATATAGCCTACAGAGTATGCAATATTGTGTCGCTCATATCTCCAAAAGTATATGAGCTTGAGTTATGACTTTACAGAAATTTTCACATGCATGTGTTATATTGCACCTGGGGATTCATAATTAGGTGAGCCCATTAAGTGAAAAGTTATGGCCCTTGATTTATTGAAAATATAGCATACAGAGCGTGCATATCTCCAACAGTATATCAGCTACACTCACCAAACTGTACAGGAATGTTCACCAACCTGTATAGTAGTGCACCTGGGGTTTCGTGTTTGCCTGTGTCCAGTAAGTGCAAAGTTATGGCCCTTGACTTATCATCATAATCAGTACAGTTGTTCACTTGGTAATTATGATATCCATTCACAAACTATAAGCAGAATAATAGCATTTGCTTTTGTGACAAAGGCTGTAAGTGGGGGCATCTGTGTCCTATGGACGCATTCTAGTGTAAAATTGTTTATTACATTTTATGTGTTTGACTTTGGTATCAACAAATTAATTTAGGTTGTGAAACCTTGAAGGCTAGGATTTCAGTGTGAGGATATATCTTACATGATAATCATAAACTTTCATTGCCTTTTATGTGATCTGTCAGTGCTGATAATGGTATGATTTACTTACACATATCGTCATATGTTACAAACGGTTGTTACATGAATAACATTATTTAGATTGAACACTCTTAAACAGAGGTACATAACATTTTATTCATTCATGTTATTAGTATGGTGTATGCTGCTGTGGTCGTGTTACTTCCCGTTTTGCAGTGTTTTGGTATTTTGACAACAAAACATACATTGAAACAATTCGACATAGTAGGAAAATACAGAAAAGAAATGATATTGTCAGCATTCATTAATTGTAAAATATTTTAAGAAGAAAGTGAACACAAAAGAAAATGGAAGTAAGTTTTTCTTCTGTTATGTTATTTCGTTAGTATCGCGAAAAAACAAGCAATCGGTATACTGTATGTGCTTAAAACTGGTTGACATGTATTTTTAATGTTTCCTAATTCATTTCTTGTTGTATTTAATACAGGATTGCACTTGCGATGAATTTTGTCCTGATTGTTCGGTTGAGTTCACAATGGATGTAAAATGTCAGGATGATATGACACGTCATGTGACCAGTGCCGATCTCGTCTCCAGTAATCCTAAAATTGTTCCGGTAAGTTTCAGCAACATGTATGTCCTTCATTGACTGCTTACTGAGTTGGTCAAACATGTCTGTCAGACTTTCTGGTTTGTCAGGTAAAATTCATTCAGACAGAAAAATTGGAATGATGCAATAAAGTCTAAAGAAAGTGGGGAAACATTTTTTCCACCTGATAATGTCAGATATTCTTCCATGAATTACTCAGTTAGTACCTTAAGAGTTCATTTACATGTTCTCAGAATTGTCATATACATACGAATGTGTGAGCCTTCATTTAACAGGGGTTCCACTAAGTTCTGAATCTCAAGGTCATTCTGATAATTTTCGACTAGATTTTTAACATTTTATAGCCAAATACCTATACTTTATAGAAAAATTTACCTTCAGTCTGAATCCTGAGAGTCAAAATGTGGCCTTGAGGAAATTCCAGGGGTCAAAGGGTCAATTCAAGGGTCAAATGGAACCCCTGATTTGAGGTAGATAGTCCTATATTTTGGACAAAATATTCTTAGTCATAAATATGAGAAAATCAGTATTTATTTGTGATATGAATGTTTATGTTATTATTACAATTTTCCAGGTTACATCAAGAAATCGTGAGGAAGCCAGCGAGTATGAGGACACTGACGGTATGTGTACACTACAGTCTTACACTGTTAACATGACTGTTACATTAGAATTAATCTCAACTGTCTCTTGATTTGTAATTTTACGCATAGAAGATAATCTTCTCATCTAACATCCATGACTGCTTGAAATAATATTTTTGAGTCTAACATTTCCTTACCATTGCATAAAACTGTCAAATTGTATGCTATAGGTGTTACTGTACTTGAGTTATTTGTAAGAGTATTTAACTCGTTTGTTTTGTTTCATATATTTAATAAACTAATGTCATAACACATTGTGCATACACATAGCCTTTGTGTATTTTTTCAGATATTTTAATCGTGAAATTGAGAAAGGGTCAGGAGTTGAAAGTGAAAGCATTTGCACGTAAAGGTTTCGCCAAGGAGCATGCAAAATGGAATCCAACAGCTGGTGTTGCGTTTGAGTATGATCCTGACAATGCTCTCAGACATACCACATACCCTAAACCTGAGGAATGGTACGATATATTTTTTTGTACAGAAACATTTTTTAATTCCAGAACTGTTATGCTTGATTAATGGAGAAAACATCTCTCATTAGGCCTGGCTTAACAGTGCGGGACATTAATGTTTTCAGCAGCTTGTCCGAAATGGTCAAATCAAGATATATCTAATATACATTTAATGCTAATATTGAGAATTTTGTGCGTACTTAAATCTGTTGCTCTTCCCATGTTGCATGTGACATGATGAGTATTTACCTGAACTAACATTTATCAAATATCAAACTAGACAAATTAAGTATTTGTGAAAGTAATACAATTATATATGCACTTTTGCGATAATGTCCAATTATATAATTTTAAAGTTTTCTAATGTACTGACTTGCGTGGATGGTGCAGTTTACACTGTTGAGACTTACTTTCGATCACTTGTTAGTTGCAAATGATTCTTTTAGTTGTGCATGCAATGTTGCACTTCTTGAAAGGGCTTGTTTCCAGTGTAACCTACCTTATCTATCGCCAAATCACAATATATATGTAATACAAATTTAGTCTGCTTGGTTGAGTCATTTGGTTTCACTCTTGGTAACAGCAGTATATTATATGAGGTAGTGGACATATAGGCTATACTTTATATATGAGGTAGTGGACATATAGGCTATACTGTATATATGAGGTAGTGGACATATAGGCTATACTTTATATATGAGGTAGTGGACATATAGGCTATACTTAATATAGGAGGTAGTGGACATATAGGCTATACTGTATATATGAGGTAGTGGACATATAGGCTATACTTTATATATGAGGTAGTGGACATATAGGCTATACTTTATATATGAGGTAGTGGACATATAGGCTATACTTTATATATGAGGTAGTGGACATATAGGCTATACTTTATATATGAGGTAGTGGACATATAGGCTATACTTTATATATGAGGTAGTGGACATATAGGCTATACTTTATATATGAGGTAGTGGACATATAGGCTATATTTTATATATGAGGTAGTGGACATATAGGCTATACTTAATATATGAGGTAGTGGACATATAGGCTATACTTAATATATGAGGTAGTGGACATATAGGCTATACTTAATATAGGAGGTAGTGGACATATAGGCTATACTTTATATATGAGGTAGTGGACATATAGGCTATATTTTATATATGAGGTAGTGGACATATAGGCTATACTTTATATATGAGGTAGTGGACATATAGGCTATATTTTATATATGAGGTAGTGGACATATAGGCTATACTTAATATATGAGGTAGTGGACATATAGGCTATACTTAATATATGAGGTAGTGGACATATAGGCTATACTTAATATAGGAGGTAGTGGACATATAGGCTATACTTTATATATGAGGTAGTGGACATATAGGCTATATTTTATATATGAGGTAGTGGACATATAGGCTATACTTTATATATGAGGTAGTGGACATATAGGCTATACTTTATATATGAGGTTGTGGACATATAGACTATACTTTATATATGAGGTAGTGGACATATAGACTATACTTTATATATGAGGTAGTGGACATATAGGCTATACTTTATATATGAGGTAGTGGACATATAGACTATACTTTATATATGAGGTAGTGGACATATAGGCTATACTTTATATATGAGGTAGTGGACATATAGACTATACTTTATATATGCGGTAGTGGACATATAGGCTATACTTTATGTATGAGGTAGTGGACATATAGGCTATACTTTATGTATGAGGTAGTGGACATATAGGCTATACTTTATGTATGAGGTAGTGGACATATAGGCTATACTTTATATATGAGGTAGTGGACATATAGGCTATACTTTATATATGAGGTAGTGGACATATAGGCTATACTTTATATATGAGGTAGTGGACATATAGGCTATACTTTATATATGAGGTAGTGGACATATAGGCTATACTTTATGTATGAGGTAGTGGACATATAGGCTATACTTTATATATGAGGTAGTGGACATATAGGCTATACTTTATATATGAGGTAGTGGACATATAGGCTATACTTTATGTATTTCAGGCCCAAAAGTGAATATACAGAGATCGATGAGGATGAACGTAAGTCAATCTATATAATTGTGATTTTTATCTTGGTTGAGAAATAAATATTTTACATGTTTGAAACTAGGATTTTGTGCAATTTTAATGTTCAGTTTATATGTCTTCTTGTTGTTTTCCCTATAAATAATTATTTTTTAATGTCAAGCATAGTTTATATATTCATATAGTTGTAGTCTTCTGATGTACAAGGTACATAATGTTGTATGTTACCAAAATGACAAAAACTGAATTATCTCCCTTGGATTAGTTGATACGTTGTTATATTAGAACATTGTTGTATGTAGATCATTTGTATCATCAATAGTGTCATGCAGAAGCTAACTAAATAGATAACAATGTCAGGAAACTATTAGATTAAATTTTGTATTCACTTATCCATGAAGTATTGACTGTTAAAATAAAGTATTTGAATGACACCTAGCATGTGTAGTCAAGGGGTTCAAATCTGGTACAGAAGGATGAACAAACTTGGTACAATTCAGACTCAGAAGTGATTCCTAAAAACACAATGCTTTCATCACACTTGAGCTTATAGATGGACATTGGTACATGTACTTGTGTATGTTATACACATGCAGGTCCTACAACGTTACTCTGTATGTAAACTATTTCTGTTTCAGACCAAGCACCATTTGATCCTACTGGTTTTCCTAACAAGTATTATTTCAATGTGGAATCTTGTGGATCATTGAAACCAGAAACTATTGTATTCTCTGCTTTATCTGGACTCAAGAAGAAATTGAGTGATTTACAAACACAACTTAGTCATGAGATACAGAACGACGTGTTGGCAGTTTGAACATTTCTCTGTGTACCATCTATCTTGTGTCATTTATCATTAAGATCGTTCATTACACAAACCCCTGGGGTGTAGTATATCTTCGGCGGATTTCCTCTTTTATGGGCTAAAGATTTTGAAATATATGTCGTTTGATTGGTTAAAATTGTGTGAAAATTGGAACTGTGTTTTAACTTGAAGGGAGTATGGATATTTCCTGAAGAATTTCTGTTTTTTTTGTGAATCAGAATTCTCACCCCATGAACCATCAAAAGTGCTCTGAATGTGACATATGTAGTTGTAGATATTGTTTTATCTATGGGAATGTTAAACAATCACGTTGTTTATGGGTTAATTTCGCATAATTTTTTATCAGAATTACTTAAGACTATCTTTCTCTGTGCAGAAACTTCCATATTTGTTTCCTATTCTAAGACTGAAATGGGCATTGCAAATATTCTGACTCACTGAAATGGGCCATTTCTTACAAAAAGTAGAAGTTTATTCAAAACTTAGAATTCGCTTATTATTTGGTGTTTGTTTCTTGTTGGTTATAAAGGAATATCACACACAAGAATGTGTATAATGTACGGAAGGTTATTTCCTGCATGTTTCATCTTGATCATTGATGTACAGTTTTATAATATTTTATAAATTTATGTG
The DNA here is from genome assembly GCA_032209605.1 of Mactromeris polynyma. Lineage (NCBI taxonomy): Eukaryota > Metazoa > Mollusca > Bivalvia > Venerida > Mactridae > Mactromeris > Mactromeris polynyma. Next base: position 2,950,355 of record JASFXZ010000027.1, on the reverse strand, counting down.
TCTTTGTCAACTAGGATTGGTTCCTTACACATGTATGTATGGTTTAAAGGTGAAAGTTCCTTTATGTAACCTTCTTATCACTCTTACTTATGACTTCTGTATTCAGCGTCAAATATCAATGTTTCCTGCAGTTTATCCCAACTGGTTAAAACAAGTTATTTTGCTTTGTATACGCCTGTCATGCATGATGTTATATGGGATCACCCCCGGCAGTTAGGCAATGTCCCAAGTTTTGTTGTATAGGATCATGACAAAGTGATCTGAAACTATACGTTTACATCAACATTTAGAGAGTTCAATTCATTTGAATCATATATGCCTATGAAAACATCATCAGAAATTGTATCCAGTAGCTTTTTTAGAAAACCATGTGACAAACATGTGACAAACATGTGACAAACATGTGACAACCATGTGACAAGCCATGTGACATAGTACTGAAGGGTTGGCACTTCTGATCTGTACATCTAGAAAATATTTGTACTGAAAATGTGCTACTTTAAGAGATGACTGTATGCAAGGCAGCAATGTATGTGCCTGTTTTATTGACGTGTAAAAGAACGTTTCATTTTGTCACAAACATTCTGTCATAAGCTTCTTAAACATTCACATACATGTAAATAAATACTTGACTAACATGGTTAGTCTTTGATTATGAAAATTTCAGTTTTGTAAAAGTATGTCTGAAATATGTATGAAAATAAAAAAATGAGAAAACAGACGTTCTGAATTTGTCTTGTATGAGATGTGTGAGGATTGTAGTTGTACTTGAGCACAATATACATGTATTGTATTGTCTGTAAATAAAGAAGATTGGCAATGTAAAACAGTCAGTGCTTTTGTTTAATTCTTAGAAACTTATAATACAGCATCAGCATACGGTGTAAATAGATCATAACATGAAAATCTTCACATACAATTGCATTTTCTGAAGTGTTGATTAGCCGAGAAATTTATTGATGTGCAAGTGTTAGAAACTTGTGAAAAACGAAAGTACTATGTTGAAAAAAGAAAGTCTATTTGAAATACTAGTATATACAATTAATTATAGCTTTCAATGTCTGTACATAATTCGCTACTCCCCATACATCTGGTAATATCAAGACGGCTCTTACCACAGTATCTCACCCACCATACTCCCCAGACTTGGCACCATGTGAGTTGGCTGTTTCCGACGATACAAGGAGAACTGATGGGATCACGTTTTGAGGACGTCTATAGATGATCTGTCTGTCATTGTGTGGACGTGCCTTAGGCGTATACACCCTGGAAACTTGAGAAGCTTCTTCAAGTCATAAGTTCATAGTTATTGAAAGTGTATTAAATAATATTTTGAGAAGATTCTTACCAAGGATTATTAATTATGTAGATAAAGGTAGTGGCCCCGCTCGGTGTCTGCTTGACGTTGCTATGATGATGCTACACGGCGTTATGCTGAAACAATTGTATGATGACTGTAATCTGTCTTTAGGTACATTATGTAAGTACATGTATATGTTTCGAAAATTTTGTATAGAAAATAAAAAAATACGAAGTTATGGCACCTATCCCGAAACAGCCTGAACACCCCTCGTTTATGACGTTACTACAGTGAAGCTGTCAATGTTACAGAATATGGGTTCTCTCATATTTGTCTGTCCAACAGATGGAAGTCTTCATAATTTATCTTATATTTCATGAGAATCCACTGCAGTAGCTGCGCAATTACTGGGGAGTTCAGTTGGTGTATTATCAACATCGTGCGCCCTAAATTTACCCATCCTTGATTTCTCCCCCATGCTGCCTTTGTGCATGTTTGGAACGGCAGGGGGCTGTAGGGGTTGAGTGCTGGACTCCCTGCCCAAACAGTGTGGGGTACAATACCTCTGTAGGGATATTCTTCTGTAATCTTCACCATTCATGAGTTAAGTGCAAACTTTATTGAGGCACTCACGAAGCAGTCATTTAGAGGGATTAAATGCAGTTTTAATTACTTGTTTAACAATCTGTTTGAAGTAAATTTATAAGTTTAAACTATTTAAAACTGCAATTGTGATAAACAGTTGTGTATCAAAGACTATCAGTACTCTAAGCACATTACTTCAATGCTGAAGTTGAATGAGTGGACCCAGTGCTAGACTCGAACCCATAGATCACTGATTGTAGAACAATGTTCACAGGGATATTGATATAATACAAATACTACGAAATATCCCACCCACACACAAACACAGACAAACAAGGTTTAAACATTATCGTAAATACAGACTATGATTGATGGAAAGTTTTAAAGTTCGTATTGTATGACTGCCACATAATGACAAACCATTTCGTATAGGCACCGTTATGAAAATAATATAAAAGTAAAAAGTAAAGTGTTTATTCATTAAAGTGTCACCCCTATTTGAAGGGACAGTCATTTCTGACACCTACTTTCTGAGCACATTTACTTCCCTATTCATGTACTTTAATGTGAGACACCAGGCAGGTATGCGCCAGTAACCATTATTTAACTAGGCGGCTGACCAACCGGCCATATCAGTACGGACACCAGGATTCGAACATTCGACCTCCCGCATCAAAGGCGGATGCCTTTTAACCACTCTGCCACGGGTGACAGTGCCCAGCAGGGGCACACTGTTTGACGTGTCAGCTGTTAGTTTAATCAACTGTTCTAACTGTACCGACAATTGAAGGGGTGTTTCTGTCATATCATGGATTTAGTCAACCCTGGCTGATACTATGTTAATGGGACACGTCTACACTTTATTTCTCTGTCATATAACTAAACATCCACATTTTTTCTTTATTGAAAACAAATTGGTGTGAAAAGTGTTTTAATAGAGAACCATGGCATATGTTATCCTCGGTGTGTTTTTCTATAAAGATACACAGGTGAGACTCGCCCACCCACCTCGAGTATAGCATCGAGGCATCTGTGGTATAGCCACAGTGACAATAATTGAAATTCTGCTCATTGAATTGTAAGGCTTAGTAAATTATGTTTTACTAGTAAATTTATTTTGTGCTTTGGGTACATCTGGTCCGATAATATTAGAACTAATATGTTAGGTGATGAAGATGTTAATTTTAAAGGAAACATTTAAAAAAATATATATTTTTTATTTATATTTCAAAGTTATTCTTGTTATTTATTTACGACCCATGATGTAAACAAGTTTCGCTTAGCTTGTACGCGGTGAGCTAGTTTGTAAATTATAGCAGAAAATCTGACGATATAAAATATAACATACATAAACTGATCTATATCCATTCTAGGTAACTAAACTGTTGAAACACGAACAATAATACAGAAGTATAGAGGAAAGACATCGAGCCCTCTTTGTTTCGAATCATACCAAGTATTCGGAGAAAATGTTGTCGAATAAACAGGATTCGACTATAGTAATAATATTATTATTTCAATGCAGACGACTTTTTTCAGCAGAACTCGGTCGGGAGTGAGATATATTCTAGTATTCGTTGCAAGAGCAATATTGAGGACATATAAATGAATGTAGATGGTCCACAGCAGAAAAGGAACCACGCGGACACTTGTTTATGAATCATTTTGACTGCGTTACAAAAGTACACTCGGATATCCTTTCCTAAAAAATACCGCATTATTTTACGCTTAGTATGTATGCATTTGTTACATTTAAAGTATAGTACCATTAAACACATGTTCTATCTGCTACAATGAAGTTCTTGACATTTTTGACTAGTGGTTTCCAAGCAACCAAGCTGCAATACTTGCACATTGACGTCATTTCCGACTGTATTTCAATCGGAACATCTCGCGGTTCCGCAGGATGAAATATTGTCAATGGACCGTGTGGTTGCAGATGGCGGATTGCATTTCAATGAAATATCAAAGATTCGTCTAACCGTGCGACAGCAGTAACTTGTAGCCATTTGTAGGGTTAGCAGGGAAACATGGAAAGCAAATATTGAGAGAAAGGGGATTCAATTTATTTTACACTGACACTGTTCTGATAGTAGACAATTATAAAACAACACTGAAAGTTGGTAAATCTGAATATATCACAATATGAAGCCGTATGCATGTGTCCGTTATCTGGATCTTTAGTAGCAAAGAAATCTCGCATGAGACGATTTTGTAGACGTTGTTGATTCTTGTTGAATGTTAGACCGCGATCTTCCGATGTGTACGCGGTCTTTGTTATCTTATTTATGGGAACCGAAACTGGAACTTTATGTCCCCTTGTTGTCCCCTAAATTCTCCATAGTTGTACGTACGTTATGGTCTGCCAGACCGTTCCTTACACCCATATTCTCATACATATTTACCCTTGTACCTCCTATGTGTCTGATGTTTTATGGACTGTTGTTTTTCCGGGGGTTTGTATGGAGAGGCATTGTACAGTGTATGTGACGTTCCCAGTAACAACTTAATCTTTTATATCACGTTGAAATAGGTATCTAAATTTTATATCGTTAGGACTGATCTAAGCAATATTTCTCGGAAAATGCCTCAGAAAGTGACAAATGCGTTGTAGAATTTTACTTGTAAAACTGCTACCGAAAATGATAAACTTACTCTATTATAAAACTTAGACCTTTTATTCTTCCTTTGAAATATACAGCTATACGTAAAGTGTAACATTAAACTGTCTGCTTGTAACTTTGTTCACAACTTTGATTGACGAAGTGCCCTTTTAATTTTACGGCTACGTATCACAACATGATTTATCTATTGTAGTAAATGCACTGAAATGTTCACTGTTATAAAAATAAATATATTTATGTTACAAGTGTTTAATGTTTATATACATTATAAGCCTGAGTGTAGAAACATTCATAATTTATCATAGTAAGCTCTCTCCGTATATATACTTGTATGACAAACGCTACAAGAATGCATGTAACAAAACGAGTACAAATTTTACTCGCGTTGTGCATTTACATTGCTCCTTGCAATGGTGTGGTACCAGCACTTAAAATATGCCATATATAGAAAGCATGTACAGTCGGATCACGTTTGTTCGACAACCCTCTATCCGAATACTTGGTATCATCCGAAATAATTATCAAGTCCCGATGTATCTTAGGTACTAGTACGTCAACATGAAATGGGTTATTCGAAACAATTAATTAATCGAAATAAAATGTCGGAGCCGATGAATTAGAATGAACGAGGTCAGAGTGTACATAATTATATGTTTCAAACGTCATTCTAAAACAACAATATGGACATCCTCTAGTATGCTGTTTTCGTGTTCCATACTAACTAAAGTAGTTTGACTGGCATTTTGCATTTTTTTACCAAATCTATCGCATATTACTCGACTGCACTAAACATCACAAACATTTCTTTTCGGCGGTCACATAACATACACATGCAGTCTTAATGTGTGGCGGACAATATAAAATGAAAACTTAATTAAAAACAAGACGGTACCAGTCGATGTAGGGTCCACTCAGTGAGCGGTCCAAGCTTATTATCAAAAATCCTGTTCAAACGTTGTCTTGTTCTGTAAGATCGTATTCTCTGTGCTGGATTGGCCACTCATTCACCTACGTTACTTTTGAGTGACCTAAGATGTGGTCAAACCACAATTTGCTGATGTAAGAGATTTATTATAATTCACGGACACCCGATTCACGTTAAATAGTACATCCAGCCTTACATTACCTGTTGTTAATTGATGTTGGTGTTATTGTCTGTCCTTACACCTACCACGTTTAATTGGTCAGTGTCATATCGCCGTGGCTAGTAATGGTCATTTAAGCACAGATATTGCGTTGACAGATCTTTTCAACACTCGCACCAGATAGTTACTGTTACATGATTCGCCTTATTCTGTTGCTCACGTATTTTAGCGCATCTCACGGTGACAAAGCACTCATTTTCAAAATGAAACTTAAAGAAATTTTAATGAACCTTTCCTGGATATAAATCATTTCGACCTCACAAAAGATACTCATCAGTCTGTTTTAATACGCTCGCTTACTTGCGGTTGTTTGATTTGTGGTCTTCGAGAAATGAAAGTCGCGCGATAGATTAAGAAAGAAGATTCAATATACACAATATACAATTATTCTGCTAAACTTGCGCATATTTTGTGTTTTAAATGTGTTTCAAAATGCATTGTACATACAATGTAACTGGTTTTTTGTTGTTGTTTAACATGAGGTCATACTCCATACAATTGTATTTCTGTCTGTATAATCATCGTACAACTAGTTTTTGTCAAATCAAAGAACTATTTTTTATACCGGAAGAACAGAACATCGCCGAATGTTTGGCTTCTTTAAACAAATGGATAATGAAGATAGTATTGTATAAAATACAACTTGATGGGAACGTTAACTCTCCTGTAGTATGATAAGCGGATTAGCGTATGATAATAAAGTGTCGTCTGCCTATATCTGAGTACTTTGTTTGATATGAAAACTATTAAGATAGACGAATAAAGAAAGACACTTTGTCGACACTAGTACAGTAGCATTTGTTTGATTATTGAAAACTGTGACAATTTCCGTTCGCTTTAAAATTTGTGCAGCGGTCTGGTGCGCTTGCTTTTCAGACGAGATTTAATATCGAAATGTCGAAAGTGCTTTGAGTGAGTAAATGGTAGTTATTATTACTACGTGTAGAAAAATACCAACTCATTTATGCCTCGATTTCTGCCTTAGTCCATATTCCACTTAAAATTCCACTTAATTTTTAATAGATTTATGGAGATATGTATTTCATTGTCGTAAATATACATATATGACGTGAACATAGATTGTGTTTGCCGTAGTAACAAAATAGTCATGCTTTAAGAGACTTGGTTAGTCATACAGTCTACGGTAAGTTAGCAAACTTATTGGAAATTAGGTATTGAAGTGTTTTATCTAGAAGCTTAATTTGAGTCGAGTTAACTTTGGAGTATAGTAGACACTGTAATGTCGAATAAATTTGATACCTGAAAATGAAATATATAAACTTAAATTCGCGTAGTAAATCCACCTTTTAATGTCGAATAAGCGCCGAGCCGCAAGATTTTAATGTTAAGAAGCGTGCCTTTTTTCGCGGACAGTTAAATTGCGCGCGCCACTACCGAGTAAATTATAATAATTTGTGAATGGGGTTTATAATGTACAACGGCGGACAGTGAGACGGGACTCGACTGAAGTTTTTTGTTCAGCTAAGCAGCGAAAAATAATAAATCATAATAATTATCAACGTTCTTAGCCTGGTAAAGCTTTTTCTCTCTCTTTTTATAACATCAGTCGGTGAATATTTTGTACATTTTTTTTCTAAAATTGCAAATGAAAAGAAAGGACATTAATTAAAACAGTGACTGTAATTAAGTGACGGGAATAAATCTAGTATTTAAGAACCTCTCATAACGGAATATTGCTGAGGGAATAGTTTTATTCATATAGTACTCATTTTTATTAAGTTTGTATGAATACACCAATCTAGTATATAACATTAGTTTCTTTGATGTGCACAATATGACTTAGAGAGACCGACTTTGTTTGGTGAATTAACTGTGATATTATGATTCTGTTGATATTACAAAGAAAATCTTGGAGAAATTACCGATGCGGATATTACAGAGATGGATGTATTGTATGAATCCACAGTTATGGAACTTATATAATGACTCGTCATCTAGAAGCAATCACCCAGATTGGGTGTTTCATAACTGTAAGTACTTTTTTTGTAATTTTGATATCTAATTTTTTATTTGAGCAAATATAATGTAATGTCAGGGTATTTTGAGTTATATTAATTTATTACTTACTGGGAGCTTTTTTTTGACATTTTTGTTGAATACGAGTTAAGTTTGTAACAGACTCCCGAGAACCGGCCTAATTACCATTCAATTTGAATATATTATCCAAAAATATGCATTTATTTTTAAAATGTCCGCTGAAATGCAGTTTTGTGTGCCATTTAGTTAGCATTTGTACCGAACATTAGTAAACGTTACACTTTCTGTCCGCCTTATAGTGTCACGTCAGAAAGTCATACTTCTAACAGAACGGTTTAACTCTCTCCAACCAGCTTGGGCTCTCTCCTACTTTTCTTTATTGATTTCTTTGTTTATATCAATGTTTTCTGTGATTTAAGCAAATGGTAGATCTAGCTAGAAACATATGTATGCGATGCTGGAAAGTATTACGATTAGCTTGATACTACTCAGTTAAGTGTGCTGGAAACGCGTCTTTGTGTCTTTTTATTAGTTTACACTATACAGTGCAACATGGTAACGCTGGCGTGTCTGGTTCGAGACATCGAGAGTTCGATACTGGATTGAGTCTTGTTTAATTCTATGCGCACGACCAATGAACGATTCCAAAATTTGAAATCATAATATGTTAAAATTTAAGTTTTTTAAAGAAATAGTTTGGTTGCTTTACTTGATTGATATTTAATTGCTAACTTACTTAAGTCAATTCCTCTTCGTACTGTCGATGATGAGGTAATATTAGAAAGTAGAATATATCTACGATGTCTCGAAACGGTATTTGATGGACAGTTACCTTAATAGAGTTTGAGTAGGATTATCGGATACTGAGAAAGATTAACACAATACAAGGTTGCATCCGATGTAACGTTGGCAGTAGAAGCAGTACACATCCTGCCAGTATTGTTGTACATGTATATGCACTCATAGCCATTTAAATGGTATGGAGGACAGTTTAAGCGTTTGCTATCGATTCCTACATTTTTGTTGAGAATTTATAGATTACCAAAATGTACCCATCTACTTAATGTAACATTGCTTCAGTTTCTATATTTGAGATTTTAGAAATTTATGTTCATGTTTACTACTGGCATAATACGCAGTATTACTGCCCTTACTGCTGTCAGTGGCGACATCATACCTGTTATTGCTGCTATTAGTGTGACTACTGCTAAATTGACACCAATGCAAATGCGACGGTTCTCAGTTCTGGGCAGATCATTTATACGTGACTCGTTCTCTTCGGCTTAGACTCGAAACTAGCACCGATCGACTTATAGTGACAAAGGCGAAGTTCTGTACCACATTTCTGTAAAATTTATATGTAGCTATATCTCAACATCTTGGTTCTATGACAGCGGACATCTACATATATGTTAAGGATGGGGTATACATTAGGGGTGTATCACGAAACACATTACATATCTCTCGGGTAGTTTATAGATAGGGGTTTTACTGTATACCTTGTTAAACCCAATCACCATAACGAAGGTGAAATGCTATCAACAATTGTAATCCTTCTACTGTTTATCATTGAAAAGTCGAAATTTGACGTTTGTGATGCGTACCGTTATCACAATGTAGTTAACAGTCTCTTAAGATGATTAGAGCCGGCGCGAAAAATCTCTCCCGTATTTTTACTGCGATTCTTGTTATGTTCGTCCAAGTTTTTTTAAGATAGGGTACGAATGTTAAACATAGACAAGACAGATATTTTATCGACTTGTGGAACAAGTATTTGTGAGAAACATCAATTGTACGTGTTAAGTGCATACGGCACACCACCTGTCTAATCAGATACCTATCAGTCAGAACAGAGTTAATCTCTGTGTAAGTATTCGGTAGAGTCTTCAAAGAATATTATCACCCGGCTACTCGCAGGAAGCGCTTAAGTCATCGCACGGACGGACTTTGATCACATTAATTTTATGTCACAGCGACAGGTTACCCTGACATATTTAGTAGCCTCTACGAAGTGGATTACAGCGATATATCATGATCCATATTGTTGTAATAGTTTAATCCCTATCTGATATGTTATCTCTCTTATGATTGGAGAAGTAATATATATCAGCCAATCGCATACTCGTTGGTGCGTTTTGATGGTATGAATTATTGTCCCGAGAGGTTTCGAAAACGCATTGGTGCACATTTAATATTCGAAATTTGTGAATGAAATTTAATCCCCGTAATTAAACTGTAAAAACAATAATTGTTAACCAGTATGCATTTTTAGAATTGAATATTTAACAAATCGCAAGAATTCATCCTTTCTCTGACGATGTTTTCTATGTAGCATTGTAGGCTACAACTTAGCGCAGTATTTGAATACGGTGCAAATATTCGCAAAGCCATGCGAGAAATCCTATTTCAAGTCAAGTACCAATAATCATAAGGGTAACAATTGCACGATAACAGATGCTAAACATAAGTGCATGGCATTCCATAGCTCTTATAGGCACGCGAATGCGTGTTCCTAACTAGAGCTGTGTTAAACATAAGACATTCATAGTCCATATAACGGTGGATTCATTTGCATCAGGGACAAATATGGGACCTCGGCTACCTGTTAATAACGATGTCCTTTATTCTATTGGTATGTGCGGCATTACTCGTAGTTGCTACTTAATTTGTCTATGTCGGATTATGGGCACTGTTTGTGCAAGAGATACTCTTTTGATTGAAGAAATAAGGTCGACAGATTCGATCCTGTTATCTCAGTTGTCGGCTTATTCTGATGCAACGTAACCAGATGCATTTGGGTGGACTGTTCTTTTCCTGTCGAATTGCATATAAAGTATCAAAATGATAAATGTTTGGTGTTTTTATTGCCAACTTTTGATAAATTTATAGCGCCATCTCGCTGCTATACACCCCCTGTTTCTGCAAATGATCAGACATAGAAAAATAACAAGCCGACTTTTTATGACTTGACGTTATCAGATGCAAAATTAAAACCATATCGCTCAAATAACTTACATCACGCATGAATAGTATTAGCAATTTACTTTAAAATCATGCTAGATACTTGCCAGCATATTTTTTCAACGTTTTATGTGGCAGCTATTCTGATATATTTGCGTAAAATGTGCATTATTGCTCCGTACTGATAAGCAAAAGTAGGGTAGTATCTATGATGTATTAACACCTGGTACGTAATTGATCTGTACAGAATATTTAAATGATAAGTCGCAATGTGGGAAGTAAGGTGTAACATATCTACAGCTTACTTTCCTAAATTTCAAATCTCCAACCTTTGCACGTAATTTTGAAACTGAATACGTGAAAACTGTATAAGACTGACCCGGTTACTGCCCTTTATTATAAGAACGCCATTTGTAAGTGGCTCGAACATAAACGGTAATATTAATTGATATTAAATTATTATCATATTTTAGACTTTCCTACTTTCAGATCTGTGCAATAACGACTGGTATTTTGGCCAGTGACAGTAGCCATATACCTCAAGGTGAGTTGTCAGTTTATATTTAATTGATAAGTCTTCCATTCTTAATCGGACTTGGTGAGCTTACGCTTGAATACATTCGTCCAATCTTCACTTCTATGAACTTCTTCACTTCTATGAACTTTCAGCTTATTCTGTTTTTGATATTCCAACTATGGCAACTCTAGTTGCACATGTACAGTGGAAACTCGTTCATTTGACAACCTTCTATCAGAATACTTGGTATCATCCAAAATAAATATCAGTGCCCGTATTAAAGAAGCATATTAACTGAATCTTAAATGTTTTCACTTAAGTTCAAAACTTCAAATGGATGTAATCCCAAAACTACATTAAAACTGTTAGGCTTTTTAAAGGTAATGACAACAACATATTAATACTATTCATTTATCACTCATGATTTGACCATACAATAGCCTTTATGTTAAATAAATCTGTTAAGGAAAATGTAGTTTTAAGGATATGGATAAGATTGTACTTAAGATGTTTCTGTAAGGTCCTGATGTATCTTCTTATTCGCGGCAAATGGAAATGTGCTATTTGTAACAATGTATTATTCGAAATAAAATTTCGGACTCGATGAATTCGAATTAACAAGGCTCGACAGTATAATGATTTTTCAGGGTCAATGAATGATTTGATAACATTTCAGGTTCCTTTAGATTTTTTCACCACATTTTTGTGTGTGAAGACATTAGCTTGATGTTACCGTACTAACAATGTGGTCGTAAGAATTGTTTTATCTAAGTATTTATAATCTACATAAGGTTGTAATGTTTAAGGGCATTTGAATTGTTATGGTGACATAATTGTTTAGTGAGGTACATGATAGTGTGATGATTGATGTGGCGTTATCATATCGTGATGACGTACATCAGTTTGGAACATGATAAGATATCAAACATTATTTTGTTAAGGTGGTCATCTGTTTTCCATAATATTCATATTTGGTATAACTTTTTGAACTGTCGCATAGTTCATGGCAGAGGTTTGTTCCATCTTTTAAAGAATATTTTTTACCAGACCACAATAGTTTGACCAGATACAGGTATTGGTCATAGGGATTTCATTGCAATATATTCGGTAATCAGTGGATCTTATAAGTGTATTATAACAAACAATAGTCTGAATGGACCCATGCTGTGCATACTAAATACAGTAAAACCTCAATTAAAGACCACCTCAATAATAAGACCACCTCAAAATTAAGAACACAATTTTCACTGTTTTATAACCTGAAAAAAAATCTGTAGAAATGTAGGTTAGACCAGGGAGGGGTAGGGGTATGGATTTAGATAAAAGTTTCAATGTGTCGTGTTGTCTTCTAGTACACTCAATTTCGCTTTACGAATGATGCTGGAGTCCACAAAATAAATTTCAGTATAAATTGAAATAGTACGTTTATTTTTTTACCTAGGTGCAATATTAGTACAATCGGTTGATAAATAAGTTTTTCCAACTGTTATCTTCAGTATTATTGTGTTGAATCCATTTAATAATTTTCAGCTGGTAGAAAAATGTTGGAACACAAAGCCTGAACATCCAGGATAGAATATTTGCATTATTAAAGGTGAAAACAATACGACATTTGTGCATGTTGACCATACATTGAGACTACTGGTAACTATGTATATGACAGACAGAGATCATTGACATAAGGTGTTTCATGTATTTAACTTTCTATTATATTGGTGGCAGGTTTAAGAACTCGAGTGATACAGCAATATTAGGATTTTACATTTTCGGTATATTGGTTTTTAATAATTGATAAAAATGCATTTGAACAAACATATTGGTCATTGTTTACTGTAAGGATTTACTTTTTCTTATGATCATCGTCTTAAGCCACTTGACGGCGATATTAGGACACGTTATGGTACTGTAATCCTATCCATTTATAAATATCAATATTTGTCATTCTTCCTTCGTGTTACAGACATTACTGGGTCATTTAAAAACATTTCACCAGACTAAGACTTTGCCCCTGAAAACCAATACTCGACCAAGTCGTGTAAAATTTCAATAGCGTGTTTAACTTTCTGATATTATTTTTTCCTGCCGGTGTTACGTTGTTCAAATTATACCCTGACAAATGTTTCGACAATGGATGGCTAGATGTTAAGATTGTAAGAAGATCTCAATTAGTTACTGTTCTATTCTCTCATGCTGTGTGTCGTTATTGTAGACTAAATTTTCCGCTAATTTTTTTACATTTTTTCTATTGGGTGGCACTTTGTTGTAAAAGGTATTTGTGATAATGAAATAGCTTGGTGTACAAAGTGATGCCTTGAATTTAACACCTAAATATTTATGTCTCGATTATGAGTAATTTGCTAGCCCACCCATTGATCATTTTACTTGACCTGAATTAACTACAAATACTTTCTTGTACATTTATTTAGACCCAGTTTGAGTTGTGTTACATAGTTTTTCTGCCATTGTTGGTTGAAGAAATAATTTTGTGTACCTTGTAAGCATAATTGTTATCAATGAGACATTCACAATCTAATATAAAGTAGTTTTAAACTGGTATTTATTATTTGGCCCAATATTGTTCATGAATGAAAAAAATGCTGTCGTCCTTTACGCGATCGACTGCTTGTACAATGTGTTCCTTAGAAGCAATCTATTAGTTGTTTTGAGGAAGAGAGATACAGTCTCAGGGTTGGACATATACTTCTCATCTAACGTTCTTAGGTTTTGCGACCGTCCCTTGTAAATGATCGAGATTGTTGTATTTTGATGCCCTTACATTTGCATTTAAATGTTGAATGAGTCACAACATTAATTTTGTTCTACATTATTTAATATTTAAATTGTTCAAGTAAATAATGTCATTGTTCTTTATTGAGGTTACTAGTATGAGTTTTATAAATGACAGAAGTTTGAATTTTCTTTCAAAAGATTGATGACTGTTTTTAGGAATTAATGTTTTAATGCTTTTGGAATTTATATTTTTTGCTGCTTCAGGTAATGTCTGAATTATGTGTAAAGAAAGGTTAAATATTGAGTTCAAGGTGATCTTTTTGTCATTTTTACATACTGGCTGGGGGTAAATTCTGTACAAAGACCCATTTATCAATGAAGTAAGTTAATATTTTTATAATTTGCTAATTAATTGACTGTTTGCACGAAGTTGTCTTCGGAGATATTTCAAAAAATCTGCCGAGGACTGTGAATTTGTAACATTTAGTGTATACACTACGTTATGCCTGTACATAAAGATATCCCGCAGAGTGGGGCGGGGACACTTCACATCCCTTACATACCATGCTCCTTATTCACATAGATCGTTTAGTGTCCCTTAATATACCATAGACTGATATACAGTATCAGGTACTTGTTTGTTGTAGAATATGATTTTGTAATCTACATAAATCAGCACCTCCCTTATTCATAGAATTTCAAAATACATCAATGTGGAAATATTAGCTTTATACTTATTCTGCTTATTGTCAGGGTAAGTTTGGAAGTTTATAAAGACATTGAATATGTTTGATATCTAGTACAAAGTGCAATGTTTAAATCTTTCATCAGTCGTCATTGAAGGTTCACAGAAAAGCAGCTTTTACTAACTTCTTTTTTTAACGTTTTTCTTTTCATTGCACATGTAAATGGATCGTCTTATGATTGGTCGATCAGTTAGCCGGTCATGCAGTTGATCGGTCATGCTGTTTTTTCTGTCGGTGCAGATGATTGGTCATGCTGTTTGTTCTATCGGTGCAGTTGATCAGTAATTCTGTTTGTTCTTTCGGTGCAGTTGATCGGTCATGCTGTTTGTTCTGTCGGTGCAGTTGATCAGTCATGCTGTTTGTTCTGTCGGTGCAGTTGATCGGTCATGCTGTTTGTTCTGTCGGTGCAGTTGATCGGTAATGCTGTTTGTTCTGTCGGTGCAGTTGATCGGTAATGCTGTTTGTTCTGTCGGTGCAGTTGATCAGTCATACTGTTTGTTCTGTCGGTGCAGTTGATCAGTCATGCTGTTTGTTCTGCCGGTGCAGTTGATCAGTCATGCTGTTTGTTCTGTCGTTCCATTTCGTAAACTGTATGGAGCAAATTACTTCCTCACTTTTCAAGGGATTCTGATCAAACTTGATGTAATTGATCACATGATGAAGATGTGTGTGACTTTTCTGGGTCAGTCCAAGCATTACAGAGTTACCTGCCCTTTGAATTAAACAAAATGTGTGCAATGACATTATGGGTACATGGGATTTGTGGCACAAACTGCCAGATCACAAGGGATTTTGATGAAACATCATACACATAATCTCCATGAAAAGTAGATGTGTGTGTGTGATATTTCTTTTCACCGTTGGAGCATTGCACAGTTTAGGGCCCTTGGAAGTCACCCAGTGACTCGGTTGTAAAGCATTCACATGGGATGCAGGTTGAACACTGGCCCTGACTTACAAAAGTCGTCAAAAAAGTAACTTGTCTCTCCCTTGCCTATGCTTGGCAGTGTAAGCGTGGAACTCCGACTGGTTGCCATGGTGTCAGGTTAATGTCACCACATGTCCGTGAACTTATGAGTGGCCTAACTGTATCGGAGCGCTCTGTGAAACAAATTTTATGATTGGCCTTACTGTATAGGAGCACTTTGTGAAACAATTTTCATGATTGGCCTAAGTGTATAGGAGCACTTTGTGAAACAAATTTTATGATTGGCCTAACTCTATAGGAGCGCTTTGTGAAACAATTTTTATGATTGGCCTAACTGTATAGGAGTAGTACATGTATAGGAGTACTGTGTGGTACAATTTTTATGATTGGCCTAAGTGTATAGGAGTACTGTGTGATACAATTTTTATGATTGGCCTAACTGTATAGGAGTACTGTGTGATACAATTTTTATGATTGGCCTAACTGTATAGGAGTACTGTGTGATACAATTTTTATGATTGGCCTAACTGTATCTGAGCACTGTGTGATACAATTTTTATGATTGGCCTAACTGTATAGGAGTACTGTGTGATACAATTTTTATGATTGGCCTAACTGTATCTGAGCACTGTGTGGTACAATTTTTATGATTGGCCTAACTGTATAGGAGTACTGTGTGATACAATTTTTATGATTGGCCTAACTGTATAGGAGTACTGTGTGATACAATTTTTATGATTGGCCTAACTGTATCTGAGCACTGTGTGATACAATTTTTATGATTGGCCTAACTGTATAGGAGTACTGTGTGATACAATTTTTATGATTGGCCTAACTGTATCTGAGCACTGTGTGATACAATTTTTATGATTGGCCTAACTGTATAGGAGTACTGTGTGATACAATTTTTATGATAGGCCTAACTGTATCTGAGCACTGTTCAAAGTCTGAATCTGAATATTGGTAATATGAATGAGCAAATATAAGTCAATATTTCAGAAGCTTTTAAAGTGAGATCTATAATCCCAGTGTCTCACAGAATGTTTGAATATAAGTCAATGTTTCAGAAGCTTTCAAAGTGAGATCTATAATCCCAGTGTCTCACAGAATGTTTGAATATAAGTCAATGTTTCAGAAGCTTTCAAAGTGAGATCTATAATCCCAGTGTCTTTCAGAATGTTTGGTTTCTATCTTGTGTGCGGTTTGTGCTATTAATGTTCTTTTTTACTTCCTAGACCCCACATCTGGTAAATTGCTAACACTAGATAAAACGTTCTCACTTCAACCTTTTTTACTCTCTGAATGTTCAAATTGTATCAACACACTAAGTGTATGGGGGTTGAAAATTTGTTTTAAATTGCAGGATGCTAGCATTTTGTACATAACGAATCTCTTCTCTACCTTCGTATCATCAAATATAGATACTGTATTATGGATTTTGTTTGTGTGGTGTTTTTTGTGAAAGATATTTCTCATGTAATAGTGGGTTTAAAAACTGTTTATATAGATCTATATAATAAGTCAATGTTAAAATTATTGGAAACTGACTTGAATATAAGATTGAATAAATGATAAAAGCATCATTATTGGCCCATTTCAAGTATCAATTCTTTGAGAAAATTTACTTTATTTACAAAATTCTTTGATGCATATAATCAACTCAATAATGATAAATAATCAACTATACAAATGATGCACTTAATATTGCAAAATAATCAACTATACAAATGATGCACTCAATATTGCCAAATAATCAACCATACAAATGATGCACTCAATAATACAAAATAATCAACCATACAAACAATGCACTCAATAATACAAAATAATTAACCATACAAATAATGCACTCAATAATACAAAATAATCAACCATAAAAATGATGCACTCAACAATGCAAAGTAATCAACCATACAACAATGCACTCAATAATACAAAGTAATTAACCATACAAATAATGCACTCAATAATACAAAGTAATTAACCATACAAATGATGCACTCAATAATACAAAGTAATCAACCATACAAACAATGCACTCAGTAATACAAAATAATCAACCATACAAACAATGCACTCAATAATACAAAGTAATTAATCATACAAATAATGCACTCCACAATGCAAAGTAATCAACCATACAAATAATGCACTCAATAATACAAAGTAATCAACCATACAAACGATGCACTCAATAATACAAAGTAATCAACCATACAAACAATGCACTCAATAATACAAAATAATCAACCATACAAACATTGCACTCAATAATACAAAATAATCAACCATACAAACAATGCACTCAACAATACAAAATAATGAACCATACAAATGATACACTCAAAAATGCAAAATAATGAACCATACAAATGATGCACTCAATAATGCAAAGTAATCAACCATACAAATAATGCACTCAATAATACAAAGTAATCAACCATACAAATGATACACTCAAAAATGCTAAATAATGAACCATACAAATGATGCACTCGATAATGCAAAATAATCAACCATACAAATAATGCTCTCTGTATATTCCTGCAGTCAAATCTTGTTACACTGACAATTGTTGCTATGGAATATTGTTTACCTACTCAAATCAAGTGGGAACCAATATGCACATTGTGTCATGGATCAAATTCAATATACCAAAATATTCCATACAACAACACAAAGTGAGGGAAGAAACATTCTAGCGAGAGTTCACTGTAGTGGTTCAAAAGCAAGACATTTGAATAGAGTGTGTCAGAGAGCTTAGCTTTGTCTTTTGATGGATCATGAATCATAGATAAATTTTCACCTTGAAATATATATCGTACAAATATGACTTAGTCTATGGTATAAATTTACATGTCTTTATCAAAAATACTACCATCAAATTTGTGCATATGACATCACCTGACACAATTTGTGTGACATTACGACACATTACACAGATATAGGGTAATAACTTTGCTGTCACTTTTCATTTTGCATCTGTAACTCTGTCATTAAATGATGCATTTTTTGGCATTATTTTGTCGTCTGCTTCGTAAAGTGGTTTGTCATCTTACTCATAATGTAGTGACTTAAGCAAAACTTTATTAAAAACCTGACATCACGAAACATGATTCAATTATTTGCCTAAATGTGTCCCTCGCAAATTTTTATTTAAGGAGAAATGTTAAAATGTTAAAATAGTTGTAATTAATATCTTATTGTTACAGTTATAAAACAGCGTTGCACTTGTTTAATCTAGCATGAATAATTAAGTAATTTCCGTTCATTTTATAGCGTTGTTTCATAGACCATTTGGATGATCACAATATTGATTGCTTATTTGATATTTTCAGTCTGTCTGTCTGTCTGTCTGTGCCTTGAAATGGATAATGAAGTGGCTACGAGATAAATAGGTTTCTCGAAGGTCAATCATTCAGTTAGCTCTTTGTGTCTTCATTTTCTCTAATTTAGCTGAACGGGGAAAAAGAGCAAAGAAAAATGTCGCCTCACAAATTGTCTAACTTCCGTTCATCTGTCTTGTTAGTACGTCCATCTGTCTTGTTTGTCCATACATCTATCTTGTTTGTCCATACATCTGTCTTGTTAGTCCATACATCTGTCTTGTTAGTACGTCCATCTGTCTTGTTTGTCCATACATCTATCTTGTTTGTCCATACATCTGTCTTGTTAGTCCATACATCTGTCTTGTTAGTACGTCCATCTGTCTTGTTTGTCCATACATCTGTCTTGTTTGTCCATACATCTGTCTTGTTAGTCCATACATCTGTCTTGTTAGTCCATACATCTGTCTTGTTTGTACGTCCATCTGTCTTGTTTGTCCATACATCTGTCTTGTTAGTACGTCCATCTGTCTTGTTTGTCCATACATCTGTCTTGTTAGTATGTCCATCTGTCTTGTTTGTCCATACATCTGTCTTGTTTGTACGTCCATCTGTCTTGTTTGTCCATACATCTGTCTTGTTAGTACGTCCATCTGTCTTGTTTGTCCATACATCTGTCTTGTTTGTACGTCCATCTGTCTTGTTTGTCCATACATCTGTCTTGTTAGTACGTCCATCTGTCTTGTTTGTCCATACATCTGTCTTGTTAGTACGTCCATCTGTCTTGTTTGTCCATACATCTGTCTTGTTAGTACGTCCATCTGTCTTGTTTGTCCATACATCTGTCTTGTTAGTACGTCCATCTGTCTTGTTTGTCCATACATCTGTCTTGTTAGTCCATACATCTGTCTTGTTAGTCCATACATCTGTCTTGTTTGTCCATACATCTGTCTTGTTTGTCCATACATCTGTCTTGTTAGTCCATACATCTGTCTTGTTTGTCCATACATCTGTCTTGTTTGTCCATACATCTGTCTTGTTAGTACGTCCATCTGTCTTGTTTGTCCATACATCTGTCTTGTTAGTCCATACATCTGTCTTGTTTGTCCATACATCTGTCTTGTTAGTCCATACATCTGTCTTGTTAGTCCATACATCTGTCTTGTTTGTCCATACATCTGTCTTGTTAGTCCATACATCTGTCTTGTTAGTCCATACATCTGTCTTGTTTGTCCATACATCTGTCTTGTTTGTCCATACATCTGTCTTGTTTGTCCATACATCTGTCTTGTTAGTCCATACATCTGTCTTGTTTGTCCATACATCTATCTTGTTTGTCCATACATCTGTCTTGTTAGTCCATACATCTGTCTTGTTTGTCCATACATCTGTCTTGTTTGTCCATACATCTGTCTTGTTAGTACGTCCATCTGTCTTGTTTGTCCATACATCTGTCTGTCTGTTTATTTGTTTGTTCATTAGACTCTCAGTTGATCACTTGACGTCTTATTCAGAACTCTGTTATTGAAAATGTGTTAGGTATTGCCATTAATATAAAGACTCTTTGCCTCCTTTTAAGCGGTTGATTGAGAACGTTTTTGTATACCGGTAACGCGCATTGATATTTAACTGCTCCGAATACAGTTTTAGAAATAGTTTTAAAATATTTTATTGATGAACTGCAGCATGAAGAAATGTATTTGTTCAGGGTAAAGTTCATGAGGTACATTGCAAACAAATATCACTTGTATGTTTAAATCATTTTTGTATGTGAAATTCCCGGAAACCACAAACAGTTGTGCCTCACCAACCACATCAATATCGTGCACCTCTCTCGTTTAACCACAGAATGTATGTACCCATGTTTCAGTTAGTCGTACTTCCAGTAACCATATTCAGAAGTGGTGAATACATTTAGGGCGTACCCTGTATTTCTTACCTGCAATTCCATGGAAACAAATTTATCATTATACCCTGAGTAAATATGTTTGTAAGATCTTGGTTGATTTTTTAAGTGAGAATTAATTCTGATTTATGTGAAACTTTGAAGTAGAAATCATTAAGGGGGTTACTGTACTTCCTATCAGTGTAGATCAGTATAGATCTGTATCAAGCCTGCAGTGTAGACGTGCTTGTAGTTTGTTTCATCTACTCTACAGACTACTCATGTGTGTAATTAGCGCCTAATAAACAATCAGTCAGTTATTGTAAGTCTATACTTCACAGGTATATTTAAATCAATGATGATATTTAGCATCGAATTTGGCGTTCTGATTGCTATAAAAATTAACTTCGTATTAGCCTAATTGGCGATATATTCTGGTAATTTAGTTTGAGCACTTGTTGGAACTCTTATAGGAGTAAGAAATAGCTGTAAATGTGTAATTACTTACTCATCGTGTAAACCTCTCAAAATGATAATTACCAAATTGAAGATCAACCTGTTAATCTCTGAATCAATGTTGGAACATATTTCCTACACTGTGAGTTTGGTACCTTTATCGAAGCCAAAAGGAAATTAAATTTAAGAAATCTTATTGAAAGTATTGACAACTTACTCATTATTGCTTTGATACTGAGCATCACAATATTTTTGTTCCCAATTCCCCAAACTGCTAAGATTTTAAGATTGCTCATTTCGATTGACATAATTTTATTACATAGAAATTTGAGGAGAAGCTTTTATATGGATTAATTATGAACAATAATTCAAAGTATCATTGGTTTTTGCTGACAAAATCAAATCAGATCTTTCTATATGTACCTGATGATCCAGTTGTGCAAAGTACTTAAAGTGAATGCATAGTACACAAAGCTTAAGTCTAGATGTACGTAGATGATGGTTAAATAGTGTCATTGTTCTAGATAAAACAGCAATGAGTTCACTGATGATGTCCCTTCAGTTCTTTGATTTATTTGAGATGAAATACTTGCCCATAATTGTTGCAATAGCTTGTCTGACCATAAACTTGTCAGGACTGATTGAAAATATCTGCCTTAATTATTAGATCGACAATCTGTGTACTTGGTAAACTTGTGTTGATGTATTGTTACAATTTATAAACTTAGCAAATACTTAATATTCACATTCTCGCTATCAATTTTTGAATGAAGTTATAAGCACTGCGGTGAGACACATGTCGTAAAGATGTGTATTAAGATTATTTAGGAGTATTTTTGAAATACTTCAAAACACCACAACTAATAACAAACTTCCACTTGATCAACTGTTGGGATTTATTAATGTCATGATTGTGGTAGAATGATTGTATTTTAATACTTTAGTTAACCACACACACTTACTTGATAATTATCAGTTATTGTTGCCATTGAAACCCAATTGTCATACATAGATGTATCCTGCTAGTTTTTCGTGATGATGTAAGCGATTAAATGAGTCTTGTCGTGACAATGTTTGGCTGAAATATTGAAGCACTATCATATCATTTCTATGGAAACATGTTGCGGTGGCTGGTGCAAATCCTTGTGGTTTATCTGGCAAAATAAGGAGTTGTTGTTGTGTTTATTTATGTTTCCATGGCAATGCCAGCAATCTGAAATGCTATGTCAGCATTCTTGAAAAGTTTCTTCATATTGTGTGGGATGGAATGAAACAAAACGTGACATTCTTGTTTATTGATAATAATATATGCCAGCAGGTAATTGGCAAGTCATATACAGAGAAATGATATTATAGTTGTTCAGTAATCACTTGTACAATGGCAGCCTGGTTCAACACTTCTACAGAAATCAGATAATTGTCAGAGAGAATGAACATGTATATTGAATTTTTATAACTGTTCTCCTTTACCTTGAGTTTGTATGAATGGTCACCTTTACCTTGAGTTTGTATGAATGGTCACCTTTACCTTGAGTTTGTATGAATGGTCACCTTTACCTTGAGTTTGTTTGAATGGTCACCTTTACCTTGAGTTTGTATGAATGGTCACATTTACCTTGAGTTTGTATGAATGGTCATCTTTACCTTGAGTTTGTATGAATTGTCACATTTACCTTGAGTTTGTATGAATGGTCATCTTTACGTTGAGTTTGTATGAATGGTCACCTTTACCTTGAGTTTGTATGACTGGTTACCTTTACCTTGAGTTTGTATGACTGGTCACCTTTACCTTGAGTTTGTATGACTGGTCACCTTTACCTTGAGTTTGTATGACTGGTCACCTTAACCACAGTACTTTGATTGACTTCTATGCAGTATATATTGTCGAGTACAGTAATTGTTTAATTGAATGAATGCAATGTATTACTGAGAATGTGGAGAATAAAGCCATCGTATAATTGTATATCATTCCTTTCCTTCAGAAGAAAACAGGTGTGTATTTTTGTTGGAATAACATTTAGAATTTACAATATTAAAGTATACAGACTGTATCATGTGGAGAGCTCTCCCCGTTACGTCTGCTCTGTTATTTCTGTCATGAGATCAAGTGGAATGTTAACATTTCTGTTGTCTCTCACATAGTTTGCTGCTTCTAACAGGCACTTGTTGCTTCTCTTTGTTGTTTTATATTTGTAAACAGTTTCTGTTGTTACCATTACCACCAGAGATTCTAACAGCTTACAGATAAATGCGTTAAGTTGAGATATAGTTTTGCAGGCTTTGTGAAAGTTGCAGGGCTGTCTGACTTGTCAGACAAATTTCAAACATCCTTGTAGTCGTTTCAAGGTCCCTGACCACATGTTGGGCAAGTTAACAAGCTACCATGCATATCAATAAATATTAGACAAAATATCTTTTGGTCATATATTACTGGTCAGTTTCTCTGACTATATCAGGCAATATATGAAGCAATTTTGGGGAGTCTTGTTTTCAACTGTTTTTCAATATTATTGTGGTTAGGTATGACTGTTGGTTGACCTGGACAGTGTCCACCTCAGATTCAGATGGGGAAGGTAAATTATCAGTTGCTTACAGGTATGAACTGGTAGGTCAGGTGACTGCTGTACATACAGTTGCTTACAGGTATGAACTGGTAGGTCAGGTGACTGCTGTACATACAGTTGCTTACAGGTATGAACTGATAGGTCAGGTGACTGCTGTACATACAGTTACTTACAGGTATGAACTGGTAGGTCAGGTGACTGCTGTACATACAGGTGCTTACAGGTATGAACTGATAGGTCAGGTGACTGCTGTACATACAGTTACTTACAGGTATGAACTGGTAGGTCAGGTGACTGCTGTACATACAGGTGCTTACAGGTATGAACTGGTAGGTCAGGTGACTGCTGTACATACAGTTGCTTACAGGTATGAACTGATAGGTCAGGTGACTGCTGTACATACAGGTGCTTACAGGTATGCACTGATAGGTCAGGTAACTGCTGTACATACAGTTGCTTACAGGTATGAACTGGTAGGTCAGGTGACTGCTGTACATACAGTTGCTTACATGCATGAACTGATAGGTCAGGTGACTGCTGTACATACAGTTGCTTACAGGTATGAACTGATAGGTCAGGTGACTGCTGTACATACAGGTGCTTACAGGTATGAACTGATAGGTCAGGTGACTGCTGTACATACAGTTGCTTACAGGTATGAACTGATAGGTCTGGTGACTGTTGTACATACAGTTGCTTACAGGTATGAACTGATAGGTCAGGTGACTGATGTACATACAGGTGCTTACAGGTATGAACTGGTAGGTCAGGTGACTGCTGTACATACAGTTGCTTACAGGTATGAACTGGTAGGTCAGGTGACTGCTGTACATACAGTTGCTTACATGTATAAACTGATAGGTCAGGTGACTGCTGTACATACAGTTGCTTACAGGTATGAACTGATAGGTCTGGTGACTGCTGTACATACAGTGGCTTACAGGTATGAACTGATAGGTCAGGTGACTGCTGTACATACAGTTACTTACAGGTATGAACTGATAGGTCAGGTGACTGCTGTACATACAGGTGCTTACATGTATGAACTGATAGGTCAGGTGACTGCTGTACATACAGGTGCTTACAGGTATGAACTGGTAGGTCAGGTGACTGCTGTACATACAGTCGGACTTCGTTCATTCGAATACATTGGCTCTGAAATTTTATAATGAATAATGCATAGTTTCGAATAGCTCATTCAAATTTGACGTTCCTAAGAAGATACATCAGAACCTGATATTTATTTCGGGTGATACCAAGTTTTTGAATAGGAGGTTGTTGAATAAAAGAGGTCTGACTGTATTTGAAAAACAGCTAAAAAAAACATCTGTAAAGCTCGCAGGTATTGAATGTGAGAAATAATTTAGATATATCTGTTTAATCCTAGGAGTATGTACAGGAACTTGTTACTTTGTTAATTGATTTATCTAATTGTGACAGAAATGTGATGTGTGTTGTATAGTCATCTTCTGTTACATGATATTATGTTACATGATTATCAAACTCTCCAGTGAAGGAAGGTACTGTCATATACTGTCCTCATGTTGACATGTTCCTGTTGTATTTTTGTCGTTGTAGACTTTTTTGTTTTCAAATACATTTTTATCGTCATCAGTATACTGATGTCTAGTACATTCTTGTTTATTTTTTGCCAACTTTTCAGTGTGCTTTTTGTCATAGAAGTTTATATTTGAGTAAAATTATAATCATAATTGCCAAAGAATAGAATTCATTATGAGAGGTGCATGGTGTTTGACTGCTATACAAATTGGATTAAAGTAATAGGGCACATCTTTTAAGACACTGTTTAAATTCTCCATGTTGATTTGACAGAAGAATAATTATATACTAGTACGCTGTATTTTGTGAACATGCTGTTCGAACCCAGCGGGGTTTTCCTTTGTCCTGGGACTCCCATATTTGCAAATTTGGGAGTTCTTGAAAAATTTTGGGGGTCCCGAGAGTAAATTTTTGGCTGTGACATTTTTTCATCAGCCATTATGATCATGTATTACCGAGATGCTTGCAAGGTGCAAGCTCTGAGGCGATATTGTGTGAAAGTAATTACTACAAAGGCGTTTAAATTACGAAAAATGTCAATTTGGTGAAATTGGCTAATTAGACACTTGTGAGTCCCACGGATGCACATCTGTTCATAAATGCGGGTCCTTGGTCTGAAAATTGCATCGGAAATGCAGAAAACACGCATCGGAGAAATGCCTGAACCAATTAAGGGAAACATATTCAAGCAACAATTAAGGACATTATTAAAGATAGTGCTGGCTGTCTTGTTGGTCCTGTTAATATTATCAGCATTGTAAGAACCCCAATTTGTATTTACCAAGATACAACTTGCACATAATATGTGTGTATAACATTACCTTACTCCTTCAGACTGTGCAACAGTCAAAGTTCAGACATAAAGTCTTTGTGGGTGTTCCTTGATACATTTCTCCTGTTGTCTCTGTTTGAAAATCTCCCACCTGTAGATCCAATGTTGCTTTGCTCTAATTTATACAACTTCATTTATACTTGTTGCATTAGACAGAGATCACAGCCATAATGGTATATACTGTCTGTCTGTCCTTCAGATGTTCTAGATGTATACAAACATGCTTTCTCTGGCATTGTTTTCTGCTCTGATTCCTGACTATCTCTTCTTCTATTTTTCGGCGCAGCCGTACTAACTTGGTTTGGCTATTTGCATATCAGTGTTGTGTAAATCCATCAAATCTTATGTTAACCACTAAACCAACTTCTCTGCTACCGAACAACGTTTGTAACCTTGATGGGGATTGGCTAACCTTTCGATAAGGATTGCATTACCGTACCAAAATCCACCATTTTGGATCTAGAGTGACCAGCAAACGTAACATCTCAGCAATTTTTTATGTGGCACAACAAATCATAACCTTTAAATTGCACTGACCATCTTTTTTCAAGATATTTCTTGTTTACCGTTCCCCCTTACAATATTGCCCCGTAAAGCCATCCTTTATTGTTATAGAGGTCATACCGTTCCCCCTTACAATATTGCCCCGTAAAGCCATCCTTTATTGTTATAGAGGTCATACCGTTCCCCCTTACAATATTGCCCCGTAAAGCCATCCTTTATTGTTATAGAGGTCATACCGTTCCCCCTAACAATATTGCCCCGTGAAGCCATCCTTTATTGTTATAGAGGTCATACCGTTCCCCCTTACAATATTGCCCCGTAAAGCCATCCTTTATTGTTATAGAGGTCATACCGTTCCCCCTTACAATATTGCCCCGTAAAGCCATCCTTTATTGTTATAGAGGTCATACCGTTCCCCCTTACAATATTGCCCCGTGAAGCCATCCTTTATTGTTATAGAGGTCATACCGTTCCCCCTTACAATATTGCCCCGTGAAGCCATCCTTTATTGTTATAGAGGTCATACCGTTCCCCCTTACAATATTGCCCCGTAAAGCCATCCTTTATTGTTATAGAGGACATACCGTTCCCCCTTACAATATTGCCCCGTGAAGCCATCCTTTATTGTTATAGAGGTCATACCGTTCCCCCTTATAATATTGCCCTGTAAAGCCATCCTTTATTGTTATAGAGGTCATACCATTCCCCCTAACAATATTGCCCCGTAAAGCCATCCTTTATTGTTATAGAGTTCATACCGTTCCCCCTAACAATATTGCCCCGTAAAGCCATCCTTTATTGTTATAGAGGTCATACCGTTCCCCCTTACAATATTGCCCCGTGAAGCCATCCTTTATTGTTATAGAGGTCATACTATAAGTTGATTTATGATTCTTATATTTCTTTCTAACGGAATTATTACAATGTACTCTTTGTTAAAGGTACACTTGTCTGTGGAATTGCAAAATAAGGTCTGTACTAATTGTTGGACTCTTAAAGATGTGTTCTTTTTCTGTGCAATATGAAAAGATTAAAGAAAAAAAAACATTTGGAGGCAATTCAATTCTATCTTCATCAAGATTCTGCATCAAGTTGTAACTATGTTTTTTTTATCCGAATATCTACTAGAAACCTTCCGATGTTTTATTCTTAATGTTCATATACTAGTCAAAAGTGCTGACCTGGCAGTATTATTTCACATAGTTTCTAAAAAGGTACAGGGGCCTCATTCACAACCATTATCAGTCTGAAAGGTGCAGGGGCCTCATTCACAACCATTATAAGTCTGAAAGGTGCAGGGGCCTCATTCACAACCATGATTCTTATTAAAGATGTTTTAGCTGATGTAACATCAATACCGGATTAAGCCCATTTTTATGTTCAGATGAGCCAGATACATCTTTACAATACAAAGTGGCAGGTCAACTCTTTTGACCAGTAAATTAAAACAATATAGAAAAACAGATAAACTCTCCCACACTGTACGGGATTTTGTGCATCGTTTTTTTAATTCGTTTAACAAGGTGCAGAATGTTGATGTACAATGTGTGGGAGATTTGTGGTTTAGATTTACACATATCTTGTTAATCCTTGGCATTAACACTGCTTCTAATTAATCAAATACATTTTGCAAGAGAAAATGTGCATAGAAACAAAATCTTTGCTGATAGAAACTGTTAATTGAGGCATAAATTTGTCGACATTTTGTGTGAGTTTTTTTCTCACCTAGATACACACCTGACGGTGAAGAAGACATTGTCAGTTTGATCCCCACCCTGTCTTTAGTGAGTGAGGCCAGTGTTTTCCACAATGAGTTGAAATAAGATAACATGTTAAAGTTGTTTCCTATTCAGGTACTCGAGCGTTTAGTTGCTTGTGAAGAAATAGTTCATGTTGATATCTTTTTTGTAATGGGGCTTTTAAGTCACATAAACAGCCCGGGTCATATGGTGACTATTCCCTTTAGTAGGGTGCCTCATCTAGTAGCATTCTGGGTCTGTACTTGATTACCACCACCGTCCGATTAATAGCCAGTAGGATTATTTTCCTCACTCATACTTCATCCAAGTTGGAAATTAGACTCTAGAAGTGAATTAGTACCCAAGGACTGAATTGATACCCCAGGAGTGAATTGGTACCCCAGGAGTGAATTGGTACCCCAGGAGTGAATTGGCACCCAGGTGGGAATTGGCACCCCAGGAGTGAATTGGCACCCCAGGAGTGAATTGGCACCCCAGGAGTGAATTGGCATCCAGGTGGGAATTGGCACCCCAGGAGTGAATTGGCACCCCAGAAGTGAATTGGCACCCCAGGAGTGAATTGGCACCCCAGGAGTGAATTGGCACCCCAGGAGTGAATTGGTACACCAGGAGTGAATTGGTACCCCGGGAGTGAATTGGTACCCCAGGTGGGATTGGCACCCCAGGAGTGAATTGGTACACCGGGAGTGAATTGGCACCCCAGGAGTGAATTGGTACCCCAGGAGTGAATTGGCACCCCAGGAGTGAATTGGCACCCCAGGAGTGAATTGGCACCCCAGGAGTGAATTGGCACCCCAGGAGCGAATTGGCACCCCAGGAGTGAATTGGCACCCCAGGAGTGAATTGGTACACCAGGAGTGAATTGGTACACCAGGAGTGAATTGGCACCCCAGGAGTGAATTGGCACCCCAGGAGTGAATTGGTACACCAGGAGTGAATTGGCACCCCAGGAGTGAATTGGCACCCAGGAGTGAATTGGCACCCCAGGAGTGAATTGGCACCCCAGGAGTGAATTGGTACCCCAGGAGTGAATTGGTACACCAGGAGTGAATTGGTACCCCGGGAGTGAATTGGTACCCCAGGTGGGAATTTGAACATGCAGCGGTGAAGGGGAAGTGATTTGAATTTGGGGATCATAACCACTTGGCCACAAAGACCAGCTAATGTAGATGTACCCTACTTGTCTATAGTACCGGCACTTGTCTGAAACCAGGAGCATTTTCTGGTCAGCTATAGTGCATAAGTAAAATGATTATAAAATGTCTTCATTGGTATTATCACTATTGTCTTCCAGTGTTTGTTATATTTGAAAAAGTAAAACAAATATGTGAAGACTTGATGCTGTCATATTTATGATACATACATGTCAATGTCTCAATCTATGGTATGAAATTCTTACTTTGGAAGTTTTATTGTTAGAATTGTGGGAGATAGCAGTTATCTTATCAACAATGTCATTTTTTATCATAATATTTGAAGTGAGAAAATATGATCTAGTTGTTTAGGTCATTATTATCAGTATAAATCATAAATGATGTAACACACTGAAATAACACCAGTGTGTTATTGTGGCCTCAATTCATCGGGTCCAAAATGTTATTTCAAATAACCCATTTTAATTCAACGTGCATAAGAAGTAACATCGGGACCTGGTATTTATTTTGGATGATTTAAAGTATTCGGATAGAAGGTTGTCAAATTAACGGGGTCTGACTGTATATTAAAACGTTGACATTTTAACCTAAATACACTCAGCAAAATTTCTAATTGGTCACTTGGATTGTATTGATATTATTGAACAGTGAATGAAAATTCAACAATACAAACACCATCACATAAATACTTTCTTCGTACAACTGTTCAGAATACAATTTAATCCATATTGATTGTCACATGAATTTTACGACAGATCAACACTAATAACCCTAAAATTAAAAGTCATAAAACGGATATATATGGTATGGTCTCTTCAATAAATATGAAGTGACCAATTAGAGATTTTGCTGAGTGTATAAAAGACTAGCTGTTTCTAAGCTTGGGTGAAATATCGGTATGCATTTATAGACTCTGGTGTCTAGAACATTGCTTAAACTTGGCTTACATTATCCTGCATTTAATGCACTGAATTTTTTTATACCATTTGTTGGATTCCAGTGTTTGTATTTAACATAAAAATTAGGTATTTATGTTAATTGTTAATGTTAAACAGATACAAACCTTGATTTTAACTTTCACAGCAGACTATACGGACTGTGTCTCATTTATATAATAAAACCTCCACATATTATTTGATGATAATTGATTGGTTTTCAAGACTTTTCTTGTGAATAAAAAAATGTGTTAGAGAATGCAGAATCTTTTGTTTTCTGATTTTTCTTGTATTGTTTTGTTTGAGATTTTCGGGAAATGTAAGACTAAAGTTGAAGCGTGCGAGAGTGTAAGACTAAAGTTGAAGCGTGCGAGAATGTAAGACTGAAGTTGAAGGGTGTGAGAATGTAAGACTGAAGTTGAAGCGTGTGAGAATGTAAGACTAAAGTTGAAGCGTGTGAGAATGTAAGACTAAAGTTGAAGCGTGTGAGAATGTAAGACTAAAGTTGAAGCGTGTGAGAATGTAAGACTGAAGTTGAAGGGTGCGAGAGTGTAAGACTGAAGTTGAAGCATGTGAGAATGTAAGACTGAAGTTGAAGCATGTGAGAATGTAAGACTGAAGTTGAAGGGTGTGAGAATGTAAGACTAAAGTTGAAGCGTGTGAGAATGTAAGACTAAAGTTGAAGCGTGTGAGAATGTAAGACTGAAGTTGAAGCATGTGAGAATGTAAGACTGAAGTTGAAGGGTGTGAGAGTGTAAGACTAAAGTTGCAGCGTGTGAGAATGTAAGACTGAAGTTGAAGCATGTGAGAATGTAAGACTGAAGTTGAAGGGTGTGAGAATGTAAGACTAAAGTTGAAGTGTGTGAGAATGTAAGACTATAGTTGAAGCGTGTGAGAATGTAAGACTATAGTTGAAGCGTGTGAGAATGTAAGACTAAAGTTGAAGCGTGTGAGAGTGTAAGACTAAAGTTGAAGTGTGTGAGAATGTAAGACTAAAGTTGAAGCGTGTGAGAATGTAAGACTAAAGTTGAAGCGTGTGAGAGTGTAAGACTAAAGTTGAAGCGTGTGAGAATGTAAGACTATAGTTGAAGCGTGTGAGAATGTAAGACTAAAGTTGAAGCGTGTGAGAGTGTAAGACTAAAGTTGAAGCGTGTGAGAATGTAAGACTAAAGTTGAAGCGTGCGAGAATGTAAGACTAAAGTTGAAGTGTGTGAGAATGTAAGACTATAGTTGAAGCGTGTGAGAATGTAAGACTAAAGTTGAAGCGTGTGAGAGTGTAAGACTAAAGTTGAAGTGTGTGAGAATGTAAGACTAAAGTTGAAGCGTGTGAGAATGTAAGACTAAAGTTGAAGCGTGCGAGAATGTAAGACTAAAGTTGAAGTGTGTGAGAATGTAAGACTAAAGTTGAAGCGTGTGAGAATGTAAGACTAAAGTTGAAGCGTGTGAGAATGTAAGACTAAAGTTGAAGTGTGTGAGAATGTAAGACTAAAGTTGAAGCGTGTGAGAATGTAAGACTGAAGTTGAAGCGTGTGAGAATGTAAGACTAAAGTTGAAGCGTGTGAGAATGTAAGACTAAAGTTGAAGCGTGTGAGAATGTAAGACTATAGTTGCAGCGTGTGAGAGTGTAAGACTAAAGTTGAAGCATGTGAGAATGTAAGACTAAAGTTGATGCGTGTGAGAATGTAAGACTAATGTTGCAGCGTGTGAGAATGTAAGACTAAAGTTGAAGCGTGTGAGAATGTAAGACTAAAGTTGCAGCGTGTGAGAATGTAAGACTAAAGTTGAAGCGTGTGAGAATGTAAGACTAAAGTTGAAGCGTGCGAGAGTGTAAGACTAAAGTTGAAGCATGTGAGAATGTAAGACTATAGTTGAAGCGTGTGAGAGTGTAAGACTAAAGTTGAAGCGTGCGAGAGTGTAAGACTAAAGTTGAAGCGTGTGAGAATGTAAGACTAAAGTTGAAGCGTGCGAGAGTGTAAGACTAAAGTTGAAGCGTGTGAGAATGTAAGACTATAGTTGAAGCGTGTGAGAATGTAAGACTAATGTTGCAGCGTGTGAGAATGTAAGACTAAAGTTGAAGCGTGTGAGAATGTAAGACTAAAGTTGAAGCGTGTGAGAGTGTAAGACTAAAGTTGAAGCGTGTGAGAGTGTAAGACTAAAGTTGTAGCGTGTGAGAGTGTAAGACTAAAGTTGAAGCGTGTGAGAATGTAAGACTAAAGTTGTAGCGTGTGAGAATGTAAGACTAAAGTTGAAGCGTGTGAGAATGTAAGACTAAAGTTGTAGCGTGTGAGAATGTAAGACTAAAGTTGAAGGGTGTGAGAGTGTAAGACTAAAGTTGAAGCGTGTGAGAATGTAAGACTAAAGTTGAAGCGTGTGAGAGTGTAAGACTAAAGTTGAAGCGTGTGAGAGTGTAAGACTAAAGTTGTAGCGTGTGAGAGTGTAAGACTAAAGTTGAAGCGTGTGAGAATGTAAGACTAAAGTTGTAGCGTGTGAGAGTGTAAGACTAAAGTTGAAGCGTGTGGGAATGTAAGACTAAAGTTGTAGCGTGTGAGAATGTAAGACTAAAGTTGAAGCGTGTGAGAATGTAAGACTAAAGTTGCAGCGTGTGAGAATGTAAGACTAAAGTTGCAGCGTGTGAGAATGTAAGACTAAAGTTGCAGCGTGTGAGAATGTAAGACTAAAGTTGCAGCGTGTGAGAATGTAAGACTAAAGTTGAAGCGTGTGAGAATGTAAGACTAAAGTTGAAGCGTGTGGGAATGTAAGACTAAAGTTGTAGCGTGTGAGAATGTAAGACTAAAGTTGAAGCGTGTGAGAATGTAAGACTAAAGTTGAAGCGTGTGAGAGTGTAAGACTAAAGTTGTAGCGTGTGAGAATGTAAGACTAAAGTTGTAGCGTGTGAGAATGTAAGACTAAAGTTGAAGCGTGTGAGAATGTAAGACTAAAGTTGTAGCGTGTGAGAATGTAAGACTAAAGTTGAAGCGTGTGGGAATGTAAGACTAAAGTTGAAGGGTGTGAGAATGTAAGACTAAAGTTGAAGCGTGTGGGAATGTAAGACTAAAGTTGTAGCGTGTGAGAATGTAAGACTAAAGTTGAAGCGTGTGAGAATGTAAGACTAAAGTTGCAGCGTGTGAGAGTGTAAGACTAAAGTTGAAGGGTGTGAGAATGTAAGACTAAAGTTGAAGCGTGTGAGAATGTAAGACTAAAGTTGTAGCGTGTGAGAGTGTAAGACTAAAGTTGAAGCGTGTGAGAATGTAAGACTAAAGTTGTAGCGTGTGAGAGTGTAAGACTAAAGTTGAAGCGTGTGGGAATGTAAGACTAAAGTTGTAGCGTGTGAGAATGTAAGACTAAAGTTGAAGCGTGTGAGAATGTAAGACTAAAGTTGAAGGGTGTGAGAATGTAAGACTAAAGTTGTAGCGTGTGAGAGTGTAAGACTAAAGTTGAAGGGTGTGAGAATGTAAGACTAAAGTTGCAGCGTGTGAGAGTGTAAGACTAAAGTTGAAGCGTGTGAGAATGTAAGACTAAAGTTGAAGCGTGTGAGAATGTAAGACTAAAGTTGAAGGGTGTGAGAATGTAAGACTAAAGTTGAAGCGTGTGAGAATGTAAGACTAAAGTTGAAGCGTGTGAGAATGTAAGACTAAAGTTGAAGCGTGTGAGAATGTAAGACTAAAGTTGAAGCGTGTGAGAATGTAAGACTAAAGTTGAAGGGTGTGAGAATGTAAGACTGAAGTTGAAGCGTGTGAGAATGTAAGACTAAAGTTGAAGGGTGTGAGAATGTAAGACTAAAGTTGAAGCGTGTGAGAATGTAAGACTAAAGTTGAAGGGTGTGAGAATGTAAGACTAAAGTTGAAGGGTGTGAGAATGTAAGACTAAAGTTAAAGCGTGTGAGAATGTAAGACTGAAGTTGAAGCGTGTGAGAATGTAAGACTAAAGTTGAAGGGTGTGAGAATGTAAGACTAAAGTTGAAGCGTGTGAGAATGTAAGACTAAAGTTGAAGCGTGTGAGAATGTAAGACTAAAGTTGAAGCGTGTGAGAATGTAAGACTAAAGTTGCAGCGTGTGAGAATGTAAGACTAAAGTTGAAGGGTGTGAGAATGTAAGACTGAAGTTGAAGCGTGTGAGAATGTAAGACTAAAGTTGAAGCGTGTGGGAATGTAAGACTAAAGTTGAAGGGTGTGAGAATGTAAGACTAAAGTTGAAGCGTGTGAGAATGTAAGACTAAAGTTGAAGCGTGTGAGAATGTAAGACTAAAGTTGAAGGGTGTGAGAATGTTTGCATTGTTCTCTTACTGTTATATAGGGCATATGGTTCACAAGTGCAAAATTCTGCCATAGTCGCAAATCTATGAAAAAGCTGCACATGTGTCAAGTAAAAACCTTAACATGTCTACGTGTGAAACAGAAATCTCTCTGGATATCTTTGGTGGAAATGTCGGGGTAGTTAAAAAACACAGAATATAGACTAGTGATGGGACGACGATCGAAGGCAGTCAAATTATCGACGACTTTATTTTTCGCTAGTTGAATAATTAATTGAGGCTGTATCAGGAAATTTAGTTGAATCTGACCCTTTCCAGTATTTAAGGTTCTTCTCTATAATTATATTGACATGCTACTTTTAATTAATAAAAACTTGAAACTTTAAACCTTTGGCAATATGGATATCTTGAAAGGTGTAAAAATTAGTGAAATAAATTTAGTTAGAAGTTTATTTTCCTTTTATTGACAAGTAACTGGTTAGATTCATTTGTATGTGCAACAGCAGTACACCATGTATTTTGCCTGCTGAAACGTACACTTCTAAATCTTCAATGGCGTTACCGATTGTCCGATTATGATGGCATTGGTTGAGTTATCTGATTATGCCGATTAATCAATGGGCAAAACTGACCGATTTGCCCATCACTATTGTAGTCACTAAATATTTTTGTAATTTTACCATTTTCATAATCCCTTAATTGTCTACACTCGGCATTATATGGATGTACTAGGATGGGTCTCGTGGTGTCAGGTGACTGTGTCATATGATTTCACATGTCTACAAGAGAACGGCAGGAAGAATGGCCATGGACTTCACCGTCTGTACATGTGTTGTAATTATTATTTTTATATCTGCTCCTATAGTCTGTTTTCATTTACTTGAGAATGGTTATAAACAAATTGTGAGATTGTCAGCCAATGAAAATGTCTACAGGAAAATATTTTGAGTCAACAGTATAATAAATAACTAAATAACTAAAAAATTGTTTATTAGAATTACAATCCAACTCACGTGTCCTCTCTCACATATACCCGGTATATCATGGTATTCAGACTTGAAGTATAAACCCACTAAGGCAGCTACAGACCCCATACTGAGAGGGTGTGAAAAATCTGCATTAGATGCATGTGATTATTGAGATTACACGCCAAAATAATACCTTGTTAATGATCGTCTGACAGGTGCCCTCTCTGTTGTATATGTCGATTTGATGAAGTTTCAGCATGTTTATGATTTCTGTCAGTGATTTTAACTAATTTTAATGATATTTGTACGTCCTATTGGATTTTTGATGTAATTTTAATCTTTTTTTGTTGGTTTATGTGCTGGAAAGTCATGTGATTCAAAAATATGGTTTAGAAGATAGTTACTGTGTTATTTACTCTATTTTGTTAGAAAGTTAATCCAAGTCAGATTTAAGGTATCCGATTTGTTTATGAATTATATTGTCATTTCTCTTTGTGTTTTTAAGATGGCCGCATAGTTTGGATGTTGCACTTCTATGTCCATTTCTACAAGGCAATGTACATCAATATATGATTTAAATCTCATCTTCTGTGAAACAAGTTGGCCAGTCATCATACTTGTCAGGAATGAGACTGTCATATGCTACCAAAATTCCTAAATTATTCAAAATGATTTGGTAGACATGATGATTGAGTGACCTGAGACTCTACCTGCTGATCATAGAAGATGTTGGGTTGAGGCTTATGTACTTTATATAGAACAGTATGACAGCATGATGTGTATAACATAGATGAGTGTTACCTGTGAGGCCATTTTGTGGCCTTGTTATTTGATAAAAATATGGTTTCTTGGACTTTCTCATAATTTGGACATTTTATTTAAAATTCATTAACAGTCAATGCATACTCATTGCTTCATTAGTTACTGAGGTTCTGGCAGATTTTAATTGTTGATATAATTCCGTATAGAGTTGCTGGGCAACTGAGTGTGTGGTTGACTGAAATGTTGTGGAACCTAACTTTAAAGCTGTTTCTCACTCATACAAAGCCTAAGTCACCACCTAAGTCACCACCTAAGTCACCACCTAAGTCACCACCTAGGCTTATTTGTCTTTCATCTTGGAGTTTTTCATACGTACAACACGCATTGTTGGTTTAACCAAATCCTCGAGATTATCATAAAGAATCATAAGAAAGATGATTGCATGAGGTCATCCCCATGCTGCACACTCACGTAACTTGGACTTATTCACAACTGTGTATGGTTAATTACTTGTGCACGACTCTAGTTGCTGACACAAGGCTTAATATCGTACTACGACACTAGTTGCTGACACAGGGTTTAATTTCGTACCACGACTCCTTTTTTCTCAGAGCATTTTTAGTATTGCGAAGTTTTTGTTTGTCATTTTTCTTCTGTAGTACACATGTATCCTTTCTTTTAAAAAAATAAATTTAAATGGATAATTGTGTAAAAGCTTGTTCGTACTTTTTTTCTCTGTTTTGCTTTTTTTAACATTAAAAATACTGTAAAATGTACAACAAAACCATAGATGTGGAATGTCGTGTAAGCTGACTGTGACACAGTTATGTCATAACTATACTCAACTTCGAAGAAGAGAGGGCATATTGGTTAGCATATGTCGGTTGGTCGGTATGTCCGTGCGTCGGTCGGTCGGTAACCTTTTCGTTTCCAATCAATAACTCAAGAACCCCTTGACCTATCATCCTCAAACTTGGTCCACACATTCATTCATCTTGGGTAGCAGAGGAAGCTTATTGATCACGGAATCAAAAGTCAAGGTCACAGGGGGGGCATAATGTTTTACAAACATCTCTTGTTCATCTGTGAATGGTAATTGTTTGAAACAGTTGATTTTCTTTCTTTCACCCCACATTATTTTAATGTTGTTTTTGTAAAATCGTCTGCTTGTGCAATTTAAGTTTGTTGATAATCTTTAAAAGGTTCAAGCAAAAATCTTGGCAATTTTTGGTAATTTCATAACTTTCCAGTTTTGTATATTAAGTTTAAACTGGAGGCTTTAGTCAATTTAAACAATGACAGATTGTCACCTTTGCAGTACCTTTGATTGTCCTGTCAGTTTGATGCAAAGGCTAAGCCTATAATCTGAGACAAAAATGGTGTTCCTTCATCAATATTGAACATTTCTGATCCATTTATAAATGGAATACCAGACACTCAACTTGTTACTAAATTTTATGTCATTCATTTATCGTTAAATAATCTACTTTGAAAATTTCTCATCACTTAATCTAAAACAGTACACACTTACGTTGACGGTTTACATGTCACTTATGGTATTAATTTGCAAGTTTTAGGGATATTTCTTCATTCGGAAAGATTTCAGCGTCTGCATCCGTTTGTTTTTTGTCAATTTTGAAACGAACAGAAACCAACATCATGAATCAAGTGCAGCTACTGCACTTTTGATTGTCATAAAAAAGTGAATGGAATATGTTCTATAGGTGTAAAACAAGTGTGCACTAAGGCTATCATATCACACTTAATTGCTGTAACAAGACATGAAGTGCTTAGAAAATACACAATTCTCACATTAAATGTTTGAAATATGCAACGATCTGTTGTGACTGTTTAATGTTGTGGAAGATGTGGATCCTTATTTTATACATCATATTGTCATCTTGACAAGATAATTAAGGCTGTGAATGTACAGCTAGAATAAAACCATTTACCATAATTGTTGCGACATGTGCTTGCTTTCTGATATTTCCTTTGTATTCTTGTTGTACCTTTTCCAGTTGTATTTATGTTTTCCTGTTGACTATAAATAAAGTCTACATATGGTTACAGTTATGACAATTACCATAATTATAGAACAGGATGGCTGGTGATACTAATTCATAGAGACATACCGTGTGATGAGATGTCTTACCTTAAACATACATTACCAGTCAAAATCATAAAAAAGTAGTAAAACCTGACCCGAGTATTGTATTGAATAAATAACACAAACACCATTCTCAACCTATTTCCAGAAACATATTGCATCCACTAAGAAAGACATACATGTTCATGAAAATGGTACAATAGTAATAGTATAAGTCTGCCTTGTGAAATACCTGCAGGCACTTTCTGTTTAAAATCTCTACTTTTAATTCATCGTCCTCATCATCATCACCATCACCACAAATATGGGTAATTTTGAACTGTATGCCTGATTGAAGCCTTGTAAACTGGGAACTGACCTTTGACATTGCAACTCCGGATAGGTGTTGTATTGGGTCTTGATGTTAAGGAAGCCTACTCCATGAAAAGTCTGAAAATTAGGGGATAAATGATACATGCTATATTTCAGCATGGCATTTTGTGTGTGACATATGGTGAGGAATTGTGTGAGTATGCCTGTAAGTGCTAATATATTCATATATGAATACATTCTTTTATTGCAGATTATGAAGTTATCCTACCACAAGTCTTTCATATACAACCTGCAGATATTCCTTCATCTGAGCATAGACGAAGCCGACGTAGTATATCATCAAATATCTTCATTAACATATCTACAAAACAAGACATCTACCAGATAAAACTTGTACCCAACAATGATCTCCTTGCTCCAGGATTCAAAATCTATCATCGCCATGACATCAATTCAAGTCACATGACTGATGATGTCACAAATGACTCTGATGACATCACAATACAATCTGATGACATCACAGACGAAGTATCAGATTGTCATTACAAAGGGGAGGTGACGTCACATGACAACGCCCCTGCTGCTTTCTCACTATGTGGGGGTTTGGTAAGTGTAGATTTATAAAAATTTAGTGGTCCTCGTGTCATTCCGAGTCAATTAATTAAGATAATGCTTCATTTTTTTTTTATTTTTCAAATGTAGCCAAAAACAATGTTTTTTGAAATAAACAAACGGGACAAAATAAATGTAAAATCCATGTCTCATGAAATAAAAGTTTATAAGCAGTGATAAGTTTAGAAATGTGGCTGGCCCTGCGATCTCATTTGATATCGTTGTCACTTCATAGAATAAGTTGTTGTGGCCCTTTGATCTTTTATATTGATGTACCCACAAATTCAAGAATAAGTTTAGAGTTAAAGACCTTTGGTTGCATTTAATATTGATGTAAATTAATAGAATTAATCTAGAGTTGTGGACCTTTGATTTTAATTTGTATTAATGTTAATTTGTGGAATTTGTTTCACCTAAAACTTTGTTGAGAGTATTTTATCGTTCTTGTCTTTATCGCCTTGAATGATATGCATCATCATGGCATGTATAGCTTTTATGAAAGCCGTTATAAGTCACATTCAGTATGGTATGGAGTTTTTGAACTGAAGACGCACATCTTATATTGTGGGAAATCTTGCAGTGTGTGCACAGTATGGTAGAGGTTTCTTGAACATCTGTCCCATTGTAGGCAGCCAACCAATATCTGTACTGTGCAGTCTTGTTATAAATGTTTATTGTCCTTATCATTTGATCATGGCATGAATTGTTCTCGCTGGTCTGCTAAAACTGTACACCTGTGCTTGCTAAGGGAAGAGATTTATTCACAGATTTACAAAATCTCCTAATGATATATACAGATTGGGCAATATCGCTAAGTAATTGATTATTAGACCCCTACTGATTGAAAACTGGTGTTAGTGACAACAGGTTTGTACCCTGTCTGTCACATTTTTGTTGAGTCAATGCCTTAGATTTTGCGTTAACAATTAAGGCTTCTCATATTCACCCTATTTGAGGACATGGTAGTGCTGTGCACTTTATCTATCACTTGTTAAAGTAATTATTTATGGGCAATGGTTTGTCATAACTCAGTTATCTGTTTGAAGCAGTGTTTTGAACATAAATTTGCTGAACTGTTTGTTATCAAAAAGAAGTCAATGGTTTTATGATTAAATGTGTTTAAAGCAAACTACATTGTGGTGCATGGTTCCGAAAATATATCTGCTGGCACAAACACGGAACACAAGTTGCATATCTTATGAGTAGCAATAATGATTGTTTGTGTAGAAATATAGGCTTACTTTGACAATGTACGCATGGAGTACTGGCACATGGTATTTATGAGCTTATGACATGAAATCCATGCATGAGTTACCTCGGGATTTAGGGTCACATAATCCTCATATAATCTGTGTGTCTCATTATTTGTTGAGAATAGCATGATTGTGAACTCAACGTCTATTGGTCAATATTTTCTAAGACAATTTTTCATTGGCTGATTACCTCTAAGTTTGTTTATAACCATTCTCAAGTAAAATAAAAATATAACTCAAGTAAAATAAAAATATAACAAATGATATAGCTCTGCAAGCTGTAAGTAAACGTGTGTTTTATTCTATGATAGTAGTCTACTTGGTATAAGTGATTTATGTCAGTATGTATCACCATAGCCATGTCTTATACTGTCACAGAAAGTCTTAAATGTCTAACAATTATCACAATCTGCTTTATAAAACATGGCTTATGTTTTTATTCATGATGTAAATTAACATTTATGACAAACAATTTCTTTTGACTTCTGAAGGTGCGACTGTGTATACAGAATGGTACAATGCTATAAATGTGTGAAACATCTGTTTTCTGGTGTTTTACCAACATACACTCTCTCATCAATGCATTGTCTTCTGTGTTAGTCTGACATCATCTGACATTAAAGGGTTTCTGTTAAGTGTAGACTTGGCAATCAAGGGTAACTGTTCAGTGTAGACCTAGCCATCAAGGGTAACTGTTCAGTGTAGACCTGGCAATCAAGGGTAATTGTTCAGTGTAGACCTGGCAATCAAGGGTTTCTGTTCAGTGTAGACCTGGCAATCAAGGGTAACTGTTCAGTGTAGACTTGGCAATTAAGGGTTTCTGTTCAGTGTAGACCTAGCAATCAAGGGTAACTGTTCAGTGTAG
Source organism: Mactromeris polynyma (assembly GCA_032209605.1). Classification (NCBI taxonomy): domain Eukaryota; kingdom Metazoa; phylum Mollusca; class Bivalvia; order Venerida; family Mactridae; genus Mactromeris; species Mactromeris polynyma. The sequence continues at coordinate 2,908,715 of JASFXZ010000027.1, read as the reverse complement.
ACCTGGCAATCAAGGGTAATTGTTCAGTGTAGACCTGGCAATCAAGGGTTTCTGTTCAGTGTAGACCTGGCAATCAAGGGTAACTGTTCAGTGTAGACTTGGCAATTAAGGGTTTCTGTTCAGTGTAGACCTAGCAATCAAGGGTAACTGTTCAGTGTAGACATGGCAATCAAGGGTAATTGTTCAGTGTAGACCTGGCAATCAAGGGTTTCTGTTCAGTGTAGACCTGGCAATCAAGGGTAACTGTTCAGTGTAGACCTGGCAATCAAGGGTAACTGTTCAGTGTAGACTTGGCAATTAAGGGTTTCTGTTCAGTGTAGACCTAGCAATCAAGGGTAACTGTTCAGTGTAGACCTGGCAATCAAGGGTAATTGTTCAGTGTAGACCTGGCAATCAAGGGTTTCTGTTCAGTGTAGACCTGGCAATCAAGGGTAACTGTTCAGTGTAGACCTAGCCATGTTGGCGTTGCAATTAAGGATTACTGTCCAATGTTGGCCTTGCAATTAAGGATTACTGTCACTGGTTGACCTTGCATGGAAGGATTACTGTCCCTGGTTGGCGTTGCAATTAAGGATTACTGTCCCATGTTGGCCTTGCAATTAAGGATTACTGTCACTGGTTGACCTTGCATGGAAGGATTACTGTCCCATGTTGGCCTTGCAATTAAGGATTACTGTCCCTGGTTTGCCTTGCAAGGAAGGATTACTGTCACTGGTTGACCTTGCAAGGAAGGATTACTGTCACTGGTTGGCCTTGCAATTAAGGATTACTGTCCCAGGTTGGCCTTGCAAGGAAGGATTACTGTCCCTGGTTGGCCTTGCAAGGAAGGATTACTGTCCCAGGTTGACCTTGCAAGGAAGGATTACTGTCACTGGTTGGCCTTGCAATTAAGGATTACTGTCCCAGGTTGGCCTTGCAATTAAGGATTACTGTCACTGGTTGGCCTTGCAAGGAAGGATTACTGTCCCTGGTTTGCCTTGCAAGGAATGATTACTGTCACTGGTTGACCTTGCAAGGAAGGATTACTGTCACTGATTGGCATTGCAAGGAAGGATTACTGTCACTGGTTGGCCTTGCAAGGAAGGATTAAAGTCACTGGTTGGCCTTGCAAGGAAGGATTACTGTCCCTGGTTGGCCTTGCAAGTAAGGATTACTGTCACTGGTTGGCCTTGCAAGGAAGGATTACTGTCACTGGTTGGCCTGGTAATTAAAGATTAAAGTCACTGGTTGGCCTTGCAAGGAAGGATTACTGTCACTGGTTGGCCTTGTAATTAAAGATTAAAGTCACTGGTTGGCCTTGCAAGGAAGGATTACTGTCACTGGTTGGCCTTGCAAGGAAGGATTACTTTCTCTGGTTGGCCTTGTAATTAAAGATTAAAGTCACTGGTTGGCCTTGCAAAGGATTAATGTCACTGGTTGGCCCTGTAATAAAAGATTAAAGTCACTGGTTGGCCTTGCAAGGAAGGATTACTGTCACTGGTTTGCCTTGTAATTAAAGATTAAAGTCACTGGTTGGCCTTGCAAGGAAGGATTACTGTCACTGGTTGACCTTGCAATTAAATTTTAAAGTCACTGGTTGGCCTTGCAAGGAAGGATTACTGTCACTGGTTGACCTTGCAATTAAATTTTAAAGTCACTGGTTGGCCTTGCAAGGAAGGATTACTGTCACTGGTTGGCCTTGCAAGGAAGGATTACTGTCCCTGGTTGGCCTTGCAATTAAAGAGTAAAGTCACTGGTTGGCCTTGCAAGGAAGGATTACTGTCACTGGTTGACCTTGCAATTAAATTTTAAAGTCACTGGTTGGCCTTGCAAGGAAGGATTACTGTCCCTGGTTGGCCTTGCAAGGAAGGATTACTGTCACTGGTTGGCCTTGCAAGGAAGGATTACTGTCCCTGGTTGGCCTTGCAATTAAAGAGTAAAGTCACTGGTTGGCCTTGCAAGGAAGGATTAATGTCCCTAGTTGGCCTTTTTACTTTACTTCCACACCTTAATTGTTTTTATGATATTATAATGAATTACTTTGAATATGCATTTGGAAATAGAAAAAAAGTTCTTTGTTTGTTGTTTTGATCGCATCAAACAAATCCACACCGTACCATGATGTTAGCTTATCTTTATGATTGTAACTGGTATTTAGTGGCAATATAAAGCATTTGTAAATGTGCTTTTAATGTTTAAGTGCTTGTTGCAAAAAATACTACATTCATTGTCAGTACCATTAAAATCAATACAAGTGATTTCATTGTAAATTGTATGCATTTGTACCTTATGCGATCAAATAAATGCTCCCATTATTTAGTAAAATGTTTTTGTATAGAATTATGTAATTTTGTATCTTTGGATGTTTGTTGATGATATACTTGGTGATTATTGTGTTGAAAAGTTCTCCTTAATGAGGTGACATCATACATTGGACCTAGTCCTTTATTTCAAATGTCATGTTCACTTTGCGGTGGGCTGAGTTATCTCTGGTCAGGGCTGTTACTTTGACAAGCATTGAGCACTCTGGAAAGTAATAAGTAGAACTGTTTGTTTGCAATAAGGAACTAGGTACCCAACTCAAAAGTCCAAGACTCATTAGGAGTCATGGGTTATCTAAGACTGTATCGCTGACATACATATAGAGGAGCCTCAAATGTAAATAACAGGAATGCTTGCTTCATTGAGATGGTATGTCACTTGCAGGACGAGGATTCTTTTGATTGGTCGAGGTAATGGGACTGTGGTGGTAAGCTGTACTCAAACCCCTTCCTCTAAGGTAGTAATGGTTTGTCTTGTTTCTGATTGGTCCAATAGCCTATTCTTGGCTTGACATTGTTGCACTGTGGGCAACAAAAGTTAAGTTGTATTTTTGGTGAATTTATTGACGCATATTTCTAAAACGTTAACAGGTACAGTTATTTTTGCATGGAAAATGGCTGTCATACAGTATTAGTTTTGGAGTAGGTATAGAAAATTTATAGGAGAATAATACAGAGTCCATATAACCTATAGGTGTAGTAATATCATGAATGAGCGCCAGAGTTCACACTTCAATCAGAGAGAATGTAATCCCTGACATGATAGGGTAAATTGTGTAATTTGTCATTCTGTAATAAATTACGGAATGAAAGACGAGGTACTTATTCTGTCCTTGCTTTATAATTATTGTATGATTTACTGTTCCTTTGATGTTATTGTAGGGTTATCTTAGACTCAACATAATAAATATTACATAATTTACACTGATTTCATGCCCTGGATACTAAATATTCATAGTGTTAGCTGTATGAATCAATTACAATGTTGATGTGAAGGGTTTTTGACATGAATGTAAATATACTGTGAGTTGAGTTATATTGCTTTTAAGTGAATACTGGAATTTCATTTGTAACTTAGTTAGTGTGTTTACCTTTTCTGGACATTTATATCTACTTTGACTCATTTTTATCATAGCACTGTTCAGTGACCCTTTGCAATTATTCAAGTTTTCATTACTACCGTTGCTGACTGCTTATTTGGTTTGTATATTGTTCTATATCACCCAGTATCACCTTAACCTTCACTAAGCTACCCTAACACCACTATACCTCCCTGTTCTATGCCACCTAGTATCACCTTTACCTACACTAAGCTACCCTAACACCACTATACCTCCCTGTTCTATATCACCCAGTATCACCTTTACCTACACTAAGCTACCCTAACACCACTATACCTCCCTGTTCTATGCCACCCAGTATCACCTTTACCTACACTAAGCTACCCTTACACCACTATACCTCCCTGTTCTATATCACCCAGTATCACCTTTACCTACACTAAGCTACCCTTACACCACTATACCTCCCTGTTCGATATCACCCAGTATCACCTTTACCTAAACTGAGCTACCCTAACACCACTATACCTCCCTGTTCTATGCCACCCAGTATCACCTTTACCTACACTAAGCTACCCTTACACCACCATACCTCCCTGTTCTATATCACCCAGTATCACCTTAACCTATACTAAGCTACCCTTACACCACTATACCTCCCTGTTCTATATCGCCCAGTATCACCTTTACCTACACTAAGCTACCCTTACACCACTATACCTCCCTGTTCTATGCCACCCAGTATCACCTTTACCTACACTAAGCTACCCTCACACTACTATACCTCCCTGTTCTATGCCACCCAGTATCACCTTTACCTACACTAAGCTACCCTAACACCACTATACCTCCCTGGTCTATGCCACCCAGTATCACCTTTACCTACACTAAGCTACCCTAACACCACTATACCTCCCTGTTCTATATCACCCAGTATCACCTTTACCTACACTAAGCTACCCTTACACCACCATACCTCCCTGTTCTATATCACCCAGTATCACCTTTACCTATACTAAGCTACCCTTACACCACTATACCTCCCTGTTCTATATCACCCAGTATCACCTTTACCTAAACTGAGCCACCCTGACACCACCATACCTCCCTGTTCTATGCCACCCAGTATCACCTTTACCTAAACTGAGCTACCCTTACACCACTATACCTCCCTGTTCTATGCCACCCAGTATCACCTCTACCTACACTAAGCTACCCTTACACCACCATACCTCCATGTTCTATATCACCCAGTATCACCTTTACCTATACTAAGCTACCCTTACACCACTATACCTCCCTGTTCTATGCCACCCAGTATCACCTTTACCTACACTAAGCTACCCTTACACCACTATACCTCCCTGTTCTATATCACCCAGTATCACCTTTACCTATACTAAGCTACCCTTACACCACTATACCTCCCTGTTCTATATCACCCAGTATCACCTTTACCTAAACTGAGCTACCCTTACACCACTATACCTCCCTGTTCTATGCCACCCAGTATCACCTTTACCTAAACTGAGCTACCCTAACACCACTATACCTCCCTGGTCTATGCCACCCAGTATCACCTTTACCTAAACTGAGCTACCCTAACACCACTATACCTCCCTGTTCTATGCCACCCAGTATCACCTTTACCTACACTAAGCTACCCTAACACCACTATACCTCCCTGTTCTATATCACCCAGTATCACCTTTACCTACACTAAGCTACTCTATCACCACCATACCTCCCTGTTCTATGCCACCCAGTATCACCTTTACCTACACTAAGCTACCCTAACACCACTATACCTCCCTGTTCTATAACACCCAGTATCACCTTTACCTACATTAAGCTACCCTTACACCACCATACCTCCATGTTCTATATCACCCAGTATCACCTTTACCTATACTAAGCTACCCTTACACCACTATACCTCCCTGTTCTATATCACCCAGTATCACCTTTACCTACACTAAGCTACCCTAACACCACTATACCTCCCTGTTCTATGCCACCCAGTATCACCTTTACCTACACTAAGCTACCCTTACACCACTATACCTTCCTGTTCTATGCCACCCAGTATCACCTTTACCTACACTAAGCTACCCTGGCACCACTATACCTCCCTGTTCTATGCCACCCAGTATCACCTTTACCTACACTAAGCTACCCTAACACCACTATACCTCCCTGTTCTATGCCACCCAGTATCACCTTTACCTACACTAAGCTACCCTTACACCACTATACCTCCCTGTTCTATGCCACCCAGTATCACCTTTACCTACACTAAGCTACCCTTACACCACTATACTTCCCTGTTCTATGCCACCCAGTATCGCCTCTACCTACACTAAGCTACCCTTACACCACTATACCTCCCTGTTCTATGCCACCCAGTATCGCCTCTACCTACACTAAGCTATCCTTACACCACTATACTTCCCTGTTCTATGCCACCCAGTATCGCCTCTACCTGCACTAAGCTACCCTTACACCACTATACCTCCCTGTTCTATGCCACCCAGTATCACCTTTACCTACACTAAGCTACCCTTACACCACTATACCTTCCTGTTCTATGCCACCCAGTATCGCCTCTACCTGCACTAAGCTACCCTAACACCACTATACCTCCCTGGTCTATGCCACCCAGTATCACCTTTACCTAAACTGAGCTACCCTAACACCACTATACCTCCCTGTTCTATGCCACCCAGTATCACCTTTACCTACACTAAGCTACCCTTACACCACTATACCTTCCTGTTCTATGCCACCCAGTATCACCTTTACCTACACTAAGCTACCCTTACACCACCATACCTCCCTGTTCTATGCCACCCAGTATCGCCTTTACCTACACTGAGCCACCCTGACACCACCATACCTCCCTGTTCTATGCCACCCAGTATCACCTTTACCTACACTAAGCTACTCTATCACCACTATACCTCCCTGTTCTATGCCACCCAGTATCACCTCTACCTACACTAAGCTACTCTATCACCACTATACCTCCCTGTTCTATGCCACCCAGTATCACCTTAAACAATTTGAAACTCAGATACAGTGATCTGTATCCCTGTACAAATGTATGGCAGAACGACATAAACAATAAAATCCCTGCCTTCAGATCCAACTGTTTTTCAGCATGTTTTATGAAACTGACAGACATTTTTCTTATCCTAAATCCCCTTTCATCACAACATCTTGTGTTTGTTACTTGGCCAGGTGCAGAAATAATACATATCAATTTTACAAACTTGCAAGAAAAAGGTACAATATACTATTTGATTACTTCAAGGGGTGAATACAACATTAGTCTACCTGCCTACAAATAAAGAAGGATATAAACTAGTGTTGCTTTCATCTTTTACTGATTTATAAATTGTATTCTTAGGTGATTTAGAGACAAAATGGATAAATATATCAATATCTTAAAATGAAATTCTAGAATAAATAGACAATATAAAATTGGTAGAATATTTCATCATAAAATAAAAGATCCGTCAATAAGAAGCAAGTAGACTAAATATGAAATCTAATCGAAGAAATGTTGTGCAAGTAACAAGTGAAGATCATAACAATCTGACAATCTGCTTCTAATTGAGATTTGAGATGAAGATAGAATCCATAGTGACGAATGAATGCCAAACAAGCCTATACCTGTCTTGATGTATATGCAGATACACTTGTTCTGCTCTCACTCTTCAACATGTGAACTCCAGTACTCATAATGTACCTCATCTTGATTTCACCTCTTGAGTAATTATTTGATTTAAAGAGAAATTAAAACGTCTCCTAAGTTCATTAATATTAGACATTTTAACTACAGTTTACACGATTTAAACACAATAGTCTCTCTGTTAGTGTAAGAATAGAAATTAATTCTATATAAATCTGCCATGCATCAGTAGAGAGATGTCAATGTATTGTGGCAGTCCCATTGTATCTTGCTTGCTCAACAGAGGTCTATAAGCTATATAGTAAAGGGTTGGAGCAAGACTACAGTTACAGTTGCAATAGTTTTGCTCTGAACCCTGGATACAAGATTCTCTGATGGATTACAATGGTTTTAATGCATTGAAAAATATGCCATGCTTCAGACATAAGTACAGTAAAACCTCAATAATAAGACCACCCTTGAGACCCTTGAAAACTGATATTCTTTATGAGGTGGTCTTAATATTGAGGTGGTCTTAATATTGAGGTGGTAAAGGGTAAAGCAGAGGCAATGGACTTAACAATTGTGTTCTTAATGTTTAGGTGGTCTTATTATTGAGGTGGTTCTTTAAGTCAAGATGTTCTTAAAATTACAATTACAGACACAATATATTAAAGAGGGATTGTTTTATAGTGGTTGAGGTGTCGGCTATTCAACCCAGAGGTTGTAGGTTTGAGTCCTGATGATGTCACAATCACACCACCTTATATAACACTTGTGAGTACTGGATTTTCCAGGAAGTGGACTCAGGATTGATTCACAGAACCATAATGCTTTCATCACAATCAAGCTAAAATAAATGGGTGTAGATTTGTTTGACAACATTGTAAACTATTAGTGCTATATAATTCATACAAAAAAACATTTAAAGCAATTCTACAAATTTTGTGAATTTAGATTTCTTTTGCTCAAAATCATAAGTAATTTTACATAAAACTGCCACCACCATACACACAAATAACTCGTATATCCATTCAAACTTAGAGGAGATAACTGTTCATGTGTACACAATGTCTATTAGAGGAGATAACTGTTCATGTGTACACAATGTCTATTAGAGGAGATAACTGTTCATGTGTACACAATGTCTATTAGAGGAGATAACTGTTCATGTGTACACAATGTCTATTAGAGGAGATAACTGTTCATGTGTACACAATGTCTATTAGAGGAGATAACTGTTCATGTGTACACAATGTCTATTAGAGGAGATAACTGTTCATGTGTACACAATGTCTATTAGAGGAGATAACTGTTCATGTGTACACAATGTCTATTAGAGGAGATAACTGTTCATGTGTACACAATGTCTATTAGAGGAGATAACTGTTCATGTGTACACAATGTCTATTAGAGGAGATAACTGTTCATGTGTACACAATGTCTATTAGAGGAGATAACTGTTCATGTGTACACAATGTCTATTAGAGGAGATAACTGTTCATGTGTACACAATGTCTATTAGAGGAGATAACTGTTCATGTGTACACAATGTCTATTAGAGGAGATAACTGTTCATGTGTACACAATGTCTATTAGAGGAGATAACTGTTCATGTGTACACAATGTCTATTAGAGGAGATAACTGTTCATGTGTACACAATGTCTATTAGAGGAGATAACTGTTCATGTGTACACAATGTCTATTAGAGGAGATAACTGTTCATGTGTACACAATGTCTATTAGAGGAGATAACTGTTCATGTGTACACAATGTCTATTGGTCAATTGTTGGCAAAACATGTTTTCATTGGCTGACTGACCACCTCAAAGTTTGACTACAGCCATACTCCAGTGAAATATAGACATACTTTACATAAATACTATGATATAATACAAGACATTTTGGCAATAAGGCAACTTGACACATGATAGCATTCACGCCTGTAACCTGTAGCTTTAAATCTCATACAGTGATTGGCAGTAAAACCAAAGTGAGCACCTCATTGATACAATGACAGAAACCATATTTATTTCTATAAACTGTATTTTTGAGACCAAAGACATTGAAATGATTCCCGAATACAAAAGCCGCCATTATCAGATCACATGTTCAAGTACACTGATTTAAGTGCGTACATAGATTAATCATGGCATTTTATGCTTACTGAACAAAGTCAAAATGTAACTAACAATTCTATTCTATAAAATACCATAAATCATAATTAACTGTCAAGATTTATCGTTACCATGAGAGAACCTCTTTCAGACGGTAAAGCGATAATATGAACCTGATCTGTGCTATTATTTCGTGTGCTTATTAACTGCAATTCAAAACCTGTCAATCATTGATACAGATAAACATCAATGTTTTATGATTGATTTCAGATTGTCTTATATTTCATTACCTTTATTCGATGAATTATTCAACACGACAAAACGGGTAAAAGATTATATTTTCATCAGAATGGAATATGACACTTGTATAGTGTTACGTGGATGTAAATCAGTCATGTTTTTTCTCCCAGGTATCACACGATTGTATCATTATCGCACAGTGTCAGTACTCTATCTGTAGAATCAGAATGGAGAACTAGGTTACAATTTATGTATGATTTAAGATTAACTACCATAAATCAACATCTGTCAAAAAGATATATTTTAGTCCCAAAGTAGACGAAAACTTTAAAATATCACTGAAAGTGTATTACTGCTGTTATATTATACCTGTATTAGAAACTACCAAACTCCTGCTTCAATCAGATAGCATAAGATGTGAGACTGGATTTACAGCTATAAAAATCATAAACATGTTTTTTCAGTTTCCTGACACGCCCTAAATTTCCACCCCCTTGCTAAATTTTCATCCCCCCCACCCAACCATAATTTTACGCACTACAAGACCAAAACAAATCTTGGTTTTTTAGGTGCTTTAGCGTCCATCATTGCTTATGATCATCGTCAACCGAATGGTCACTTGAAGGAACGCTACATGAAAATAGTACATGTAAAGTTCTCAGATTTTTTGGCAGATTTGATGATTAAAATGGCTGATTTGTCAGGGATATATAAATTGTGGAATGGCGGGAATCTTGATATAAACGGCTTTTCTGGATTATTTGTGTCTTTTTTGGCGAATGAGTTTACATATTAATTTCTAATACGATAATATGGAAAATGTGCAGTCTTGCCTTGGAAGCGCCTGACAGGACCTACAGTCCTTTGATCTTTTGATGTTTTACTGTTGACAACATGGAGACAGTTTGGAGTGCCGAAATGTCTTCTCAAAAATTTCGTTTGTTCTACGACCACGTATTGAATGTTTTTTGAAGCAAATTTCTGAAATAGTTATTTTGGTGGAGGGGGGTGGGGGGGGGGGGGTGTACTTAAAGTAACCTATTTTCAAAAGACCACTTGCATGAATACTGATAAATATTTTATTGCATGTTCTGCAGTTTGTTCTTAATTGTGATCTTCTCACTATATGATATTGATATAATGGTATCATTATCTTGTAAATAAATCAATTAAATGTATCTTTGAAGATATTTGCGAGCATTCTGTGAGGAATTGCATGATGTCATAGGTGCTGGGAATTATGTCATAATCTGATAAAATAATTGTGTTAATCTATTGTGAGATATCTCCAACATCAGTGCTGTATAAAACTGTAATACATATCATACATTCTCTCAAGATAAAGAGATACACTCTATCTTTGTAAGCAATTCATTGTGTCATCCATTTGTTTGAAATTACATTATTTTAAGCTTAACTGTATCTTTGGCTTCATGGGTTTGATTGGTGTTTGTTATTTAGTTATGTAGGTAGTAACGATACACTTGTTGTTTTATCAATTTTACTATAATTTATGGCTCAAATTGTGTAACCATGTGTAGTTGGCATTGGTAATAATTGAACTGTTGTAGGGCAGATTTCCGGATTGATGCCTTTGCTATTCTTATTTTGTTAATAAGTTCATTTTTCAAACATGATTGTCTCCCTTTGTTGCGTTTTGGTGTTTACACAGTTATTGCCCTTGAATTGATGTGTAGAATAGTCCTTTGTTGCATTTTGGTGTTTACACAGTTATTGCCCTTGAATTGATGTGTAGAATAGTCCTTTGTTGCGTTTTGGTGTTTACACAGTTATTGCCCTTGAATTGATGTGTAGAATAGTCCTTTGTTGCATTTTGGTGTTTACACAGTTATTGCCCTTGAATTGATGGGTAGAATATTCCTTTGTTGAATTTTGGTGTTTACACAGTTATTGCCCTTGAATTGATGGGTAGAATATTCCTTTGTTGAATTTTGGTGTTTACACAGTTATTGCCCTTGAATTGATGGGTAGAATATTCCTTTGTTGAATTTTGGTGTTTACACAGTTATTGCCCTTGAATTGATGGGTAGAATATTCCTTTGTTGAATTTTGGTGTTTACACAGTTATTGCCCTTGAATTGATGGGTAGAATATTCCTTTGTTGAATTTTGGTGTTTACACAGTTATTGCCCTTGAATTGATGGGTAGAATATTCCTTTGTTGAATTTTGGTGTTTGCACAGTTACTGCCCTTGAATTGATGGGTAGAATATTCTGTAGTTGCATATAGGTTGTTGCACAGTTATTGCCCTTGAATTGATGGGTAGAAAATTCTGTAGTTGCATATAGGTTGTTGCACAGTTACTGCCCTTGAATTGATGAGAACATTCTGGCAGTCTTATTTTTTACTCATTGAGATAGTGAACATTTAAACCACTTGATTCTGCAATGAAACATTTCCCCATCCACTGAAAGTGGAAAGAAACCAGACTTGGAATTTACAATGATGCTCAATAATTGAGAACAAAATATATGGCTGATCTTTTGAAGTGTCTCGTAGACAATAGAGGAGGGTAAACTTTTATAGGTTTCCCTACATTTGAAATTGAGAAATTGTTTCTTCATTCTTAGAATATTTGTCAGTTAAGGGTTAATTGGTTTTAAACTCTTCATAAATTACGTTTGGCAAGCAGCAGTTTATTGGATTAAGTTTAAAAAAAATTGTAAGAGGTTTAAGTGAAAAGCTGAAAGTGTTGCCGTGGTAATGATGTAAATTGGGACTGATTTTTCTGTAGTTTGTTGATTTCTGTCTACCACTTAATGTTTCATATATACAAAAGGCACAGAATATATCTTCGAGAACACTTGTGTAATTAATAGGGTAACTACAAGTGGTTATATATTGGGTATCAGGAAATAGATGACAGGACGTTTGGATTATTTTGTTTCTGAATGGGATTTCTTGAATTTTAATGACTTTAAAGAGAACAAACTTAAATTTACTTCAATGGGGCTTCAGAAGTTTGCTTTAATGAGCTTTTATGTGATGTTCAGTTTACTCCAGTTGACTTTTCAAGTAGTGTAGGACCTTTGTTGACTACTATTGGCTTTCATATATCTATATACAATCAGTTAATGTTGAAGTTGACATCATTTCCTTCATTGTTGTTCATTTACCTGATGAAGACCAGTGCTTGAAATGTTTTAATACTATATATATTGTATTTTCTTCTGATAAACCAATTTAATAGAATATATAATACAGTCTAACCTGTTGTAAAAGAATATATAATACAGTCTAACCTGTTGTAAAAGACCTTGTTTTGGATGTTGCAATATGTCCCATATGACGCAGAGTCATTTAATTCATATAAGGGGCCCCGAAAATAATTTAACTGTCAAAAATGTGCTCATTTTTTGCCCCTAGAAAAGCATTCATCATGCAGGTAAACAAACAAAAGTGTATATTGACAGTTTAGGGGCCAAACTAATGTACTTGCCTTGTGGTACAGAAGGATTTACGATATAATCGTCCCCATGTACTGCATGTATAACAGTACATTTTATGCATAATTTAGTAGATTCTTGTGTGATTATTCAAATAGTGGAAAATACCGTTAAAACTTTTTTGAAAAAAAAGTTCAATATTGAGAAATTAGTTCAAGATGACATCAGCCGGTAAAATGATCCCAGACACGTTTATAGCCCCGCCTTCTATCTCAGACAAATTACTTCTCTTCCATCCATCATTACTCAGTTGCTATAATCATTAAAATAAAACTGTTATGGTTATAATATACAAAATGTTGATAAGAAGCCATTTTAAGTGTTTAATTGCATCATTAACTCTTATTACTAACATTGAAAAAGTAATTATTATCATGAAGTTATAATAACGTTCCACAAATCTACTCTCCATCACCTTAATGTGCTATCTTTCAGTCTTTCAAATTTATCTTCAATATGAGTGAAATATTTGTACTTGTAAAAACTGCACATCATTTACTTCAAATTTTGCCCTTTGATCGCATCATAGATGAAAGCATTTTGATGTCAATATTTTGACAATTATATTATATTATGTAATTATGTATTACATTAAAGCATGTTTAATTAATGTTATTTTAAATGCAATTTTATGCTTACATATGACTGAATATTGTATGTTAAGTTGGATGCAAATAATCACATGATACCGTATTTGTCTTATTTAATGCTCCCACTCTGTAAGATGGGCCCCCCCTACAATTTTTAGACAATGTACCTCTGCCAAGACAAGGTTATTTTTGTCACCATGAGGTGTTTCTCCTACAGTAAACCAGTTACATCGACTGGATCAGCACAAAGATTGGTGAAAAACTGCTGTCCAATCTTTTTAAATAGCCAGCGGACTTTTTCTTGTACATGATTTAAAAATTATATTTTCATACCTTCATACATTCACCAGAACAAATAATCCACTTAGTAAAACTGCTGATTGAATCAATCACATGTGAAACGTATGATGACCAATGGTTTTTCACCACACCTTTGACAATATCTCTATTGGAAATGTGCCTTTCAAGTCTGTGAGACCAAAGTTTTCAATGAGCGTCGCATCAAATACTGGTAATCTAACAAGCCGAGGCGTGGTGCCTGTACAGCATTCAGGAAGAAACTTTCTACTTGCTCCATTTAAAACATAGTTGTCCTATTGTTCTAGGTCCAAACAACATGTGCTGTATTTATCGTAATTAGCGCATACATACATCGCAAAACATTTTTGCATTGTCACTATTTATAATTTCTTCATACATTTTGTGGGTAATTGAAAAAAAAATTCAATTGTGTTTTTTTCGGGACGTTATACGCTGAGTCATCGTTATTTGGCACACTGGTAGCGTTGTATAGGACATATATGGTACTTTATTTCTGTCTGCATATAATGTTGACATTATGATAGAATTAGTTAAGTACTATGTGACCTTGCACAGTTCAACAAGGTGCAGTATACATGTACTTATAGCAATATGGCTGATATACCATGTGACCTTGCACAGTTCAACAAGGTGCAGTATACATGTACTTATAGCAATATGGCTGATATAGTACTATGTGACCTTGCACAGTTCAACAAGGTGCAGTATACATGTACTTATAGTGTGACCTTGCACAGTTCAACAAGGTGCAGTATACATGTACTTATAGCAATATGGCTGATATACTATGTGACCTTGCACAGTTCAACAAGGTGCAGTATACATGTACTTATAGCAATATGGCTGATATAGTACTATGTGACCTTGCACAGTTCAACAAGGTGCAGTATACATGTACTTATAGTGTGACCTTGCACAGTTCAACAAGGTGCAGTATACATGTACTTATAGTGTGACCTTGCACAGTTCAACAAGGTGCAGTATACATGTACTTATAGCAATATGGCTGATATACTATGTGACCTTGCACAGTTCAACAAGGTGCAGTATACATGTACTTATAGTGTGACCTTGCACAGTTCAACAAGGTGCAGTATACATGTACTTATAGTGTGACCTTGCACAGTTCAACAAGGTGCAGTATACATGTACTTATAGTGTGACCTTGCACAGTTCAACAAGGTGCAGTATACATGTACTTATAGCAATATGGCTGATATACTATGTGACCTTGCACAGTTCAACAAGGTGCAGTATACATGTACTTATAGTGTGACCTTGCACAGTTCAACAAGGTGCAGTATACATGTACTTATAGTGTGACCTTGCACAGTTCAACAAGGTGCAGTATACATGTACTTATAGTGTGACCTTGCACAGTTCAACAAGGTGCAGTATACATGTACTTATAGCAATATGGCTGATATACTATGTGACCTTGCACAGTTCAACAAGGTGCAGTATACATGTACTTATAGCAATATGGCTGATATACTATGTGACCTTGCACAGTTCAACAAGGTGCAGTATACATGTACTTATAGCAATATGGCTGATATACTATGTGACCTTGCACAGTTCAACAAGGTGCAGTATACATGTACTTATAGTGTGACCTTGCACAGTTCAACAAGGTGCAGTATACATGTACTTATAGCAATATGGCTGATACACCATGTGATCCAATTGACATGGAAATCATCACAATAGACTTTGATTTATGTCTTTTCTCCATTTCTTAATGATACAAAACTCATTTTGATAAGGTTTCACAGGCAAATGAGCAAACTTTGTAATAGTTAATCAGGGTTGCATTGTGTTTTGTTTAAATGCCTTGTGTTTTTATGTGGTTATTTGTATATATTGTTTTTACTTGGTACCGATGTTCCGTGCATTTTCGATCCTGTCCAAGGTCAATGTGGTCATGTAGCATGACCTTATCAATCCTTGCAAAGGGTCAAGGTCAAATTACTTGATACTTTTTGCAACTTACCATTTAATATTATTTTCAAGTACAGTGCAACACCTTGTGCAAATTTCATAGAGGCTGCTTAACTCTTGAATGGTTAAATTGATTGTGAATGAGAAAATTGCTGATGTTGTTGAAGAGAGGTTGTTTCTCAAGAGAAGACCACTCAGGACAGGTTATGCTGTATGTCTAGTTAGAATTTAGGTCAAAATTCTAGTTGATTTTATGACAAGTTATGTCTTACACTGAAGCTTAATGTCCAATCTGCATTTTTCCTCTCTTTCACCATCCACAGAACTTTTATACATGTATATAGGGAGAATATAATGGGAACTTGTTAACTATATGGCTGTATGGCAGGGATGTCAATTATTCTTGAAGTGGCAATAAGATCAACAAAAGTAGGTGGGGTATGGGGGGTACTCCTTAATTATGATCACTTATACAAGAAATGTAGCCGGGTGACGATGCTTAAGTAACTGGGTAATTTTACCAGTTTTCAGCTCTTATTGCTTTTCTTAAGTTGACAATGAGGCTACAGCACAACCTATCCGGAGCAGCCCTCTCTTGAGCAACAACCTGTCTTCTACAACAATACTGTAAAACCTCACTTAAAGACAACCTTGAAATTAAGAACGCAATTATCAAGTTAATTTCTGCTGTTTTGCTCAAGATTAAGACCACCTCAGTTTTCATTGGTCCCAAGGGTGGTCTTATTATTTAGGTTTTACTGTACTGCACTGAAGACAGAATGTACAATGATTTTAACCTCAACAACTACAGCCAAAAATATGGTATGTGTATTCCCAAGGATGTAGCTGTGGAGAAAGCAACAGTGCTGTACCAACAAATGATAATTGCAACAAAGAAGTTCCTTAAGGAGAAGGCTCAGTTGGCCATGAACCAATCCTCCCAGTATGCTTCTGTTTGGTTTCAACAAATTAAAAAAAAAAGTTTGAAAAATCTTTGGTATTTATGTAATAGGACGAAGAAATGAGTGAGACCTAACATATATAACAGTAACAGTATCAACATAACAACCAGGTAAGATATGTCCCTCTGTCAGATGTCTGATCTCACTTCTAAATGAACTAATCAAGGCTATAATATCATAGCTACCTTATTCTGTTACCAGGAAACACAAAGTTAAACCGATAAAAATGTGTTTTTTGGTCTAGTTCTTCTGATTAATAATAATCTTGTCGATATTTTTATAGCCAATTACTTTCTGCTGTATGGCAAGATTACCTGCCAAAATCTGAATGTTGTTCAGAATTATATGAATCTAATAGATTGCAGCAACATGACATGGATATACACTGTACAGGGTGCCCGATTAATCGTGTTACATCCTTATCTGGACCTCATTATACCATATACAAACATAGCTTTACTGCGTGAAATCATTTTTCATGTGCATATTTTTGATGTTCTCTGCAACTTTTCCGCTTGTTTACAGAATCATGGTTGATATTATCTTTGCAAATTAAATTTGAACCTTTTAAAATTTCTGAACATTTTGGAGAAATATTTTCTTTTTATTACTGAAGAACCAGGCTGGTGGCCCTGTGATAGGGTCTGCCACTGTTACTGGAGGTGAGGGGTTCAAGCATAGGTAGCATCTGCCATAAGTCCTTATAAATCATCCTGTAGTTCTATTGTCTTATTATGCTTGAGTACTATAAGGGCTGTGCAAGGACTGGTTGGCTCAGTGTGGGTTTATTGTGACTTGGTGTGGTATCATGTAACATGTCTATGGTATGACATTACAGTATAGCAGCACTGTATCCTCTCTATATCAGTGAAAATGTGTTAATGGAAACATACTTTCGTGTTCTTACCAAATTTTACTAGATCCGCTTTCTAACTTACGGCACCGACATATAAACCATGGATTGGAAACTTCCTACTGTGACTATGTACATTTGTTTAAACTCTTGCAAGCAGCGAGATTTTTTCCAAGATCAAACTCCCAATAATTTTTTTGCGACATCTACCATCATGTTTCTGAATCGAGAGAAGTTGGCCCTTTCCGCTGTAATCGTCATATTTAACCATTTCTTCAGTCTTAATTTATACATTTTTATATTGCTACATTTAGACAATAAAGAATTAACCTGATTAGTAGGTAATTACACAGACATCTAAGTGCTTATCAATAGAGACCGAAATGATGCCTACTAATGCGAATCAATCAAGTGGTGAAAATTCACGATACTTACTGAGTGCGCACTAAGGATTGTGGGTAAATTACTTCTTGTTATCGTATCACCAGTATCAGCCAGTTTCCAATCCATGGTTTATATGTCCGTGCTCATGGCTCTATTCACTCAGATAACCAGATACAAGATACAAATTTAATTAAGTTAAAATTATTAAAAGTCCTGCTAGGCATAAAACAAGTATTTCCTATAAAAGATGATGGTTGAGACATGATTGGGGATGAAACTTTGATTGACTGAAACAAATATTAAATCTGAGATATATGAGGTTAATTGATTACTATGAAAACATTGAAAATGTCTATCAAACGTAAGCTTATCTGAGACAGGGATCAAGATGATACAAAGATGATACATGGTAAATATGAAGTAAGTGTGTGAAGTGGATAAAATCTTAAATCTTCTCGCTGTTATCTGATAGATGTCTGGACATTCACCTTTAAATATCCGTATTATATTCCTTACCATGTCACAAATGGACGTTGTTGCTAGTCATTAGTTATTGTACACTACACTATGATTTAGCTCGTCTGTTTTGAAAAACGAAGAGCTATTGTTGTAGCTTGATTGTCACCCTGGAGATTGTCATGTGTTCTTGCCCTTTATCCCATCTGGAGTTCCCTCCCTTTGCCCCATCTATTCTAATAAAGGGAAAGAACTCGCGACAATCTCCCGTGATCATCACCATATTTGATACTGCGCTTGGCTCAGTTTCAGAGACAGTATAAATCCCAATGATGATGTAACACGCAGTAGTCACATAATGTCTGCATCCTTTTGTGGTGCTCTTGTGGATTTTGTTACAATTTTGTATCAAACATTTGTGAGGAAAAATGTAAATCGTCTTCAAGCAACCACATTGCCACAGAGATGACACATTGACCACAGTGTTACAGGAAAAACACATCTGACTACATTTTTATAGGAAATGCACATTTGACCACATTGTTACTGGAAAAACACATTGACCACATTGTCACAGGAAAAAACACATGTGACCAAATTGTTACAGGAAGGACAAAGGTGACCAAATTGTTACAGGAAAGACAAAGGTGACTGCATTGTCACAGAAAATACAAAGGTGACTGCATTGTCACAGAAAATATAAAGGTGACTGCATTGTCACAGACAATCCAAAGGTGACTGTAATGTTACAGGAAAGACAAAGATGACAGCATTGTTACAGACAATACAAAGGTGACTGCATTTTTACAGAAAGGACAAAGGTGACTGCATTGTCACAGACAATACAAAGGTGACTGTATTGTTACAGGAAAGACAAAGGTGACTGTATTGTTACAGGAAAGACAAAGGTGACTGTATTGTTACAGGAAAGACAAAGGTGACTGCATTGTTACTGGAAATGACAAAGGTGACTGCATTGTTACTGGAAGGACAAAGGTGACTGCATTGTTACAGGAAGGACAAAGGTGACTGCATTGTTACAGGAAAGACAAAGGTGACTTTAATGTTCCAGGAAAGACAAAGGTGACCTCAATGTTACAGGAAGACAAAGGTGACTGTATAGTTACAGGAAAGACAAAGGTGACTGCATTGTTACCTGAAATATTTCTGGCATTGTGTGACCACAATGCTATGGGAAATGGTTTGAAGAAAGCCTAGAGTGATGTCTAGAGATCTTCTGCTATCATAATTTAACATTTTAAGTATGTTTTACTACTTAACTTTAATGTTTCTCTGTAAAAAGAATGGGAAAAATTACATTTTAATCTTTGAGTCTGGCATTAGGAGTATTACATGATCTGATAAATGTCGGATCAAAAAGACGAATATAAAATATTTGATGCAAATTTGATTAGATTTTATGTTTTATAAATTCCCTTTTTATCAGTGATTAACCTTGATTTAAGTCTTCTTTATTGCCTTCCAAGTTTTTTTTATGTGGGTAGATTACCAGTATTATGTTTCGACAATTAGACAGTTCACTTACCTAGGGTTCTTACGGTGTGGGTATATACCACTGTCATGTAACCATTCAACTTTTCTGTTATAAAGACAGATATTATCAAATTCTTTGTTAGTGTAACAGATTATTCATAGTACGCTTAGATACCCTGTTATCACAATTATGATTTATTATATTAGTCAGACTATCATCATGGTTGAGGTTTTGACCTATTGAGCAATGAACTTTCTTAGATACCTTGTACACTAAGTGTTCATTTTTTTAAAACGAGAAATTTACAAGGATTTACTAATATATCATTTTGAATAGAAGGCAAACACTTCATAGATCTTAGGCTAATGTGGAACTACGTGTCTGACACTAGGCTGATAACATCATCAACAACGTTTGACAAAATTCAGGGTTTAAGTCTTTTTATTCTGCTGAATGTTTTGAAGTCAAATATACTTTATTTATGAATGGTGAATGTAACGTTTGTATTGTACTTAATGGTGATAGTCTGGCATGGAACAGATTGTCTGATCAGTGCAGTCTGAGTGGGGTGTTATTGATACGAAATCCACCTTTTCTTCACTTGACTTTCATATCTTCATTTCAACTCCTGAAATTTGTTTTGTCACTATTTTCCATTTGCATTTTTATTCGCCGCCATGGCGCAGGGGCATAAAGTGTTTCCCCCTATCTGTATGCCATGCAAAAAATGGCTTTACGAACAATAACTCTCGAAAGGATGGATGGATTCAATTCATTTTGATAATAAAAAACAGTTCAAGTTTGGTTATAATCTACCAATTTTGGAGGAGTTATGGCCCCTTTTCGACTTAAAAAATTGGTTTCCAATAAACAAAGCCCAAAAAGTCCATAACAAGAGCATATGTGTCCAATGGACATATCTAGTATTAGATTTATTTTATTACCCTTCTCATTCATTATTGTATCTCACACCCCAGGGATATGTCAGTAGTGGCCCTTTAGTTATCTCCCACCTCATGGATATGTCAGTAGTGGCCCTTTAGTTATCTCCCACCCCATGGATATGTCAGTAGTGGCCCTTTAGTTATCTCCCACCCCATGGATATGTCAGTAGTGGCCCTTTAGTTATCTCCCAACCCATGGATATGTCAGTAGTGGCCCTTTAGTTTTCATGTGGCTTTCCCTTCATGAATTTTTCTGTTGTGGAATTCCAACATAGACATTTCATGATTTATAAGCATAAAAATCGTAACCTAAAAATGAAAATTTAAAACACTTACCTTCTCATAAATCTCATATCAATGTTTAGTGATATTTTGTGTAGTCTGGGCAGAAAATGAAAAAAAATGGTGATAAAAAGCATGCTTCTTTAAAAAGAAACCAGATACATTCGAAAGTAAAATCTTGACAGCTCTGCAAACAATTTATTCATTCTATTCTTACTTGACTAATTGGTGCCAATTTTATAATTACTGGTCTACATAATGATGAACAGTGCCCCTTGCTATCAAGAAGCATACAGTCTGTATACAGTTACTGTAATATATGCCAGGCCTGTCATCATTAAATCTTATCTATAACAAAATGGTCCCAAATTTAACACCAGATATCCCTGATCAGATGATATTAGTGAAATGGTTGCTACAGGTTTATATGTGTGTCCTGTCCGCCTGTCTGACAGGGCTGCTTTCAAATTGTGTTTGATGAAAGGATCAGTTTTCTGATAGATGCAGGAGCTGCCTGCCCATGGCGTGCGAGGGTCATGAATTGTGACAATGTTTTACAATAAAATTTCTTTAGGCTTTTAGGCTTTTACAGTGATTTTTTTATTAATTTTACTGCCAAATATTGGCTGTTACCCCATGTCAAACAGTGTCCATTTACTGCCAAATATAGGCTGTCACCCGTATCAGACAGTGTCCATTTCCCCCTAAAATCATCATATTTTCCAAATTCTTTGTTCATTTTTCCTCCTCTGACTGAATTTCTTTTTATTAATTCAGCTTTTTGTGTATTTAACCTTTTATAAAAGAATCTATGCTCTTACATCACCTCATATATATATAACAAACACCAGCCACAGCTGAACATTAATTTTTATAAGCAAAACAACCATTACCTTATATTCCAAATTTGGGATTTATAGCGCCTTTTTCCAAATTGCAAAGGCACAGGCAGTAAAATTATTTTGTAAAATAATCTGGCTTAGGCCCATTCAGGCTAGCACCAAGTAATTTCTACTAGCAAGTAATTATAAAGTTATAAACTGCAGGATTCAGGTGAATGGGTTACACTGAAGGCTGATTTGATGATATTTAAAGAACTGTTTGTGTTATTTTATAGTGAGGAAATATAGCGGCAACATATGACAATGGCGGCCCTCTTGTTTGCTATATCTAGTTGTAACTTGAAATCAAAATGTTGTCATGCAGTGTTTTTCATAGGATTGATGAGTTTTAGGTGACCCAAGGTTTGCTGTCAGGAAATATGATTCATTCCTAAGTCTGCTGTTGTGTGGCTCCCCATCTTCGTCTTAACCCTGCATGATTCTATATAAGAATTATAACACTTCATTCTTCTTTGATGGGCTTCCAGGGAGGTAAAATGAATCATTTCATTTCCACAATCTCAAACTGACAGTGGTCAACAATGGGTGATGATTCATTCTGGCCACTCACCAGTGGTTTGATTAGTAGACCTGTACTTTTGTGTGCAAAATGAAACAGCAGTCCTGTCTCAAGTGGTCATTACTGGTCACTCGAAACCAAATAACTGCTATTGAACTTTACTAATTGGTGTGAAATTTGGACATAATGAGATCAATGCTATAGCATGGTCAAGATAAGGGCAAGTGATCAACATGGAATTATAGGTGTCATGTTTGGCATTTAGAGATAATGATAGGTTCCTGTGCTCATAGTAGATTGAGATGAAATCATTATCATTGCATTGGTAAACCAATAGCATTGCCATTTCAAGATTTGAGAATATATTGAGATACTTGAAGAATTAAATGCATGGTACAATGTGCACAAAATTATGTTTGTTGCTGAATCATTACATATCAAATGTGACTAGTTCTTATCATCATCATCATCAGCATCATCATTATCGTCATCATTAGCAGAAGCAGAAGCAGTTAAAGTTGTTATTAAATTGTCACCATTATAATAACCAGTATCAACGATGAAATCTATAGCCACACCGTCTGATTCTTCATTATTATCATCACTGGAACTTATAACATTGTCAATATCAATAGTATCTTTATCACTTTTTAATCATCATTATTATCATGTACATCATCATCATCATCATCATCTTAGTCTTCATCATTGTCTCCATCAAAACAATCATCATCTTCTTCAATATCATCATCATCATCATCATCATAATAATCATTATCGTCTTCTTTATTTCAATACCTTACCATCCTCATCAGCAGCAGCATTAATGTCTTCATCCTCAGCACTTTTATCATCTGTGTCATCATGTCTGTCCTTGTCATCAGTATTAGTTTAACCATCTCTCTTGTATTACAACAGCACTCACAACTACTGTGTCTCCCAATGTAAAGATCTATTTCATAACCTCTTCACTGGTAGATGTGGATGTATAGAGTTTGCTGTACTCTGATATCCTGCCTCAAGTTCTATCTTCACTGGTAGATGTGGATGTATAGAGTTTGCTGTACTCTGATATCCTGCCTCAAGTTCTATCTTCACTGGTAGATGTGGATGTATAGAGTTTGCTGTACTCTGATATCCTGCCTCAAGTTCTATCTTCACTGGTTGATGTGGATGTATAGAGTTTGCTGTACTCTGATATCCTGCCTCAAGTTCTATCTTCACTGGTAGATGTGGATGTATAGAGTTTGCTGTACTCTGATATCCTGCCTCAAGTTCTATCTTCACTGGTAGATGTGGATGTATAGAGTTTGCTGTACTCTGATATCCTGCCTCAAGTTCTATCTTCACTGGTTGATGTGGATGTATAGAGTTTGCTGTACTCTGATATCCTGCCTCAAGTTCTATCTTCACTGGTAGATGTGGATGTATAGAGTTTGCTGTACTCTGATATCCTGCCTCAAGTTCTATCTTCACTGGTAGATGTGGATGTATAGAGTTTGCTGTACTCTGATATCCTGCCTCAAGTTCTATCTTCACTGGTTGATGTGGATGTATAGAGTTTGCTGTACTCTGATATCCTGCCTCAAGTTCTATCTTCACTGGTAGATGTGGATGTATAGAGTTTGCTGTACTCTGATATCCTGCCTCAAGTTCTATCTTCACTGGTAGATGTGGATGTATAGAGTTTGCTGTACTCTGATATCCTGCCTCAAGTTCTATCTTCACTGGTAGATGTGGATGTATAGAGTTTGCTGTACTCTGATATCCTGCCTCAAGTTCTATCTTCACTGGTAGATGTGGATGTATAGAGTTTGCTGTACTCTGATATCCTGCCTCAAGTTCTATCTTCACTGGTAGATGTGGATGTATAGAGTTTGCTGTACTCTGATATCCTGCCTCAAGTTCTATCTTCACTGGTTGATGTGGATGTATAGAGTTTGCTGTACTCTGATATCCTGCCTCAAGTTCTATCTTCACTGGTAGATGTGGATGTATAGAGTTTGCTGTACTCTGATATCCTGCCTCAAGTTCTATCTTCACTGGTAGATGTGGATGTATAGAGTTTGCTGTACTCTGATATCCTGCCTCAAGTTCTATCTTCACTGGTAGATGTGGATGTATAGAGTTTGCTGTACTCTGATATCCTGCCTCAAGTTCTATCTTCACTGGTTGATGTGGATGTATAGAGTTTGCTGTACTCTGATATCCTGCCTCAAGTTCTATCTTCACTGGTAGATGTGGATGTATAGAGTTTGCTGTACTCTGATATCCTGCCTCAAGTTCTATCTTCACTGGTAGATGTGGATGTATAGAGTTTGCTGTACTCTGATATCCTGCCTCAAGTTCTATCTTGACCTCTATATTGTAGTTAATACAGTATTTTGTTGTTTGATGCTGTGATTTACTTAGCCTTCTGTAATCTTACCTGTCAGATGGTTTGACCTGTGTAACCAAATGTTTATTTTTTATCAAAGACTGGCTCTGAATTTATGAAGCATAAATCTATATAATGTTTAGGTAGTGAAGAATTTCAGCTATACTAGCTATGGTGTGGTTATTTGAAACAACCAATTAAGGATTATTCCCCTTGATACCCACTTTGATGAATTTCTCATAAATTGTAGTTACCTTGACATATAGGATAGGGTTAATAAGCACACAGTGCTTAAACTGATCCCATCTTGGTTAGATATGGAGTCTATATCAGCGGTCTAATATACTTGATAGGTCAATGAGTTTTTGTCAAATATGGCAATTTTATGTTTGGAGTTGAATCTTTTTAAAACTATCTATCGGTTCACAATCAGCTGGCATTAGAATACAGCCTTTGATGTTTGACCTTCATCAATGATACAACAATGAAAGCAGTATTTGTGTGACATCTTACTCCTTACTTGTTATCTTTATAGACCCACATGCAACACTCATTTCAAACTGTCAAATTATGCTTAGTCAAAAAGAAAGTACATGTATGCATTGGAATATTATGGACATTGTTCGATACCATGGGGTAAACACCTAAAATATACCCATCAAGATGCAATGCAGGTTAGGTAACAAAACATATACCAACAGGTAGAAACTAAATTAACTTCAGTTTAGTCCCAAACAAAGGCTTCCAGATACTCTGGTTTCACGGGAAACAATGGCTCACAGTTATGAAATATTGTTTCATTGGAAACCTTTCAGTTGTGAAACAAAATCTTCTAGTTGTGGGACAGAGCTTCGTTCATGCAGCATATATTAGATGTTTGTGAAGGTGATATCTGCAACATGTATAAGCTTAGAATGGAAGTGATTAAAGGTGTGATTGTTAATATTAATATGATGTGGCATACCATTAAAATGCATTTTTTACAGATTCACGCTTTCACATTGTAGTTTTCGACTTAAAGGATCGAGTGCGTAAGCAAGAAAAACTATGAAATTTGGAGTTAATCGTAATGAATGCTTTTTATGGGAGGTTCAGTACACCTGTGACGGTTCAAGGATAATTATAGGTGTTGAGGCAGTGAAACATACAGTCATGTACCTCCCTAAAATACAAGCAATGAATTGTTACTTTAATTCCCTGTTTTTTTCATAAATACATTTTTGTTGAATTTGAATGGCTTTGTAAACTGACTTAACTCCTTATAATTTCTTTGATACATTCTGGAGACTTCATATAGAATAAGGACCACAAAAATGCCCTTCAAATGTGGGTGGATGACAAACACTAGAGCTACCAAGTCTTAAGTCTCTTGTATAGAATTTCAATGCTACAAAATGAAGTCAAAAAATGTCGAGTGAATTCAATGTTGATTTTTGTGCTAGACAAGCAAAATTGATTAAAAAATTATTTTTGTATACAATTTTGATTCTCCTCTTTGAGATTTCAGCGTTTAATTCGTCTTGACTGAAGCTTTTATGCAATTAAATGCAGTTACCTACCGCATACCAATATCGTTAAGTTTTAACTTGACTTTTTGATATGTCCTTCATTAAAAATACTTAATACGGCAAATTTAATGGTCCATATTTTAAATGTTTTCAATGAATTGGGTCAGTTTAATCAATAAATTATTATTGTTATATTTAAGACCATTAAAAACCAATGAAAATATGTAATGCAGGTATTGGGCTGTGAAAATACCTGGAAAAGATTGATTTGGATACAATAAGAAAACTAGCAGAATAATGTGGGTTTATAATGTACTGATCCTAGAACAAAGACATGAACAATATGCACCTGTACATAGAGTTACTTTACTCTTATTATTTATGATCAATTCTGTATCACTTATATACAGGTATTACATCTTAATGTATCTTAATCTATATTTTAATTTGTTGGTTAACTGATTTATTGTAGAATTTGAAGAATTTCAATTGTTTATTACAATGTTTAAACATTTTCATAGCGCATAGCACAGGTGTACAACAAGTCAATGTATTAAATGTTTCATAACTATTGTGAATAATTGCTAGTTTTATTAGGTGATAAAATACTTTCACATTAACTCAGGATTTTAAATTTATGTTTGATTATTACTATTCTTGACTTGCTACCTTAACTATAATGTTTTTGTCTGTTTTAATAGATCAAGTCGACTGATGAGTTGAAAGTTTGTAAAAGATCAAACAATTTTGAAATTTAAAAATATTCATTATGTACCTAGCTGCATACCAAACACGCAGATAAACTGTACTATCATTAATCAAAACCACGACAATATTTTTTTTAAATTTATTATTTATTGTAAACTTTCAAATTATCAAGTAAAAATCATTTTTATTGAAGTGGAATATATATTGATTAGGCTTTCAATGCTTAATTTTTGAAATAGTTTCATGAATACATCACATTACATTAAAGTTTACTCGAGAGGAATTTAATGTATTGACCTTATTAAAGAAATGTCATCACAAATTTTGCATATTTTTGAAATAACTTGTAATTAAGTGCATTTTTATGTTTAGAAAAACTTGGCATTTAAATAGCTTATTTAAAAGTAAAAAAGTGTACATTAGTTTTTACTTCAAAAACTTTAAATGACTTGGGTAATTGATGTTAATTAATATACTTACAGTTCAGTTACATTATGTACGTGAAAGAACATTGAGAAGCTTCAGGCAATGAATCAAGGGGACAACGCAATACAAGTTTTTTAGCCTCTTTATTTATATACAGATAGTCTTATTTCGCTTTCACTCCTCAAAATGATAAGTGAAATTTAATAGATGATAGATTGACCTTATGATGTACCAATAGACAGTTAATTGGTGTTTAATTGCTCGTTTACTGTCTTGTAATTGGTGAATTGCATGCTGGAAAATGAAATAGGTGTTAGATTGTATGGAAGATTGTGTATTATGAACGTATTTAAATGTTTTTTGATTCAGAACAATTTAATAGTAATTGAATCCTTAAGAAATATGTACTTTGGCTTTTTATGATGAAAATTGAGATTTTATACTTCTTTGTCCATATTTTTAAAACTTTCTGTTGAAATGCAGTAAACTAAACTGTATGAGTCATACACTGCATGTCTTGATGTGAGTGTAAGTGGTTTGTTGTATCTGCCAATAGTAGCAAATTTAATACAAACTTCAGCCCCGTATCAATCAATCTTCAATTTGCTTTCAATGAATTTTGAAATTTGATATATTTCATACACTTCCATTTATTTCTATGATTCAGTTGACTTACAATTTATTTTTCAAGACAAAAATTTAACAAACATTTTTAGCTCCATTGCACCTATCATTGTTGTGTCCTCTAGCCCCTCTTAGAGGACAGTTACAGGTACGCAGGGCCCATAAGAAAACAGATGATTCACCAACATGCTGGATTTGACCGGCGATGTTGCAACTGACTCTGTGAAGACTTGGTCAGAATATCTGGGGATCTTTGATCTCTGCTCCCTGGAAAAAATGTTGATGGGTGCATGAGACACCTTTGTTAAGGAAACCAGTGATGAGATGAGGAGGTTGCATACATTTAAATAGAGAGTTAGAGAGGGCATTAAGGGATGGAGTGGCAGACTCTTATCTTGAAAGTTTTATCTTGAAAGTTCCTGAGTTTGAGCCTCGCATTGAGTGAAGTTGTTTTATCATGAATTTCAACCTAGAAATGTTCGTGATACAATGTTTTACTTTTTCAAAATGTCGACATTTCGCAGTTAGATTAATTCGTGGAATTACATCAATCACATTATATTACATCAAGTAAGCCAGGCTTACATGGCTGATCACTTTCAGTGACAGATACCAACTGCGACAAACACTCATGTAAAAAAACATGGAGTATTTTCCAGGTTTACAGTAAATATTCTCAGCAATCACAATAGCAATAACGAACACAAAGGAAATACTGAGCACACCCTCGTACACCCTCGTACACACTGTCTGCGGGTGCACAATCTGCATTCCAGCGTAACAAATTACGGTACATTCCAAGTCTACCACAATTATGTTAAAGATTCAGTCTCACAATAAATTTCACTTATATTATTTTTATTATGTAATAAAAAGCGATTAATTGCGATGTTTATCTGTCGTATCAACTTGAATGATTGTTGTCTGTGTTAACATGATAATACACGTGTACGTCTGTATTTTACGGTATTTGCTCAAATAATGGAAATTTAATTATAGTAAATCTTGGTAATAGAGATGGTAACATTCAACATTAATGTCTTTGGAATAATTTAACACTTGTCATGTACTTATTTAGTTTTTAAAATGTTTTTTATTCAGAATTGTTTATGCCTTTTAGAAGATGCATCCACTTTTTTATACATACCTATTAACATA
The DNA here is from genome assembly GCA_032209605.1 of Mactromeris polynyma. Classification (NCBI taxonomy): domain Eukaryota; kingdom Metazoa; phylum Mollusca; class Bivalvia; order Venerida; family Mactridae; genus Mactromeris; species Mactromeris polynyma. The sequence continues at coordinate 2,879,426 of JASFXZ010000027.1, read as the reverse complement.
CGTATCAAAGGTTTGATTCAAAAGTATTGTGTCTGCTTCTTGACCAATGTGATGCAGGTTATACCGTGACCTCTGACCTCTAGATAGGGCTTCCCTGCTGCCCCTTTCAATGCTTCATCCACTTCCTCATTGTTACCAAGTTCTCTTATAGTCTGATTGAAGAGCGTTCTAGCCATTTATTGTATTGTTATTCAGTTCTATGTAGTAGGCTGGTGGTTGTGTGGTTATAGTCTGATTGAAGAGCGTTCTGCCATTTATTTTATTGTTATTCAGTTCTATGTAGTAGGCTGGTGGTTGTGTGGTTATAGTCTGATTGAAGAGCGTTCTGCCATTTATTTTATTGTTATTCAGTTCTATGTAGTAGGCTGGTGGTTGTGTGGTTATAGTCTGATTGAAGAGCGTTCTTGCCATTTATTTTATTGTTATTCAGTTCTATGTAGTAGGCTGGTGGTTGTGTGGTTATGGTCTGATTGAAGAGCGTTCTGCCATTTATTTTATTGTTATTCAGTTCTATGTAGTAGGCTGGTGGTTGTGTGGTTATGGTCTGATTGAAGAGCGTTCTAGCCATTTATTTTATTGTTATTCAGTTCTATGTAGTAGGCTGGTGGTTGTGTGGTTATGGTCTGATTGAAGAGCGTTCTAGCCATTTATTTTATTGTTATTCAGTTCTATGTAGTAGGCTGGTGGTTGTGTGGTTATGGTCTGATTGAAGAGCGTTCTGCCATTTATTTTATTGTTATTCAGTTCTATGTAGTAGGCTGGTGGTTGTGTGGTTATGGTCTGATTGAAGAGCGTTCTGCCATTTATTTTATTGTTATTCAGTTCTATGTAGTAGGCTGGTGGTTGTGTGGTTATGGTCTGATTGAAGAGCGTTCTGCCATTTATTTTATTGTTATTCAGTTCTATGTAGTAGGCTGGTGGTTGTGTGGTTATGGTCTGATTGAAGAGCGTTCTAGCCATTTATTTTATTGTTATTCAGTTCTATGTAGTAGGCTGGTGGGTGTGTGGTTATGGTCTGATTGAAGAGCGTTCTAGCCATTTATTTTATTGTTATTCAGTTCTATGAAGTAGGCTGGTGGTTGTGTGGTTATGGTCTGATTGAAGAGCGTTCTAGCCATTTATTTTATTGTTATTCAGTTCTATGAAGTAGGCTGGTGGTTGTGTGGTTATGGTCTGATTGAAGAGCGTTCTAGCCATTTATTGTATTGTTATTCAGTTCTATGTAGTAGGCTGGTGGTTGTGTGGTTATGGTCTGATTGAAGAGCGTTCTAGCCATTTATTTTATTGTTATTCAGTTCTATGTAGTAGGCTGGTAGTTGTATGGTTATAGTCTGATTGAAGAGCGTTCTAGCCATTTATTTTATTGTTATTCAGTTCTATGTAGTAGGCTGGTGGTTGTGTGGTTATAGTCTGATTGAAGAGCGTTCTAGCCATTTATTTTATTGTTATTCAGTTCTATGAAGTAGGCTGGTAGTTGTGTGGTTTATGGTCACTAACTTCAAATCACTTGCCCCTCATTGCCACAGGTTCAAATCCCACCCTGAATATAGAAATTAAAAGTGAGGCAATCAGCCAGCTGGGTTACAGTAGGTTGGTGGTTCTATCCGGCTGGGTTACAGAAGGTTGGTGGTTCTATCCAGCTGTCTGCCAGGGGTCTTCCTCCTCTCTTATAGCTGGAATAGGCATGACCCTGGCTGTTAATGTCACTTAAAAACCCAGTACGAAAAAATTCCATATAAGTTCTTGATAGTCAATACTCTAAATAATACTCCCAAATATTGCAACATACTGCAAGCTACATACCATCGCACGATCGTGAAAGTTTAGCAAAATCACAAAATGGTAAGCATAACAATTAAACCTATGTTTAACCATTATTAAAGATTAATTACACTTTATAATAATGTTTTCAAGTTTTATATTACAAATGTTGCAAACAATGATAATATAATGATTAACAGTTGAAGGTTAATGGAAACTTCTGGGAGGTACAGTGATATACAGTTATTATGATGTGTACCGTTTTTGCATGGACAACCTTCGTGTTTGCACTATGGAGAATTTTTGGATATTTAGGAGTTCTGTTGTTGACGTTTTCTGTCATTTCAACTTTTTTTATCTTCATAAATTGAAATGAAATATCAAACAATAGTTCATAGGCTAGAGGGGTACAAGTTTTGTATTAGTTTTTTATCAAAGTTTGTTTTATGTGTTTAACACCTTTTGATGATGATTTGCAAAATCGGTACTTGACTGTGGAATCTAGATTTTCTATTTGAACATGGTAAGGACACTCTTGCATCAAGTCTATATAGACTCGTCTAGGTCTTCATTTCTTGATATCACAGAAAGGCTAACATTTTCACATGTTGATTTACACTAAGTGAATTGTATGCTATACTGCTAAAAATATGAAGAGTGAATAATTTTACTGTCAGTAATCTGCTAAATGTTTGTAGTATTGTTTTCTGTGATTAATATATCTGTAAAGAATGTCAGCTAGACTGTGGTAACTATAATGTTGGTGTAGTTTATTACCCTACAGTAATAGTTTCTTATATTGAGTGTAAATGTCACCAACAGTTAAACACTGGACTTCTCACATTGTCAATGTCGACTTTTATCTTAAAATTTTCCAAGCAGCCAGAAGCTTGATTGTATACTCAGGGTCAAAGAGCAGCTTGCAATGATAAATGGCTGACAAGGAAGAGCCATATTTACTCATTCCATGAATATTTGTTACTGTAATTAAAAAACATTAAATATACAGTTGAGCCTCTCCAAAGTTGTGTACCTCTCTAGAGCAACAAACTCTCTAGAGCAACAACCTCTCTAGAGCAACAACCTCTCTAGAGCAACAACCTCTCTAGAGCAACAACCTCTCTTCAACAACAACATCAATTTTCACCAATTCACTACCTCTATAGAGCAACAACCTCTCTAGAGCAACAACCTCTCTAGAGCAACAACCTCTCTAGAGCAACAACCTCTCTTCAACAACAACATCAATTTTCACCAATTCACTACCTCTCTAGAGCAACAAACTCTCTAGAGCAACAACCTCTCTAGAGCAACAACCTCTCTAGAGCAACAACCTCTCTAGAGCAACAACCTCTCTAGAGCAACAACCTTTCTTCAACAACAACATCAATTTTCACCAATTCACTACCTCTATAGAGCAACAAACTCTCTAGAGCAACAACCTCTCTAGAGCAACAACCTCTCTAGAGCAACAACCTCTCTAGAGCAACAACCTTTCTTCAACAACAACATCAATTTTCACCAATTCACTACCTCTCTAGAGCAACAACATCTCTTCAACAACAACATCAATTTTCACCAATTCACTACCTCTATAGAGCAACAACATCTCTTCAACAACAACATCCATTTTCACCAATTCACTATCTCTATAGAGCAACAACCTTTCTTCAACAACAACATCCATTTTTACCAATTCACTATCTCTATAGAGCAACAACCTTTCTTCAACAACAACATCCATTTTTACCAATTCACTATCTCTATACAGCAACAACCTTTCTTCAACAACAACATCCATTTTTACCAATTCACTACCTCTATAGAGCAACAACCTTTCTTCAACAACAACATCCATTTTCACCAATTCACTACCTCTATAACGCAACAACCTCCCAACAACAACATCCATTTTCACCAATTCACTATCTCTATAGAGCAACAACCTCCCAACAACAACATCCATTTTCACCAATTCACTATCTCTATACAGCAACAACCTCCCAACAACAACATCCATTTTCACCAATTCACTATCTCTATACAGCAACAACCTCCCAACAACAACATCCATTTTCACCAATTCACTATCTCTATAGAGCAACAACCTCCCAACAACAACATCCATTTTCACCAATTCACTATCTCTATAGAGCAACAACCTCCCAACAACAACATCCATTTTCACCAATTCACTATCTCTATACAGCAACAACCTCTCTAGAGCAACAACATCTATTTTCACCAATTCACTACCTCTATAAAGCAACTACCTCCCAACAACGGCTAAAATTTGGATCATCCATGGGATGTTGGTAATGAGACATTGCACTGTGTACATAATTAAAATTAACTCATAAATAGCATTAGACAGTCCTATAAGTAGGAAAGCTTCTGTTCACTTCATCATTTTTCGTCATTTTGTATCCTACAAACATGGCATCATGAATCATGGAATCATATATGTTGCAGTTTCACACTATCATAGATAAAATTGTGAAAGAAAATTTTGTCCAAAAAGTGAAAATCTTGATTTTTGAAATCTTGAATTTCGCTTTTTGTAAATGAAGTTCAGGATATCATAGAACACTACAGTTCTGCTTGCAACCGTGAAATCATATAACTATGAAATTGTGAAATTCATGATTTCATATTTTTATATGGTCATTACACTGTTTCTCTTGAGTAACAGAATTCTAGTCAGTCTTTTGTCTGAAATCGGTGAAATTATTATGTCAGACCTGATTGGATATTCATTACAGCAAACCTAGGACCATAAAGGCATAAAGGTTGAATTGAGAATTTGTGCATAAAGTCTTGTTTCATGAATAAGTATGAAAATATTTCCCATGTTTGAACAAAAGTTTCAAACTGCAGCCTTACCATTGGTCAGTATTAAGACTGTGCTCAGACAAGCCAGTCAAGTACTTGAAGTTTGAGACTTTTTTTTTTGTATTTGCGTTTATTTATCGTCGCCACCGGTTTCCCATATGGGCGACGCCTCCAGAAAAATGTTAGTCGTATTAGATTTTTGGAAGATAGTGCATGATACAGAAGATGCCCCAGTTCCAGAAGCACCCCTGGTTCTTTTACGTGCTTGATGTAAAGCATCATACACGGGACCTCGGTTTTTAAAGTCTCGTCCGAAAGACTGTTAGTACGGTCAGTGATAGAGCGGGGTATCGAACCAGCGATCCCTGGATTACAAGTCCAGCGTTTTACCACTGGACCACGGATCCGCTACATTTGAGACTGGTTGTCTAGCTCTCTTTTATACTTCAGTCCCAGGTCAAGGTCAGTTCATATCTACTGATGTATGTTTGGAGGTCTGTGTTATTTCAGACCCAGGTCAAGGTCAGTTCATAGATCTACTGATGTATGTTTGGAGGTCTGTGTTATTTCAAAACCAGGTCAAGGTCAGTTCATAGATCTACTGATGTATGTTTGGAGGTCTGTGTTATTTCAGACCCAGGTCAAGGTCAGTTCATATCTACTGATGTATGTTTGGAGGTTTGTGTTATTTCAGACCCAGGTCAAGGTCAGTTCATATCTACTGATGTATTTTTGGAGGTCTGTGTTATTTCAGCTTGTGTCTGTGATTATTTATTATAGATTACATGTATCCGTATATGATATTTTTTCTACTTACAGACTGGAGTACTCATGTTTCCTGATGATGATTTTGTCATAGAACCATTACCCAGTGATATTTCATCCTCAAATCATCGTCATAGACATCACCATGGAAACGAGAATTTTCAAAGTGGAGACAAATCTCATCAAATGCCTGACGATAGTCTCTTATCATTACCTATCAGACATCACCATGACATTAATGACACTACGCTAAGTAGCGGTCACCATGGTAACCAGTCGCAGGATGAAATCTTAAACAGTACTGTAGCAACGTCCCATGGTAGCCATGACAACAATGCCTCTATTAACCTTGACCATGTATTTAGTCACCATGACAACCAGTATTTAAAAGATGATTCAAGAAATAACCTTATGAACGAGAAAGCACATATCATGTACCGACGATCATCATTATCCAACCATATACAGGATAATTATCATGCTACAAGCGGTGAGTCACATTATGTCATGGTACAACATTATGTTATTACACTGATACACATGTTCATGGTTTGTTAATTAAAGACCATTTATTTCAATTTTTAATAGTTTAGTAGTTTGATTTATGTAAAGTGGAGGAATGTATTACTCATATGAAATTGAAATTTAATGTTTCTTACAAGCTTTAATTTGTATTATTGTTGTGATTTTATTGTTGCTACCGTATTTGTCCTAATGATAGCTCAGGTTTTAGAAATTCAACCTCTTTTTGCTTGAATTAGAAGACTCAGAAGTAAACTGCATTGTACTATATGATATGTTCACTCAGCTTTGTACAAGCCATTTATGATGGTTAATGATGAGAGAATTATGCTTTAATCTCTCTGTGAGTCATTTTCCTGGAAGAACTTGCGCTGGTGAGTTATGAGGTGTGGTTGTGACCTGTATTGAGTTCAAACCCACAACTACCGGGTTGAGCAGCTGCACTGCTGCTCCTCCACTGTGTGGTTTAAGTGAGTTGGTGTTTGTGGTGAATGGCAGGAAATGACTTGTGTAGTCAGCAAGCCACAATGTAATTTGTTTCGTTTTGTTAAATGATAGGTATTGTCATGTTTGTGGCAAACACCACCATCTAGAACAAAACCAGATTGTATGAACAGCTCAATTATAAACATATCCTTCTTTATGTAAATAGTATGTGGAATATTGTATGGAACCGTTCGTAGTGTCAGTTCTGACTGACTTATTATGTCCAGCACAATGTTCTGTGGATGACTTGCTCAGTTTACTTACGACATCAAAACTTTCCCAATTTTATCCTGGAAAATTATGTCCAAAATTACTGTATACATGGATATTTCAGCAAGCATGAAAGTTTGCAGATGGATGTTTTCTGAATGATGTTTCGCAAGCAGAAATATGAGCGAGTCCCTTTAAATTGTTGAAATGTAATTGTCAAATTTGTAAAGTAATTCTTAGAAGTGAACAAGTAAATTAAAGCTGGCTGATATTTCAAGATTTTTTTAAATTTGTGAAATTTGCAAACATTTCCTTGTTACAAAATGTATCACTAATGCAGAATTAATTAGTCTGATTGAATTTTACCATTTCAGACTCATTTGTCAAACTCAGGGCTTAGTGTTGTTAATTCGTTAATGACTCACTATTTACAACAATGACAGATTTTAGTTCACATTTGATTGTACATTTTAGATATGAATCGTTACGCAAAATCGAATCAGATTTTTCACCGAGCCAGAAGGAAAAGATCGTATCGTAGTTCAGAACGGAGAGTGGAAACCCTCGTTGTAGTGGATCAGGATATGTACCAGAAACATGGAAGAGAAAATGTCACAACTTACGTGCTCAGTATATTCAACATTGTAAGTACAGCCAGACCTCGATTAAACGACAGCCTTCTATCCGAAATAAATGTCAGGTCCTTATGTATCTTCTAATGCATGTCGAATTGAAATGGGCTAATCGAAACTGTTATTTCATATACTGTTCCTCTCAAGACATAAGGCAAACAGTATCAAAATATTCCCTTTAAACCTTTTAAAAACTACATGTAAATGGACATTTCATACACAGACCCTAGGTATCGAATACTTACATGTAAGCAAGGTAATATACTGGTATATAAAAAATAAAGTGTTTATTTATTACTGTGTCACCCCTACTTACATGGCCAGCCATTTCTGACTTATGAGACACCTTCTTTCTGAGCACATTTACTGCCCAATTTATATCCTTTAATGCCAGGCACCAGGCAGGAAGGCACACTTTAACCATTATCTAACTAGCTGGTGGCTCACCAACTAGCCATACCAGAACAGACCCCTACCAGGAGTCAAACCTTTGACCTCTCGCTCCACTCACCACTCAGCCACAGGAGACGTTATATATACATGAGTTTTATTTCAGGTGTCACAGTTATATCAAGATCCAACATTGGGTTATACTATCAAGATTGTACTGGTTGGTCTTGTCTTCCTCGATGGTAAAGAGGTAAGAGAAGTATGGCTTTAGTAAGCTAAGTACTATAACTATACCATAGGAGATTGTCGTGAGTTATTTCCCTTGATCCCATCTAGGGTTCTTTCCCTAATTATATACATATTCTATAGAAGGGGCAAAGGGAGAGACCTCTGGATGGATTAAAGGGAAAGAACTCATGACACTCTCTTGTGCTGTATACTGAATCATGTAACCTTGCCATTGACAGTGTAGAACACTGGGTTTAAACTTTTCTCTGCTCCCAGATCTCTAAATTTAGCATGCTGAGTCTTTGTGTAGAACACTGGGTTTAAACTTTCCTCTGCTCCCAGATCTCTAAATTTAGCATGCTGAGTCTTTGTGTAGAAATTGGAGTGTGCAAAATGGATAAAAATGTTAACTGAGTGCTGAAAATCCTTTGTGATCCATATCCTTGGAGATTTGTGTGTGAATCTGAAATTTGAGTGTAAGTATTGTGTGATGAGCACTGATGATGATTATTCCTGGCCCAGAAGAAGGTATGTGTACTAGACACCCATTTACTGAACACAGACTTGATTTATCCTCAAATAAAACATACAGTGTGTACTCTTAGTTGAAAATGAATATAATAGAAGGGACAAAGGTTACAGTTGTGTATTGCAAGGATTAACTTGATGTTGTTCATCAGCCATTGTGCTTAGCTCAGTGCAAGAACGCATATCAAAGTCAAAGTGGTTTGTTTGTTACCATGGAAACATGTATGTTATATGAGATGTTTGACCTGAAAGTGATTCAATTCAAGTCATTCCTCCCTCATTGCTGATTCAGACATGGAAATTGTTTTCTTTGTTGGCTGATTACTTGGTGAATATTGGTTGACAACTGAGGAACTCTGACTGCCATGTATGACTAAAATATTGCCTAAATACCCCATCAAACATAACCATTATTATTATTCCTGATATGTGAAGCATACTTTGGTCACGTAGTAAGATAGCAAGATAAATTTTCAATTTCTGCATGTCTAAATCAAGTTCAGCTTCAATTTTTTCCATTCATTGTGAACTTACAATTGTTTCTTGTTGGTATTTTAAGCCAGGACTACAGATAAGTCACCATGCAGATAAAACACTTAACAGTTTTTGTCAATGGCAAGCTGGAATCCACAATGGACGACAGAAACTTCATGATCATGCAGTATTACTTACAGGGAAAGATATTTGTTCATATCAGGATGCACCATGTGATACATTAGGTAAGAAATGATTTCCTAGCAACCTGGGTGCATGATATCATGTGATACATTAGGTAAGAAATGATTTCCTAGCAACCTGGGTGCATGATATCATGTGATACATTAGGTAAGAAATGATTTCCTAGCAACATGGGCACGTGATATCATGTGATACATTAGGTAAGAAATGATTTCCTTGCAACATGGGTGCATGATACCATGTGATACATTAGGTAAGAAATGATTTCCTAGCAACATGGGTGCATGATATCATGTGATACATTAGGTAAGAAATGATTTCCTAGCAACATGGGTGCATGATACCATGTGATACATTAGGTAAGAAATGATTTCCTAGCAACCTGGGTGCATGATACCATGTGATACATTAGGTAAGAAATGATTTCCTAGCAACCTGGGTGCATGATATCATGTGATACATTTGATTATTGATGGTTGCATGGTAACATTATTTTACTATATAAGTCATCCCTTTTTTTCAGAAACCCCTTAAAAGAGGTGACTAGACATAGGTTTTGTTCCCAAATATGAATTTCCTATATAAATTAATCTCTTTAAACCAGACAAATACAATAAACTGCCCATACAAATCAGAAAGTGTGGATAAAAAACTGTAAATTAATGAAACGTGACACTTCTACAACAACTGTTCCCCATGCAATCCTCTCGTCTTGGTGTCAGTTCTACAACAACTGTCCCCCATGCAATCCTCTCGTCTTGGTGACACTTCTACAACAACTGTCCCCCATGCAATCCTCTCGTCTTGGTGACACTTCTACAACAACTGTCCCCCATGCAATCCTCTAGTCTTGGTGACACTTCTACAACAACTGTCCCCCATACAATCCTATCATCTTGGTGACACTTCTACAACAACTGTCCCCCATGCAATCCTCTCGTCTTGGTGTCACTTCTACAACAACTGTCCCCCATGCAATCCTCTCGTCTTAGTGACACTTCTACAACAACTGTCCCCCGTGCAATCCTCTCGTCATGGTGACACTTCTACAACAACTGTCCCCCATGCAATCCTCTCGTCTTGGTGACACTTCTACAACAACTGTCCCCCGTGCAATCCTCTCGTCTTGGTGACACTTCTACAACAACTGTCCCCCGTGCAATCCTCTCGTCTTGGTGACACTTCTACAACAACTGTCCTCCATGCAATCCTCTCGTCTTGGTGACACTTCTACAACAACTGTCCCCAATGCAATCCTCTCGTCTTGGTGACACTTCTACAACAACTGTCCCCCATGCAATCCTCTCGTCTTGGTGACACTTCTACAACAACTGTCCCCCATGCAATCATCTCGTCTTGGTGACACTTCTACAACAACTGTCCCCCATGCAATCCTCTTGTCTTGGTGACACTTCTACAACAACTGTCCCCCATGCAATCCTCTCATATTGGTGTCAGTGTTCTGCTGACATGTAGTGGAGTTGAGAAAAGATAATGCTGAAATTGTGAGATATATTCACTACAATCATTTGTACATTGTTTTTTTTAAAGAAAATGTTTTTAATTTTACCATATGTATGCTAAATAATTAATAAATAAATCCCTGTCAATGTTTATATTAAATACTTATATATTTATTAATACTTAAATACTTTGTTATAATAACATTAAATGCCTGTTCACTTTCATGGATCAGGTCAGTTATGGTTGCTTGGTAACCCAGTCACAGTTATGGTTGCTTGGTAACCAAGTCATATAATATCACGTGATACATTATGTCAGTTATGGTTGCTTGGTAACCAAGTGACATGATATCATGTGATGCATTAGGTCAGCTATGGTTGCTTGGTAACCAAGTCACATGATATCATGTGATAAATTAGGTCCATCATGGTTGCTTGGTAACCAAGTCACATGATATCATGTGATAAATGATGTCAATAATGTTTGCTTTGTAACCAAGTTCTATAATATCATGTGATGCATCAGGTCAGTTATGGTTGCTTGGTAACCAAGTGACATGATATCATGTGATGGATTAGGTCAGTTATGGCTGCCTGGTAACAAACTTATATGATATCATGTGATAAATTAGGTCAGTTATGATTGCCTGGTAACTAAGTTACATGATATCATGTGATGCTTTAGGTCAGTAATGGTTGCCTGGTAACCAAGTTTCATGATATCATGTGATGCATTAGGCCAGCTCTGTTGGTTTGCTCAATTGATGGAACACTTCACTTTATACTGAAAATCCTTGGCTCTAACCCAGGTTGGGTCTATGACAGCTTGACTGAAGATAATACATCCGAAGTTATCTCTCCTCTACTTCTGAATCATGTTGATATGTTGTCAGTTCCTTGTGTAAGAACTTGTTAGTACTGATTGGTTACCCAAGAACATTGGTTTAGTCACGTAAACTGCCACACATAACTTGAAATACTGTTGAACAACAGCAAGACTCTCCAACATGAAGACTTTTTTGTCTGACTTATATCTTTGTACGTCTATGAACTAACAGCTTTATGTAATTCTGTCGGAAATGATATACGTCAGCAGACGAACGCAAGGTGTTTTCTTAATTTTCTTAATTCTCCAATGTAATCCTTGATTGCTGATTAGTATGTGTTTGTCTGTAAAACAATGGCACCTATACTGTTTATATACCAACAGGTAATAACATTGTAATGAAATTAATTAATACAGTAAGTTTGGGATGAGAGAAAATGGAATTCCTTACAGTACATAAAAGTTATGGTGAATAAAATACCAAATTTGTGTGAAATAATCATCATAAAAACCTGACAGTATATTGGCTTATTTCATCTCGAACAAATATCAGAAAAAACTCATATTTTATTATGATCTTCAGAAACAAGGATGCAAATCATATCATAAATTGTATCACAAAGTCTACGCATACCGCAGCATCAGCATGCCATCACCTTGCAGCATCAGCATGCCATCACCTTACGGTGTGTGTATTGAGTGGAAAGCAAAAGTGGTGTATCTGCTTTTTGCACCATTTATAGTTACATCAGTTATTTCATCTCACAATATACACACTCACATGAAGCAAGCATATAATGGATTTTTTCCAATTGTTTTATAATGAAATATTTATACAGTAAAACCACAATAATGCGACCACCCTTGGGAAAATTGGTCTTAATATTGAGGTGGTCCTAATATTAAGGCTGAATAAAGAGCAAAACAGTCAAAATGGACTCAAAAAATGTGGTCTCAGTTTTGAGGTGGTCTTATTATTGAGGTGGTCTTTATGTGAGGTTTTACTGTAGCTAGTTTTTATTTGCTTGAGAAAGGTTGTAAACAAAGTCTGAAGTGGTCAACCAATGAAAAAATGGTTTGGAAATTATTGACCAATAGAAATCCTGTATACAATAACAATATTCTCAACTAATTGTGAATCTACTGTACACAGGAAAGCACGACATCCCTGACCTAGAAGTCATTCAAATCACTCAATATACTGTTGAACATTGTTAATTAGAATTCATCAGGTCAGACATTTTATTTCATGGTTTCAAATGCATTTACAATAGTCTTTCTCCAATCAAGTACTGGTCAGTATCCCAGGAAGCCATCATCAAGACTGATATATAGTCAGTTTCTTTCAAGATCATTGTAATATAAATAAGTTTCAAACTAACACTAATGTTTGATTTAACCAAGTTGTAAATACATAGATTTATGCCTAGTTATAAAATAAATATGGTCGGTATGTTTTAAATTTATGTTTTTGGGCCGTTGTAGTTTAAAGGGCTTCAGTCAGCCTTGTTGAAACATGCCTTATAAAACTGCTTAAATCCGCAGTGAAATTTAACATTATATGCATACATGGAATTTATTTAAGTGAATAAGATACTAGGACTGGTAAATCACAGACTGGTCACTACCTTCATACTCTACTAGGACTGGTAAATCACAGACTGGTCACTACCTTCATATTCTACTAGGACTGGTAAATCACAGACTTGTCACTACCTTCATACTCTACTAGGACTGGTAAATCACAGACTTGTCACTACCTTCATACTCTACTAGGACTGGTAAATCACAGACTTGTCACTACCTTCATACTCTACTAGGACTGGTAAATCACAGACTTGTCACTACCTTCATACTCTACTAGGACTGGTAAATCACAGACTTGTCACTACCTTCATACTCTACTAGGACTGGTAAATCACAGACTTGTCACTACCTTCATACTCTACTAGGACTGGTAAATCACAGACGTGTCACTACCTTCATACTCTACTAGGACTGGTAAATCACAGACGTGTCACTACCTTCATACTCTACTAGGACTGGTAAATCACAGACGTGTCACTACCTTCATACTCTACTAGGACTGGTAAATCACAGACGTGTCACTACCTTCATACTCTACTAGGACTGGTATATCACAGACTGGTCACTACCTTCATACTCTACTAGGACTGGTAAATCACAGACGTGTCACTACCTTCATACTCTACTAGAACTGGTAAATCACAGACGTGTCACTACCTTCATACTCTACTAGGACTGGTAAATCACAGACTTGTCACTACCTTCATACTCTACTAGGACTGGTAAATCACAGACTTCTCACTACCTTCATACTATACTAGGACTGGTAAAACAGACTTGTCACTACCTTCATATTCTACTAGGACTGGTAAATCACAGACTTGTCACTACCTTCACACTCTACTAGGACTGGTAAATCACAGACTTGTCACTACCTTCATATTCTACTAGGACTGGTAAATCACAGACTTGTCACTACCTTCATACTCTACTAGGACTGGTAAATCACAGACGTGTCACTACCTTCATACTCTACTAGGACTGGTAAATCACAGACTTGTCACTACCTTCATACTCTACTAGGACTGGTAAATCACAGACGTGTCACTACCTTCATACTCTACTAGGACTGGTAAATCACAGACTTGTCACTACCTTCATATTCTACTAGGACTGGTAAATCACAGACGTGTCACTACCTTCATACTCTACTAGGACTGGTATATCACAGACGTGTCACTACCTTCATACTCTACTAGGACTGGTAAATCACAGACGTGTCACTACCTTCATACTCTACTAGGACTGGTAAATCACAGACTTCTCACTACCTTCATACTCTACTAGGACTGGTAAATCACAGACTTGTCACTACCTTCATATTCTACTAGGACTGGTAAATCACAGACTTGTCACTACCTTCATACTATACTAGGACTGGTAAAACAGACTTGTCACTACCTTCATATTCTACTAGGACTGGTAAATCACAGACTTGTCACTACCTTCACACTCTACTAGGACTGGTAAATCACAGACTTGTCACTACCTTCATATTCTACTAGGACTGGTAAATCACAGACTTGTCACTACCTTCATACTCTACTAGGACTGGTAAATCACAGACTTGTCACTACCTTCATATTCTACTAGGACTGGTAAATCACAGACTTGTCACTACCTTCATATTCTACTAGGACTGGTAAATCACAGACTTGTCACTACCTTCATACTCTACTAGGACTGGTAGATCACAGACTTGTCACTACCTGCATACTCTACTAGGACTGGTAGATCACAGACTTGTCACTACCTTCATACTCCACTAGGACTGGTAAATCACAGACTTGTCACTACCTGCATACTCTACTAGGACTGGTAAATCACAGACGTGTCACTACCTTCATTCTCTACTAGGACTGGTAAATCACAGACTTGTCACTACCTTCATTCTCTACTAGGACTGGTAAATCACAGACTGGTCACTACCTGCATACTCTACTAGGACTGGTAAATCACAGACTTGTCACTACCTTCATACTCTACTAGGACTGGTAAATCACAGACTTGTCACTACCTTCATACTCTACTAGGACTGGTAAATCACAGACTTGTCACTACCTCGTTACTCTACTAGGACTGGTAAATCACAGACTGGTCACTACCTGCATACTCTACTAGGACTGGTAAATCACAGACTTGTCACTACCTTCATATTCTACTAGGACTGGTTAATCACAGACTGGTCACTACCTTCATACTCTACTAGGACTGGTAAATCACAGACTTGTCACTACC
Source organism: Mactromeris polynyma (assembly GCA_032209605.1). Lineage (NCBI taxonomy): Eukaryota > Metazoa > Mollusca > Bivalvia > Venerida > Mactridae > Mactromeris > Mactromeris polynyma. The sequence goes on along the minus strand of JASFXZ010000027.1, from coordinate 2,864,280 downwards.
TTCATATTCTACTAGGACTGGTTAATCACAGACTGGTCACTACCTTCATACTCTACTAGGACTGGTAAATCACAGACTTGTCACTACCTGCATACTCTACTAGGACTGGTAAATCACAGACTTGTCACTACCTGCATACTCTACTAGGACTGGTAAATCACAGACTTGTCACTACCTTCATACTCTACCAGGACTGGTAAATCACAGACTTGTCACTACCTTCATACTCTACTAGGACTGGTAAATCACAGACTTGTCACTACCTTCATACTCTACTAGGACTGGTAAATCACAGACTTGTCACTACCTGCATACTCTACTAGGACTGGTAAATCACAGACTTGTCACTACCTTCATACTCTACTAGGACTGGTAAATCACAGACTTGTCACTACCTGCATACTCTACTAGGACTGGTAAATCACAGACTTGTCACTACCTTCATACTCTACTAGGACTGGTAAATCACAGACTTGTCACTACCTTCATACTCTACTAGGACTGGTAAATCACAGACTTGTCACTACCTGCATACTCTACTAGGACTGGTAAATCACAGACGTGTCACTACCTTCATTCTCTACTAGGACTGGTAAATCACAGACGTGTCACTACCTTCATACTCTACTAGGACTGGTAAATCACAGACGTGTCACTACCTTCATACTCTACTAGGACTGGTAAATCACAGACGTGTCACTACCTTCATTCTCTACTAGGACTGGTAAATCACAGACGTGTCACTACCTTCATATTCTACTAGGACTGGTAGATCACAGACTTGTCACTACCTTCATACTATACTAGGACTGGTAATATTAAATCACAGACTTGTCACTACCTTCATACTCTATTATGTCATGTCAGCTATTTCCATTTGTATTTATAAAACAAAGTCAGTTTTTTTATATGACAAAACAGTACAATTTGTAAACAGATGTTATTGTTTAAATGCAAAAATGTGAAAATTTTGCAAAAATGCTACAACAAAATAGAAATTAAAACTTGACATAAATAGAAATGATAATGGACAAAATGATTATAAACAGTTGCCAAGATACAATGACTTGACTAAATGCGCAAAACACAGAATAATTAAAATTAATATTATTAAAACAATCTATTATGAGAAACCGCGACACTTCAAGTTTAGCTGAAATGCATCACACTTTTAAAGACAAAACAATTATGGCATTATAATTATCAACTGTTTTGGTGAAAATTAGATTGTTAAGAACAGAAATGCTCCATCTAGGAATGTGCATTGAGTATAAAACTGCTTGATTTAAAGTGTTATCAAAGGGGATTGATACCAAAGATTTACGATCATCTTTATGGATGTAACATTTACACCATCTCCCTGGTCACAGCACATATATAACTGAATTACGTTGAAAATCTTCATAATATTAACTGGTAGAAAATTGTGTTCTGTTCAATTTTATATTGAAGTACTTTTCATTCATCATAGATCACCACACTCAAATTTTATAACCACTATCAAATATTAGAACCACACTCAAATTTTATAACCACTATCAAATATTAGAACCACAATCAAATCTCAGATCTACACTCAAATCTTAGAGCCACTCTCAAATCTCAGATCTACACATAAATCTTAGATCTACTATCAAATCTCAGATTCACACTAAAATCGCTGACCCACAATCAAATCTCTGATATACACTCAAATCTCAGATATACACTCAAATATCAGATCCACACTCAAGCTTCACACTCTATTCTCAGATCCACACTCAAATATCAGATCCACACTCAAATATCAGATCCACACTCAAATCTCAGATCCGCACGTAAATCTCAAAGCATATACAGCACTCAGTGAGCCTTCCATTTCACATACTCAAACCTCCAGGCTCAGTCAAAGTTGAGTATAAATTTTGATTTCTGAATGGTGAGTAATGGAGACCAGCAAATCCTCGGCTCTAGTCTTAGAAGTATTCATGTCTTTGTGTGCTTTTTGCATTCAACACTTTAATGGCCTGTGTGTGCTTAACTCAAATTGTGTCGAAACTCGGTGATACAAATATCTTACTAATTTAATACATTCTTGTTTCAAGTTCACAGAAATTTTGCAACTATATTTCACAAATTCGCAACTAAATCTTTCTGTAAGTAGATACCTGAGACATAGCCTTACATTACTAAATATGACATAGTTTCATATTTCTGAAATGAATCTGTTACAAATTTGTGTAAATTTTGTTTTATGATATGATTTACAAGCAATTAGTTTTTACTAAATAATGTATCACTTACCCTTATGTTGAGGGATGAAAGCGAAACCAGTCTGTCGGTATATGAATATGGAAGCAGACTTGTTTCACTGGCAGCCCTTGACATCTTTAGTACATTATGTATTAGTACGGTGACATGATGTTTCAGCTAGATATTTTTGTTACAGTTTATCGCAAAAAGTTGAGGAATATTCCTTTGATTACTGAAGAAACAAATTTATTAAATGAGAACAAATATTTGTGATATGTTGAGTGTCTCCATGCAATGGTAGTAGTTGACCCAGATTGTGTTGTGTGTCTCCATGCAATGGTAGTAGTTGACCCAGATTGTGTTGAGTGTCTCCATGCAATGGTAGTAGTTGACCCAGATTGTGTTGAGTGTCTCCATGCAATGCTAGTAGTTGACCCTGATTGTGTTGAGTGTCTCCATGCAATGGTAGTAGTTGACCCAGATTGTATTGAGTGTCTCCATGCAATGGTAGTAGTTGACCCAGATTGTGTTGAGTGTCTCCATGCAATGGTAGTAGTTGATCCAGATTGTGTTGTGTGTCTCCATGCAATGGTAGTAGTTGACCCAGATTGTATTGAGTGTCTCCATGCAATGGTAGTAGTTGACCCAGATTGTGTTGAGTGTCTCCATGCAATGGTAGTAGTTGACCCAGATTGTGTTGTGTGTCTCCATGCAATGGTAGTAGTTGACCCAGATTGTAGATTGTGTTGAGTGTCTCCATGCAATGGTAGTAGTTGACCCAGATTGTAGATTGTGTTGAGTGTCTCCATGCAATGGTAGTAGTTGACCCAGATTGTGTTGAGTGTCTCCATGCAATGGTAGTAGTTGACCCAGATTGTGTTGTGTGTCTCCATGCAATGGTAGTAGTTGACCCAGATTGTGTTGAGTGTCTCCATGCAATGGTAGTAGTTGACCCAGATTGTGTTGAGTGTCTCCATGCAATGGTAGTAGTTGACCCAGATTGTAGATTGTGTTGAGTGTCTCCATGCAATGGTAGTAGTTGACCCAGATTGTGTTGAGTGTCTCCATGCAATGGTAGTAGTTGACCCAGATTGTGTTGTGTGTCTCCATGCAATGGTAGTAGTTGACCCAGATTGTGTTGAGTGTCTCCATGCAATGGTAGTAGTTGACCCAGATTGTGTTGTGAATTCTAAGGTATTGTTTTGCGCCTTACACAATTATGGGTGATGGCACTTAAATTTACCCTTGTCCGTCTGTCTGTCTGTCCCACAAAACTTGTCTTTCATATCTCCTGAGCTGTTGGACCTACAGTCTTCAAACTCTATAGGAATGTATATCATCAAGTAAAGTTGTGCATCTGGGGTTTCCCGTCCCCCTCCATCAAGGGAAAATAGAGTTATGGGCCTTGAATAGGTTAAAGTTGATATTTTTTCATTTAAAACATACGTCGTTCATGTCTCCTGAACTGTTTAGTAAAGTGGGTGCACCTGTGTCCTGTGGATACATTTCTAGTTTCAATATAAATATACCAAACCTCAAGTTTTTGTTTATGAATTCAAGGTTTATTTTAGCTATTTTTGGAAGATTACCCGGATGCTTGAAATTGAAGAAGTTGAATTAAGTTTACTCAAAAGTCTGTTTCTTTCAGAATGGTATTAAAATGTGCAACATGTAATCATTATTTTTATTCGGTAATGGTTTTAATTAACCCGTTTATCCATATTGAAGTTACTTGCTGAAGATTGGTTTTAAATCTGTAGGTTTGTCTTTAATTAGATTGTTAACCTTAGAGTAGAGAGAACATGGCAAGTCAAGAGTTAACCTTAGAGTAGAGAGAACATGGCAAGTCAAGGTTAATCTTAGAGTAGAGAGAACATGGCAAGTCAAGGTTAACCTTAGAGTAGAGAGAACATGGCAAGTCAAGAGTTAACCTTAGAGTAGAGAGAACATGGCAAGTCAAGAGTTAACCTTAGAGTAGAGAGAACATGGCAAGTCAAGGTTAACCTTAGAGTAGAGAGAACATGGCAAGTCAAGAGTTAACCTTAGAGTAGAGAGAACATGGCAAGTCAAGAGTTAACCTTAGAGTAGAGAGAACATGGCAAGTCAAGAGTTAACCTTAGAGTAGAGAGAACATGGCAAGTCAAGAGTTAACCTTAGAGTAGAGAGAACATGGCAAGTCAAGAGTTAACCTTAGAGTAGAGAGAACATGGCAAGTCAAGAGTTAACCTTAGAGTAGAGAGAACATGGCAAGTCAAGAGTTAACCTTAGAGTAGAGAGAACATGGCAAGTCAAGGTTAACCTTAGAGTAGAGAGAACATGGCAAGTCAAGAGTTAACCTTAGAGTAGAGAGAACATGGCAAGTCAAGAGTTAACCTTAGAGTAGAGAGAACATGGCAAGTCAAGAGTTAACCTTAGAGTAGAGAGAACATGGCAAGTCAAGAGTTAACCTTAGAGTAGAGAGAACATGGCAAGTCAAGGTTAACCTTAGAGTAGAGAGAACATGGCAAGTCAAGAGTTAACCTTAGAGTAGAGAGAACATGGCAAGTCAAGAGTTAACCTTAGAGTAGAGAGAACATGGCAAGTCAAGAGTTAACCTTAGAGTAGAGAGAACATGGCAAGTCAAGAGTTAACCTTAGAGTAGAGAGAACATGGCAAGTCAAGAGTTAACCTTAGAGTAGAGAGAACATGGCAAGTCAAGAGTTAACCTTAGAGTAGAGAGAACATGGCAAGTCAAGAGCCAGTGTAGATACTTGATAGGAGTCATTGAACTTTCTGAATTATTTTTAATTATGATACAAAATAAAAAGCCACTAAATACATTGTGTATTGTTGAAAGCTTTAGAAAAGATATAATTTTCAAGTATTTTTGGTCCGAGGATAAAATTAGACATGTATGAGTAATTTAAATTGCTAAGTAAATTTACCTGGTATTTGATATATTTGTATATTTTCAATTACGGTGCTTTTATATATGGCAGTGAATTATTACAAAGTACTGATAAGCCATTTTGCCTTATTCTGCCATTTTCTTCTTTGCTCTGCTCTGTTCTCTATGGTCCAAGACTCTTGACCGGTTTGTTTGCATTATATTTGGTAAATATTTGACACCTAATTAAAAAAAATTAAAAATGGCTAAATGAAAATCTAAATGACGAGTTTTGTGAAAACTTTTGTTAATATGTAGCTTCATCATCAAAATCAAGTTCCATTGCTTTTGCACCAAACACTTAATGTATGAATTACAACGACTTGTCCTGTTTCGATCTTTTTATTTCTTTGAACAAGAAAGATTATTCAACAAATTACCTCCCCTATAAGATCAGTTTGTAGTGTGTTTGCTTTGAGTGCGGGAGGTCGTCAGCTCGATCCCTGGTTGTGTCATACCAAAGACGTGAAAAATGATACTGGTAGCTCCCTAGCTAGGTACTCATTATATAAAGGGTAGTATAAGGAGATAAATAAGCCCAGGTAAGTATCTGTTAGTGGATACCTTGTTGGTCACACACAAGCCTTGTAGCTCATGTTACATGTTGATCATATATGATATTAAATAAAGCTTTGTAGCTTTATCTGGTCTATTGCAGGATTTGCGCCTATAGATGGAATGTGTACAGAATTAAGGAGTTGTATTGTCAATGAAGATACAGGTTTATCTACTGCATTCACTATCACACATGAGATGGGACATAAGTAAGTACTGACTATTTATTGTATTCCTCTAAGAGTTCTCTCCCTTGTTGAAATTTAAGTTGTACATGAATAAGATTATGGTAGACGTCTGCTTGCTGATAGGTTTCTTATTCACAAACATATCAGACTGAAACTCAGACTTAGACTTTCAATTTGCAAAAGTAATATTTAACAGCATTTTGTTTTCATAAAATATAATCAAATGAAATTTTGTCTGAATAATTGTTGTTACCCAATCTATACTTAAGCCAATTTTTCTTAAAATCTTTATTGTTATAACAACATTAGAGCGAAAAGAACATAATTTTAAGACATTTTAAAGTCGACTTTCAGTCTTATTTTGCTCCTAAGTTTAACAGAATGTTATTATTTCTCTCTTTTTTTGTTACACTGAAGTTCAAATAGAGTGTTATGCAGAATTCACAATGATTGGACAGGTTTGGCAGCTCAGTGGTATTCACTCTGGGTACAGAGGGTCCCTGGTTCATATCAAAATGGGACTGGTTGGCCCTGAGTGTTGTTCTCAGTGCGTGGTACCAGTAGACACAGTATGTAAAACCACAGGAGATTGTTCTTTCCCTTTATCCCATCTAGATTCTCTCCCTATATATACATTTACTATAGAAGAGGCAAAGGAGGAGAACTCTAGATGGGATAAAGGGAAAGAACTTGTGACAATCTCCTATGACTAAAACATTGTGGATGGGACCTAAAACCCAACATATATGTGTCAATGAAGTGTATAATGAAACTGCAAAATGAAAGTCTATAAATCTGCCAGACTTTGTTGTGAACAATGTTTTATGTTGTTAGTTTATCATTTATAACTTCAGTTGATTGATGTGGCTAATTTGTTGACTCTTGTCATCGTATCTATCTCGATATTGTGAGGTCAAATAAAACGTTATAACATTTCAGTTTTGGAATGATGCATGATGGGGATGGAAACAACTGTAAAGATACAACAGGATATATAATGTCACCTACCCTGTCAGCACAAAGTGGAACCTTCCATTGGTCGTCATGTAGTAGATATTATATGAGAACATTTCTCAAGTAATTATACATTTTAATTGTTTGACTGGTAAATCAACACTCGCTTAATTATAGTTTAGTTATCAACTGTCAGATTTGTAATCATGAAAACTGTCTGAAAAAGAATAACAAATGCACAGTGTTTCGTAACATTATAATGAAGCAGTAATGTCACCGCAGAATGTCTGCATATGTCCATGGTGCTCTTGGCTTTCTATATACAGTAAAACCTCTCTTAAGACCACCTCAATATTAAGACCACCTCTAAAATTAAGAACACAATTTTCCATTGCATTTTCTCTGTTTTGCTCTGTGTAACCTGAATATAAAGCCACCTCAATAAGAAGACCAGTTTTCAATGGTCCCAAAGGTGGTCTTATTATGGAGGTTTTATTGTATATTGTAGGTATTATTGTTGAATATTTCAGTGCCGTACAGTCAGAATGTTTAACCAGTCATTCAAAAGGAACTGGAGAACTGAAATTTCCCAACAAACAACCAGGAGAAATATTTAATGCTGATGTACAATGTAAATGGCAGTTTGGTAGTCATTCTAAACAATGTACCATTATATTTGGCCGGGTAAGTTCTCATTCTAAACAATGTACCATTATATTTGGCCGGGTAAGTTCTCATTCTAAACAATGTACCATTATATTTGGCCGGGTAAGTTCTATTATAATTGTTTGATATTCACTTCACATCAGTTATGAAACAAGTTCTTACAACTTGTACTTGTTATATTTGATGACTGCTTTTAAGGTTTCTAACCATTATTGTTTCTAATCAATAACCCAAGAACGACTTGACGTTTTCTTCTCATACTTGGTCCACACATTGCTTGCAGGTAGTAAAGAAACCCTATTGATTTTGGGATTACTGGGTGAAAGGTCAAAGGAGACAGGGCTCAATTGTATATGAAATGTTTCCGGCCAATAACTCAAGAATGCCTTGACCTACCCTCCTCAAACCTGTGGATTATTGATGAGCTCTATCGAGTTTGGAGTCACTGGGTCAAAGGTCAAGGTCAAACTGACATATAAGGTGGAAATTCTTGTCCACCCAATAACTTAACTTAAGGATTGTTATGCTTAGATTTTAGACCAACATATTCAAATCCTTGTATATCATCCATACTCATTTCTATGTCATAATATTAATAATTAAAACTCTCATAATTGCATAATGTTTTTCAAACATCTCTTGTTTATTTTTGATAATTTAGATTTCACACGATGTTTGAAGAGTGTTTTAATTTGTTTCCAGGATCCATGCAAGAATTTATTTTGTCATAAAAGACCCGGAATGTGTGAGACGAAGTTTTTACCGGCAGCGGAAGGAACGTCATGTGGTAGTGGTATGGTAGGTAGGCACACTGCATTATCTTTTGTCTTCAACTGTTTCCTTTTAACATGTCCATTTACTGTACAACAACTTGTTGCTGGAGAATTTAATCCTTGCTGAGATTTCTTCCTGATTTCTCTGGCGGAATTTTGAAGAAGCGTGGATATTTCTTGCCAAGAAATTTTGATTGTTAATTCATAGATACCTTTTACAACATTGTGGTTTGATATACATTGTAACTTTTCCAATGTAACACTCATCACGACATGCACATTTCAGTTGTTGTTGATTGGTCAATGCTGCAGCATTTGTAGTAAAATTTTACTGCCGGAAAAATGATAATGTTGTTGAAGAGAGGTTGTTGTTGAAGAGAGGGCCACTCAGGAGAGGTTGTTGTTGAAGAGAGGGCCACTCAGGAGAGGTTGTTGTTGAAGAGAGGGCCACTCAGGAGAAGTTGCACTGTATGTTGTAAATTGCTGTACAGAAAATCTTTGTTACTGAGTTTCTTCTCTTTACTCTGTTTTCAGTGGTGCCAGCAAGGTAAATGTGTCAGTTACGGGGACAGGGGCCCAACCCCTATTAATGGATGGTGGACAGAATGGGGTCACTGGTCACATTGTACGAGATCATGTGGCGGAGGGATAAAAACCCGAACCAGAGAGTGTAATAATCCAAGGTAAATGTCAGACAAAGTTAACGGTCCCTATTTTATGCATATCCCTAGTGGATAGTGCATTCCAAATGTCTGCAATATAACACTGTGAAGTTAATTATATGGATTTATTACTCAAATGGTGTCTTGCTATCCTAAATATACAAGTTGAACATTTAAATAAGTAGGGTATACACATATATAAACCTACAGGAAAATAGGAGTAAATAGTCTGCTATTGGAATTTGAAAATACAATCAATATATTGTCGATATTTATCTTTTGATATATCGATATCATCGATATGCTACAATATGAAACAATGACAGCACTAATGTTCTGTAATCTGATTGAAACTTGTGTATATTTCAGACCACAATATGGCGGGAAAACTTGTCAGGGAGACGAATCCATGCATAAAATGTGTAACCTCGATGTAAGTATGTGCATCATGAATAGTACAAGTATAAGAGTCTGTTAAAAAAACCAAATCAGCAATGGTTGTAGCTTGATCTTTGTCTGCATCCTCAACATTGTGAAATATTACATCTAGTTTAGTTTCTGAGATTCAAGTACATGTCGTAAATGATAACATAAAACCTAGAGATTACCGAATATTATAGCACTGTTTTTATGAGTACAGCTCGTTTATGGGTAAATCTGTTCAGGTACCTACTGGAAATCGTATCACCAGGCTATTTCCCTCTAATTCTGTCGTACAAACAACAATATACAGCTAACATTGTACTCGAATTTGAAGAGCACGAAATACGTCTGACTGAAATTCAATGGATCTAAATTAAACATTGTTTGTACCCCTTGAAAAAAATACATTTTTAGCAAATTCGGATTTCATCTTTTCCTTTTCATGGTCACTTGTTTTTGTATACCAGGTATGTCAGAACAGAAATAAGAACTTCCGTGAGATACAATGTGAACAACTTGCCCATGAAAATTTCCGTGGTTGGAACTATAGATGGAAAACCCACAGAAAGCATGCAGCATCAGAAGGTAGGTTTTATGTATGGTTTTTCGCTTTTATTCTAAAGTAAATATGAGGCAATAAATATTCTGTGTACAAAAAAATGTACTTAAAATTGTATGAAGAGCTGAAATGCTGTCAGAACTGACCCAGAGGTTGAGCGTAGGATGTGGTTGGCTAAATAAAACAGATATTCATGAAAAAAGCTGTAATTTTCATTATGCGAAATAAAATCAGTGTACACAGCATTATTCTCATTTTGTCTAAAATCAAACTTTGTGGACAAACTTTTTTGTTACATATACAGCTGAAGATCAGTGTAAGTTATACTGTAAAGCAGACGGATATAATTTCTACTATGCAATGCCCAGAGAAGTTACTGATGGTACACGGTGCAATGACTACACTACGGATATATGTGTGCAGGGAAAATGTCGAGTAAGTTCCGTATATGTGCATGTTGTGAATCAAAATGTTTGCGAATTGGCAGTAACAGACGATTTGCATGCAGATATGTTTGCAAAGCAGTGAAATGAGTGTTGTTACATTGAATGTATGTACAAACTGCTTCTGTGAACTCGCAGGAAGTTCAGACTGGCTAGAGCTGTCATTGATAGAAATGATATTGATGTAACACTGGCTAGAGCTGTCATTGATAGAAATGATATTGATGTAACATTGATATATTCTGTCTATCAATTATCAACATATATTTTAAAAAATCAATTCTTATAATAAATTATATATAAGTACATGCCTGAAAAAGATGAAAATTTTCCAAAAACAAAAATGGAGGCTGGTGCGCTGTCAGAAGGCTTTGTCTAAAACTTCACTGTACCTATCAAATGTGTTCAAAAGGAACAATATATGACTTAAGACATTCATTCTTTTCTTACTGGTTTTGCCAAAAGAAAACACAAATACTTCATAACTGGGTGTTGACTATTATGTGTAATTGAACAAGAACAATTGCCAATGGACATGTGCAAAGACATGCAGATATTTGAATATTTACAAGCGCCAGAATAACAATTTAATGAAATATCGGTTTTCTTACCCAGTCTGGTATGATTTTAAATGTGAAAACGTCTCCAAAACAGCCCTTTCTTGACAACAAGTTCTCATCAAGAATGTCGAAAGATGTACTACCAATTGATCCTGTCAAGTGACAACTTCTCAACAACAGCCACCTTTACATCTCACAAAGGTTGTTGCTCTGGCCCCATGTTCACAAAGGATCAACTGATCTAGATCAAGTTGATCCATAGAAATATTTGCCATTTTCTTGAAGCAATTGAACACTTTCCCAGTACTTCTCATAAACATTCATAGACATACCTAAATATCGTATAATTAACATCATGAAAACATGCTAAATTTCACCATGATGTTGAGAAATGAATTTATTATACTTATGACTGAAACTGATCTAGATCAAATCAGGATCAATTTTCCAAAATCGGTCATAACATATTAATTTCCATCTATTTCTTAACAAGCATGACATTTGAATTTACTACGGTATCTCAAAAGTTTTGCAGGATGTTCATATCTGTCACATTATGTAAAAAGATTTAGCTTTGAATCACAATTTTTACAAAGTTTTAAATATCCTCTATTTGATACTAATCCTGAAAATTGATTCTTAGTGAACACGGGGCCTGGGGAGGTTGGACTGAAGATTCTCATGATTTCTCTCCCGTTATCCCTTGTAGAGTTATCTCCCTTTATCCCTTGTAGAGTTCTCTCCATTTATCCCTTGTAGAGTTCTCTCCATGTATCCCTTGTAGAGTTCTCTCCATTTATCCATTGTAGAGTTATCTCCCTTTATCCCTTGTAGAGTTCTCTCCATTTATCCCGTGTAGAGTTCTCTCCATTTATCCCTTGTAGAGTTATCTCCCTTTATCCCTTGTAGAGTTCTCTCCATTTATCCCTTGTAGAGTTATTTCCCTTTATTCCATTGTAGAGTTATCTCCCTTTATCCCTTGTAGAGTTATCTCCCTTTATCCCTTGTAGAGTTCTCTCCAGGTATCCCTTGTAGAGTTATCTCCCTTTATCCCTTGTAGAGTTCTCTCCATTTATCCCTTGTAGAGTTATCTTCCTTTATCCCTTGTAGAGTTATCTCCAGGTATCCCTTATAGAGTTATCTCCCTTTATCCCTTGTAAAGTTATCTCACTTTAGCCCTTGTAGAGTTCTCTCCATGTATCCCTTCTATAGTCTGTGTATAATTATGTAGTATAAAGGGAGAGAACTTGTGACAATCTCCTGTGGGTTGCTCTGTATTTTCAACATCCCACTTTTACCAAATATAGAAATGTATCTTTTATTGTCTAGTAACACAAACAATGACATGACTGTTTGACTGAATTTTATGATGTAATATTTTCACAACACAGTTGCTTGCCACTTATTTAATATGAATGGGGGTAATGTTTAATGTATTTGTATTTAGCGTGTGGGGTGTGACCTCATAGTGGACTCTTCAGCCAGGAAAGATAGATGTGGTGTTTGCAGGGGAGACAATTCTACTTGTAACATTGTAGAGAAAACATTTACTGAACAACCAAAGAAGAAAGGTAATGCACACATACTGTATGACTCATATTTTGTATTTATAACGGAAATTATTACATGTAGGTGCTTTCAATGAATATTAAAGCTAAGATGAATTTTAAGTTGCATCTATTAGCAAAGAAACATAAGGACTACATGTATGGAGCTTTTAGGCAACAAAAACAAATGTGCAAAATAAGAATCAACTACCATGTATTCAGTTAAGAAACTTTCCCTACTCTCAAAGCAACAAGTCTTGGTAGTAATGCTGAGTGAAATGTTTGCTTACAGTTGTCTGTGTGTGTTTCATGTAAAACATCACCATATTGAAAGCTTTATGCCTTGAGTTCACAAACATGAGACGATGCTCCAGAGTGAGCCTTACATATGGAAAGAAGAAGAAGAAGAAATGACAGAAGAGAGTCTTGAAGACCGTTAAATGTCTGATTTCATGCAAAGT